>CAJQZP010001342.1:7900000-9100000 GCA_907164705.1 Parnassius apollo
CATCTACGCAAAACATGAATGCTTATGAAAACTATTTTATTTTTTTATAAGATAAGGGTGACAAGCGAGCACACAATCCACCTGATGGTAAGTGGTTGCTGCGGCTCATATAAATCTATTCTTGTATGCGAATCAAAATGCAGATGCGTTGTCAGCGAGGACTAAGATAGAATGCCTCTTTTCCAATAAAAAGGGTGTTCCGTTCCCCATACTCAACATACGAAACACAGCTGCATTATGTTGCTTTTTTACGCTGGTATTCTGTGAGAGCGTGGTCCTTCCCTGGTCGAGCCGACCGATTTGTGCCACAAATATATGATTAATATAGCTGCAGCACGGCTCTACCACGTACATAACGATATTGATAATATATAGATTATAGAATACTAAGATATTAGAAAAGAGACCAGCACTTTGTCATAAAAAGTTGAAAGAGTATTCGGATAGTAGTCATCTTTATTTAAAAATTAAAGCATGGGAAGAAATAAGCTGATTAATATTTTCCAATGTTAGCGTAACTTGTCGGCACAAGAAAAAACTGAAGCCGGTAGGTTTCACATTTTTATTTCTAGGTATAGATATAGTAAATACAATTATTATATTATTTAGGTACCCATATAGCTGAAAATAAAGTTGCACATCGGAAATAGTTGTTGTTTAATATTGTTAGTTTTTTTTTTCTCCTTAATCAGATGAGTTCACAGACAGCGACCGTCTCTTCGAAGTCAAATGATGCTTCGATTTCAAAAAAAATTTGTCACTGTCACCCTTCGTGAGCGCACTCAGCTTTGGAAACGTGACGTGACAATGACAAAAACTTTAATGTCACGGTGACAAAAATCACCAGCGCACTAGCTCTTAATGTAAAAACGTATTAAAATAATAATGGTTGTTTATTGTAGTGTGTGTATGAACAATACTAGAAAAAATTAAAATATATCATACTTTAACTATCCCAACCAGTAAAATAGGTAAATTAATATTTGATTATTACTTCTTCAAGTAAGTACCTTTATTTTATTGTATGATCCTTTTTTAATAAGAAGGGAGTAGGTACTACACGGTGCGTTTTTACCTATTTATTGTTATTATAATATATTACTAAATATTTGTAGGGTTGGTATGTAGTAGGTACGCGTGTTATTTATTATATGTATAATAAAACCATGAATAATATTTGTTGGCATATACAAAAATACTAGTCAACATAAAGTCTCTTTAATAACGGATGTAGTCAAAACAAGTCTATTAATTATTTCTTTGTTAATCGACAAACTTTGTGTTGGCATTATTATTATATTGCCATTATGTACTATTCTCTCTATCTATATAACTATTAAGTTTAGAACTTCATCGTTCTACCTTAAATACGTAACTACTTACAATTAATATTTTCGTTACGATACGATCATATATGCCGACGTTGAAACAGCCCCAACTCTCACGTTGGCCGCCGCACTTCCCTACTAAATTTCACACACACATTTACGCGTGTGCAAAGGTTATTCGCCCATGTAGAAGTAATAGGTAATTAATTTGCGAACATTGTATGGAGTGTCCGGGTGTGTGATTTGCGTTAAGATATTTTATTTTTAAATTATTATATCATTATCTGCGACATTATTTTATCAATCGAAAGATATGTTAGTAAAATTTTTAAAAGCAACTATTCACGACACAAAATCAAGATATTTAACACTTCAGTTATCCTTGGACAATTCAATATTGTTAAGCACTCAAGTGGTAGGAATTTAAAGTATCCCAATATATACGAGCCATATCAAAGTTAGTTTTTATACTAGAGGCTGTATTTTCTGACTGTATAAAGGCTGTATAAACGCTTCATGTCAGTAAACAATTGGCACAAATTATAGAAATTTATGCGTAAGTAGCGTTGTACAGTAGATGAACAAGCTTGAAAAGGCTGTATAATTGCTGTTTTTTTTTTCGATGATGTAATAGCGACATCTTATGTCAGAATAAAAAAGACATATTCAACATATTAATATTAAACTGGAAATGAAGTTGATTTTCGATGGTGATAGTTGGTGAATTGATAGTACAAAATTATATACTTATATGGTAAACTTGTATATGTTTTCTATCAAAAAATTGCCGCGCTATCAAAATAACCAAATAATATAAGGATAAAATACCAAATACGGTAACTGTATATCGGTTTTATAGGTTAGAATAAAAAAATGAATGGATATGCAGGTAAATATGGGCATAGTAATCATTAGCCAAACTCAAGATAATGTTAAAGGCTAAAATTAATATATAATATTCCTAAAATTATATTTTAAAATATGTTGTTATGGGTCCTAAAATGGTGATAATTTATTAAACAACCAAAATGGTATTTCAAAGGTCTTATAGTCTTAGTAGGTCTACTATGAAGGTTATGGATTCTATCATGCAGGCATTGGTTTATAATCTAAATAGAATATTTTTATTCCTTACGCCCCTATACTCTATACCTTTAGCAGTTTTTTCAACATAACATATATAATGTTCGTTAGAGATACAACAGAGAACACTGTTAACTTTTATTTAGATTTAACATGATTTTCTAACTGTGCCAAACCTCTTTGTTTTTTCCACGTCATTATTCATCATTACAGCCCTTCACAAGTCCACTGCTGAACACGGGCTTCCCCCAAGGAATGCCTCAAAGCACGATTCTGAGCCATTTGCAGCTATCGACTTCCTGCGTGTCGGTACGAGGCTGTCACTCGAGAACCTTTCTTCCGCATCGGTTATCAGTTCTTCGAGCTATATGGCCGGGCCATTGCCACTTCAGCTTACTAATCCGTTGGGCTATGTCATTCACTCTGGTTCTAATGCAAATATCCTAATTTTTAAGATTATCATACAGAGAAACCAAGAGCATAGCCCTCTCCATAGCTCGATGAGCTTACTTCCTCATACGGACATCAGTGAGAGGACCAAGTCTCAGATCCACAGGTCATTACTGGCAACACACACTGGTTTTAGAATCTAGTTTTTAGGTATGCCTGATGAGAAAATGTGTCGTAATCTCCCGAACGCTGCCCAGCCAAGTTGAATCAACTTCGCTGAGCCCAGCGGAGTTGAATTGACCTCTAGGCCAAAGTTGGATTTACCTAGATACCCAACAACACAACCACAGGCATAGATGTGACATGGACATTAAAAATGACTTTTGTTTTGACCATGTTCATCTTAAGATCAACGGATAAGCTGTTGGGAGCGAGGTCTTGAGCATAGTGCTTAGGTCCTCCAGCGATTCTGCCATAGAGACTATAATATCATTGGCAAATTGAAGGTGAGTGATGTACTCACCAATGATGCTAATAATGTATCCTTTTCAGTCCAGTAGCTGAAAACCATCTTCCAATTCAGCGGTGAAACGGCCTTTTCGGAATCCGGTTTGTTTGGGAGGCTGGAAATTATCAATTCTGCATGCAAGATGATTCGTAATGAATCTCCAAAACAGCACGTAGACGTGCCTCAGAAGGAAATCAGTCTGTAGTTCTTCAAGAGAGCGTTGTCGCTTTTCTTGAAGGAGTAGACTACCGCACTTTTGCTCCATGCCTTCGGAGTAGTGCCACTATATAAGAAGGAGTTGGAGAGCTTCTGAAGGACTTCAAGTATCAAATTTGCTCCCACTTTCAGAAGCTTCGCGGTTATTCGATTGTCGCCCGAGGACTTGTCATTTTTAAGGTACTGGAGAACTGAAGTCCGGGATTTCATTGGAATAGTATCGCATGATGTACTCTCGGACCGTTACTCACACTTGCGTGTGACTGCAACGATGACGGGTACAGCTGCTCACAGGACCTCTCAATTTTGCTCAAAATCTCTTATTTCTCGAAAATAATGCTGCCAAATTCGGTCTTCAGCTTTGACAGCTGGCTTTTTCTGGAAGACAGAGCTGTGTGAAAATTTTCGGGGCTTTGGATTAGAGCATAAGGGGACGAAGCGTTGACTTCATTAAACGTGACCTTTCTAACTTCATGTTTAGGTTCAGCGTGCCTCTCAACATTCGGTGATCGCTGCCAGTTTTCACTATTGCGATCACCGAGACATCACTAAACAGGTGTCGTCTGGTCGTCATAATAAAGTCAATCTCATTTATTGTCGAACCGTCGGGTCTCGCTGCTGGCCCCTCGGTTTTCGTTGTCTTATTTCGGATTTCCCTACTATCAGCTCACCGTTCTCTCTTGTGCCTAGTTTTGCGTTGAAGTCTCCCTTTAACACCATGTACTGGATTTGAAGGAATGCATGCTTTTAGAGATATCTTCATACATTTCATCCACCTCCTCATCGGGATGTGCCGAGGTTGGTGGGTAAACTTGTATGACCTTCAGCGAACATTGTTTGGTGATTATGACTATAATTTACGTAACTCTCGTCGACACACACCCATTCTTTTCAAAATTGTTAACGAGAGACTCATGGACAATAAATCCGACGATCTCTTTGGGACAAATGGTGCCCTCCCGGTGATAGAACAAGTTGCCGTATTCGAGGATTACCGTGTCCTCCCGCTCTCTTTGGAACTCAGATAATCCTATAGCAGCACAACTTGTCCATCTCTTCTTTAAGGTCCAGAGTCTTCTCGTCAGTTTTCAGGGTGCGTGCCTTATGTGTTCCCAGGTTGAGTCATCTAACGTAGCAGCCAAACCACCACCGGAGATTTATAGCACCCCCTGTCCCGCCGATACCATGGTCACCATCGTACCCAGTAATAAAAGGCGGTCGGGGACTGGGGCCGTTTATTTGTGTCATTGCTAATGGGGACATATTGCCATAGTTGCGAAGCTTGGCGAGCGAGTTGGAACCGAAGATTTTATTGATTTTTGCTGTTATCAGAAAGATGCTGCAGCCTATCTTCTGCCTCAGTTTCGTCTGTTGCCTCTTACTACACCCACGGGAAGATATGGGTTCGTGGCTATTTTTATCTGTCACTACACGGGCGGGTTAGAATATCCACTTTTTTCACATTTGACAATTTTATTCACTAGTACAATATAAACACCTAACGCATGCAAAATTGCGATATTTGGTCACTTATACAGATTTAAATTGAACTATTATATTTTTTATAGAATACTATAATACGTACATAATGGAACGGGGGAATGAGCGGAGCCCGTGTAGCCACTAAAATACCACTAACACGTCAATTCACACGTATAACTGTCAACACGAGATGTGTTTTGACATTATAATCGTTTCAAAATTTCGCATACAAATTATTTAGAAAATGCCAAATTGCACCCTATTTACAAATAAATATGTATTAAAATCCGTCGGGTTTGTAGTAGTGATTAACTGATAGTACGACGTAATTGCTTGTATGTGTGCTCCCGGCGACGCCAACCCTCCTACAAAATAAGCTAGACAGCCATTCTATTGTGTATTACAGTATTCTATGATTTTTTTAGATTTACATCACCCTCATTGACAAAACTCATAAAGCTACTGTATTTACAAGAGTGTACAATTATATCATAAAAATAAGTTTTAGGGGTGAATTTGCTTACACCATTGTTCAGAAATAAGAAATAAGTGACATTATAATAAAGCTATATAAGCAAGTGACAGCATGCAAAAAACAGCTTCTCTTTAGTTTTAATGATATAATCATATTCAAGTGTTACAAAATACTTAATAAGTTGTATACTAGAGTTTTCATATCCTGATAAAAAACCCTAAGCTTACTCAGACCCCATAATACAGACTTTATATAACTTGAGCTCTATAATAACTCATATACCACTCTTATAAGGATACAACCTCTTTTCAATACTCTTATACGCTTCTAAAGGAATTAAGTGCTTAAATGAACTAAGTTCTAAGTGGGTTGGAATATTGATGTTCATAACCCTTGCGTGCTGCTAAAAACGTGACAAAAATAGTTTTATTCAATGAGTATTTACGTAAATAAAATAAATCAGTAAAACAAAAAAAGTGTGTTTGTTTGTATGTTTGTCCTTCTTTCACGTCACAACAGAGCGTCGGCATGGCATGATTTTTTGTACAGGATAGTTCGGTGACTGTAGAGTGACATAGGCTACTTTTTTCAGCGGAAAAAATTATCATTCCCGTGGGAAAATCGAATATGTTGCAAAACGGACGACAGTACGATGGACGAACACAGAAGGTCAGAATATTTGGATAGTTTTGTCTTTTTACCAAAATTAAGATAAAAAATGTATGCATCTGTATTTTTCCACGCAGGACCGGGAAGAGAGCGATAAAAAACATAAAATTCACCAGCTGATTTTCTTCAAAAGTTTTGGTGCATTGTAATTCACAGAATAGGCGATAACCTCGCAGACGATATTACGTAATCCGTTGATGCTCTGCCTACCCCGCAAGGGTTACAGGCGTGATTATAAGTATGGATCAGAAATACTATTACCACCTGTCACGCTTTCACCCTTAACTTTTACTTAACTGTGGTAGAAAAAGTTCTTAGTAAGCCTTATTAATAAGCCTTAGTAATATTTATTGAACGGAAATGAATACAGTTCTTATATGTGGTTATGACTGAATCGCTATTATAATAAGAAAAATTGTGCAAAATTGTAACAAAAATATTTTTGAGAGTTCTTATTAACTAACGTATACATAGATTAAATTGATTCCGCTAGATGTCGTTCCTAGGTTTTTAAAACGCGGTAACGAGTTCCGATTATAGTGCTTATTCGACTATCTGCTTTCGATTTCGGTTGTTTGTTATTTGCTTTGTGATTTGGTTAAGGTTGAATGGATTTATATTGGCTTTCATTTTCGGATTTGTGTATTTTCTTGGATCGGTTTTGTTGCTTTGGTTGGTATTCATTTATACATATTTAGACTCTGGCTTTGATTTTGGATTTTGTTTATTTAGAATCGTGAATTGGTTTTCGTTGTTTTAGGTTGTTTTACAATATTTCAAAGGAATATTAATAGTATAGATAGTGTATACGGTACCTATACACTTACTTCTTTTTTCGTTGGTTATATTTATATTGACTACGGCTTTCGGTTTCGGTTTTGTGATTTGGTTTAAGTTGATTCGATTTTTTCTGGCTATCATTTTCGGATTCGTGTTGTGCCTTGAATTGGTTTTGTTGTTTTGATTTAAAAAAATATTTAAAAGGAATATTTATTCCTTTTAGATATTTTGGATTTGCTTTTAAAAAAATATTTAAAAAATTTTTTTATTCCTTTTAGGTAGTTTAACGTTTTTTTTTTATAAATAGGTTTTTTGTTACTTCATAATGCCTCGCAAAGGTAAGTCCAGCCTTTTCAAGAGTATCTTCTCAAAGACAAGCGAAAAGATTAGCTCGATCGCTAGAATCTTTAGAATATGCTGAACTGAGAAGGCAAGAACAAGCAGAGCGTCAGGCTGCTTTTAGAGCATATGAGACACCTTCTCAACGTCAGCAGAGGCATCTTGAACAGACAGAGCGTCAGGCTGTTTTAAGAGCTTCCGAAACACTTTCTCAAAGTCAGGAAAGGCGTCTTGAACAGGCAGAGCGTAAAGCTACTTCAAGAGCTTCTAAAACACCTTCTCAAAGTCAGCGAAGGCATCTTGAACAGACAGAGCGTCCAAGCTACTTTAAGAGCTACTGAAACACCTGCTCAAATTCAGCAAAGGCGTCTTGAACAGGCAGAGCGTAAATCTACTTTAAGAGCTACTGAAACACCTGCTCAAAGTCAGCAAAGGCTATTCGAACAAGCGGAACGTCAGGCCGCCTTAAGAGCCGTGGAAATACTTGGTGAAACTCAACACAGACTTATTGAGCAAGCTGAACGTCAATCTACTATAATCATCATCTGAAATCTGGCATCTGGGCATCTGAAATACCAGAAAAGACACAGGCGCGAAGAGATGAAAATGCACAGCTCCAAGCTGAACGTCGACAAAATTTTCAAAGAAACAATTGGTCGCTTTTATTGACGCAGAATACAATTATGATCCGTTGATTGATTATAAAAATCACAGGTTAGTTGTTATCGGACTGATGGACAAGGCGAGTCGATTTTGCAGTGCTTTAAAATAGAAAGATGAGACCGCAGGCATGTGCTGTTTCAATGGCAAAGTGTCTCTTCCGTTACTTGGGGAACCAGAAAAACCTTTGAAAACTCTCTTTTTATATGATGTTAATGAGTCTCGGCGCTTTTTAAACAGGATCCGGAAATATAACTCATGCTTTCAAAAGACGTCCTTCGGCATTGATTGGGAAATATTTTAATATGCCGGGATTTACGCCTATATTTACGGTGCAAGGGCAAATTTATCATAGAACAGGTTTACTTTTTCCAGCTGAAAACGAACAGCATAAATTTTTACAAGTATATTTTATGGGTGACGAAGAAATTGAGGTAGACAGTCAATGCCAATTTATCCAGGGAGTTGAGAGAGACACAGTGTTTAAAATTCAAAGATTCTTGGATGAACGTAACATTTTAGTCAAAACATTTAAAACTGCTTTAGAAAACCTACCTGAAGAGGATTATAAAGTCGTCATTCGAGGAGAGCATGAAAGGCACTACAATGCACCTTTGATAAACGAAATAGCAGCCGTAATTAGTGGTGATCAATTTTCTTCACGAGAAATTGTCTTGCGAGCACGTGATGATACGTTGCAACGGGTAGCCGATACACACAAGTTTTATGACGCTCTGCAAAACCCTTTGATTTATTGCAAAGGAGGGTTATCATTTTCAAATTCCACTCATTAAATCGGTCGCAAAGGAGCCTACTCCAAACAAAAAAGTATCATGTATGGATTTTTATGCGTATCATATGATGTTGCGAGAAAATGATTTTAACCTCAGCCCGGTGTAGATAATTATTTCATTAATTTTTGGTAGACATCTATGTGAAGGTAGAAAGTGAACGTCTCCGTTATATATCTTTAAATCAAAAAAAGCTGCGCGTTGAGAATTTTATATACATTTACAAGATGCAGTTTCTAGCGACGCCAATGTAAACCCCAGAGATTTAGGTAAAATGCTAATTCTGCCCTCATCATTCCTTAACAGTCCCCGCTACCTACATAAGTACACACAAGACGCATTCGCCTATGTACGAATTTACGGAAGACCTGATCTTTTTGTTACTTTTACTTGCAATCCCACATGGAAAGAAATAACGGAGGAGCTAATGCCGGGCCAAAAAAGTACTGACAGAGACGATTTAGTTGCTAGAGTATTTAGATTAAAAGTTCCAAAGTTAAAGTATGTAATTAACAAAGGAAAAATTTTCAGAGAGGTGCAGTGGTTCATGTATTCAATTGAATGGTAAAAAAGAGGATTACCTCATGCCCATATTCTAATATGGCTTAAAGAGAAGTTGCGGCCCAGCAAAATAGACGACATAATAAGCGCCGAGATTCCGGATCCCGAGCAAGATAAAGAATTGTATGATACCATCGTCCGAAATATGATTACGGTCCCGAAATTCATATCGCCATTATGAAAGAAGGAAAATGTACAAAGAAATTCCCTAAACAGCTATTAAAAGAAACAGTGCACAATGACAATGGCTACCCTTTATACAGGCGCAGAGCTCCCGAAGATGGTGGCAGGAAAGTTACAATCAAATCTCGCTCTGGAGCGTTCGAAACCTTAGATAACAGCTGGATTGTCCCGTATTGGTAAAATGTTTAATGCCCACATTAATGTAGAAGCATGTAGCTCTGTCCGCGCAATCAAGTATATCTGTAAGTACATAAATAAAGGAAGCGACCAAGCAATATTTAATCTCAGGAGTGAAAGTGAGGCAAATCCCGTTAATGAAGTACAGACCTTTCAAGCAGGGCGTTATGTCAGCAGTAACGAGGCAGCGTAGCGTCTCCTTGGCTTCCCTTTACACGAAATGCACCCAACAGTTACTCACCTTGCTGTGCACTTGGAAAATGGAGAGCGTGTATATTTGAACGAAAGAAATTTCCAAGAAAGAATTGCATCACCGCTAGAAAATACACTAACAGCCTTCTTTCAGCTTTGTCAAACCGACCCCTTTGCAAAAACGTTGTTATATTCTGAAGTCCCCTGGTATTATATTGTAAAGTCATCAGATGCCCTTGGTAGTGTGTATACCGTCTATGTAACTGATTTTGAATGTTTCTGTTTACGATTGCTGCTGCACCATGTTCGGGGTCCTACAGGATATAAAGACCTTAAAACTGTCAACGGTCAAGAATGCGCAACTTATAGAGAAGCATGTGAAGCTCTGCATATTTTAGAAAACGATAATCACTGGGATGAAACCATGGAGGAATGATGAACCTGTGCAGTACCAGTCACCAGCCAAAATTAGGGATCTTTATGCAACTCTCATATCGTTTTGCGGGCTATCTAATGCACACAAATTGTGGGACAAATATAAAGAGTACATGGCGGAAGATATTTTGCGAAGGTTACAGCAGACACACGCGAAAATGACATACAATGAACACATTTATAATGAAGCACTTGGAAAAATTGAAGATAAAGTAATGGCAATGGTAGGCCAAAAATTAACCGACTTTGGAATGTTAAGCCCTCAGCGAACAACCGAAAATAAACTTAATGATGAAATTATACGTGAAACAAACTACGATATACCAGCTTTGCAGCAGCAAGTAGCCGAATTTGTACCCCGCTTGCTTCCCGAACGAAAACGAGTTTTTGACAAAGTATTAGGACAAATTGATTCTGGAAATGGTGCACTTTTCTTTTTAGATGCGCCTGGAGGAACTGGGAAGACATTTTTGTTAAATTTATTATTAGCGCAAGTACGGAAAGATAAAAACATTGCTGTGGCCGTAGCTTCCTCCGGTATAGCCGCCACGCTGCTAAGCGGGGACCGCACTGCACATTCTGTTTTAAAACTCTCTCTAAATCTAGCCCAGGAAGAATCGCCGATCTGCAACTTTAGCAAAAATAGTGCATGAAGTAATAATGCTACGACAATGCAAACTTTTAGTGTGGGACGAAAGTACAATGTCGCATAAAAAAGCTGTATAAGTTCTAAATCGAACGCTCCAGGATTTGCGCCGCAATACCGATGTAATGGGTGGAATGGTGGTTTTACTGGCTGGTGACTTTCGCCAAACTATACCTGTCATTCAAAAGGGCACACCTGCAGATGAAATTAAAGCGTGCCTCAAGTCGTCTATTTTATGTAACAAGGTGACAAAATTCAGTTTAACAACGAATATGAGAGTGCATTTAACCGTAATATAATAATATAATATAAATTTATTGACATATAGATTTAACAAATGTAAGCAAGAACAGTAGGCTAAACATCTAAACAATGTTCAAGGTGAGATATACAATTATTTTCCGTTGGACCCCAAACTAGGATAATCCTGTATCTTGGGGTCCGAGAGCGCAAGTTAACTAGAGAATCGTACACAGTCAAACAAAAGGAAAGACATATTTTTTTATACTGAAATTATCATAGTGCAGTGTAATTTCACTTGAAAGGTTGTGTGTGTGTGTGTGTGTGTGTGTGTGTGTGTGTGTGTGTGTGTGTGTGTGTGTGTGTATTCTGCTAGTGACGTTTGACTATATCCTCAGTTTCCTCATATGTTAACGTCATTAGCCATTTTCTAATTAAGTTGACAGACCTGTGTGGTCTTGAGGTTTCTGATGTTATGATATCGTGATATTTTATTATAAATACGAGGATGAAGGAAACGTGGCAGGTGACAAACAAAAAACGTTTTAATGTTAGGGATGGGGATTTTGTATACCCTTTTATTTAAAAGCTGTTGGTAGTTAGGCAGTTTTAAAACGTTTTTATGACATCTCTTTACTACTTTTAATATGTTGAGATCTCTCTATTCTTATCATGTGAGTTTTTGCAGCACCTCCCCATGCCGTAATACAGTATTGTACAATGGACTGGCACATTGCAGAGTATAACATTTTGAAAATATTTATGTTAGCACTGTTGCGTATTAGTTTGAATACATAGATAAGTTTTCGAACTCTAGCAGCCAGATTTGTGATATGTGGACTGAACGATAGATTGTGGTCGACAACCATACCCCTAAATATTCTATTGTTTTCACTGCATCTATCGATTGACAATCGCACGTACAAGATAGGGCACCACAAGGGGAACTTTGTGTTCGGCATCTATGAACTTTTAAATTAACCAATGAAGGAGGTCTAGAAGCCCGAGTCTTGTGAAATGCTATGTATTTTGACTTAGCGGTATTCAAAGTGAGAGGTTCATGTCCAGCCATTGAACTATACGCGCAATACCATGTTCAGCCCATTTGTGCACGTCTGTCCACCTGGGATCATGAAAGAGCACCACTGTGTCGTCTGCGAAACAGATTAGTTCCGCATTATTAATATTTAAATTTAGGATGTCATTCATGTAGATGGCAAACAGGCTCGGTCCCAAAATACTTCCCTGTGGGACACCGTACTGAACAGAAAGATCGTCACTTCTGCAATTTAGTACTTGAACACATTGTTTCCTGTTCGCTAAGTAGCTATGGAACCAGTTCCAGACCGTACCCCTGATCCCCATGGCCTCCAATTTCTTCAATAGGATAGGCACAGAGACGGTATCAAAAGCTTTGGCGAGATCCAAGAAGACGCCGATACATCCTTCACCTTTATCTAAATAATCCGTGATCAGCTCTGTTAACAAAACTACAGCATCTTCCGTAGATTTACCTCGCCTAAATCCGAACTGTCTTTGAGAAAGGATATTGTGTTTTTCAATGTATGTAGTTAACAAGACGTTTGTTAACCACTTTTTCTAATATTTTTGAGAAAATACACAAAAGAGATATTGGTCTAAAGCTATCCGGAATGTCTTTGGGACCAGTTTTGTAAATTGGACTGACAATAGCTAATTTACATTTTTCGGGAAAAGTTCCACTTGCTAAACTTAAATTAATTATGTGCGTCAACGGCTCTAGTATAACGTTTTTAATAGTTTTTATTAATAAAGGGGTACAACTATCAAAACCGGGGGCACTATCGTTCTTAAGTGATTCAATCACTGTAGAGACTTCGGTTGTATTGTTTGGGAAGAGATAGATTGAACCCTGATGACAAGTTTGAATATTAAATTCAGAGGCCAAAGTTTCCTCCGTAATTTGTAAACTATTGAGGATTTTATCAGCTAATTTTTTACCTATTGTGGAGAAGTATTGATTACATAGGTTCAATAGGTTCATTTGCATAATGATATCAGTGCTGGAAACTATGTTGACACACTATTAAAAATTGGCGATGGGTGGTTGGAAACGGATGCTGAGCGCTGCGTTAAATTAACGAGATATTTTTGTAATTTTGTACACAGTCATTCCGAATTAATTGCGAGCGTTTATTCAGATTTAACGAACAACATGCATGAAGACAAATGGTTATGTGAAAGGGCGATTCTTGCACCAAAAAATGAGAGCGCTAACAAAATGAATTCAGATATATTAAGCTGCTACTATGAGCAGGAGAAATAACAGAGGATTTGTCAGTAGACACAGTTATGGACACAGAACAGAGCACTTCATATCCCGCAGAGTTTCTAAATTCTCTAGAGTTTTCGGGTGTGCCCTCACAGAAGCTTCAATTAAAATTAGGCGTCCCAGTCATGCTAATGCGAAATTTAGATGCTCCTCGGTTACGTAACGGGACAAGGCTGCGTGTGACACATCTTGGACGGAACATAATCGGTGCTAAAATTTTGACAGGCGTAGGAAAAGGTGAAAATGTTATTATACCACGGATCCCTATAATTCCCACAGATCTTCTTTTTCAATTCAAAAGGTTGCAGTTCCCTATTAAGCTCAGTTTTGCAATGACAATTATTAAAGCACAAGAGCAAACGTTACAGGTAGCGGGGGTCAACTTAGAAAAACCGTGCTTCTCTCATGGTCAGCTGTATGTAGCATGTTCGCGTGTGTCAAATGCCCAGTATCTCACATTCTTTCCCCGAATGTAAAAATATTGTGTCCCCCCGTTGTGTCCAGTAGCGTCTTAAAATAGTGTTCAGTTAGTTTTTTTTTCCAAAATTCCCACAATCAATTAATCAGAATTCCCACAGATCTTCCTTTTCAATTCAAAATTTCCTATTTAGCTCAGTTTCTTTTCAATTTCAAATGCTGCACCTCTGATGGACCTATTAAGCTCAGTTTCCTTTCAACTCAAAAGGCTGCATCTCTGACGGATCTTTTATTTGGCTCAGTTTCCTTTCAATTCAGAAAACTGCATCTCTAACGAATCAATTTAGCTCAGTTGCTTTTCAAAAGTCTGCATCCCTGTTTGATAATTATGCTCAGTTATAGTTCATTTCCCAGTGACCATGCGGGCGAAGCCGCGGGTAACAGCTATTCATTGGATATATTCTTTCAGTATGATCTCAGATTTTTATTATTAAATATTTTTTTGATAAAAAGATATAGAAAAAAGGGAATTATAAATGTTATGTATGTGTTACTATGCTATTCAAACAAGCGGAACGTCAGGCCGCCTTAAGAGCCGCGGAAACACCTGATGAAACTCATCACAGACTCATTGAGCAAGATGAACGTCAATCTACTATAAGGGCATCTGAAACACCAGAAAAGACACAGGCGCGAAAAGATGCAAATGTACAGCTTCAAGCTGAACGTCGACAAAATTTTCAAAGAAACAATTGGTCGGTTTTTAATGACGCAGCTTTCAATTATGATCTGTTGATTGATTATAAAAATCACAGGTTAGTTGTTATCGGACTGATGGACAAGGCGTATGAATTTTGCAGCGCTTTAAAATAGAAATATGAGACCGCAGGCATGTGTTGTTCCAATGGCAAAGTGTCTCTTCCGTTACTTGGTGAACCAGAAGAACCTTTGAAAACTCTCTTTTTATATGACGACAGTAGCGTCTCAAAATAGTGTTCAGTTAGTTTTTTTTTTCCAAAATTCCTACAATCTATTAATCAGAATTCCCACAGATCTTCCTTTTCAATTCAAAATTTCCTATTTAGCTCAGTTTCTTTTCAATTCCAAATGCTGCACCTCTGACGGACCTATTAAGCTCAGTTTCCTTTCAACTCAAAAGGCTGCATCTCTGACGGATCTTTTATTTGGCTCAGTTTCCTTTCAATTCAGAAAACTGCATCTCTGACGAATCAATTTAGCTCAGTTTCTTTTCAAAATTCTGCATCCCTGACGGATAATAATGTCAGTTTCCTTTAATTAAAAAAAAATATCCCATTTCCATTTGGAATAAACTGGCTATTTTCATGCTTTCCTATACGCTGCGCTTCAAAACATTTAAATAGGCTGACGAATCAATTTTGCTCAGTTTCCTATGTGCATCTCTGACAAATCTATAAAACTCAGTTTTCTTTCAATTTAAAAAGCAATGGATAGTTTATTTCCCAGTGACCATGCGGGCGAAGTCGCGTGTAACAGCTAGTCATTGGATATATTCTTTCAGTATGATCTCAGCTTTTTATTATTAAATTTTTTTTTGTAGACGTTAACGTATTTATCCTATATATTATAAAAAGATATAGAAAAAAGGGAATTATAAATGTTATGATCTGATGGTCGCAGTCTATAACTGAAGGATAACGTAATACATAAGGATACAACCTCTTTTCAATACTCTTATACGCTTCTAAAAGAACTAAGTTTTAAGTGGGTTGGTATATTGATGTTTGCTAAAAACGCGACAAAATTAGTTTTATTCAATGAGTATTTACGTAAATAAAATAAATCAGTAAAACAATGAAATCATTGGATATATTCTTTCAGTATGATCTCAGCTTTTTATTATTAAACCCTTTTTTGATAAAAAGATATAGAAAAAAGGGAATTATAAATGTTATGGTTTGATGGCCGCAGTGTATAACTGAAGGTTAACGTAAATTGCACTTATTTTAGTTTTGTTAAGCACCTCTCAATGGGGATTAAGAAGAGCCGACAAATCGCCTCGTTTACTTAATTTATTTCTGGCTGTAATTCCATGGGCTTTTAATGTGAAGAGGGTGATATTTCACAGTTGTATACTTTGATATAGATACTGGAGTGCTTTTGTTTAAGTTTAAAGGTAAAAAGATATGTGAGGTATACACGCAATTACAATGACCTTGTACCGAGACCCAAATTTATCTTCGTCGTTATTCAAGTGCTACCCCATTTTCAGACCCAATCCGGACCGGGCATTCATTGTTATAAAGTTAAGGAAAAACAAAAAAAAAATTTTCACTAGCGTTTTTATTCTTTCATTTAAATTGTACTTATCAACAAGAGTAGTTAATATTGCATTCTGGACAAGTTTACAAAAACTTTTGTTTTTGTAAACAAATATTAATTTTTTGTAAATATACTGAGACAACAAAGATAACGTATTTATTTAACATGGGATCATGTATATAGTGAAAATCCGTTATGTTAAGGTAAGCTGTTATCTTCATTATTAAAAATTTGCGTTGTTGCGTTCAAATAATAATTAATTCAATGTAACTATAGTTGATTTATAACTAACAATACTAATACAAGAGAGACTGTTGTGTGTCATGTAAAAGCAAACGGACGCTCTTCAATGACGTCCGCTAATGGACGTCATCTGATATTTTCTGTAATGTCTATTAGGTACTGAGTTTCCTTTACTTGGATTACTTATAGTTTTATTTTTCCGTGGTATAATTGGTCTATTATTATCATTTTAACTTTTAGGCCTGCTTGATATGAATAGGAAAAAGAAGGAAGAGATTTTTGGGTAGGAAAGTTAAGTGGAAAGAAATAAGAGGAGTTAGCAGTTTGCGACGCGGTAGTTTTTTATGGTTTAAAGTCATAAAAATAAAAATATAAATTTCTTTGCAACCTTCCGCTAACTAAATACAATGATGTGACTTACCTGGATTGAAGAGCACCTCCCGCCCTCCTTCAATTGCATGCAATAACTCCGTCACCACTAGTCCCAGCACCACTACTCCCAACACCACTACTCCCAGCACCACTACTTCCAACACCACTATTCCAGGTAAGACACACCATTGACGACAATACGACACATGTTTCGCCTCTACACGAGGCATCCTCAGGTAATGTAGACTCTACGGCGGCTGACCGCTAAGCTAAGCTCAGTCAGAGCAGCAGGGAGCAGCAGAGTTTTATAGCGCAGGACAGAAGAAACATAGCTAAATAAATACGTTATCTTTGGTGTCTCAGTATATTTACAAAAATTAATATTTGTTTACAAAAACAAAGGTAGTTTTAGTATAAGAAGTGATATACAAAAATCTGTAAAAACTAGAAACAAACACAAGCTAGTGATACCACTTTCTCGACTCCACAGTCATTAATTCATTCTTGGGGCAACGTATACGCTATTACAACAAAAGTCCCAGAAAAGATACAAAATATACAAATACACAATAATACAGAAAATATATTATCTCTATTACCAAGTAAAAAATATATAATAAATATTAAATATTTAATTAAACAAAAACTGTATAAAAAGTGTTATATTATAATATAAATGAATACATGGTTGATAATAACCCTTGGGAATGAGGTGGTCGCTTACAAGCTATTTCTAAAATAAATTTTGTAAATAGCTTGCAACCATTCACATTGTAACATTTATTTTTAAAAAAGAAGTCCCGCTGGGTTTCATGCTGGTTCTTCCGAGGACAGAGGCTTTTTTTCGAATCAGAGGTAAAGTAAAAATGTCTTTCAATAAGAATTACATGTCATCAATAATAAAAATTATTCTATTCTATTGTATAAGTTCAAATCTTATCGCGAAAATTTCAAAAATTACACACTTTTTCTTCAATTTGTCAAGTAGATCAAACAGACAAATCAGTTGACCATTTGAGACTTAGACTTAAAAGTCGTCAAAATCTGTAAACTAATCCTGGAAATTGGGAGCACGTACCATGTCTGAATTCTAAACACTCCAAGAACAATAAATACGAACGTTGAAATCCCACATCGTTTTATACCCAGCAGACCGAGATCGGTACATCATGCACTCAAAAACATTTGATGACGCGGGACTCGAATGGCTCCTGAGACAAGATGAAGCTGTAAGAGTCGCATAGAATAACAGCACTAACATCTAGATAATAGATAGACTCGAACGGCTACGACGTGAGGCTGTTCCCCCGTCGAATGAAAATACTACGACAGGAGATGCGGTTCTACGAGTTGCAGAGCAACCCGCACATGTAGATGTCGCCGTAGATCTCCTTGTGGTTAACTCAGACGACGGAGGAAAAGTCGCCCAAGAACAAGGAGCATATTGGAAGAGGCGATTATGGAAACGTGCAGTACGCCACTCAAGGATTGCTCACGTCTTCCCTGCATACCCCTAAGCAAGCGAAACCAAACTGTCGTGAGAGCTTTAAACTCAATGCTAGCGATCTTTGTGGAAGTTAGCCGGGACTTTTGCGAGACTGACTCAATTCTTTTTGGCACCGCATTGGCAGTATGCCGTATTATTGGCGCCAAGCTCCCCACGACTGGACGTGATACTATACAAAGTAGCGCCATCTCAGACTGTAAAATAAGAATTGAGGAACGTATTACAAAAGGCTAGGGCTTTGGTTGGCAGGCTGACATCAGGTCGGGCAATAATAAGCCAAGAATTGTGTGCATCGTCATAGTGGCGTTTGTTATGACAAATATCAATTTGTCCCAGCCGGATATTACGCAAAAATTGACGGAACACACCTTCATTCACTGGCTACGTTTCGATGAATTCTTTGGGGAAACCGAGAGTTTTGTCTGTGCGATACGATTATTGCTATGTTCGTTCGTTTTAATCATGTAGTGACGGTGTAAGATATACGCATACATAACCGTATACTATAAATTAATAATGGATTCTCATTATTTAAATTTCAAACTGTAGGACTCCACTAAGCAATGACATAATTTTTCATTAATTCATTGCAGATGTCCTTTACCCTATCACAAGTAATAAAACCTATTAAAAAGTTTTATTTCGGCTCCATTAATATTCATTTTTAATATTATTTTTTGTTATTCTTTACCTTGTAATATATACACGAAAATATGTGAATATAATTCATTGCGCAGAATGTTACTTAAAACATATTAATAAGAAAAATTGTAATTTTAAAAGAATCTTTATTATGTTTTGCTTTGAGAAATGAAAAGCAATAAAGCTTAGTTTACTAAGGCTTCTAAAAGAGAAGCCTGATGCTGAATTTGTTAAAACACTCATTTATCACTTTAATTAAAATTGTACGGTTAAGATGCTTTTTAACCTCTTACCTTCATGATACTTTTCTGTGAAATAATTAAATTTTGTCATAATTTTTTCGTTATTTATAATATTATTACTGTCTATCAGTCCGTATCTCTTGGCCACCAAGCTATTCACTGAAGTGACTTGAGTCAGTCGGAGCTTATTCATTTCATCATCACTTGCCTGTGGTGCGAAGGTTGGGATATAACAAGAACGTAAAACATCCACCGCTATTACATGCATTTTGCCATGGATGTATGTATGTTTATATCATTGTAAGATTATATGCAAGTGTGTATGCGAAATTGGTATAAGTATTGTCAGATTTGTCTTCTCTTCGAGGTATCATGAGCTAGGCGTTCAGCTATAACGTTCCGAGGATGAGGGTTCGAATTCTGCTCGAAACATGCGTGTATGTAAGGCCCTAGTTGGGCCTTTAATTGTTCCGGGTCTTGGTGTGTATCAATTTTCAATTTGTCTATGTTAAATATTGTGGTGTGAGAGAAATGTTTATTATTTATTAACATCGATTACATTTTATGGTAATACGACAATACAAATACGACAATATTGACATTATGACGTCCCCTTGTAAACATAATAATATAAAAGCAAGCCCTTTCCTCAAAGCGCCTATCGGCCAACGTATCATTTTGATAAACAATAATTGACTTCTACTCTTGCTACTTCTCTCTAACGATAAGCAAATTTAAGATTTATTAATACGTACCAAGTTCAATTTTATAAGAGCACATCTTACAAGGTATATTACTGAATGATTAAATAGTGTCGTATTTTTCTTTAATTAATTAATTACAAACAGTTACAATTTCATAACAGTCCAAGACCAAGGCAATGCTATCAAAAAACTGACAAATGTAATTATTGAAATACGGAATATATGATCGTGATATGAAAACGTGCAGTACGCCACTCAAGGATCGACCACGTCTTCCCCGCATACCTCTAAGCAAGTGGAATCAAACTGTCGTGAAAGCTCTAAAACCAATGCTAGTGATCTATCTGGAAGCCAGCCGGGACCTTTGCGAGACAGACTCAATTCTTTTTGGCACCGCATTGTAGTATGTCAGTGGCCATCATCACAGACAGGATGATGGCCCTGCCCTATTCTTGCGAATAAACTTAACATTATGCTGATCGACCGAGCACAGTCAAGGATATTTTTGGTCGACATTAACATTCCGTATGACGAGAACCTCGTGAAAGCCGAAACAGATAATAAAACAGAATATTTGTACCTAGCTTACAAGGTAACCGACATGTGGATGGTCTGCACACCGATATTATTCCTGTAGCCGTCTCTGCGAACGGGCTAATTCTAGTCAGCCTCTCGGGTCATTTGAGGTGACTGGAACTCCGTGACGGACCGCTCCGGGCTTAAATGTAAAAGTCTGCGCTCCACCCGCATCGTCCGCCGGTTTCTTTCTCTTTCCCCTCGGCCGTTTGTTCTCCCCTGCCGAAGGCTTCCATCTGGCTGGGCTTTTATTTATTTATGTACTATTTATGTTAGTATATTTAGTATATATTTATGTATATTTATTTATTACATCCTTTTATATATTTATTCATAAAAATACTTTATAAATAACCTATAACAACGTGTTATAGCCGGTGCGTGCGTGCGTGCGTGCGTGCGTTTATATTTTGACGAGGGCGAAACTGTTTAGAGTACCTGAGTACCGAGTCGAATGTCTTCAGTTTTAATTTCGGATACCGCTGAAATTTCGTACAAACATATAAAGCAAGTGTAGCATAAACTTAGTAAATTCCCCTTTGTTAATACAAATGTTTATGGCTTTATATTTTCATATTAGTTGAAAACTTACATTTATTTTAGTTTAAGAAAAATATATAATTTTTTATTTAAGTATGTAATTTTTATTGAAAGTTATTTTAACCACTGCATTGTTTCGGAAAATACTGTCCTGAGAAAAACCAGCAAGAAATCCAGCGTGCCTTTTTTTTTAAAGTAGATAAATAATACAATAAGAGCATAGGTTGTACAAACTAGTTATAAAACTTATTTATGAAATAGCTTGGAAGCGACCATCTCATTCCCAGGGATCATTATCAACTATGCATTCAATGATATTATAATAATCCTTCTTATACCATCGAACTATATTACTAGCGTATAGAACAGATACCCCGAACCAAAAGTTTGCTTCATTTTGGTAAGAGTTGGAACTAAAGTTCGTTGCGACGCTAAAATAATAGTTACGTCGTCTATTCAAACCATTAAAACATGCAGCGCTAGTTTACATTAGAGATTAGTTTTCTTGCGACTAAAACATCATAAGCGCCAGGAATTCTAGGCGCTTACGCTATCGTTCAACGTAGTGTACAACAAGTCCCTACCATAGATACATTTTGCCTTATTCTCGTGAGCATTGTAACAACCAAAAAAACTTTAAATCAAAGAGTTTTCAACTTTTAATGTCTACTTATCGATGTAATGTTAAACTATCACTTTTTTTTGTGTTCTGGAGTGTTTACTGCAGTCGTTAAGAACACAACCAGGCGTTTTGAAGTTGTTATATATACACGACTCGTCTGTGCGGGCGTTGGACACTCACTAAACAGTTGCGGTAAAGTGTACCGCAAAGCGTGGCGCAAAATCATGCAAGGTGTTGTCTTCTCGATGTATTAAAGGCGTTCTACACGATCGGGACCAACCCCCAACCGTCGTGACCTTGGTCGAGTTGATGTAAAAATGGACAGTGTAGACTTCGGTTGCCCGACCAATATTTTGGTTGATGTCCGACGGCCTTGGTCGCGAGCGCATCCCTCACGACACGTCGGATCCGTGGTTGACCCGACCGTGTAGAAAGCTGTCGGCCGACGAGATCGCCTCAGTGCGTGCTGGGCAGTCGTCACGGGGTATATTATCCATGGTTGCGGGCTACCGCACGTTGCAATGGCGCACAATTTCGAGTAATTCATTAAAAGTGTCTTGATCCATTCTTAGAAAATTTCGAAAGACTTCAGAATCAAGAATCCCTAAAATGTTAAGATGGCTCAAGTAATTCGCTCTTTTAGCCACAGTTTCATCCACTTTCTTTTTTTATCTTCTTCACTCAAGCATAAAAAAAGTTATTGCCATACCGATGTTTTGTTGCTTCGAAAGACAAGGAGCCACATTTACCTAATTTTTCACGCTTTGATTGCCGTAGAGAACTGACAAGTTGAGTCAACCACCCGACCGCGTAGAACGAATACAAAAATCGGTTGACCCAACCAAGGATACGATGGTCGACGGTTGGTCCCGATCGTGTAGATGGCTTTTTATCCTCAATGTGTTATATGGCATTGTTTATTAAAATATTTAAACTTGATAATGGAGAGATCTTGTACGTTTTCTGGGACTTTCTTGCAGTATAGTATACCTATACTACCCCATGAATGAACTGACTCTGTGCAGTTGATAAATGGTGTTTGTTCTTGGTGTTTACAGGGTATTTATTAGGGATGGGCTGAGTATGGATTTCACCGAATACGAATATTCGGCCGAATGTTCGGTAAAACTTTTACCGAACCGAATATTCCGTCGAACATTATTCGGCAGGATTACCTCGGTACCTAATCAATTTATGTCGAAACTTGTTATCGTAAATCGCGCCGATTTAGCGCCGGACCTTGCCTCCCGCCCCCCGCCACACCTGACAGTAATTGCATCATCTAGTACTGTGCAAATTTCCGGCACATGCTTATGATTTGACTATTGTTGTGATAAAAAAAGTATTTCGTTGTTTTATTCTTAGTGAAAATTGATAATTATATGATAAAAATGAGCGGCAGGAGATTTACTATTTGGACTTATTTTAGAGAAACTGACGACCGAAGTAAAGTGAAATGTACTAATGTAATGTAATGTTTCTCCGTTTGATTCCAAAAACATTTTATCAATTTTCTATTTGCCATAATCGGAAATAAATCTACAGTGCCTCAAAAACATAAATGTATAGATTTATGCATTTGAGGCACTCTATTGTAAGTAGATTTAACCCATAAATAAAATATACTTTCAACAGTAAAAGACATCGCAACATTACTCAATTCGTACATTTCATGTGATTTAGCCGAACATTCGGCTGAATACGAATATTCGGTAAAGCTGCCGAATATGCCGAATACCGAATATAAAAAGAATATTCGGCCCATCTCTAGTATTTATCACTCCTATTTATTAAACCTACTTTTGTTTTTGTGAACACGCATTAAATTTACATAAATATACTGAGAGACCAAATTTAACATATTTGTTTTCGTAACTTAGTTGTCATCGTGATCGAATTCATTCATGAAAAAATAATTAATAAATCAGTTTTGCAAGTTCTATTGTCTCTAAATAAATATTTCGTAACTGTCATAAATAAATAAATTATGCAAGAACGTACCAAATTCACCTGTTTGTGACATGCTTTATTTTCGTACAATATTTAAGGCAATACTCGAAATATCAATGAGAATAAACCGAGGTTACTATAATATAAAATTACTTTAAAACTGAAATGCGGTTGAAATTTGGCGCGATAAATATGAACACGATTTTGTTTCTATTTTTACTCCACTCTCCAATGATAAATATCGGAATTTTATTTAAAAAAAGGTCCCACATTAGGATATTGTTATCTTTGATCATTATAAAGTTTAACTCGCCCATTAAACTTAGGAAGCTTAAACTCAGGAAAGTAAATACTTTTATCAAATAATTAAGTTACTGAAATTTTATTCATAAATTATATTGAAGGTAAGCACCGAACATTTCTGGAACGAGAAAGTAAGTCGAAATAAAGAAAAAATAATGTTCTCCCATACTGACTACATTGCATTCGATGCTGCAACTACAAAATATAAGTTTGAAATGGCAAAAAGCCTTTATTATTACGCTCCAGTCTATATTAGTAGTGTATTTTTGTAGGTTTTTCAAATCCATTTCCTCAAAAGAACGCTGCAGAAGTATCCTTAATTTGGCTTTAAGTAGTCATATTTTATAAGATAGAAACAGGAGATCATGATAATGGCCAAATCTATTAACATGATCGAGAGAAGAAACGATAACCAAATCAGAAAGGGATGGGATACAGTTAGAGAAAAATAAATTTCAGATAGAGGAAGGATATTTACATTGGCTGCTTCTGTAAGGGACTTAAGCCGAAGAGATCGATTAAAGTCGCCCATTAACACTGTATGTGTATATAATAGAGTTAGCTCTCCAAAAAGGTTGTCCAATGTAGTAAAATAGTCCACTTTGGAAGCAGGACTATAAAACACTCCAAGGAGTAATTTGCTGTGCAAAAGAAGTACTTCAACAAATAATTACTCTGCTTCTTTCTCAGCTTGAGATGGAGATGATAAACAAACAATAGAAAAAGGAATATGGGCACGAATTTAAATGATACACCACCACTGCCTCGCGCAGTTCGGTCGTTGCGTATTAACTGGAATCCTGGAATGGAATAGAATATAGAAGGAAGACATGGCTTTAACCATGACTCTGAAACGAGATTTATATGAACATTATTACTTTCAAATCTAGCTAACATATCGGGAATGGATCTGATCGACTGAGGAAGAACCACGCTCTTACAGAACACCAGCTTATAATAGCAGCGTAATGATGCTGTGTTTCGTATGGTGAGTGTAGGTGACTGGAGATCTATTGTACTGGAGACGAGTTATTCCATCTTAATCCTCACGGGTGACAACGTATCCGCATTTTGATTCATAATCGAGGATAGATGTATGTAGATGTCTATGTGCCACAGCAACCACGTACCATCAAGTGGACTGTGTGCTCGTTTGTCACCATATTCCATAAAAAATCATAAAACATGAAATTTCACAAAAGCACGGTTTTACAGTACTTCAAAAGTCATTTAATGTGTAGTTAAACCACTATCAGGTGGATTGTGTGCTCGTTTGTCACCCAATGTCTCGTAATAAAAAAGTATTTCGCAAAAAGAAAACAAATCTAAATGAAAATTATAGTAGGTTAACTGATCCTGCACACGCTAAACACATCTGATTTGTTTTTTTATGTATTGTCGTTCTGCTATCTGGTTTATTTTATAATATAAATGTCCGTAAATAGAAGAGGCAAAGGAATTAATCATTCCTTTGCCTCTTCTATTTACGGACACAAAAGACTAGCGTTTTCATCAAGCAAATTCGTTTCCCAGCGTTTTAAACCATAAAGATAGCTAGTTTCATTGCTCGCTGGGTTATTTTAGGCTTATAGAGTGGCCGTAAGGTCAATGTTACTATTTAGTCACCAAAGCTGTTTATAGGTTACGTTACGCATTAGCTGGAGTTTTTTCACTGGTGATATAACTAACGTTCTAGTATTACTTTATTGTACTAAGGACTACTAAGTTTTAAAACGGAAAATCTATTGTAGTGCTGCATGACGAGTCACACTCACTTATGTAGTTCGATGGATCGATAACCGTCGGGTAAGATGAAGTTTGCGTTTGATAACAATCTTTGTATTAAACGAGTTAGTTCTTTGTAGAAATATTTTGCTCGGTGATAACTAATAATTCAAACTAAAAATTTTATATTATTATAACCCCATTTGTTACGATGTGTATTGATACTTCATAGTGTGACGAAAGAATTTTGATTGATTGATGTATTTTTATATAAGCTATACCAACGAAAGTATAAATTAATGGCATGTCTTTGTTTATTTTTAATTATTTAAATAAAGTATTAAATATTGAACACATACACAAAATAAAGTTATAAAGCAGAGTTACCATAGCATCTGCTTATTTCATTAGGACATGCATTAGATACAGAATGCTTGCATACTACTACTACTCCATATCATTGAGATATGGAGTAGTGGATATTCTTTCACCGCCACTAAACGGTACATATTTATTAATTGGTAATCTTTGCAATTCTACTCTGTATAAGGTGAATAAGCATCTATCAGGTTATTTCATGTCATTGCTGATACGAAGATCTAGTCGAATCTAATGAATGGCGAATTAAACATAAAAAATCGAAATAAATAAATATCCAGACTGATGACCGGACGTGTGAATAATAGTAATAATTTATTATTATTATTAATATAATTAAATTGTTATTAAATATTTATTACTAATAAATCTTTGTGATGATAATATCGTGATTTTTATCATCCTAAGCATCCACATGGATGACGATGAGGACGAACACTCAGGTGAGCCGTATGCTCATTTGCCTCTTTTTCCATAATAAAAATATACTTTTCCTTTTTTAAAATAAATACAAAGATACATTCAATAACTTACCGATAAATTTAAGGGTGAAAGACTAGTCTACCTGGTGGTAAGTGGATGTTGTGGCCCACAGACATCTACATCTTATTCTGTCCCACCACATTTTATCACGCAATTAGAGAGACTACTTTACCGTAACGTAAATATTTACCTTGCTATTACGGCAAAGCATTCCAATTGTGGTCACTAGGGTGTATTCTTAGACTGATGAAAAAATCATAATTATGTTATTTATTTATTAATCTTTTTGTTGGTTATTCTGAAAGTAATATGTAGTACTTCTGTTATGTGATATGTTAAAATAGCCTGTACTTTCTTAATTTACATAGAGAAATATTGTTATTCAGCTTTATGGACAGAACATGAATAACCCTCTCAATAGAGTATAAGAGTTAAATGTTGTAAAGTGGTAGACACAGCAAAAGTTCTAATTTTGATATGTTAAGTTACGTTACATAAATAAGAATTAACGCAAAAAATTTGTATCTTTACCTTTAAACGAGCAATTCTTGATATATATATATATATAATCTCGGAAACGGCTCTAACGATTTTTATAAAATTTAGTGTCCAGGGGGTCTCGAGGGCAATAAATCGATCTAGCTAGGATTCATTTTTAGAAAATGTCGTTTTGTCTGTGTTTTCAGGTAATGAAAAATTGCTACAATTGCTACATATAAGAAGGTAAATTTTGACACTGTATTAATGATCGTAATAGCTCAAGTGGATATCGGGCCGTTGCAAAATGGAAGTGCACTGGTTCGGGTCCTGTCTTCGGTCTGACTTTTTTCCTTTTTTTTGCAAGTTCCCTTCTTTTGTGAGAAAATCTATTATTTCGAGCCCTTTTTTTAGTATTTTTTTAAAAATTAAACTAATTAATTCGCTCTACTTTTTATTCAAAAAACCAGTTCAGTTTTTTATATTTTGTTAATAATATCAAAAAATATTATTCGTGTTTCATCAGTATGTAATTTGTATCTAAATATAATTTCCAAAAAAAAAAAAAACGAGGAGAGCTCGGTCATCCAGGTACTTAAATTAATAACAATATAGATATGTATAGCCTTACTTCAATTTATGGCATAATTTTTCCAGGCGATATTTGATTTATATCATTGACTTTATTGATTACAATTATTTAAAAATAAAAGACTTTTATTTTCTTACTTTCGCTCGATTTGATTACCGGCTCTGACAAGTGACTTAAAATTTCACAAATGCTGCTGTACAAATAGTTAAATAAATGTAAACTTGTCGTTAAGTAAATATCGATTATCGAAATTCAATGTCTTTAATATTCCATTTGTATAATAATTAGATTCTTTTTCAAAAGTTTGTTTCATTATTTTATACTTTCTTTTCGTAACAATAATTCTTTATAAAATTTTTGAATAATGAAAGGAAAAAATAAATGAATTCGACAATATCAAAAGTCTTAATAGGTACTAAAAGTTTCGAGAGAAAGACTTGAGTAACACTGATATTGAGGGTGACTGAACTCATTGTTATA
Source organism: Parnassius apollo (assembly GCA_907164705.1). Lineage (NCBI taxonomy): Eukaryota > Metazoa > Arthropoda > Insecta > Lepidoptera > Papilionidae > Parnassius > Parnassius apollo. The sequence continues at coordinate 7,928,021 of CAJQZP010001342.1, forward strand.
AATGAACCTTGCTACTGTAAAAGTTCATATATATTTATTTTTACGAAGTATTTTTAAGGTAAGAAATATTTGCTAATCCGTCTAAGTAGTAAGTTTTAAGCGCATTCCTATAAAGTTGAGGTGCTATTTTATGCTAATTTGTGTTTCTGTAGAATTTTTTTTGTGATATTTTGGATTACAAACTTTCAATTATTAAATTTTATAGTTTCGTATCTTTAACATTTTTATATTTTAAAGCCATAAAAAAGTTGTAAAATGTGTTTTATTTGTAAAGGAATTCACTACGAATGTTTATATTTATGAGCTTCATGGCAATTTATTGCAATTTTACAAGAATACTCAATAACATATAATCAAAATGGATGTAGAAAAAATCACCCATAACCTGCCATGACAACAAGCCTACGTACAGACGTAACCTTACCCTTAACCGTGCCAAAGCCTTAAACAATGACTTCAAAGCCAATGCTCAAAGTGCTTGTAGCGTTCTGGTGCAAAGTGATGTCAATTTTCTAAACAAAAGATTTAGACGCCTGTTCTGTTCATTTTTCATCCTTCTTAAACTGATGTTTTTATCGCTGCTATTTGTGAACTTTTCTTCTTCTTGCATTTACACTTGTCACAGTTGAACCGATATGAATTTTAAGCATTTTAAGTAATGATTTGATCGCACACCTAGAACAAAAAAAGTTAAACATTTATTTATCATTTGATTAAACGAATTTTAGTCCTCAAATGAATTTCTTCATTGTAAAATTTCGAGCAACTCGTCGTCTAATTCACAATAAGCTACTTCACTATTATTTCCTTCAAGATTATTTTTATAGTTGGCACCTTCATTACATTTAATTTCAGAATTAGTTTCAACATTTTATTAATTTTAAATTACAGGCTGTGAAAAGTTAGCAGTGAATTTTATAAATGAATGCTTTTTTAGGGAATAAGGGTAACAAACGAGTGTGACGACCTACTGATTTGAATTTCTTTAAGGTACTTCGAAAATTAGGGGGGCTACATTTTAGGCTCTAGCGGCCTCGGTCGGCAGCTATACATGCTACTGCACTGTTTGCGGCGTTCGTCTGTAAGAGCTTTAACGACGGTTTATCAACACATTTTTTTAAAAGAATAACGCTGACAAAAGAGCACACAGTCCACTTGGTGTTAAAGTGGATGCTGTGGTCCATAGACATCCGCATCAATCCTCAATAAATAATCATAATACAGATGAGTTATCACCCCTGAGGACTAATACCTATGGAATGCCTCATTTCCAGTAAAATGGGTCTCCGGTTCTCTACACTCATACGAACACCATACGAAACACAGCAGCATTAAGTTGCTTTTTCACACTGGTAAGTTTAGAAAAAATTACACCATTTATTTTAAGACAATTACTATGAAATGCAATTATAAATACATTACGCGAAACAGACACATACGATTGCTTGTCATATTATATCATAACTTACTCTATATCTATATATTGCATAATTACTATCATACTTTTATCACACAAGCATACGGTTCCATTATTCTACACGTCTTAGTCTCAATCCGACAACAGTAGGGTTTGTTTTTTATCCTGAAACAAAAGTTTTGCTCGTTGTCTTTGAACTTGTTTTCTCCACCGTATTTTTATTTTACTAGTCAATAATAGGAACTCATCAATTAAGCTCAATGTCAATATTTCCTTGTTTACGTTAAGTTAGATCTTTTAGAAATGTGAATCTGGCCTACATAAAGAGAAATTCATATATTACCCAGCTTGAGTGGAGAGAGAGAGAGCTTTTGGAGGAGCATGTAGCGAAGTGTAGCGGGCAGCGAAGCGACGCGTTCAGCATAATATATTTTAAATAGCCGTAAATGAAGACATTGTTCACTTTGGTTTCAGATTATAGCTCGTTATCTTAAGTAAATCCTTTACAGGTGCTTTGAAAAGACTAATTTTATATCAGTCTTTCAAGACTGACACCCTTAGACACCAAATATATTTAAGACTTACCAAAAACAAAAAACGGCGTATTTCGATAAGTTTGACAGGAAAAGAATGGAAGCCCTCTGTTCCTCTTGTCGACCAATGATAGATGGAGATGAACAATAGCTCCCACGTATACTATACGGAATCTTTTCTTTTTTAATGTTCATCGAAAATTCTTTACCACGTTGTTCAATTTCAGTGATTCTGTTTTTGTTAGAAAATCAGCGATAATATATACGGCCTACAAATATGATTTTATAACTGGTCAAGATCTGATGATCATGATCTGAGGATCTATGAGTAAATCACAAAACTCTTCAATTTGCAGATGCATTTGCACGACGTATGGACGAATAATTATTTACCACATCAAATGATTTCGATAACTACTTATGTTACTTTTACTTTCTTTTAAGTCGGTTTTTACTATTTCAATTAAAAAGTTTAATTATACATATTATTTATTATAAAAATGTGAGTTTAAAATATTAAATATGATGATTTCTTAAATTTACGCGAACACTACACATTGAATAAAACTATTATTTACGGATTTTATCGCGTTTAATTACTGAATAATACGATATCAAAACCAATGACAATTATATCGATCACCTTCAGTTTTTGATTCCCTTCTCAAATATTGCTACGAAGCATTCTTAAAGGAAACATCTTTAAGCTTAGCTGAAATGGCTAATAGCGTTAATAAAAAAATTATTACATAACATATTTGAATATGTATTAACTCATGTAGTATTCAGTGATTTTCTCTAAAATTTTAGTTATTATTATATATTTTTCCTTATTGAGTTATTAGAGGGAACTTGAACAAAGGAACAAATTACAACATGTTTTAAATAATTTCACATAACCTATTTTATAACACGGACAATGTTGTATATTATATCAGTATGGTACCTAAATTAAAATCGCACTCTGGCATTTTGAGGTCTAGTAAATGTTTGTAAATTTATTACCATTGAAGTGTTTTCAAATTTTGTACATTCTAAGAAAAGCAAGTTGCATAGGTTTTCTACTTATGTCGTCGTTAACTGGTAAAGAATGCCATAAGGCAAAATTTTCAATTTATAGACTAACGAGCAAGTAATTGATTCTTAAAGTTTCACACTAATTAAGGATTATAATGTATTAATATTTTTATATTCCAATTATTAAACGTTAATGACGAAACACCTTTTTTAACTGATTGTTATTCCACCAATTAATTTCTTAAATACGTGTAAGAAACCACGTAGCCAAGGGTCTACATAACTACACAGTTAGCCTAAGTAGCTGCGACGCGGCGATTCTTTGCTTTGTGGTTATTTAGCTTGCTTCTTGTGATTGCGGGATCACCCTTCGAAATTCCTTTTCCTTCGTGACTTTTCAGTTCTTCTAGCAAATATATATATATATATATATATATATATATATATATATATATATATATATATATATATATCGATCCTTTCCCACATTAATCTCCTGTCTATATTTATATAACTGTTTCGCATACACTTTATTAGAGCACCAATTTCTTAAACTGATTAGAATGATATGTTAATATATAGATGGAACTTTGGCTTCAGAAATACCGTCCTTCAATTAAGTCAGTAGTTGGTTCCCGGAAATTGATCGTAATAGATTGTAGTGACGTTGGCAGATAAGTTCGCTCATTAATCACACGCCTTGTATTACTTGAATTATTTCGAGAAACACAAATGGTTAAATATAGCCACAGTTTAAACTATCTTCTTTATTATTCCAAGCTGTGTGGTTTAATTTTAATGTTACACTTTTAATTTCAAAGATATAGTGTTAAATTAAGTACAAGATTAATAACACAGTTATATATTTAGATACTCTACAAATTTCAATTCTTGAGAAAAGCGTTAGTATAAGGTATAAAAGCAATTTAAACCGCCTTCAGTTTATTCCGGTTCCTTTAGAAGTATTTCTTAGTACAATTATATTTTATGGCAAGTGGTACTGAGGCCTTGAAAATAAAGCGCTTATGCTTAATATAACAAAAGCCTATTCACTCATCTCTTGTCGACACCCTCGTTTTAATTGAATGATAAGGTGACGCTGGCAAAAATATATTTCTTATTTGTTTTATGTTGCACTACACGACGATGTACGCAGTCGTAAACGACGAAACAACTGTATAGCGATCTAAAAATTTGCTTAATGCATATAAACGGTATATTATACATACTCGAAGACGGATCTTGATACGGTTGTCCCTAGATATGTTATTAGATGTAGTTAGTACATATTGCTTCAGCTTAATAAGGTCATCTTGTAATATTTATTAACACGTTAACTTTTTTTTAACGGGTTTTATTTCAGACTGCTGCTGTCATGCAAGCGAAAATGAAATCGATTCGGAATTAATGCAGAAACTTATTCAACTCATATTTAATATTGAATAAAACTATTATTTGCGGATTTTATCGCGTTTAATTACTTTAATTTATTTTTATTATTATCCCGACGTTTCGGGTGCTTTACAGCACCCATGGTCACGGGGGGGACTGAGATGTTTGACCTCCCAATGTCATTGTTAGCCCGGCTACCTTCAGTTTTTGAATATTAATTTTTGGTCCATCCATCTTCTCTATTGAAATTAGGATGTTTTTTAATTTCAATAGCCTCACGTATCATCCTTGGTAGGAATCGGTGTTCTTTTGCGAGGACTTGTGGTTTATCAAATCTGATGTAATGGTGGGGACGATCCTGAACATGTTCACAGACTGCATTCACTCCGGGAAGTCTGCAGTCTGTGAACATGTTCAGGATCGTCCCCACCATTATATCAGATTTGATAAACCACATGTCCTCGCAAAAGAACACCGATTCCTACCAAGGATAATACGTGAGGCTATTGAAATTAAAAAACATCCTAATTTCAATAGAGAAGATGGTTGGGTGCTGCCATCTGCTTGGGATCCTATAATTAACAAAATTAAACCCAAACCCAAGCATACCACTGCAAGACTTCGAGATACTGTAAGTTCGTTTTGCGTAAATCGGACCAAAAATTAATATTCAAAAACTGAAGGTAGCCGGGCTAACAATGACATTGGGACGTCAAACATCTCAGTCCCCCCCACCCCGTGACCATGGGTGCTGTAAAGCACCCGAAACGTCGGGATAATAATAAAAATAAATTAAAGTAATTAAACGCGATAAAATCCGTAAATAATAGTTTTATTCAATATTAAATATGAGTTGAATAAGTTTCTGCATTAATTCCGAATCGATTTCATTTTCGCTTGCTTGACAGCAGCAGTCTGAAATAAAACCCTCGTGTCCATATAGGCGCCACACTTGACATAAATCTCGTTTCAACGGGAATTGTCAAGCCTATCGAGTCAGCTTCCCTTATATTTTTTGTGTCGTCAATGTCCTAATTTCATTCAAATTTGTATAAGCAGAACAAAGGAAACACCATTTAGGTGTATTGTAATATATTATAAGATAAAATAAAAAACTTAAAAATAGGCATACATTGTCGGCAGTACTTTTCTTGTTTGTTTTAAATTATGTTCATGTTGTCATCATTCATCAATACATTCGTTACAGCCTACATTTCTCAGTTTAGTATTCCTCTTTTGCCTCTCATGACAACCATGAGATGATATGGGGTAATTGTGGATTCTCTTACGTCGCCAACAAGGTCTTAAATGTTGTCGCCAACGGTAAAATAATAAAATCTCGTTAAAATAAAGTGGTATAGGTGGAATAATAACTTTTATTTTTTATACCTATGACCTACCTTAGTGAACCTTAATAATCAGCCAATGAACCAATGAACGAAGAGAGTTTTTTTATAGAAGAAGGGGCAATCGAGTATGCAGCTCCCCTGATAGTAAGTGTAGACCATCACAACATGAACAACTGCAACACTAAGGAAATTACAGGTGCATTGCCAGCTATTTAAAAAGGAGTAAGCTCGATCTTAGAGGTTTGATATACTTCCAAAATTCATTCTGCATTTTAAAAAACTTTATTTACACATTAGCTTGCCAAAATATAAGCTTTACAACAGTGCAAGAAAGTTAACGTGTTAATAAATATTACAAGATGACCTTATTAAGCTGAAGCGATATGTACTAACTACATCTAATAACATATCTAGGGACAACCGTATCAAGATCCGTCTTCGAGTATGTATAATATACCGTTTATATGCATTAAGCAAATTTTTAGATCGCTATACAGTTGTTTCGTCGTTTACGACTGCGTACATCGTCGTGTAGTGCAACATAAAACAAATAAGAAATATATTTTTGCCAGCGTCACCTTATCATTCAATTAAAACGAGGGTGTCGACAAGAGATGAGTGAATAGGCTTTTGTTATATTAAGCATAAGCGCTTTATTTTCAAGGCCTCAGTACCACTTGCCATAAAATATAATTGTACTAAGAAATACTTCTAAAGGAACCGGAATAAACTGAAGGTAGTTTAAATTGCTTTTATACCTTATACTAACGCTTTTCTCAATCAATGTGTAGAGTATCTAAATATATAACTATGTTATTAATCTTGTACTTAATTTAACACTATATCTTTGAAATTAAAAGTGTAACATTAAAATTAAACCACACAGCTTGGAATAATAAAGAAGATAGTTTAAACTGTGGCTATATTTAACCATTTGTGTTTCTCGAAATAATTCAAGTAATACAAGGCGTGTGATTAATGAGCGAACTTATCTGCCAACGTCACTACAATCTATTACGATCAATTTCCGGGAACCAATTACTGACTTAATTGAAGGACGGTATTTCTGAAGCCAAAGTTCCATCTATATATTAACATATCATTCTAATCTCATACAGTTTAAGAAATTGGTGCTCTAATAAAGTGTATGCGAAGCAGTTATACAAATATAGACAGGAGATTAATGTGGAAAGGATCGATATATATATATATATATATATATATATATATATATATATATATATATATATATATATATATATATATATATATATATATAATAGCTTGGAGAACTGAAAAGTCACGAAGGAAAAGGAATTTCGAAGGGTGATCCCGCAATCACAAGAAGCAAGCTAAATATTGATGAATCTCGTAAAAGCTGAACCTGAACCACAAAGCAAAGAATCGCCGCGTCGCAGCTACTTAGGCTAACTGTGTAGTTATGTAGACCCTTGGCTACGTGGTTTCTTACATGTATTTAAGAAATTAATTGGTAGAATAACAATCAGTTAAAAAAGGTGTTTCGTCATTAACGTTTAGTAATTGGAATATAAAAATATTAATACAGTATCATCCTTAATTAGCGTGAAACTTTAAGATTCAATTACTTGCTCGTTAGTCTATAAATTGAAAATTTTGCCTTATGGCATTCTTTACCAGTTAAAGACGACATAAGTAGAAAACCTATGCAACTTGCTTTTCTTAGAATGTACAAAATTTGAAAACACTTCAATGGTAATAAATTTACAAACATTTACTAGACCTCAAAACGCCAGAGTGCGATTTTAATTTAGGTACCATACTGATGTAATATACAACATTGTCCGTGTTATAAAATAGGTTATGTGAAATTATTTAAAACATGTTGTAATTTGTTCCTTTGTTCAAGTTCCCTCTAATAACTCAATAAGGAAAAATATATAATAATAACTAAAATTTTAGAGAAAATCAGTGAATACTACATGAGTTAATACATATTCAAATATGTTATGTAATAATTTTTTTTATTAACGCTATTAGCCATTTCAGCTAAGCTTAAAGATGCTTCCTTTAAGAATGCTTCATAGCAATATTTGAGAAGGTAATCAAAAACTGAAGGTGAGCGATATAATTGTCATTGGTTTTGATATCGTATTACAGTTCAGTAGCTTGAAAAGTTCTTTCAATGCATGTAAATCAATCAGCGGTGAGGAGTGTCGGAAATATAATGTTATCCTACTTTAGACCTCAATGTAGTTGGATAATTTCGTAATCTCTTCTTGTACTCGAATAACCATCGAAACCATACTGTACAAACACTTCACTATACTAACTTACTACACTATACAAAATTGCACTTCGGTATACCAACAAGCAACTTGGCACCACTAAAAGTCCTACAACACCGCCCGAATTTCAACGAAATGAAATACTTTCTTACAGTCCACATACGTAAGACAAAGTGACAGATTGCATTCTCCGATCTTCTGCACAATTTGCCAAAGGGTTGTCTGTGATACTAAAGCATTTGCAGAAGCGACTTGTACGGGGTTCGGCCACTGAATTTTCACTTGACTTTGGAACTTTTTCATTTCATCTTTTTGAGATACAGAGAAAATGTAAGTTAAATCTTGTTTCATCATCATCGTCATTACAGCCCTTCACAAGTCCACTGCTGAACATAGGCCTCCCCCAAGGTATGCCACAAAGCACGGTCCTGAGCCACCTGCATCCCTCGACTTACTGCATGTCTTACCTGGTCGCCGTGTAGTGGCGGTTGAGAATATCCACTACCCCATATCTTCCCGTGGGTGTCGTAAGAGGCGACAGAGGGAGACAGGCAGGGGATGGGCAGTAGCACCTTCCTAATAACAACACTAATATAATAAAAAACTGCGGTTGCCAACCCACTCGCCAAGCGTGGCAACTATGGCAAATATCCTCCCATGAGTAACGACGCAAATCTTGTTTATGTGTGTCCATTTCTTTTTGAAGTTTTATTACACTAATTAATACCAAGCTTCGGTAAATAGGCACTTAATTGATTTTATAAAAGTTACAGCCTATATACGTCCCACTGCTGGGCACAGGCCTCCTCTCATTTCTGAAAGGGTTTTAAGGCCAGGAAGTGTTCGCCGCGTTGCCCCAATGCGTGTTGGCGAACTTCACATGTCTTCGAAATACTTTTTTCTTATTCCTCAGACATGCAGGTATCCTCACGATGCTTTCCTTCACTGCCGAGCTCATGGTAAATCAGCACTTAAAATTGCAATTAACAATTTCATTGGTGCCGGCGGGGATCAAACTCGGGCTACTCGCGTTCTGTTATATTTACAGCGAGCGTTAACCATCTGAGCTACCAAGACTCTTTGATTTTATGCCCTTCATTTACTTATTTGTATAGTGGTGTTTTACTTACCTTTTTCATATTAAAAACAAGAAAACAATGACTCTCACTCACGCTTGCGCTGGCGGCCCACTGACTTCGCACAAAAACCCTAAAGAACAGCAGGAGCAGTGGCATGGCAAGGGTCATGGCAAGGGGCATGGCGAGTGACGCTTTTACGCACTCCCGCTGCCCAATTTCATGTCCAACTGAAGGTAGTTGGGTATTTCCCATTGTAGAGACCTAAATGTAAATGAAGCAAAAATTTCAACCAATAAATCTTTTAAGGATGAAGATGTCGTTTAAAATGACAAGATTTATATACAAATAAAGGTGAAATCTTGATTGCTTTCCTAGAAACGTGACACAAATTGTTCAGTGGCTAAACGTCAAACATTTGTAACTAAGTCAGACCCCGATGCTTATCTACTATTTGCCGGTACGAGAGCAGAATTGTCCTTATTTAGTTACGCTATACTACCTTTAATTCTGCTAAAAATCAGTTTCAGTTCTTAGTGTATATACTTAAAAGAAAAAATGTCTCTCGTTTTTTGATTAACCTATAATATAAAATATTAACTAATCACTTGTCTTAAAAATCTAATTGAAATTAATATTGATGCTAGGCGACACTGCGTAATAAATAACATCTTATGTTTGGCTTTTTTTCTTGTTGGAGAGGGAACAGGAAAAGGCCCGCCGATGGCAATGTTGATTTTGCATGTCCTTGCAAAATCAACAGTGTCATCGGCTTTGTCCACAGCTTGTTCGTGTCTATGAATTATTTTTCCTTCCGTTTAGGTATTCTCACAAATATGTACTATACATTAGCACTAAATATTACCCTTAATAATTTCGGTGGCATTAAAGGAAATCAAACTTCGATGATTATTTTATTATGAATAAGCAAACATCCTACCTGTAGAATATGTGTGAATAATACACTTTATATAAAAAGTATTATATTTCTTCCCCTTCAGGTACACCATCTGCAAGTAAAGTTGACATGGGGGAAAACTTTTTATATTCCCCTTGTCTTTAATAAAAGTTATTAGAATTAGATTTCTTATTCTCTGTAGTGATGTGTTTTTTTTTTGTTTTGATATAGCTTATATAGAAAATCCAACCACAATTGAAAATGTATTTTTCTCTGAAACATTTCGAATGAGATTAGGTTCTGATTCGAAAATTGCGTAACACGTAGATTCGTTTATTATTGAAGCTGAAAATTACTTTTTGAACATCATGTTTGCATAACCACGCTTTAATATATTATTAAAATATAATTATTTAGACTATTATTTTCAATAATTTTAGAACATGTACGTGGGAGACTCAATAAGTTATGACATATAAAAAAAGTATTCTAGACACTATTAATATTTATTTTAGATCTATTCTCCATCATGCTCTATACAAAGTTCCATTCGCCTAAACCAACTTTGAATACACTTTTGCCAGTCTTGATCTGACAGGGCTTCTTCGGCGCTTGAAAAAAACTTGCCTTTTATTTTTTCTTTGACTCTTGCGAACAAAACGAAATCACAAGAACCTAAGTCAGGACTGTAGGATGGGTGATTTAGAGTTTCAACACCAGATTCCTCAATAAATGCTTTTGTTCTAAGGGAGGAATGTGAAGAGGCGTTATCGTGATGCAGCATGATTCCCCGAAGCCCGGTCTTTGGTCTTCTCTCCCGCACAGCTTGAAAAGTTATGGGTAATGCAACTGTACTATACCATTCAAAGTTGACTGACCTACAATTTTCCAGCATTGACGTCGACAAATGTCTGCTCCGCGAAAAAAACTAGTCACCATTTTTTTGCCGACGTTGCGAGGTCTTTGCAGTTTTGTCGGTAACTGTCCTTCTGAGTAGACCCATACCGATGATTGCCTTTTATTTTCCGGATCATATTGATAGATCCATGTCTCGTCACCAGTAGTGATTTCTGAAACACGCCTAGATACCCTGTTTTCAAAACGTAGACGCTTTTCATGGCACCAATCCACACGAGTCTGTTTTTCGCTTTCGGAGAGCAAACGAGGGATCCGTCGACAACAAAGCTTCCTCACTTCAAGATGTTGATGTAGGATGGTATGAATGCCCCACAAACTAATTCCTACAATATTTTCAATGTCCGTATATGTGATTTGTGGGTCTTCTCGCACCAACATTTCAGTAGTCCATACATTTTCTGCCGTTACTGGTGTTTGCGGGGCCCCGGTTCTTTTGTCATATTTAAGGTTAATTTTACCCTTTTTGAATTTAGCAAACCACCTAAAAATTGTTGCGCGTGATGGAACTGAATCTACTAATGCTGATTATAACCGCTGTAAACTTAATTGTTCAGTTAAACTAACTTTAAATTCATAATAGATCATAACGCGGAAATGTTCACGGTTAAGATCCATCGCTTTAAATGAAAAGCGCGGGAAGCGTTGCAGGAAAATTTATAGAACTTTGTTTTTCTTTTAATATTAATTAATTGGCTTATGGAGTTCTATTTTTAAATAAATTTTCTTTTTAGAAACATATATCATGGGTGCGTTCCATTTTTAAATTTTGATCATCTCATAACTTATTGAGACAAACGTATTAAGATTTATCTAAGATATGAATGTAATCGCTAAATCCAGTATACATATACCTTAGGTATTATATGCACCAATATATAAAAAGCATATGATAACTATTTATCTCTACCTTTAATAGGGTATTCTTTTTTTTATAGAATAGGCTGACAAACGAGCATACAGTCCACCTGATGGTAAGTGGTTGCTGCGGCCCATAGACATCTACATCTATCTTCCATTACAAATCAAAATGCAGATGCGTTGTCACCCATGAGGACTGAGATGGAATGCCTCATTTTCAGTAAAAAGGGTCTCCGGTTCTCTACACTCACCATACGAAATACAGCAGCATTAAGCTACTATTTCACGCTGGTATTCTGTGAGAGCGTGGTCCTACCCCGGTCGAGCCGACCCATTCGTGCTACAACTATACTACTAATATAACTGCAGCATGACTCTACCACGTAGTATTTAAAATACTATACACCGTAGGCTCAATGCCTACAAGTATTTTTTCCCAAAGCACTATTAGGCTTAGCATAGATGAACATATAGGAGGAGTTGCATGAAAAACTAAAACTGACAAAAACAATAATAAAAAGTTAAATAAATATTTTATTAGTAAAATAAATATTAAATATTGCAAATATAATATAATAGCACAATATGCATATTAATCTTTTATTTAATTTTTATTTCAATTCATATAAATTACAATTACCGTGTAGTGGTGGGTTAAGTAAATCCGATACCCCAAGTTATCGCGTGGGAGTTTGTTGTTTGTTGGGTAAGAGGCACCAGAGGGAAATCGAATCAGAGATGGGTAGTAGCATCTTTCTGATAATATCTACATAATAATAATAATACATAATAATAAAAAAAATAACTGTGGTTATCAATCCGCCAGCCTATCGTGGCAAATCTTAATATATATAAATTACATATCACGTTGTTTGTCCGCGGTGGACTCCTAAACTACTTAACCGATTTTAATCAAATTTGCACACCTTGTGCAGTTTGGTCCAATTTGAGAGATTTTTTTTGCCCACAATTTTTTTTTTGCGAATTTAAGGATTTTTAATAGGACATGACAAAGGTCGTCGAAAAGGGCAGAACAACGTCTGCCTGGCAAGCTAGTATGATGATAAATATTCCCTTTATGAGGGGTTATTTTTTGGGGGAGACCTATGTTCAGCACTGAAATTTGGATAGGCCGTGGTGGTAATGGTAGTGATACTGATATTAATACAACGGAAGATATATATCCAGCAGTGGAAGCTTGCGGGCAGATGAGGAAGGAAAAAACATGACAAGAGAACCTTTAGTATTAGTGCACACTAGATTACGTCAAACGTGCAACGGTTTGAAAGATTTCATAGACTTTGTTTTAAAAAATCTTGGGATTTCTTCAAGTCAAGTCTTATTGCCGGTAGGCATAAACAGTAAGTAAAGTATGTAGAAAAAATCTACTATATCTGTATTTACGAAGAGGTAGCCACTTAAGCTGAGTATGAAAGAAAAAAAAACATGGTTGTATTTGTAATTTAAGTAATATTATGAAGTTGCCCCGTTTAGGGGCGAAACACGTGTCGTATTATCGACGGTGTCTTTCCTGTTAGTAGTGGTGACGAGGATAATGCACTAAATTGAGGGAGCGCTCTTCGAACTAGTCACGTCCTTTTATTCACTTCTATATGACCTTCAAAAGGTCGCGGATCTTTGCAATCGAATTTTTAACATCTTTAATATAATGGATTCCCGCAAATTAACGCCTTATTCTGTTAATTATATGATTTAGCATGAACTTAACTTGACTTCTTTTGTAGAAGAAAGAATTTTCTAAGCTGTGGAAGTGAATCTTGAAATTCATCATTCAAATACATCATTTATTCAACTAAAGTTTTTGTGTTTCTGACTGTTTACCATTAAATGCTGATTACTACAAATTTTTCCCATTTCGATGAAAAGTAAAGCATTGTCTTAAGGGCTATCTTATATTAAACATTAAACGTTTGGCGCCGCCCTGTCAAGGTCACGGGTTAGATCTCGTATTTTGTCTGGGCTCCACCCACACGGACGGTGTGAAGGGCACTGTGGCGACATAAATCTTTACACTCGCATGAGTGTGTTGAACTTAATAAAATATCAGTTTATTCTACGAAGAATTAATTTTTACGTGTAACATTGTTTTTAGGAATATACTGGTGATGATGTTTAATACCTATAACCCTGCTTATAATTTTGTCACTAAATTTAGAGATTACTGTTGCTTCAACATTTAATTACTCTGCATATATATAAATAACTTGCATGATGTATATTTAGAAGACCTCCGGGCGAATTCGTGATAATAAATTGGAATTACTTACCTGCGTAAGACGTATTAAAATGTCAGAAGTTCACGTGTGAGCATTTAGACGAAGGTGTAAATATAATGCGGTGTCAGAAATATTGAAATAATCATTTATAAAATGAGAAAGTAGAATTAATACATTTTAACGTCATATAACGCATACATTTTCTGTTCATATAATTCGACTAAAAATGTAAAAAAATATAAAGTAGTATCAGTCATGTTAGTCGAGTAGGCAGGTGTTCGTAAAGGTTTTTCCACAGTCGACCAAATTTGGTAAATAATATAGGGTATGGTACGGTTAATAATCCATAACAGCCTCGAGAGATAAGAGGTAAAGCCATAGTAGAAAGCTTTTTATGGTTTAGGGTATTCGGCCTGAAAGTACAAATGTTCTTCTATTAAAGTGTCTTGAGCGCCGGCAGATTAAAATGTGCGCGAAACGAGTTGACAACCTGGCTAAGCTATACGTCCCGCCGTACACTTAATTTTCATTAATCGGTTACATTCGCGACTTAAGTGTGACATCAGATGACAGATGACAACTTAATATTCACATAAATAACATACAAAAAAATATTAAAATGCTGATCTTCTTACTTAGAAATTGTAATGAATTTAAAAGTCTACGCGCGAAGATATTTTTATTTAATATTGTTATGTATAGCTATGTAGGTATAGTGATGGCTGCGCCCATTTTATAATAATAGATAAATTCGAATAGGGCAGTGCGTATTTAATTAAGCATCGTTTCATTCATGGAGGTGAGAGAGAAGGAGAACGATCGCTACGTGCTGAAGCATTAATTAGCCCGCCTGTCCATAAAAATTTGTAGAATTTATAGTTCATTTTTCAGCCACCAGCCGCGTTGCCGTCGGTAAGAACTTAGTATCTGCGAAGTTACTGTTTATTTATATATACAAGTAGATGAAGTTAGTTGAATAATGTACAAATTTTCTTCGCGGCATTGGTGAGAAAATAATCGTGCTCCGTATTTTTTTTTTCATTTTTGACAAAAACGTGCCAAAATATTGTATTGTGCGTGGATGTGCAAGTGGTTTAGCATCTGATCGGAAAAATAGACTGAAAAACAATGTGCGTCAATCATCGTTATTTAAAGTACCAAAGGTAATATCTTCATACGTTATCGATTCATTGCTGCACATTGAAATAGTAAATATGTAAAATTATTATTTGCTTAATTAATCATGGTTTTTTTTTTTACTAAATTAATTAATTGTTGAAATTAAGGTTAATTACAAGATTTGCAAGTTAGTAAATTCTCAAAATTTATAATAATTTATATATAATATTTAAAATTATAAAAAACACTATTTGTAATTTATTTATCAATGAATAATAATAATAATAAAAAATAATAATAATAATTTCCTTATTTTCTTTTTTTCTGCTTTGTATGATATTATATACACGTACATATATATTAAACGTTGATAAATCATTTTAAACAAGCGCACAACAGCCCGCTTTTATTGAGACAACTTAGCGATCGCAGCCTCACTTATTTTGTCAATATTTCTGGGACACTATTTTCTACAGCGATCGTTCTCCTTCTCTCTAACCTCCACGGTTTCATTTGTCCCGTTCACATATTTAACAGTGGCGTGTTAAAGAAAAATAAAAGTTGCTTAATTGGCTCATTTTGGCCTATTAACTATTTTTGGCCATAATTTACAGAGCTCGTAAGTGTGTAAAGGTCGACTTATGCAATGGTTTATTGAGAACGATATCAGCGAAACTACAGATTGTTCTGGTGTTAAGCGATCTTGTTGAGTGCACTCAGCGAAGATACTTATAAGCTAGCAACAGATACAGCATTGCCAAAAGATCTTCAATCAGTACAATTTGAAGATATAACGAAGTTTTTGGACTTCACGCACGAAAGATGTGGATTCGGCGAGAGGTACAAGAAGAGGGCGAGAGCTACGTGGGCTGCTAGAGTTAGTGGGATGACACTGTGGGTTCCAAAACGGAGGTGAGAGTAAATCAGCTCAAATTCTAATTTCGCGCCCACTTCCCCGCGCGTCGTATGCTATGTACCGACATGTTTGTAATCACTAATACTCTAAGTAGATAGATCGTTAGATACTTATTTCATTATGTTTATCATATATATGCCTGTTTCTTAACGCCAACCCAGTCGCTTCTTATTTTTATAATGGTTATTTCCCATTTTAATTTTACGTCTTCCTGTTGCGTAATGTGTTTTCTGATCGTAAGCGACACAACTTCTCCCTTCAAAAGCCGGAGCAATACTAACGGAGCGACAGGAACCAAGCTTACGCGCCGATAGTTTAGGTAATTTCTTTTTTACAGTGAAAATAATGATATTTTAAAAAAAGTAAATAACATAAGCACTGCTTTATGGTTAGTTCAGTTAGTATGCAAAGTTTCATGATCTTATTTAAAGTATTTTATGAATAACAGCGGTTTATTGTTCAGTTTGGAGGTAACTTTGGATTTTTTTTTCTATCGAGAAAATTTTACGGAATCGTGTTTTCGTCTAACATAAACCTTAACATTAATCCTCAACTTTACCATATATTTATTTCAAAATTAATGCTGCAATACTTTCGGCATAATAAGCCATTTGAGGTTATCTTTCCCCTTAAGGGATCATTTTGGAATGGGAATGCTACTGGAAGCGGAGCGTAAAAAGTTATTCGCTCGGGACCCAAAAGATATTACTCGGGCAAAAGTAGTAGAGTTAGTAGCGAGCGTGCGGAGTGCGCGCGCTGGAGCTACGTCGTCTTCAGGGGTGCTGCCGTATTTCGCCATATTTTATTAAATCGCGTATTTACTAAAATAGGTATAAGTAATTCGATGTTGCTAACGTTTATATGGATGCTAAATCTAAAATAAAATGTTGTTTATTTATTTATTGAAACTTTTATAACAAGACGTATGATTTATTAAATTTAACAATAAGATGACTTTTTACGAGCTTTTATTAAATTTTAAAAGAAATTATTTTTGCTTCCATGCCATTTATCGTCACTTTGTTATATTATACATTAATTATACGCGTATATAAATCATGAGTGGGTTTGGAAGCAAACAAATCAATATGCAAGAGAAGCAAAGACCCAATAGAGGTCAGAAGCGTACTCGTATTATCAGTTTGAAATAGCAGGGCAGGGTATCAACAAACCTTGTTTCAAACTCGTTGAGTCAGATCCCTTAATGAATTTTTGTAAGCTGTTGTTAAGCTGATTGTTCAATCAAATAAAGCGATATCAGCGAGGTCTTGGGTTCAGTTAAGTTCATGCTGTTCTTTTTTATATTATCATTATTGGGTATTTATATAGTATTCTATTCTGGTGGAGCTGTTACCGTTACATCCTATTAAAGTCCACTGCTGAACACAGGCCTATCTCACAGATTGCCTCATAGCATGCCATAGTTGCCACACTTGGCAAGTGGATTGGCAACGTTGCTGCCCATCTCCTAAATTGTTTCTCTGTGTTGCCACTTACAAAATCCACGGGATAATATGAAGTAGTAGATATTCTTATACCGCCACTACTCGGTTAGACGGTATAATTAAATGTAGTAAAATAAATAAATAATAAATTATTATTATGATATAACTAGCTGTTACCCGCGGCTTCGCCCGCATGGTCACTGGGAAATGAACTATCCATTGCTTTTTGAATTGAAAGAAAATTGAGTTTTATAGATTTGTCAGAGATGCAGCCATTAAAAGGAAACTGAGCAAAATTGATTCGTCAGCCTATTTAAATGTTTTGAAACGCAGCGTATAGGAAAGCATGAAAATAGCCTGTTTATTACAAATGGAAATGGGATATTTTTTTAATTAAAGGAAACTGAGCATAATTATCCGTCAGGGATGCAGACTTTTGAAAAGAAACTAAGCTAAATTGATTCGTCAGAGATGCAGTTTTCTGAATTGAAAGGAAACTGAGCCAAATAAAAGATCCGACCGAGATACAGCCTTTTGCGTTGAAAGGAAACTGAGCTTAATAGGTCCTTCAGAGGTGCAGCATTTGGAATTGAAAAGAAACTGAGCTAAATAGGAAATTTTGAATTGAAAGGGAAGATCTGTGGGAATTCTGATTAATTGATTGTGGGAATTTTGGAAAAACAAACTAAATGAACACTGTTCTGTTAACTGTTGAACTGAACTGTACACAGTTTTTCCATTCTGGGAAAGAATGTGGAGATTCACAGCTTACCATGACAGAAGCACGGTTTTTCTAAGTTGACCCCCGCTACCTGTAACGTTTGCCCTTGCGCTTTATTAATTTTCATTGCAAAACTGAGCTTAATAGGGAACTGCAACCTTTTGAATTGAAAAGGAAGATCTGTGGGAATTATAGGGATCCGTGGTGTAATAACATTTTCACCTATTCCTACGCCTGTCAAATTTGTAGCACCGGTTATGTTACGTCCAAGATGTGTCACACGTAGCCTTGTCCCGTTACATAACCGAGGAGCATCGAAATTTCGCATTAGCATGACTGGGACGCCTAATTTTAATTGAAGCTTATGTGAGGGCACACCTGACAACTCTAGAGAATTAAGAAACTCTACGGGATATGAAGTGCTCTGTTCTGTGTCCATAACTGTGTCTACTGACAAATACTCTGTTATTTCTCCTGCTACTTCGCTTAACGCTCTCATTTTTTGGTGCAAGAATCGCCCTTTGACATAACCATTTGTCTTCATGCATGTTGTTCGTTAAATCTGAATAAACGCTCGCAATTAATTCGGAATGACTCTGTACTAAATTACAAAAATCTCTCGTCAATTTAACGCAGCCCTCAGCATCCGTTTCCAACCGCCCATCGCCAATTTTTATAGTGTGTCAGCATAGTTTCCAGCATTGATATCATTATACAAATGCACTCTCATATTCGTAGTTAAACTGAATTTTGTCACCTTGTTCCATAAAATAGACGACTTAAGGCATGCTTTAATTTCATCTGCAGGTGTGCCCTTTTGAATGACAGGTAAAGTTTGGCAAAATTCACCAGCCAGTAAAACCACCATTCCTCCCATTACATCGGTATAGCTGCGCAAATCCTGGAGCGTTCGATTTAGTGTTTCTACTGCTTTTCGACATTGTACTTTCGTCCTACACTAAAAGTTTGCATTGTCGTAGCATTATACCTCGTGCACTATTTTTGCTAAAGTTTGAAGATCGGCGATTCTTCCTGGGCTAGATTTAGAGAGAGTTTTAAAACAGAATGTGCAGTGCGGCCCCCGCTTGGAAGCGTAACTGCTATACCGGAGGAAGCTACGGCCACAGCAATGTTTTTATCTTTCCATACTTGCGTTAATAATAAATTTAACAAAAATTTCTTCCCATTTCCTCCAGGGGCATCTAAAAAGAAAAGTGCACCATTTCCAGATTCAATTTGTCCTAATACTTTGTCAAAAATTCGTTTTTGTTCGGGAAGCAAGCGGGGTACAAATTCAGCTACTTGCTGCTGCAAAGCTGGTATATCGTAGTTTGTTTCACGTATATTATCATCACTTAATTCATTTTATGTTGGTCGCTGAGGGCTTATCATTCCAAAGTTGCTTAATTTTTTGCCTACCATTGCCATTACTTTATTTTAAATTTTTCCAAGTGCTTCATTATAAAAGTGTTCATTGTATGTCATGTCATGTTCATTGTATGTTATGCGTGTGTCTGCTGTAACCTTCGCAAAATATCTTCCGCCATGTACTCTTTATATTTGTCCCACAATTCATGTGCATTAGATAGCCCGCAAGATGATGTGACAGTTGCATAAAGATCCCTAATTTGGCTGTACTGGCACTGCACAGCTTCCTCCATGTTTCATCCCAGTGGTTATCGTTTTCTAAAAGATGCAGAGCTTCACATGCTTCTCTATATCCTGACCGTTACAGAAGGTTTTATATCCGTAACCCCGAACAGGTGCAGCAGCAATCGTAAACAGAAACATTCAAAATTAGTTACATGGACGGTATACACACTACCAAGGGCATCTGATGACTTTACACCGGGCCAATTTGCAACAGGCGCGCCTTGAATACGGCGTTTCCAATCCTTCTTAGATGTGTTCCCAGTATAATAGCGGTGGACTTCAGAATGTAACAACTTTTTGCAAAGGGGTCGGTTTGACAAAGTTGAAAGAAGGCTGTTGGTGTAGTTTTTAGCGGTGATGCAATTCTTTCTTGGAAATTTCTTTCGGTGAAATATACACGCTCTCCATTTTCTAAGTGCAAATTAAGGTGAGAAATTGTTCGGTGCATTTCGTGTAAAGGGAAGCCAACGAGACGCCACGCTGTCTCGTTACTGCTGACAAACCGCCCTGCTTGAAAGGTCTGTACTTCATTAACGGGATTCGCCTCACCTTCACTCCTGAGATTAAATATTGCTTGGTCGCTTCCTTTATTTATGTACTTACAGATATACTTGATTGCGCGGACAGAGCTACATGCTTCTACATTAATGTGGGCATTAAACATTTTACATAGAATGGAATCCAATACGGGACAATCCAGCTGTTATCTAAGGTTTCGAACGCTCCAGAGCGAGATTTGATTGTAACTTTCCTGCCACCATCTTCGGGAGCTCTGCGCCTGTATAATGGGTAGCCATTGTCATTGTGCACTGTTTTTTTTTAATAGCTGTTTAGGAAATTTCTTTGTATATTTTCCTTCTTTCATACAAGGTGATATTGAATTTCGTGCTCCACATAGAACGTGAATCATATTTCGTACGAAGATATCATACAATTCTTTATCTTGCTCAGGATCCGGAATCTCGGCACTTATTATGTCGTCTATTTGGCTGGGCCGCAACTTCTCCTTAAGCCATATTAGAATGTGGGCATGCGGTAATCCTCTTTTTTGCCATTCAATTGAATACATGAAGCACTGCACCTCTCCGAAAATTTTCCCTTTGTTAATTACATACTTTAACTTTGGAACTTTTAATCTAAATACTCTAGCAACTAAATCGTGTCTGTCAGTACTTTTTTGGCCCGGCATTAGCTCCTCCGTTATTTCTTTCCATGTGGGATTGCAAGTAAAAGTAACAAAAAGATCAGGTCTTCTGTAAATTCTTTTTTTGATTGTGGTTAATCACTGGCTTATAAAAGTACGAGTATAAAAGGAAAAGTTATTCAAATGTCATACACTTGAGATTCTGATAATGTAAGCACAATGTAAGAATTAAGCGAATATAAAATATACTCGTGCATTCTCGTCTGTCTCATGTGTCCACAAAATGTTTGATTTTTTTAAATAATTGACACACATGCCAATTGTTAGGTATTTAAAAATAATTACACGTGGTAGAGCCATGCTGCAGTTGTATTAGTAGTATAGTTGTAGCACGAATGGACCAGGGAAGGACCACGCTCTCACAGAATACCAGCGTCAAATAGTAGCTTAATACTGCTGTGTTTCGTATGATGAGTGTAGAGAACCGAAGACCCTTTTTACTGGAAACGAGGCATTTCACCTAAGTCCTCACGGATAACAACGCATCTGCAATTTGATTCGTAATCGAGGACAGATGTAGACGTCTATGGGCCACAGCAACCACTTACCATCAGGTGGACTGTGTGCTCGTTTGTCATACTATCCTATTAAAAAAAATGTTCTTCATTAACTTAGTATTCTTGATTAAGTTTATCATAAAGTAAAATGATCCCCATTCATGGAACTGAATATTATAAGCCACATTTTACCAGAGTTCAATCTAAAGTACTTTGTGGCTAAACTCTTTATCCCCGCTTGTATATTTACGCTTCTTTAACTTGATAACATTTTTCTGAGTTATTAAATTATATAAACATAAAAAACTTATTAAAACATGAATTTCATTATGTTAATTCTTGATCTAACAGTAATCATTAATCAAGCTTTATATTGTGTTGCTTTTTTATTTAATTTTTTTGTATTTCGCAAGGTAAAGTTTTAATGAGGAAACTTTGTATACTATACAAAGCAATTTCGACATTTAAGTATTAAGAACTCTATGGACATATGCTATGTGATAGATAGATAACACTTTATTGCACTTCAAAAAACATAATTATCAACATAAAAGGAGAGAAATAAATGTGGTCCATATTCATGTAAGAATTTGTTGAGTTCTAAATATTTATGTATAAACATTTATGTTTATAACTTAAACACAGTCCTAATTCATGCATACCTATTGTTTTCTGCATACCTCATAAATCGCTGCTAAATTCGCTTTAAATTGTTATAGAGTTGTCAATGGTCTCCGCTATTGGTATTTGACTAGGCCATATCATTTTCTTACCTTTTTATGCTCCAAAAACAAAAGGTACTGCTGCGTTAATTGTTACTTAGTCTCAGGCTACCAAAAATCCAATTTCGAACATATTACCACAAAGCACGATTCTAAAATTCACCGCATGTATCATCAAGCCGTGTTCATAAAATAGACAGTTGTTACACTTTGCGTGCCAGGTTCGTATTTCTTAGAGCTATGTTGCTTTTGCACTGCTGTAATACTTATTATTGTTCTGCTGCGGATATTCTTGTAATAGATTTTATGACATAGATAAACCCTCAAGCGTAATTTTCTACGTAGTCTGCTAAGTACTTTGTACTCCATCATACGGTTTTTTTATAGGATAGGGTGACGAACTAGCACTCAATCTACCTGGTGGTAAGTGGCTGCTGCGGCCCATAGATATCTACGTTTATCCTCGATTACAAATCAAAATGCAGATGCTTTGTCACCAGTGAGGACTAAGATGGAATACTTCATTTCCAGTAAAAAGGAGACCTTTTTTATTGGAAAAAGGGTCTCCGGTTCTCTTCACTCACCATACGAAACACAGCAGCATTATGCTAATATTTTACGCTGATATTCTGTGAGAGCGTGGCCATTACCCGGTCGAGCCAACTAAACTACTAATATTAATATACTGCAGCATGGCTCTACCACGTATATCTTCCTCGAACATTTTACGATTGTTGAAATGGTTATAACCTTTCGGAACCCATGACATCTTACTAGTATTTTAATGAAATACTCGGGATATAAAGTAAATGGATTCATTTTAATCCCATCAGTTAACTAAATGGATTTAAAATTAAAATTCTACTCGTAGTTGGCATGAATAACAAAGTTGCAGTACATTAAGAGGACGAAGCACTGAGTAAGAATACCAACTGCGCTCACAATGTGCACTATCATACACTAAAGAAAGTGAAATCACTGTACTCTACACTATAATATTGTTACGCGCTCAAGTCGACGATACACTAGCGCCATCTAGTGTCAGGAACGAGAGCGAGGGGAGCATTGAGAAAATGACATCACAAATCACTCAACCGACAGCGCCTAGTCGAAACTCGAACGCTCGGTACCTTGCGCGTGTTTACTTGAACATTCTGGATATTTCTTTGCTAATTTAAATAAGTAGGCGCTGCAAGATGCGATCGTGGTAGAGTTGAACTCGGCGACACAAGCGAAGCTTCGGAGCGGAATTAAGTGAATTAGTGTGTTTAATTATTAGTGTTTTTAGTTTTAATTTGTGTAAAGTAAATTAAAATTAAAATTAACACAATTTAGGTAATTTTATCGGCAATTTTTATTGTCACGAACCTCAAGCTCGTAACAATTGGTGTCAGAAGTGGGATAAAATCATGCCGATTTTACCTAAGGAGGAAACGGAGGGTGTCCGTACCCGAAATCAACGCCAGCAGGAGACGGACCAAAGAAGATTTGGTGGTGCAACGCCGCTGACGTCGGAGGGCCAGCCGCCGGCTGCAGGCCCGTCAGTAGCTCCTACATCTGCAGCACCCGATTTAGGTGCTCTGACGGTGATGCTGCAGGAACAGGCTCGCCGACAGGAGGAACAGGCCCGTTGGTTGAAAGAGCAGCAGGAGGAACAGGCCCGCCGACAGGAAGAGCAGATGCTCCTCGTGAAGGACATTCACGCTTTCGGGAAAGAGATTAGGGAGGTGAAGGATAGGGTTGCTCAACATGACAACCGCCTGTCGGAAGCTGAAACCCAAATCAAGGAAGCTAAAACCCAAATCGACCAAGTAAACAATCGGGTTGATTACGTGATGGCTGACGTGAAGAAAACGCTGGACGACCTCAGACAGGGGGATGGAACTACAGCTCCCGTAGTAGCTATTACACCTTCGCTACGTGGGTTCAAGGTGCCACCATTCGACGGGACTTCTTCCTGGTCAGCCTACAAAATCCAGTTCGAGGCTGTTATGAAGGCGAACGGCTGGAATAAAAGTCAGGCCATGACTGCTCTCACACTAGGCCTGCGCGACCAGGCCTTAACAGTTCTGGAAGCTCTCGGTGAGGAAGTGACTTATGAGCAACTCCTTAAGGCATTGGAGGCGAGATATGGCGACGCTCACCTGGAACACGTCTTTCGTGCGCAGCTTAAAGATCGTGTGCAGCGCATCAACGAAAACCTGCAGCAGTGGGCTCTAGAAGTGGAGAAGCTGGTGCGAAAAGCATACCGGTCTGTACCTGCGCTCATTGAAGGGAACCTGGTGCAGACATTCATCGACGGCATCCGCGACCTGGAAGTCAGAGCTGCTGTGAGGCTCGGGCACCACGAGACGCTTAAGGACGCCTTGGCCCATGCACTGGAAGTGGAAGCCGTGCGGCAGGACCATCGTTCCCATCGCGTCAGGGAGGTTGCAGCAGCTACAGTTCACGACCGCAACAAAGGATACAGCCCGAGGTGCTTGTGTGTGTGGCTGTGGGGAAAAGGGCCATCTTCGATCCAGCTGCCCTAAACTAACCGTGGAAAGGAGAGTTGATCGATCTCGAGAGGGTAGTACAGCTAACGGCACTGCCTGGCGGCGACAGGATCATCGTTCACCTCACGCTAGGGAGGTTACAGCAGTTACGGTTCGCGATCACAATAAAAGATACAGCCCTAGGTGCTATGCCTGTGGGGAAAGGGGCCATCTTCGGTCCAGCTGCCCTAAGCACACCCTAGGAAGGGAAGGTGAACGGTCTCAGAAAGGAAGTGCGGCTAACAGCACCGCCCAGCAGCAGCAGGAATACGACTTTACTATCAGACACTGCAGCGGGAAATCTCACGGCAACGCAGATGCATTGACAAGAAGACCTTGTCCTGAAGATTGCTACCATTTTAGTAGGCAAGAGAGTAAGGAAGTGGTATCCGTGAGGATGCTCAGGACAGACCACCTCAGCAACGGGTGGAAGGACAGCCTACGACATGCACAGCAGGAAGATCCGGACATCAAGCCGATTCTGGGATGGATGAAGGCCCGTGCTACCAAGCCTAAGTGGAGGGACGTCTCAGCGATGAGTTCAACCACGAAAAGCTATTGGGCCCAATGGGACAGCTTGCTGATTCAGGATGGAGTCCTGTGCCGTAAATGGGACAGTGGTCGAAGAGACAGCTGTCGTTTGCAAATGGTTGTCCCTAAAGCTAAAGTGCCGAATGTTCTACAGTTGTGCCATAATGGTCGTTCAAGAGTCCATCTGGGAGTTAAACGAACTCTACTGAAGGTCCGAGAACAGTTTTACTGGGTCCATTATCGTGACGATGTCGAGGATTGGTGTCGTACATGTACAAGTTGTGCGGCCGTGCAGGGACCTCGGACACGTAGTAGAGGAGCACCGAAATTGTACAATGTTGGTGCACCACGGGATAGGACAGCCCTTGACATTGCGGAGCCTTTACAGAAAGGCGCAAGAGGGACTCCTAAGATCGTCCATGTGAATCGCTTGGCGCGTTATTATGGGGCCGATTATGCTCGGGTCGAGCATGTCTTAGGAGGGGGCAGTGTTACGCGCTCAAGTCGACGATACACTAGCGCCATCTAGTGTCAGGAAAGAGAGCGAGGGGAGCATTGAGAAAATGACATCACAAATCACTCAACCGACAGCGCCTAGTCGAAACTCGAACGCTCGGTACCTTGCGCGTGTTTACTTGAACATTCTGGATATTTCTTTGCTAATTTAAATATATAGGCGCTGAAGGATGCGATCGAGGCAGAGTTGAACTCGGCGATACAAGCGAAGCTTCGGAGCGGAATTAAGTGAATTAGTGTGTTTAATTATTAGTGTTTTTAGTTTTAATTTGTGTAAAGTAAATTAAAGTGTTAATTTAGGTAATTTTATCGGCAATTTTTATTGTCACGAACCTCAAGCTCGTAACAATATTACAACATTTATTTTATAATATGTATTTAAATGAGCTCTAATGTACGTCATGACCCGAAATTGACCCTGGGTTTTGCGGATTGGTTACAAAAGGGTCGATAGTTAATACTTACGAGCGAAAGTAGCTTATCCCCTTAAATCGCAGATTTCACAGACATCCACTACACAGAGCGCACAGCGCTTATCTAGCGCGTGTTAATGAACTTTTAATATTCTTTAATGTTGAATTTCTAATATACCTGCTAGAAGATCTCCCAAGTTATGCTGAAGTCGGTGTCAAGTACTAGTTAAATACTATTTAGAACAACCAGTGGTAAAATAGTCGAGGAAGTTTTTTTAAATTTCTCAGATATTAAGAAAATCAGCACTTAAAATTATTTTCAGTGATGCATGCAGGCATTTAAAAAAATGACAAGCGTGGCTCCTGAACTTAAACGATTATCGCACAAATGGTAAAAAATAATATGTGCGAATTTCAATCACTCAAATAAGCAAAACAAATATATTTTATTAATAAATTTCAAGTACAAATAAATTTATTCGTCTCGACTATGATTTTTACTAGAGAGATATTGCTACTCAAGGACTTTAATAGTTATGTATTTGATAAGGGCTCAACCCAAATCTCCTCATTGTAAGTGATTTAGACCTATTATTGGATGTGAATTTGGTAAGTTATCAATGTCGCCTTAGTATCTGATTGATTAAATCAAGTATTTGTATCTATACTTTACTACAATAATTTATATGTTAGAATTATTTTATTGTTATATTTAGTATTTATTGTTTTTAAATTGTACTTTAAGCGTTAATAATCAATACGAAAAATTTTAATTTAAATTGCAGTTAAAAATGTAATTTGTATTGGGAATTAAATTTGATTTCCACGTGGTCTAGCAAATTACTTTATATTATTATACTGGCAGTCTGGTCTGCATAATCTATTGTGGTATGGATTTATTACAGCCTACATTCGGTCTCGCATGAGGTATTCTATATTATAGAACGATCTCTTCGTGCGAGTTCGTACGGGTACGCTTATTTGATAGCTTCCGAAGTAATTCAAACTTAGTCGTAATTTAATGAAAAATATTTTTCATTAACTGTACTTTACGTTAATTAAATATTAAATAAAACTTCCAAACTAAAAGGAGAAAGTGGTTTTCAGTAATATATTTTCTACGACCTGATGGAGATTAACAGTAGTGACCAATACTTCTATTTGGTTATTGAAAATTTATTTAAAAATGTTTCTTTCCTTAGCGTGTAAGAGTCTAT
The DNA here is from genome assembly GCA_907164705.1 of Parnassius apollo. NCBI lineage: Eukaryota > Metazoa > Arthropoda > Insecta > Lepidoptera > Papilionidae > Parnassius > Parnassius apollo. The sequence goes on from CAJQZP010001342.1 coordinate 7,955,471, forward strand.
AATCAATTTTTTGAAATTACTCTCTGGTGTAGAACGGGTTCCACAGTAATTACCGCTACTGGGGGTCACAAGCATAGATTAGTCATTAGTCTTATGCGAGTAAAGGGGTTGTTATTCGTACATCCTGTTCAATAATACCTAGTTAAATATTTAATAGATTCATTGATATTTTCACTTTGAATAAAAAAAAAAAAAAAAAAAAAAAAAAAAAAAAGGCACGTTTTCCCCCCCCCCCAAACCCCCAAGACATAAAAAAACCCCCCCAAAAAAACGAGGTAAAAATTATCGGCAAGTTACATTCAAATAATTAATATTAATTTTACCCAAATTTGAAGGTGTTGGCATAATTGTTACGCTCGGTGGCTGAATTCCCGATCGCTGTACTAGATACCGAAAAACTTTCCAGAAATATCGACACCTAGTCACTGACTGAGTACTTCGAGTACATACCGGTCCCGACCGACTAGTAGTCAGTCGGGACCGGTATGTACTCGAACATTCTAGATGTTTCTACAGTAGAAGGTGCTGGAGTTATGTGTGGCCCTATATAAGGCCGGTATAGACCGCAACCCGAGTCAGTGTTGAAAAGTCAATACAAGCGAATAATTCAAAGCGATACAACTGCGAACTAAAATGATCAGTAGTACAATTGTGTTGTGTTATTAGTGTGGTTTTAAGGTGTAATTAGTGTTCTGAAATTGAAGTGTCAATGTTGGAAATTCATTCGGCTGTTTTTAATTGTCTCGAACCTCAAGCTCGTAATCATATATATACTAGCTTACCAGGCAGACGTTATTCTGCCCTTTTCGACGACCCTTTGTCATGTCCTATAAAAAATCCGCAAATTCGCAAAAAAAAAAATGTGGGTCACTCATGGGCAAAAAAACTATCCTATCTCTCAAGTTGGACCAAAGTGCAAACGGTGTGCAAATTTGATTAAAATCGATTAAGTATTTTAGGAGTCCATCGCGGACAAACAAAGTGACATATAATTTATATATATATATATATATATATATATATATATATATATATATATATATTAAGAATATATATGTATATTCTTACTAGTTTACCAGGCGGACGTCGTTCTGTCTGTTCTGGCGACCTTTCGTCCCATAAAAATTCTTTGAATTCGTAATAAAAATATCGAGGATCACTTATCGGGATTAAAACTATCCTGTCTTTTAAATTGGAGTAAGCAATAAGTTCAGTGGTTTAGGAGTTCGTCGCGTAATAACAATTTGACAAGTAATTTTATATATAATTATATAGATATCTTAAATAGTAGTCTAGTAGCATTCCTCCTCCTACCTTCTTCAATTATTAATATATCAATGAAAATAAAAAATTTGTAAACATAATGGTAGTCAGCCTCTTGTTTTACAGTAAACGTAATTACGTTACAAACTTTAAGGAGGTAAGTCAAGCTTAAAAGCTCCATCCTTCACTCAAGAAGTTTTCTAACATTCTACCAAAATTACCTTACATTACATGATTGTGGTAAACTATGTAAATAATTAACTGAGGACTGGAAGTAAGTGTTTTTGTTAAGGTAATATATGTTATTTTTGGAACATAATTATGTTTTTCTTCTATTCTTGAGCTATTACATACGCAGCTACGTAGCTATTTGATGTTTGTAAAACCTCACCCCCTGGATTTTCTAAAAAATATTTTTGAAGAATATATCCAGTACATATATATTGCCTCCTAATTATATCCTCTATTGTGCCCTCCTAAATATTATTTGTTATTTAGTTGTATTTACGTTGTGATTACACCATATATACATACATCCTTATAATTATTTCAAATGATATCAGCACAAAGAAGAAAAATACGCTAAATATAACAAAACGTTATGTTCAAATTCTCATACTTTTTTAATTTCTCTTGTTATAAAATATTTATTCTTTTGCGATAATATAATAGAAGTACCTTGAAGATTTATCTCGTGTTTAATTAAAATTTTACATAAATCCGGGTGAAAAGCAACCAACGGCTGTGTAAACGTTCAAAAATAAGAAACAGAAGGGAGGAATCGAGGCTTCTCTCGATCCGGCCTCCTATAACGCCTACGTTGGGTTCGGGAACAACGTATGTGATCTCCGCAACGGAGTAACACACAAGGGCGATAACCTCTTCCTTTTCAGCAAATAGGTTCAGACGGGGATTACGGGTCTTCCGAAGTCGTCCCGGTCCCAACGCCTTAATTCTTCGATGTGGACTGTATAATTTTGAGGGATGAATTTCTTGGGAATAAAACAGCAATTATCTTCAAACCGTTCCGTGAGAAAGTAATTACTTTTCCCTATCACTTCCCTAAACTTTTTCTTTCTTCTTATTGACTGCTGGTCTGATTCCCGATGTTTCTCTGAACTTTCCCGAAACTTCCCCGAAGGAATCCCGAACTTTCTCGAAGGATTCCCGAACGATTCCCGAAAGATTCCCGAACGAATTTCAAGAAAACCCGTTTACTGAGCTACCCCAGAGCTATACACGAAAGTGAGCCGCGCCATTCGCGCGCTTGCGCAACTCAATTACATGAATTTGTTGAACGCACTACACGGCAAACAAATTTCGTGAACGCACTACACGGCAAACGTCCCGATACCATCCACACCATCTGGATGCTTGGTGGTCCACCACTGTACGTTTCACAAGGAGTTTTCTTCCGCGTACGACCTCTCTGTGGAATATTTTACCACCGGCGATTTTTCCGGACCGATACGACCTGGGGACCTTCAAGAAAAGAGCTTACTCCTTTCTAAAAGGCCGGCAACGCACCTGCGATTCCCCTGGTTTTGCGGTTGATCATGGGCGGCGGTAGTCACTTAACATCAGATGAGCCGCATGCTCGTTTGCCCCCTCTTCAGGCAGAACCAGGATTCCACATCTCATATTCTGGCAACATGTCCAGCGTGGGAAAGGGAACGGACGGTCCGGAGCCGGATCTGTCAGAACCCTTCCTTGCCAGCAGTCATGTAAGCGATGCTGAGCAAGGACTCAGTGTGAAGGACCATAGCCGCATTCTATGAATCAACCTTGGAGTCGACGTTACCAAAGTGTTCATCACGGTCCTCCCTTGGCGATGTTGTTTACCTACCGGAAATGGGGACCTTGGGGTCAAGGCTACCATGATAGCACTGCGAGGATGCTGGGGGCAGTAAAGACTGCCCTCAGGACGTGCTTTACTAAAGAAAAGCGTGAGAGGGGCCCCGGTTGCGTTCCCCGCAGAGATCCCGGGACCTCTCATATAGGCGGCGTAACTTTTGTTGCCCTTGTAGCCAAAAGTGTCAATGAGGTTTACGGTGAAAAATGGACCCAAAGTTATCTAAAAGACTTCTATTACCTTCACTACAGAAAACGTTAAGGATTTTTCTGATAATAATTTATTTGGAGTGCTTATTGAAAGAAAATATGAAGCCTGAATAAATAAAATACTTCCTTTGTGTTTTTTCGTTATGTGAATTACTATTTATAACAAAAAGAATTATTTTATAAAAGCAATGAACCCATTTTAAAATAAGGTAGCTGAGCAAAACAAGCTGCGGCAAAAGCAAACGGCGCAACGTGATGGATCCAATTAAAACCTGATCGTTATAAACGGTAGCATATATGAAAAATCCGCATCACTTTTACGAAACAAACAAATCGGGTATATCGGAGTGCGTGTTTAAATACCCCTTATTTGTTGCCACATTTAATAAATACCAAGATTTTTACAGAGAATTTATTGTACAATAATTAAAAAACATGATCTACCCTATCCAATAATACCAATAACCTCTTATAAATATTAAGTATTTCTATGCAAAAATATCTAAAATATCGACATACTCCCTTCTAGTCTGTGCTCCCGGGCGGCTATAAAATGTGGCAAACTATTATTATTTTTAAATTTTATTTATAAGTATTTATTTTTAAATTGTATTTATTATTTTTATATAAATAAGAAATATTTTATTAAAATAAATAATAGATAATACAAAACTTAACGAAAAAGCGACACATAAAGGCGACGTTTTCGCATATCGAATACATCACAACATAATAAAAACATCATTACAGACTTTGTATTCATAAAACTTGTAGATATACGGAAAGAAAGCATTTTGCGGATTATTTTCATATGTAATACTAGTACAAAAGTATAATATATACACAGTACTACTGACAACTACACAAAACTTTAAACAACGCTGGTTCCTTTTTTTTTTTTCAATGGTATTTGTTACCTGGCATAGACCTTTTACTAACCGGTAGACGCATTTTTAATAAAGATCTTTCTAGTGCAACATTCATTAAGTTTTTGTAACTTTCCATGGATAAAAATTCGTTTAAAGTGTAGAAGTCAGCGCGGTCGCTCTAGTCGCCCTAACGTTCAACCGTAAAAACCCGGGCATTTGAGTGGAATTTTCTTTTTAGTAAAATATATAAATTACATAATTAAAGATAATAATACCATCATCCTGACCAAAAAACGAATACTTTCTAGTTTTATAGGAAGGTCTCAATTACGCGCAAACATATTGTAGTGTCACAAGTAGTGTATTTGTCTGTATCTTTTTGTCTATTTAGAACACAAACTCCGCAGTTTTCTCTTGTATCGTACATAAATTACACAAACATACACGTTCTGGCCCGGAACAATTATTTGAAGGCATTACAAACATTTACTCTGTGCGGGATTAAAAACCGCAGGCTTGTAGCGCCGCGTCCAATCGCTTAGCTACTGCGCTACGTAGTCGTCCATACTCCTTTCTAAAATGGCGGCAACTCTCCTGTAATTCCGCTGGAATTCGGATCGGAATTCATGGCTGGCGATTTGCATTCCATCTTTTGCAGAAAAAAATGTGTGCGTAAACATTGTGCAACCGCATTAATGCTTATATGAATTTAAGGTGATGATTGTTTATATATATATTAGGAGGTACTTAATATCACGGTATTAAAGACAAAATTTCTTACTTGGACAATAAAATAAGCAGTTTGTCTTTTTGTGGAAAATTTTGTTCTGCTTTATTTATCAAACCTAGTATTCTCAGTGTAGCCAAAGTATAAATTTGAAGGATCTCTTCTCCTACTCTACTCTACTATCTTTGTGAGGTATTTGGTCCTTGCCCACATATCAGTGGCTTTCTTTGTCCGAAGTTGGCTGCAATTGATCTAATTCCCGTTATGATAGTAACAGTTACGAAGTTAACACTCTTTTTTACTGGTCGAATCCGATTTAGGGACAAACTAGTTGCTCGGCGGTTAAGAAAAACATGGCATGTAGGTTTACTCATGAAAAACCTCTACTACTACCAGAATAATGTAGTGTGTTGTTTTATAAATTTCAAGCAGATCTAATGATACAATAAGGTATAGTATATGTATATCATAATATAAAATTTTAATCAATTACTTCCAAGTTAAATCAATCGTCCAATGCAATGTAACTTTACAAGTTAATTTGTAAATCAACAAGCGACGGGTACTTATATATTAGATAACGTTTTATATTACTCTGCGGTCCCATGTTTAATGGTACTAAGTTTACTGCGTGACTAGAATATTGCTTTATGTTATTAAACAAGCTTTCCAGAATTTGTGCATATAAATATTATTTTGTGCATATAAAGCTTTAATTTGCATAAATATCTGAAATTAAATAAAATAAAAATAATATCGTTCCTCAAAACATAATTTAAAATATATATAGTAGGTACCAAAGTCTAAATTTCGATTATTTGGTCCCTCACGTTAACAAAATTATTGTTTTCTGTGCTTGCATCTTTATAATTAAGATAATATAAATGCCAAATATACAGTAAACTATTTCTGTACTTATATCATAATTTGTGATATATCGTAAACAATAAAAAAATACAAATTCAATAGAGATCACCTCGTAAGATAGTTTAGTTAATTATTTGCTGACAGTAAGTAATAATTTAATCGTATTTTCTACACTTACATAACTAACCACCTAATCGAAGAATAAATAAAGAATTATTATAAAAAACTATTAACAAGTGAAAGGTGCTCTTTGGAACACTAACAACACTGACTGCTGACTGAGAATGGGTGTTTGTTAACACGTAAGACTGTTGGTTTTAGCAGTAACGGTTTTTTTATAGGGGCAAACAAGCATACGGTTCACCTGATATTAAGTGAATACCACCGCCCGGAACAACTGCAACACCAGGGGAATTGCAGGTGTGTTACCGGCCTTTTAGAAAGGAGTAAGCTCTTTTCTTGAAGGTCCCTAGGTCGTATCTGTCCATAAAAATCGCCGCTGGCAAATTATTCCACCAAAAGTTCGTACGCGAAAGAAAACTCCTAGTGAAACGTACAGTGGTGGACCGCCAGGAATTAAGATGGTTAAACTGGACTAGATTTAGTCGCGCCCAATCCAAGACTTTGTTCAGCAAAGGCTTGACTTCACAACACAAGTTTATACCGGTACTCAGAGATGTTTTCCCGAGAAATATTGGCACGGACAGTATACAGAGCATCACCAGTGCTGTCATCCGCATAGCAATGAATGTTACCGGTTTGCAACATATCATTGATATTGTGACGGCCCAATATTATTATTAATAATTAAATTCAATATAAAGGGGCGTCAAAAATAGTCTTAAAAGATATATATTAAGCAATTAAGTTAAATTAATAAACATAAAGTTAATATATTTCAGACATTATCCCAATAACATAGTAAATTAAAGGCAAAATTACTGTTTTTCGTAATAAATAAATTTATTTAAAAACTTGAAAAAATATTTAAAATAAGATAAATAATAGAAATACAAGTCAAAAAATATTATAAAATTAAGTTAAATAACGTTTATAAGATAATTAGAAAATTTGTTAAAAATTGTTTAAGTCATGGGAGGTGTTCGTGTATAAAAGAAAATTTGTGAAAGTTGTGGAAGGAGTTCACGTATAGATGAAATTTCCTAAGTTGTTGAAGGAGTTCATGTATTAAAGAAAATTTTCCTAAGTTATGGAAGGTGTTCACGTATAGATGTCTTGTATGGAGGAAGCTGTCGGAGGTACATACCTGCAGTTGTACATATATATGGGGTGGTCGGGAGCCATACTGCCTGAAGTACTGTAGCACAATGACTAGTCCTATATTAGGGACTTATAATATTAAACTCAATGATACAAAAGCAATACTAAAGAAGGTCTCCATGATGAATTTGCATTACAATAGTAGGGTCGTGGGTTCGAACCCTATATATTAATGACTTATGAAAGTAAGGTCTATGATCCAAAAGCAATACTATAGAAGGTCTCTATGAATAATATGCATTACAATAGTAGGGTCGTGGGTTCGAATCCTATATATGAATGACTTATGAAAGTAAGGTCTATGATACAAAAGCAATACTATAGAAGGTCTCTATGATTAATATGCATTACAATAGTGGGGCCGTGGGTTCGAATCCTATATATACATGACTTATGAAAGTAAGGTCTATGATACAAAAGCAATATTATAGGAGGTCTCCTTGATGCATAAACATTGTATGGGGTGGTCGGGTGACTGACTGTTCCTAGTACTGTAGCAAAATGACTAGTCCTTATTAGGGACTTGAAAAGGAATATTATGGTGGCGTGTGTGCTGCTTCACGAGCAATTTGTCCGAGGAAAACTTGGACTCGCTAACCGATGTCCTAGACATATCATCTTAGTGCCGGTGGTAAGCGGGTTTGTTGTAGCAATACGGCTTTCCCGTGGACGTTTGTGGGCGATGTCGTTGCAGATAGCGATGTGTCGTCTATCTTTCGAATGGGGATGATGAGTGTGTATGGTAGCACTTTTAAGTGTAACAGGCATACTCAACTTCATGTCTTAGTGCATTAGCGCTATGATACGTGGAGTTTTTTCCACTGACGTCTTAGTAGTGTGCTACAATGATACGTTGGTGATATTTTTTATATAACAACAATAAAAACTTTGGTACCAAAATCGATAGGAGTCATGTGGGTGTGTTGTGAGGGGGCGCCACCCGTATGATAGTTGCATTGATGCTTACTGCTACTTGCGGTATTGCGTCTTGTGATGGATCTGCGGGTGTGCTGCGCCTGATTCGACGCATTCTTGTGGTTCTGGTCGATGGAGGTATACAATTAACATCTTAGTGCTGGTGGTAAGCGGGTTTGTTGTAGCAATACGGCTTTTCCGTGGACATCGCACACCCATACCGTTTGTGGGCGACGTCGTTGCGCATAGCGATGTGTCGTCTATCTTTCGGATTGGGATGATGAGTGTGTTTGGTAGCACTTTTAAGTGTAACAGTCATACTCAACTTCATGTCTTAGTGCATTAGCGCTATGATACGTGGAGTTTTGTCCACTGGCGTCTTAGTAGTGTGCTACTATGATACGTTGGTGATATTTTTATATAACAACAATAAAACCTTTGTTACCAAAATCGATAGGAGTTATGTAGGTGTGTTGTGAGGGGGCGTCACCCGTATGATAGTTGCGTTGATGCTTACTGCTACTTGCGGTATTGCATCTTGTGATGGATCTGCGGGTGTGCTGCGCCTGATTCGACGCATTCTTGTGGTTCTGGTCGATGGAGGTATACAATTAACATCTTAGTGCTGGTGGTAAGCGGGTTTGTTGTAGCAATATGGCTTTCCCGTGAACATCGCACACCCATACCGTTTGTGGGCGACGTCGTTGCGCATAGCGATGTGTCGTCTATCTTTCGGATTGGGATGATGAGTGTGTTTGGTAGCACTTTTAAGTGTAACAGGCATACTCAACTTCATGTCTTAGTGCATTAGCGCTATGATACGTGGAGTTTTGTTCATTGGCGTCTTAGTAGCGTGCTACTATGATACGTTGGTGATATTTTTTATATAACAACAATAAAACTTTGTTACCAAATTCGATAAGAGTCATGTGGGTGTGTTGTGAGGGGGCGCCATCCGTATGATAGTTGCTTTGATGCTTACTGCTACTTGCGGTATTGCGTCTTGTGATGGATCTGCGGGTGTGCTGCGCCTGATTCGACGCTCTCTTGTGGTTCTGGTCGATGGAGGTATGCGGGTGGTGATGTCTGCTGGGATGTATGGGGGACCTTGGGATGGTGTAAGCCCGACGATAGTCGTATTGATGCTTGTTGCGTTCTGCAGCATTGCGTCTCTGCGATGGTTGTTTGGTAGGACGCTATTCTCAATGGCGCTCTCTGCGTCTTGGTTTGACTCACACCTAAGTAGCTTTGCCAAAGTCGGGTCCCTTCATTGCGGGGCTGCAGACTGTCTGCCCTCCACGATGTTTTATGTAACAACGTAATATTATATCTCTGTAACTTTCCCACCTTTGAATGATTGAAGGCAACTTGTTGGTGGGTGAGACAAACATGATCGAAAATGCATTTACTCAACGTCAGTGACACAAACCCTTTCTGATGGCGAATTATTACTCTTATCTTATAACTGCCTTTTGGCTATATCTGCCGTTGTATTGGTTGGTGGAGCATATGTGTCGACCTCATGCGGGTGGTAGCTGGCGGGAGGATCTGAGGAGACTCTCAAGGCTGCGGCTTAAAGCCGCACAACGTGGGACCCCATTCCCTTGAGGTGAGCGGTAGACTCATGACACGCTCTGCGGCTAGTAGCCGTGCTGATCATGCAATTGGTGGTGATGCCATACACTTACATCACGTCTGCAGGAGCGGCGGTCTGGCAGGTGGAGGCGCTCACGGAGGGTTTACGGCCAGTGTGCCTATTTGCCTAAACCGTGTGACGTACATTCACTGTGGCTGGATTCGTTCGTATTCTGTATGGCGTTTACACGCATTGACATGCGCGACTTCAGTCGATTTTTGTACTTACGCACTAACCAGGGGCCAAGCCTCTTTTACTGGTTCGCCAGTTATTTTGCTGTGGACTACGGTCCAGTTCCCGAATTAGCGTTCCCTTCGGGGGGAGTGCATCAAAATGGTTGGCACTCACCGTGCACGGCGAGTGTGGGGCCGTGTACCTCCCCTACATTTTTTTTAAAAATAAATGTAGGAGAGCGAAGCCCTTGTATCGGGTATTTTGTATAAATATATTTTGAGCCTTTTCCGAGCGGGAAGGGATAATTAATAATGTAAACCTGATTACAAGCGGAATAGGGACGTTTTATGTTCTTAACCTTTTTCGAGCCCTGTCTTCGTGAACGGGGTTCACTTAGCTTATAAGGCACTACCAACAGCTTTCGATTGCCCTAGTGAATATTCATTCTTCCAAAAGACACCTAAAAGAACTAAGTTACTAAACAAACACAACGTAAATAAGGGTCCTAACTAAGACGATCACGCCAAAATATTAAAAACGGCCTATTAATAAACCTTTTGAAAGATCATTTAGAAAGATCAAAACATATTTTATTAATCCTGGTCACATATATATAATTATTATGTAAAGGGGAATATAATATATTTAGTATATAATATATATTTTTTATTATGAGAGGGGGGGAAACGTTACAATATGCTGAAGAAACAGTACGTAGCCTTGAGGAACGCCAGCATTATAATTGGGCTTATAATGGGAGCATGCACCGTCTACAACGAACTTGATGCTCCGTTTTGCAAGATAGCTGGTGATCCAATTGCACATTTTCTCGGGAAGCCCATAGGAAGGGAGCTTCAAAAGATACGATTTGAGCCAAACCCGATCGAAGGCCTTCGCAATGTCTAAACTAACGGCGAACACATTTTATTAAAATATTTAAAAAAAAAACGGGAAGGAGTACAGCAGTGATTTCCGAAAGGAACCAACTCCGCATGATTTTGTAGATAGTGAAAAAATCAATGGTTCTCAAGACGTTTATGGTAACGAACTATTTTTTGCCGCAGACTTACGAACGGCATCGATAAAAACTTTTCATTGACCTTCTTTTGTAATAATACTTATTGCAAAATTTTATAAAAACATCAGGCTTATATAAAAGTCTCTCTTCTTACTATTAATGCGTTCAAAATAATAAACCCGATTTAATGTAAGCGGGTAGCGTGATTTTGACAAGTCGCGATCGTGGTGTGCAATAATTCAAAGTACTGTAACATCATCATCATCATCAACAACACAACCTATTAAAAGTCCACTACTGAAGTGATAATGGGGTACTGGATATTCTTACGCCGCCAATACGTATACATGTGACATGCTATATTTTAAATTCGAGCTACGTACTGGCAAGTGAAGTCTAGGGTGACCCCCCTAATAGATGGAGTAGTAACCTACTAAGAGATGCAGGAAGTCAACGAATGCCGGTGGCTCATGACCGTGCTTTGAAACATTTTTAGGGGAGGCCTATGCTCAACAGTGAACTGGTGATGTGCTGTAATAATGACGATGATGATGATACTTATTTGAAATCTCTACTCTATACTTTATGACGGTGATATAACTTCCACCACGATAATACGTTTGTCTTTCTTTCTGTTTTCTTTTTTTTTTTTTAAAGAAACGTTACCCCTGCACTAGGATTTTCTGCTGTATCGTGGATGGAGTTTACAAACATAAATTGCACAAAGACAAATATCCAGATCCGGAACAATAATTTGTACTATTATTTGTAGGACACAAATACTTGTTCCGTGCGGGATTCGAACCCGCAACACCAGCGCAGCCACCCATTGCTAAGCCACTGCGCCACGGAGTCGTCAAATGTATTTTAACTTTTATAGACAAAATACATCAAATCGTGTATAAAACGTCGGGTTAACATTGGCAATGTGTGAAAATTTAATTCTTTGCTATCTCAAATACGAAATTGTATACATCATCAAAAGTAATTAAAAATATTCGTAGATACGTATATAAAGCATTAATAAAGACCATGTAGCTCAAACTGTAATTGTAATTTGATCCTCTATCTTAGACACTGAATTCAAGCTATATTCATCGCACCTAGTCTAAAAAGTAAATAAATTTACAGTAAAGAAACATTTTAAAAACAAGCTTTTACTCAAATAAAAAAATAAACTTTAAATTAAATCAAACCCATTAATTTATTACATTACACAATTTATGTTAAATAAAAGCTTATTGCGAGATTTGTCTATTTTATAAAAATATTTTATTTATTTATCTATGTACACACAACAAAATACAGAAACAGTCTTATACATTGATTTATATATTACACTAGATCAGTAATTATCATGCCAAAGCGTTGCCACTGCACATATGGCCACAGCCATATGCTTAGCTAACGACAGTTCAGTGTTCAATGTGACGCCGACAGAGTTGAGCCGAACGATCTGCGACAAAAAATGGATAAATTAGTAGTGAAAGAATGCGATTCAAGGTCACAAAAACATAATAAATCAAGCGGAGTCACTTTCCACACATAAGTTTTTGTTCATGTTTTCATATAAACGTAAAAACCTAAAATAATTAAATAAAATTATAGAATATTGCGATTTAGGTTAAATATTGCCACTTTCCGCCTTTGTGATTAACGGGAGACTATATAATTAAATTAAAAAAAAAAGTTATTTGTTTTATTTGTTACCTATGATTTTAAATATTTTGGAATTATAATAAAAACTACGTTTTAACTTTCATACAAAATAATTAATTATTCTCATTTTAGTTTATTCATGAATGATCTATTAAATATATTTTATCACCTATTTTATATTGTTTGATTTATTAGTACATTAAAATACTTATAAAAATATGTTTTATTTCATCAGTTATGCTAACTTTTATTCACCTGATAAGAAAATATACTTTTTTTAAATAAAAACAATTAACTGCAGCTTAAAAAAACTCCTTTTTATTGCGTATTTTGGGTTAAATTTCATATAGTAAGCCACACCAACCCGCCCTTGCTTGTTTAGTGTATTTATTTTTATCTAATCTTAGCGACGGTATTGTTTTCGCAACTTGTGTAAGTGAGACAGGTAGTGAGACGGACTTTTTGGTAGTCCACCACATTAGATTAGAATGACGTCAATTATATAGGAGTACTCTTAAAATTATTTGCTAAATTTGACCCGGAATTTGATCGCCATCTTGTTTCCGCCATCTTGATTGTTTTATCGCCAACAGTTGACCCTTCTTGGTCTCAACAACATTTTTTCGAGCACCACTAAACTATCCATAACATTCGCCGAAACATAACTCTTTAAAATTGGTATGGGTGTCATTTTGTTTTCCGCCATTTGATTTTTTAACACCTCCAGAATTTTCTCAGGGTGTAGGTCAATATTAGTTAAGACACGACCTCACTAATTCTTACCGTTTAGCCGTACAGCAGAACACCATCACTAGAAGATCTGAACGCGGACGTCACTTTATTCGTATACTACTCAGCTGTCTGGTTTCGATGATGTTAACGCTGCTAGCCTATGCGGTTTTTACAGCTCCATAGGACTCAGGGCCCGCAACCTGAAAAACATTTAAATTGATATCCGTACCTACGTTATATGGATAAAAAGTAGACCGTCATCTTTGAGTGTCCATCATATTTTATTTATAGGGACGTCATATTAATTTCGTATTTTTCTCAGCATATCCTTTGATTTGATACCTATATCATGGGAGAATATAAAAAATTATGAGTTCGCACTCTTGGGTGGTCCGCTATATTGAATTAGGGCATACGCTCACAGACGGTATGGCATGACACGACGTGGCATGGTACGAATCGGTATGTCGAAGGATCCTGTGGCATCCTGCAGCATGTTAAACAAGTAATGACGCACGCGTGGACCGGGCGCTCGCGCGAGTCGTGAGATTGCCGCCTCAACGGGCACAACATGAAGTAATTTATGCGTAATGCACCGGCTTGCCGCGGCATCCCATGCAAAGCCTGTGACGTGCCGCAGCATGCTACGTTGTCACGCAAGACGTTGAAATAAAAGAATGTTTGTGTTAATTTCATTAAAATAAGGTCGAAAATCTTTTGTCCATGAAAAAATCCCTCCACAAACTGTACCATGCCGCGCCTGTGAGCGCAGGCCCTTTGAATTTTTTAATAAAATATCGCTAGATTTCTCTTTGCATTGCTTTCCATTTGTTTGTCAGTTTCATCACATTCAGTTCAGCCATTTCGAAGATTAGCTCGTACAGACAGACAAATAGGCAGACATACAGACAAAAATTTTACAAACCTGTCTTAATGATATACAAATAACCCCTGAGCTCGATCAAAGGCAGTCAATTCGATATTTCAGAAAGATACTTCAATTTTATTTATATTTCGTTATACAGGGATATATTGCAATAACCGGCCAAATTTACAGAGAAGGTTCTGAATAAGTAATATAGGTGAACAAAAGTTTAATAAAAATGTGTTTCAAACCTTTTGTCTTTTTATCTTTTAAAATCAAAATGCGTGATATGTGATGCATTATTTTAACTGATTTTACTGCACACGTACCCATAATAATACTATTAAGGGCCGATTGGTAGGCAAAAACATTGTTGCCCATAAATTACATTTAATTTGGATAATTTCAAATATAAGTAGAAGCCTTATTTACTATCATTTTCAAAAACTGCAATAACGGTATATCATTATTTATATATTTGAACTTACGTTTAAAATTTCGCTACTCTTTGCAAAAAATAACTCTATATATTATATCGTAAAATGTAAAGTGAGGGGATGTTTATAGGTCAACCTATAAATGATTTGTAACAGTTTGATCAGTATTTTTTCGCTCCATTTGCGTAGCGTACATTTAAATTGTAAATGTAGAAGTGGATGAGTCAAAAAGCTTTTTATATTCTTCTGGAAGATATGGTATAAAATGTAAAGTGGTATGATTTGAAAAGTTTAAACTGAATGGTTTATACAGTTAAACTTTAGTCCAGAAATAAATTAAATAAAATTTTAGTAAGGAATTACAAACAGCTGCAGCTTTATATGGTATATCAGTATGGAGTGGGACTACGTTCTCACGGAATAGCAGCGTATAATAGCAACTCAGTGCTGATGTGTTTCATATGGTGAGCGTAGAGAACCGGAGACCCTTCTTACTGGAAACGAAGCATTTCACCCAAGTCTTCAAGAGTAACAACGCATCTGCACTTTTATTCTTAATTGAGTATAGATGTAGATGTCTATCTGTCACAGCTTCCACTAACCATCAGGTAGACAGTGTGCCCATTCGTCACCCTGATTCTGTATAAAATAAAATACAAAATACCTTGAAACCCGAATACAAATATGTGTGAGGAAAACAAAAATTAACAGGCAGCTAATGTAAATAAGGGTAATATGTCGTTGAGATACGATTAATTCCGTGCAGCTTCCAATTAGTTTTAGTTCACTGTTGAACGCAAGGAAAATTAGAATTGAAATGGTAATCGCCCATTTCAATGGTTCCAATTATCGTACTCGGTTTGCTTATGAATCATGAAAATTGGGACCAGCACCGTACGATTCTACCGTAGGTATGTGATTTTAACACTAAATTCGGAAAATTTTACTTGTTAAGAAAACTGTGAACTAAAAAACTTCTAGGTAGTTTGAATGAAAAAAAAAATTAGAATCCTTTCATATTATTTAATACAATATTTTTATTATTTAATTATCACAAGATTTTGCTAATATTGTATAAAGTTGTTTTATATTATTACTGCCTGCTAATAGTAAGAAGTCTCACTGACTTATGTAGTAAGTGATTTCTTATATTTTCGCGAACAATACACATTTAAATAATACAAGTTTTTACGGATTTTATCGCCTATATTAACTGTTTTATATACCCGACGCTTCGAACACTTTACAGGACCCATGGTCACGGGGGGTAAAGTGCTCGAAACGTCGGATATATGAAAAAGTTTATGTAGGCTATAAAATCCGTAAAAACTTGTATTATTTAAATTACGTAGTAAAGTTTGAGTCAATGAGTAAAGATTTAAAGCCTTTAACTTACGAATTCGTAGCGTTTCCCAACTTTAACTAACTAACACTTGGTTACTAGGACGTAGTTTCTGCTGGGAAATATAAGTTGTAACGTAATTTATGGAACAGTTCTCTCTTTATTATTTAATTAAAAATGGAAAAAGGAAAATATGTCATTTATTATCTTATTATTTTATAAAATTCAATTGTTGCCTTTTTGATTGTGCGTTAAAAGTTAAAACATTCATATTATGATGTATGTTTGAATCTATTAAAAGTTGCGCATTACATAATTGTTCGTCTCGATTTCGTCTGTTCCAATATTACATTTACTCTTTTTTTATTATTATTATCTAAGCCAGCGCTTAACCACTATCCCACCTGATGGTAAGTGGTGATTCAGCTGAATATGGTAAAGCGCACTGATAGCTTAACCTATGCCTATACATCCGTATACGCCCAGGTAAGTACAAAAGTTTTGATCACGCTTTTGACTAATTTGTTTCTGTATATGTACTGTAACTACTTATTTGCATTGTTTGCAAAAACATTGTAAAGTTGTCATAATTTATCAAAAATATTCAGAACTCCCTTCGCTGAAACATACATACTTACAGTATGTAACTTTCAAACTTGCTTACAGTTTAAAATAAAACATTCATATTCTTTCCGTTGATTTACTAATGTCAACGATTGGTTTTGTTTTACGTATTAGTATTTATAGTTTTTGATCGTGTGGGGTTGGCGTGAGAAAATCCAGCATTCCATTTCGACCCGTGAGTGTTGTAAGAAGTGACTAGAAAAATAGAATGGCTTTCAATAGACAAATTTTGATGTTTATAACTTGTTTATACAAGTTATAACCATCAAACCTAGCCTTTTAAGCCTTTCATAGTCCTAAGTGTCAATTGATAATTGAAGAATAGCCTAGCCTGATTATTTTATCTTACCTTATTTATTTTACAGTATTTATTTATTTATTTATGCATTATTTGCACACCAAGTACAAAAAGGCGAACTTAATGCAACAAGGCATTCCTCTACCAATCCACCACCAGGCTAAACTGAGAAGATATTGTGTTAAGATCGCAGTTAAGCTTCTTATGACATCATCGATACCTGTCACCTCAGACAAAAAAAAACTTTAGATAAAAAAGGGAGAATAGATGTTGGGCGAAAGTGAGAGAAAGAACGCTGGTTATTTGTTTTTCCAAAGTGTAGGAAAATCCCCAGTCAATAGAGAATGATTAATGATGTGAGTAATATACTATATATTATATATAATAGAAGCAACAGTAGCCTAATGGCAGGGCGCGGACCGTGAACTCAAAAAGGGCATCAACAGTTGTTCTATTAATTTATTTTATTTTGATAAACTGTACAAATTATTCCAATAAGTCTTAACTTAAAAATAGTCTACAATGACAGGCACCTGAACTAGGAAACCTGTATCTCAGGTGTATGTGCTAAAAGATACATTAACAAATATTTTCTGTTTCTTATATAAAATGAATAACGTACTAACTAATAAGGGTTATTTGGGTAAAATATATCATCATTGATTTACTTATGATATTAATTAACTTAAAACAATCAGCAACTTCTCCGTATCATCGTATGACAAATTTTGTAACCATGTTCGAATTACCTTTTTACAGTCTGTCATTTTTAATGGATATATGTACAAAATTGCATTGACTTGATTATACAAAAAAGGGCCGAGGAATGTAAAAAATCTATGCATGAAATAATGCCTTATTCTAATGTTAGTTTTAATTACTATATCTTTGCGTCTTTTATCAGTGACCTCTCTTCTGTAGGGCAATTTTAAGTGCTGTTTTAGTAACGTACTTATAACGAATAACTGGCGCACTGAGAGGACATTATATGATTTGTATAAGAGCTGTGATGGAAATAGAATAGGGCGGAATGTTGCGACTTTTAATACAGCTCTTTGAGCGCGTTCCAGTGGTAGCAGTGTAGTTTTAGCTGCTCCACCCCAAGAGGTTATACAATAGGTAAGTATTGACTGACATAATGCGTAATATACTTGTTTTACTGCCTAAATATCAGTAAAAGAACGATTTTTTTAAAAAACAAACATTAGTTTACGAACTCTATTGCATAGGTGGTTTATGTGGTTTTTAAATGTAAACGTAGAATCTATAATTATTCCAAGGTACTTAATAGTTTTTGTATTAGAAATGACTGGGCAGTAACATTTAGACTCTGTGACTGAGTAACATTGATGTGCATAAATTTCTGGAACGGTTGTATGCTGGGTTGAGCTGCGCATAGAAAAATGAATATATTTGGTATTGTCCGTATTCAGTGTTAATATGTTTTGTTGGAGCCATTTATTAACTCTATCAAAACCTTGCTGAGCATATAAATAAACCTTGTCCACAGTATTTGCGGAAAAAAGTAGCACGGTATCATCTGCGTAAGATATTATTTTACCTGAGTTAAGTTCAAGATTGCAAAGGTCATTTATATAAATCAAAAATAGGGTTGGCCCTAATACACTTCCATGAGACACGCCAAAATGAGTATTTTTTTTGTTCAGAGCTAACAACCTTATCGATTTTTATGCATTGATATCGATTTTCTAAATAATTCTCAAAAAGTTGAAGCTGCTTACCTCGAATACCTATGTTCTCTAACTTATTTAATAGGATAGGAATAGAAACCGTATCAAATGCTTTTGCAAGGTCAAGGAAAATGCCAATTGATTGGTTGCCTTTATCTAATTCTTGAGAGACGTAATCGGTCATTTCCTGCACAGCATCAGCAGTGGACAGTTTAGGCCTGAAACCATATTGCGTATTCGATAATATGGATTTGCTTTGTAAATAATTCATTAATCTGTTGTTAATTAATTTTTCTAATATTTTAGACATGGATGAGAGTATCGAGATAGGCCGATAATTGGAAACGTTTTTTTTGTTCCCCGACTTGAATACTGGAACTACAATTGCTTTTTTTAAACAATCTGGGAAAATTCCTTCAGAGAGACAAATTCTGAAAATATGGCTTAATGGTGGTACT
This sequence comes from Parnassius apollo, assembly GCA_907164705.1. Lineage (NCBI taxonomy): Eukaryota > Metazoa > Arthropoda > Insecta > Lepidoptera > Papilionidae > Parnassius > Parnassius apollo. Next base: position 7,974,388 of record CAJQZP010001342.1, read on the forward strand.
AGAATTTGTCTATATTTTTTAATATACTAATGGGTATGCCATCCCATCCAACCGCGCTTGTTTCTTTCAGTCCCATTATAATCCTTTCCACCTCACTAGGGTCCGTATCTAATAATGTGACCGAGCTTAATTGGCAGTTTTTTTGAGTTAAGAAAGTGGCCCTGTATTCACGATTATTGTTAGAATTTTTTTGTTATCTGCTCAGCCAGATTTTTACCAACATTCACAAAGTAATTATTTGCTGTATTTGCTGATATAAGCGGCGAGGCATTATTTTGTAATAATTCTGACGAAGATTCATGCTGTTTGGAAATAAATGCAATATCTTTTACATGCCGCCAAATCTTTTTATTATCTCTACCAGACTCTTCTAGTAAGTTTGTAAGATAATTATACTTCAACTTTTTTAATAAATTGTTACAAAAATTCCTATATCTTTTATATGAAATTTGTAAAACGGAATTATCTGGATATTACTAAGAGGACTTTGCCATCAGGTGTAGTTTGTCCCTGTGTTTCATGCACCTAATCAGGCCAGGTGTAATCCAAGGCTTTAAGTTATTATTTTTTTTAGCTACTGTTCTATACGAAGTATTGCTAGCAATGGCATTTCGTACGTTATTTATTAAGTAAGGCAAAGAAATGTTTACGTCATCGGTTTTATAAACTGGGCTAAAGTCAATGTTTTGAATTGCTTGTTCAAGGTGTTTCATATTAATTTTAGTAATAGAGTACTTACAATTAGGTTTCGATATTTTAAGGCTTAAATTAAGAATGACGGCGCGATGATCGATTACTATAGGACTGGTGACAAGGGTTATAGATGGTAACCTAGTTTTTAGAAAAGTGTGGTCTAAACAAGAACCACTTAGATGTGTAGGGAGCAAATGTGCTGGAAGCAGGCCCCGGCATGCACATATATTAAGGTAGTCTTTTGCTCCGCCTTCACTGCCTTCTGGGTTTATATCAATATTCATATCACCCGTTAACACTATATTTTTGAACGACGACAGTTTCCCAAGTGTAATGTCTAATGACGTGATAAAATTGTCTATTTGCTTAAAACCACACGGTCTGTAAACAGCAAGGATAGCAGTTTCATGACCCACTTTCACCAATAACCTGCTACAATCTAGCATATTAGGCTCCTCGATTGATATGTTCGTATTTTTTTTCGCAAAGACTACTACACCGTCATTTTGGTTATATACAATTTATGGGACTTTATTGCCGAATTATCTGATAAACTGACCGCATCGATTTCGTTACTTAACTTATCCATATATTTCAACAGAAAAAATAACACTAAAAAAAAGATATATATAAACTAAACTTAAACTTATTAGTAACTTATAAATTAGGGCAAAAAGAATTAAGGTAAAAGGTGGCGCTCTTAGGCGCCCTCATTATAATCAATGGAATCAATGGAATTAATATACCTATTTTCAGCCATCTTCCTAGCCGGGCATTCGGGGTCACCTGTTTTATGGTCGCTCGGTTTTTTAAAACGCAGGCATGTTGCACACTTTGCTGGATCAGTTTTCTTAATGCAAGCATTTGACTGATGACCTAATTCACCACAATGTCCACACGTGTCGATTGTTTACCGGCAAGTTCTTGCAGCGTGTCCATACTGTTGGCATTTGAAGCACCTGGTCACAAGTGTGAAGTCTCGAACTGGGCACGATGTCCAATTTATGAAGACTCGCTCCTGGTTGATAAGTGCCTTTCTGATGCCAGCTGGCACTTCCAAAATAAAGTAGCATGAAAGTGTTTGTTTTTTTACCCGATTTATGACTTAGTTTTATAGAGGACAAAAAAGATTCCCGCGTTAAGTTAGGGATCTTATCGGCTATATTTTGTTCAAAAATGCAGTCAAAGACTTCTCGTTCGCTAAGGGCGGTAGGTATTCCTAAGACTATAATCCTTGGTCTTCTTTTATGGGGCTCTTCCACCTTTAGTCCGGAACTACTAAGCTGGGTAGATTTTTTTAACTTCTCAATGTCCTCCTTTGAATCAGTGTTTATAATAACGCCTCCATTTTTAGTTTTTCGTAGTCCTCTTACGTGTAGTTTCAATTGTTCGGGGCATATAATTTTCTTTTTTTTTGATTGAGATTTTGTGTCTTCACTTGTTTTTAATTTATTCTCAGGGTAAATTGCTATGGAACTGAATGTATTGGGGCGCAAGTAATTATTTTTGGTTGTTTTGACCATATCAGCAAAGGACATTTTTTCTGTAGATGGTTTGGCACAGTTTTCTTGAATCGTTTCCTTGAGTGATTTTCTAAAATCATTTATGCATTCCATTAGGTCTTGTTTTTCTCTCAGTGCTTCAAGAGAGGTGTGCATTAGAATAGCCTTTTGCTTCAAAGATTGGTAGTAAACTGCCATCTGAGAGGCTGCATTACCGACCTTGCGCGATACGGAATTGATTCTCAGTTATTGTTCAAAGTTCAGTTTTCCTTCCTGAGCAATATGGCAAACTTCATTTAGACACTGCTCGATTGAGGTCATCCAATTTTTTATTTCACTGGTGGCTAAAAATTCGATGGGGTCTACAGCATCCTGGTGTGGTGGTTGAGGCGTGCTGGGCGGACTCCGAGATGTAATGGTGCTCCGATTGAAAGGACTATTTTCGGATGTATTAGACATGTTTTATATCAAATGTTTTTCATTATAATTTGTTATTCGTGAAATCGCAACTCAACAGAAATTTTCCAATGGTTTATCTAGGTCACAGTTTTATTGAAAATATTTAAACACTTGTATTGCTGATAGGCACGACTGCTCGATTCGAGCTCCGTAAGCGATATTGTATTATATAAGTTGTTTATACACCTATGTGATTAAACAAAAATATAAAATAATGAAACACCACTAATAAAAATATTCCATAATGTTAGTTCGTAAGTAAGTACCTACTTGGCTATCAATTTTACCTTACTCGTATTACAGTTTACTCTGGTTTATTTGATTTACGGTTAAATTTGATCTCCTTAAAGTTCAAAACTTTATTAAACAAAGTTTGTATAAAAAGGGTTATTATAATATTCAGGAATTTATGGCTAATAATAACCGCTGCGAATGAGGTGATCGCTAACTAGCTATTTATAATTTGTTTTGTGTTGTTGATTGTGTAACATATATGATTGTGAGCAGTTTTTTTTTTTTCAAAAAAGTCCCGCTGTGTTTTTGCTGGTTCTTCCCACGACAGAGGTTTTTTTTCCGAGCCAGTGGTATATAAAACAAAAAAATTACTTTCATTAAGTATTATTTACAATCTATGATGAATAAATGTTTTTGTTTCTGTTTCAGTATATGGTTATTAGTTTTCACTTACTTGCTACATCGCGGGTCCTTCATTGAAATCTTATTGTGCTAAAACACAAACTGTTCATTTTCGATTCAGAATGTTTGCGTATCTTCCTGTCTATAACATTGCACTCTTGTTCTTCTTCTGGTGCATCTTCGACTAGTGAAAGTTGGCAGTCAACTAAGTGAACTTCACTCTATTTTCGCGGGCCGAAACAGTTTGGAGGCACTTGCGATTCTCGTCCACTCTTGGATGTTACATAACCATGACTTTTTTTCTGTGACCGACTAACATAATGAGTTTTAGGAGTTCGTACCTTTCGTGCTCCGTCACGTACCTAAAACATGCGATTTTTCTGACCGTCAGTCTGCATTAGTTCGCGCGTTTGGTCTACTCTTCGCAGAATTTTCATATTCGTTACTTTGTGTGTACAGCTAATGACCAACATACGTCTGTATGTCTAAGACAACATAGCAGGTATCTGGTACGTTACTGCCACAGAAGAAATAATTATGGAAGTATTGTATAAAATTTGGAAGTGTTATATCGTTTAATTAGGAATGATAATACATTCATTGAAGTTAAATGATATGTAACTTTCAAATACATTTTTCGGTACAATACGTGCACCACCTACTGTAAGTTAATTGTACTATCATTACAGCCCTTCACAAGTCCACTACTGAACATAGGCCTCCCCCAAGTAATGCCACAAAGCACGGTCCTGAGCCATGAAGGTGGCTCAGGACCGTGCTTTGTGGCAATTGTACTATATTGCGCATAAAATAAGAACAAACAAATATAATTTTTTATGTATTTGATTATCGCCGAGTTCAGACATCGGTCACAGTCACAGATTACCCCCTAATAGATATCGCATCATGGAATATTTGTTCTGTTTCGATTTCACCGAATTTGGCGGCATGCATGAGTTGCGGGGGACGTGTCAAATGCACTGTGATAATTCAAGGTTGAACTTCTCCTCCGAACCGCTCCGAACCATAGTGATGGTACAGGGTTGGGACGTTGATCGATAAATTTGGGATTTATTAATTATTGATAAATAAATAAATAGATCAATTTTTATTCGAAATTAATTAATAAATAAAACAATATATATAAAAATATATATATATATATATATATATATATATATATATATATATATATATATATATATATATATATATAAATTTGAGCATGTAATCTAATGATTTCTTAAATTTACGTTAACACTACACATTGAATAAAACGATATATACGGATTTTATCGCGTTTAATAAACTTATTGCCACGTACTGAGATGTTTGACGTCTCAATGTCACACCTAGTTAGTTTTTAAATATTGATTTTCGGATCTACATGGTCGAGATGATCTGCATAGAACGAGCTTACAATATCTTGAAGTTTTGCAGTGGTATGCTTGGGTTTGGGTAGATTTTGCAGGAGGTAGCACCCATCCATCGACTGTGGCCGGCTTCTCTCGGTTGCTGTGACGTAGGCGTAGGAACCAAAGCTTGATGGCTTGCAATACTTGCTTGACGTGCTGAAGCTCGGCGGCCAGATGTTTTCTATCACAGATCCCCTGTGCTCTCTGAAACAAAGATTTACCCACGGTAGCTAAATATGAAGAATCATACGAGAAAGATCGATTCGCAATTTAAATATCGGTTGGTATGGGTCTTTTTCCCATACACAATGTGACCAATAGTGTTATCAGGAATTCGAATGACTAAAACATCTAGGAAAGCTAAAGAGTTATTTGCCTCTAACTCCATTGTGAGTTGTATTTTAGATTTTATGGAGCTAAGGTGGTCTAAAATGCAGTTACTTTGTCAGGTGGTAATATTGTGAAAATGTCGTCTACGTACTGCTTGTAGAATCCTTGAATTTACAGGAGCAGTAAGAAGGGCTTTCTCCTCAAAGTCCTCCATGAGTATGTCGGCGACTGTAGGAGATACAGGTGAACCCATCGCCACACCAACATCTTGCTTGTAGAACTCTTCCTTCCAAAATAAATAGCCTGATGTGAAGCACTGTTTGAGTAATATTGCATATTCTGCAGGCATGTTGTTATCTTCTTGCTTCCTAGATATAATTGAGATGCAGTCTTCAATAGGTAGGCATATGAATAGTGACTAAACACCAAAACTGACTTTAGTTTCATTGTCAGTGAGATTTAGGTATTTTATCTCACTAACAAAATGATGTGACTCCTTTGTGTGTGCTTTGGTAAGTCCTCTCGGTGGTGACAGTATTTTTGCCAAATACTGTACCTAAAATTAGCATTGATAATTAATAAACCATACAGCACGTGTTTCAAATTAAGATGTACTTAATAATAATAATAATAAGGTATTACTGAAGTTCATGTAAAATTAGAATAACAATAATCACATTATAACTTCCACTTGTTTTATGATTTAAAAATCATTTAAAATAGTTTAATTTCGACGTGTAACATTCGCCTAAATATTAGAATATCACGTTTCAATCAACCATTTAATCATCATCATCATTATTACAGCCCTTCACAACTCCACTGCTGAACATAGGCCTCCCCCAAGTAATGCCACAAAGCACGGTCCTGAGCCACCTGTATCCATCGACTTCCTGCATAACTTACCAGGTTGTCACTCCATCTAGTGGGGGGTCGCCCTACACTACGCCTACCGGTACGAGGCTGCCACTCGAGAACTTTCTTCCCCATCGGTTATCGGTTCTTCGAGCTATATGGTCGGCCCATTGCCACTTCAGCTTACTAATCCGTTGGTCTACGTCGGTCACTCTGGTTTTACTGCGGATATCCTCATTTCTGAGTCTATCACGCCGAGAAACTCCGAGCATAGCCCTCTCCATAGTTCGCTGACGACCTTGAGCGTCCTCATACGGCCAGCAGTGAAGGACCACGTCTCAGATCCGTAAGTCATCACTGGCAACACGCACTAGTTGTACAATCTAGTTTTTAGAGATTGAGGTATACCTGACGAGAAGATATGTCGTAATTTCCCGAACGCTACCCAGCCGAGTTGAATCCGTCGATTGACCTCTCGGTCGAAGTTGGACTTACCTAGTCGGACTATTTGTCCCAGGTAAACGTACTCGTCAACAACTTCGAGCATAGTGCTCCCAACAACTACCGGCATTTTTTTATAGAATAGGGTGACAAACGAGCACACAGTCCACCTGATGGTAAGTGGTTGCTGCGGCCCATTGACATCTACATCTGTCCTCACACATTAAAAATCAAAATGCAGATGCGTTGCCACCCGTGAGGACTGAGATGGAATGCCTCGTTTCCAGTAAAAAGGGTCTCCGGATCTCTACACTCACCATACGAAATACAGCAGCATTAAGCTACTATTTCACGCTGGTATTCTGTGAGGGCATGGTCCTTCCCCGGTCGAGCCGACTCATTCGTGCTACAACTATACTACTAATATAACTACAGTATGGCTCTACCAAGTATAGGTGTGACATGGACATTAAACATGATCTTTGTTTTGTCCATGTTCATCTTAAGACCTATCCGTTGGGAGGCACTATTTAGGTCATTGAGCATAGTGCTTAAGTCCTCCAGCGATTCTGCCATAAGGACTATATCGTCGGCAAATCGAAGGTGAGTGATGTACTCGCCATTGATGTTAATACCGTATCCTTTCCAGTCCAGTAGCTTGAAAACGTCTTCCAATGCAGCGGTGAAGAGTTTCGGGGATATAACGTCACCCTGCCTTACACCTCTCTGCAGTTGGATAGGTTTCGAGCTCTGGTTCTGTACTCGGATAGCCATCGTAGCCCTACTGTACAAACACTTCAGCACTTCGATATACCCACAGTCAACTTGGCACCGGTGAAGGGACTGTAGCACCGCCCAAATTTCGACGGCATCAAAGGCTTTCTCATAGTCCACATACGCCAGGCAAAGCGGCAGATTGTACTCTTCGGTCTTCTGTACAATCTGCCGCAGGGTATGTATGTGGTCTATGGTACTGAAGCCTTTTCGGAAACCGGCTTGTACGGGAGGCTGGAATTCGTCGAGTCTGCGTGCGAGACGATTCGTAATAACTCTCGAAAACAGCACGTAGACGCGGCTCGGAAGGGAAATCGGTCTGCAGTTCTTCAAGAGAGCGTTGTCGTCTTTCTTAAAGAAAAAGACTATCCCACTTCTGCTCCATGCCTCTGGAGTAGTGCCACCATGGAGGACGGAACTGAAGAGATTCTGAAGGACTTCAAGTACCGGTGTTCCACCCGCTTTCAGAAGCTCCGCTGTAATTCCATCCTAGCCTGGGGCCCTGCAGTTTTTAAGGTGCTGGAGAGCCATTCTAATCTCGCTTAGACTGACGTCCGGATCATCGGAATAGTGTCGGATAAGACTTTCTCTTGAATCGTTACTCACACTTGCGTGTGGCTCCAACGATGATGTCGAAAATCTCAGGTGTCCTGGAAACGATGCTGCCACACTCAGTCTTCAGCTTTGATAGTTGGCTCTTACTGGCAGACAGATCTCTGGCAAAGACTTTGGAGCCCTAGTTCCGCTCGATCGCTTCTTTAATACGAGCAGTATTAAAATTGCGTAAGTCTCGCCGCATGCATTTGGAGATCTATCTGTTCAGTTGCCTGTATGCTGTCAAATCTGTTGACGATTGCAGCCTCATCTCCTGTCTAACAGCCATGAGATTAAGAGTGTGATCGGAGAGTTTTTGTGTTCTTCTGCGGCGGGTCTGCAGAACTTAACTCCGACTGCATGGACAGTTTCCAAGAACTTGTCATTCATATCGTCCACTGCATTGCAATCTTGTAGGCACTGAAAGCGGTTACGTAACTCGAGCTGAAAGTTTTCGGGATTCTGGATTAGAGCACGAGGGGAACGGAGCGTTGACTTCATTAGACGAGACCTCTCCAACTTAACGTTTAGGTTCAGTGTGTATCTAACCATTCGGTGATCGCTGCCAGATTTCAACCTTGCGATCAATGAGACATCACTGAACAGTTGGCTTCTGGTCGTCATAATGAAGTCAATCTCATTTTTTGTCGAACCGTCGGGGCTCGACCAGGTCCACTTCCTGTGGGGCCGCTTCTGGAAGAAAGAGTTCATCATAAAGAGTACCTCTTTCTCCATAAAGTCGGCCAGCTGCTGGCCCCTTCGGTTCCGTTGCCCTACTCCAAATTTCCCTAACTTCAGCTCACCGTTTTCTATTGTGCCTAGTTTTCCGTTGAAGTCTCCCATCAACACCGTGTAGTGGGTTTTGGAGGAATGCTTTGGAAATATCCTCATACATTTCCTCCACCTCCTCATCGGGATGTGCCGAGGTTGGTGCATAAACCTGTATGACCTTCAGCGAATACCGTTTGGTGATTCTGAGTATCAGTTACGCGACCCTCGTCGACACACTCCCAATCTTTACAACGTTGTTGACGAGAGACTTGTGGACGATAAATCCGACACCTCCTTGAGACAGATGGTCGCCCTCCCGGTGATAGAACCAGTTGCCGGATTCGAGAACCACCGTGTCCTCCCCCTCTCTTTGGACCTCGGATAATCCTATAATATTCCAGCGCAACTTGTCTATCTCTTCTTCCAGCTCCAGGATCTTCTCGTCAGTCCTCAGGGTTCGTGCGTTAAATGTTGCCAGGTCGAGTCGTCGTAGGTGGCAACCGAACCTCCACCGGAGATTCCTAGCACACCCCTGCCCCGCCGTTACCATGGTCGCCACCGTAGCCAGGAATAGCGAGGCCGCCGGGGACTGGGGGCCATCTATTTGTGTAATTGTTCATGGGGGGTATATTGACATAGTTGCCACGCTTGGCGAGCGGATTGGCAACCGCAGTTTTTTTTTGTCGTACATTTGCTGTTATCAGGAAGATGCTGCTGCCCATCTCCGGCCTGTTTCCCTCTGTCGCCTTTTACGACACCCACGGGAAGATATGGGGTAGTGGATATTCTTAACCGCCACTACACGGCTACGGCAACCATTTAATGCTATTACTTATTTTAAAATCTACATTGATACTATACTTAAAAAAAATTGAAAATCCATACTAAAACTGGCAAGTATAGAGATGGTATAGCGGAATCCAACAGGTTTCTTTCTACGGTTTTTCATAATATGAAGGTTGTCTTCTGTGAAGTGTCTTGTGCATAGCACATTTTTGGTGGAAAACCATTGGTCCCCTCGACAAATTGCGTCGATTCACATCTTTTTCCTTTCGGGTCATTTAGGAAACCTATAACATATAGGTACCACAATGACACACCACTAATTTTTATAAAATAATGACTTTGAAAAATGTAAACGATGACCAAACAAATATCTACTTATAAATCACAACACTATCGATACACGTGCTGTCGTTAGACAAAGACAACTACTGTAATTTATGTAATGAGTGAAAGGGACATTTCAAAAAGACATCAACGGATGTATAATTGTTATCACTTTGCACCATTATATTACCAGTATAAGTTGAACTCCGATGCATTTGAAATAGGTTAACGTGATAAGAATAGAATTTACTTACCAATGAAATGTTATGCCATCTTTTTGAAAACTGGATGTCTTAGCTGATTTGCCACACTATCTTACTGCACAGGAAGCCATTTCTAATGTATTTTGGATACAAGACTATTTTTAAATTGTCAAGAATCGGACATGCCTACGGGCCACAATCTTGGTCGACACTGATATCGTGATTCTTAGCGTTACTTCGTATGCTAGCTACAGCAAGCATGTGTTGCGCGCGTTTGTGGGCCTGTATGTGGAATCTATTAGGGGGTAATCTGTGGTCACAGTATAGTCATCTTCATCATTACTTTTAACTTACATTTAAAATTCTTTACCACCCCAAAATTCTATAGCAATAACTAAACAATAAAGAGTTCGTCACGATATAATGTATAGTTTAGAATTTTAATAAAATAACAGTAGTACGTGCGGTTTTTCTTGATTCCTTTTATCTAATCTCCTGACGCTGGAGTTTTCCACACGCGTGATAATAAATTTATTACCACCAAGATTTATAGATGGCTATTTTCACAAAATAAGAATTAAGAAATTTATTTTAAATTTAGAATTCGAGATTTATTTATATATGTAGTAGATATTTAAATAAAATAGAATATTTAATATATTTTGCATACTAATTCATGGTAATCATTACAATTCCATCCACTGCTGAATATAAGCCACCCAAAGAATTTTAACCGAAAGATTCTACAACCACACAGAAAGTTCCTTAAACTCCTTATAATAATATTCTATAAGCAGATGATTTTGTTCAATTAGCTATTTCGATTGCCGGGTACTCCTCTTGAACTAATATTCTCGGGAAGTTAACGCAGCCGCGAAACATATACGTACGTAGGCTACTTTAATCAAAGAGAATGTAGAAAAATATTCAAATAAATATTACAACAAGTCCAACAATTCTTCATCCAGTAGAATGTTAAATTTAATATTATGTGAAGTTTTATTTGCTAAGAAAGTGTTATATGATAATAATAAAATGTATATCTTAGAAAAATCTATTGAAACTATTAGACGAAAGGCGACATATTCTTAACTTTGCAAAGTTCAATAAACTTTTGGTGACCATTTTTCCTTAGGTACTGACATATATGACTGACTTAAAAATGACATAATAATATAATGTATGTTTACTAACTAATACTATAATAATATTAGTTAGTAAATATACGCTCAAACTTACCAATATTATTATAATATTTATTATTAACAAGCTAATTTGATTTAAAAGGTGCTTTATTAAAGGTTGTTTTGAATGGAAATTAGTAGGTAATTTTAAATGAATAAGAAAATAAAATTGCGCGCTTTGAAAAGTTGAAACCGCTTACAAGTAAATAATATTAATTACAGACCCGGCACGTTTCTGGTTTGTGAAAAAAGAAGAACTCAAATACATATTTAAATTGTGTGAACTAATTATTTTTAATATCTTTTACCGATTAGATTTTTTTTTAATGAATGTACAACTACGCTGTGCGCAAAATATTTCCGTTTTGGTATTACGTTTAGGTAAATAATGCCTGATGTTCTTAAAGACTATATACTGCTAAACAGGAGCATCAAGGGAATAATCATTCTCATCACGATGAGCACCCTTTTTAAGCTCTTTAGTGTAATATGTAATGTAATGTGATACTTTGTTAGTGGCTAGAAAAAAAATTCTAAAGTAACTATGTCTATATTCACGCAATCTTATCTTTAAAATTATTATTTAATTATTTACGTGTATAATTGTTAAGGCTAAGCTATAACTGTTGGGATAAAAGTATTTTGCTTGTTAATTTCTAAGTCTAAGATTGGGGGCGACTAAATCTAGCCTATTTCAAACCCCAGAAGACACAAGTTTGCGCCTTTACCGATAAAAAGAACCCCTTTGTCGTATCTCCTCAGTTTCAAGGCACTCCCCTTGCTGCCTCAGTTAGCATCGGAATCCTCGGTGTCGAAAAATCAAATAGTGTGCAGTTTCGTGGTCACTTGGAGGGGAATGCCAAAATTGCCTCTGAAAAGCTTGGCGTGCTCAGAAGAGCGAGACAGTATTTCATGCCGGCACATCGCTTGCAACTTTCAAAGCGCAAGTTCGGCCACAATTGGAATACTGTTCTCATCTCTGGGCCGGGCACCCCAATGCCAGCTCCTTCCACTTGATTTATTTTAAGTTTTAATTTCTAAGTCTCGGATTTGGGGCCAATAAATCTAGTCCGGTTTAATTCCCAGAAGATACAATTTTGCGCGTTTACCGCTAAAAAGAACCCCTTTGTCGTATCTCCTCAGTTTCAAGGCACTCCCCTTGCTGCCTCAGCTAGCATCAGAATCCTCGGCGTAGACATATCGAATAGTGTGCAGTTTAATAGTCACTTGGAGGAGAAGGCCAAAATGGCCTTTAAAAAGCTTGACAGGCTCAGAAGAGCGAAACAGTATTTCATGCCAGCACATCGCTTGCAACCTTACAAAGCGCAAATTCGGCCTCATATAGAATACTGTTCTCATCTCTGAGCCGGGGCACTTCAGTGCCAGCTCCTTCCACTTGACCGCATCCAGTACAGAGCGGTTCGAATCGTCGACGACCAAGTTCTTTCTGATCACCTCGATTCACTGGCGCTGCGTAGGAATGTTGCATACCCTTGCATTTTCTATGGTATCTATCACGGGGAGCGCTGTGTGAGATTAATCCCAGCCGCATGAACGCACATCGCTTTATAATTCAAGACACCATGCTCGCCATCTAGATGCTTGGCGGTCCACTACTGTGCGTTTTTCCAGGAGTTTTCTTTCTCGTACAACTTCTCTGTGGAATTGTTTACTACCGGCGATTTTTCCAGACCGATACGACTTAGGGACTTTCAAGAAAGAAGCTTACTCCCTTTTAAAAGGCTGGTAACGCACCTGCGATTCCCCTGGTGTTACAGTTTTTCATGAGTGGCGGTAGTCACTTACCATTAGGTGATCCGCATGCTCATTTGCCCCCTCTTGTATAAAAAAGTAATTTTACATATATTATAATATTTTGACTTTGACTTTGAGGAACAGATGCAACGCCTCCTTCGTCGTTAACAAATTCCACCGGGTTCAGGTGAAGTTGGCACTACTTGGAGAATATATCATTGTGTGAAAATCCACCGCTCGTCATGGACCTCTCCTATAAGAGAGGATTTGCTTTAATAGTCATGTTTGGTAGATGAATTGACAGTCGTTGTACAAGGTGTTACGCAAATTTAACGCTGCCTTCAACGCCAGTATATCTATTTTATGACTGGCAATTGTTATTCTGGCATCTATCAGAAGCTATTAAACTTTTTGGCTAATTAATTGCCTATTTAATCTTATATTTTTTTTAATTCGAATTCAAGTTGATGTCTTTTCCATAATACTTTGTCGTCGGACAACTCACAAAGCCAAAAGCTAAATGACTCCGAAATATTGCTTGAATTTGTTGACTGCTGGAACGTATTTCGCTGTAGATAGTATTTGGAATGGATTAATCTCTTGAAGATTTATGTTTTGAAATGAAATATCCATATTCATTAACAAGCAACCCGCCCTTTGCCTGGGTATTATATATTAATGTCATTTAATTTTTAAATATTCATCAACGACCATTTATTTTCGTAAGTAATTTTTTGGATTTAAATGTAAGATGGAGCTCACCGGCTGCGTTCTGTATCTATTCGTGAAGTTTTAAAACAATTGGTTTAATAGGAAAAATAACACTATAATTTGTTAAATTGAGTAATAAATTTCGAGAAAATTTCGAGTGTACGCCGAAAGTAAGTCTGCCAGTAAAAATACTGTTTCTATTTTCTTTGTAGTGAATAAATATCGCATCGTGAACAAGCACAATGCTTATTCGCCTACGGGGCCGGGAAACGCTCTACCGTGAATTACACGAAAGGAAATTATAGTATTTTATTATTATTTTTTCCTCGGTAACTTCAAATTTTGCGAACATTTGAAGTTACGTTACTATATTCTACATAAACTGAAACGCAGTCATTTTGAATAGAGTTTACGAAAATCTGACATGCATGATTATTGAAATTGTGTTGTGACTATGATAAACTATTAATTATGAAAAGTTATTATATTTATATAGCATATTTTTATTTTATGAAAGTGTCTACCACCAGCGATTTTTGCGGACCGATTCCGGATTAAACGACAGACCTTGAAGAAAAAAGTAGCCTCTGGTTTTTAAATGGTAACGTATGAACCATTAACTATTGTGAGAACGTTCCACCAATGAGTGATATAAACTTCTAAACATCTAGTGACGATAATATTATTTTTTAACTTTATAATGCTTTTGCCATACCTCCACGCTGTTGCTGTACTATGGTTGTACCACGTATGGGTAGCCTCGACCGGGGCTAGGACTACGCTCTTACATTATACATTGTGTTTCGTATGGTAAGTGTAGAGAACAGGAGACCCTTTTTACTGGAAAAGAAGCACTCTATCGCAGTTCTCAGTGGTAATAAGATTCTACATACTCCAAATCATAATTAATTAACGTTTTTAAAAGATAACAGCACTTTATTTTTCCTTTATCGTGTAGGTGTTTTATCTTAATATATGGATAAACTTGTTCCGCGCGAAAATAAAATATGCCGCCCACGACGTCTTCGCGTCACTAAGCTGCCATAATATAACGGTTGTTTGTAAAACGCTCCCGGAAACGAAGAGAGACGATAGTATTAAAGATACCTTTGATGATGGGACGAACATAAAGTCGATCCCGATGAAAAAAAAAAACTGTTGGTCTATGTTTAGGTATGTTCATATTTTTTTTAATTAAATTATCGTTTCATTTAGCTGTACTAACATGATAGAGCGGGAATAAAGCTAATTAAACGTTGAAAAAAATGATTTTATTTTTATTGAGATCGATTTACTTTTTGTCTCATCATCAAAGCTATTGTTAGTATTATCGTCTGTCTTCGTTTTCGAGAGCGTTTAAAAATACTCTGTATATAAAATCTAATAAAGTAATAAAATTGGTTAATTCATATGTGCATGTCTTAAACGCTCATGCAATACGTCAATTTTTAAAGTATTTTAAATACACACAAGTTTTCACAAATAACTATTACTTCTAATTGTCAAAGGTCGTGAATAAAAACTTTGCAAAATTGAAATGCACGAAATATGATGCTCATAGTATCGTGAAAAAGTTTTCAATCAACAATGGAAAATATTTTTTTATTTTACTATGTTATCATTAATGAGAATTAAATTTTTTTAATAGTTAATCGAAAAAACTTTTAACAGAATTATCCTAAAACGATCAGCAGTTAGCCTTAATATTAATTAAATTTTTAGGTATTTTTACTCAGGCATTATCGTAAAAACTAATATTTTTTCCCTGACTCGTTAATAAAAACAATTCTCTTCAACTTTATTTCGTTTTCAAAAAAAAATTTCATCTATTCATAACCAATATTTTAATTTAGCACTCACCAAAGTACACCTTCAGGTCACTCTACAAAGTTCATAGGTTAGATCTCATCACAACTAACAAAACGAAGCCAAAGTCTCCTCGAAGAGTAGAACTAGGTGTGCCTAGTTCTACTATTCGAGGAGTTACAGTAGTAGATACCGACCTTCAGCTCACTCCATAAAGTTAAGGCCGTATAAGTATATTTATATACGAGTATAAATTCTACGTACTTTTAGCTAATTTGTAACCTTGGTCACGTATGTATCAAATTTCGTTTTTGGAATATTTTTTATTTCTACAGCGATCACGGGGCGGCCGAGCACGGAGTGAGTCAAAGTGTATATGTATTCAGTAAAATATATTATTACAAGGCTGCTCAAGACACCGAAAGTTTCGAAATTTCATTTCATTAAAACATACTACAAGCCGCCGAAGAAGATTAGTCAATTTTTACCATCCGTCAAGTGTAATATCCCTCTACAAGATGCAGGAGTGTACAAGTTAGATTGTGAATGTGGTCTCTCTTACATAGGTCAAACAAAAAGATCCATAAAAACCCGCGTGAAAGAACATATAGCTGACGTGAAGCACCGACGCTCCGGGAAGTCTGCAGTCTGTGAACATGTTCAGGATCGTCCCCACCATTACATCAAATTTGATAAACCACAAGTCCTCGCAAAAGAACACCGATTCCTACCAAGGATGATACGTGAGGCTATTGAAATTAAAAAACATCCTAATTTCAATAGAGAAGATGGTTGGGTGCTGCCATCTGCTTGGGATCCTATAATTAACAAAATTAAACCCAAACCCAAGCATACCACTGCAAGACTTCAAGATACTGTAAGTTCGTTTTGCGTAAATCGGACCAAAAATTAATATTCAAAAACTGAAGGTAGCCGGGCTAACAATGACATTGGGACGTCAAACATCTCAGTCCCCCCCCCCGTGACCATGGGTGCTGTAAAGCACCCGAAACGTCGGGATAATATTAAAAATAAATTAAAGTAATTAAACGCGATAAAATCCGTACATAATAGTTTTATTCAATGTGTAGTGTTCGCGTAAATTTAAGAAATCATAATTACGACTAAGCAAAACAAAGGTAAGCAACCATTTACATGCCATGGCTTTCCACATGATAGATGAAGAGATTAAAAAATAGATTGAGTTGAACAATTGATATTTTCTAAAGTTATCGTGTTTACCTCTCTATGCGGACTTGTTAAATCTACACCATAAGCCACCAAAACCACTTTTTTAATGTAAAAATATCAGTTAATCGATTCAAAAAAATGTTCAAAACTCATTTATCTTTCTAACAATGTGCTTTTTATATTAATTCTTCATCAATCAGATTGTTAGACAAGATTTCATGCGACAAAATCTTGGATTCTTGATTTTAGGCACTAGTAGAACATACCTACGCGCTTTGCGCTTTAGACATGCAATTAATGTTTGTTCCTTCGTATTTAGTGCGCTACCAATTTATTTCTTTTTTCTCCTAGTTTGGCAACTTCCGATGGATTCTACCAGCGTCAAGTATTTCCATTTCATTTCATCTGATTGCTGTAAAAATTGTCAAATTATTGCTTCTATTTGCGCGAAGTTTATAAGAATAGTACAATTAACTAACACTAGGTGGCACGGATATCGTACCGACAATTAATTTGAAAGTTAAGATCATTTAATTTCAATGAATGTATTATCATTCTGTCATTCCTAATCAAACTTTTCCAAATTTAAAACAATATTTTCACAATTATTTCTTTTGCGGCAGCAATGCGCCGTATACCAGCTAGTGATTTATAAAACATTGATATCTTATTTAACAAATCTAGATTTTCATTTACTACTGTAAAAAGGAACTTTTATTAGCTCTAATGGCAATATAAAGTGACCCTCTTTGCTACATAAAAGATAATGGCGTATTCTATAGTTATGTTGAAGGCTGATCGTATCCAGAAAGAGATGAACCTTGGCTTTTTGCCTTTATGATATGTCTTTACAAACGTTAGCTATTTTACGCAAAATGTTAAGACTGATGCTTTGAACTTTTGTCTAATTGGTGGCCTACGTTTACCCATTTCATTACGTGATTAAATTAAATGCCTTGAAAAAGGAAAACATATAACTAGTGCCTTTACGAGTATTTTACTTTGTGCCATAAAATAGTGTTCTCGTATTTTCGCTCCTTTGTGTATGTCACTGTAACGAATATCAACTTAAAATATAGTGATTTTTTAAAATTAAATTAAATTATAAATGAAATTTTAACGCCATGTATGAGAAGGTTATATATATATATATATATATATATATATATATATATATATATATATATATATATATATATATATATATATATATATATATATATATATATATATATATATATATATATAATAAAAAATTAAACTTTCTGAAACACACAACTTTACAATTAATATCATTATTTTCGACACTATATATAGATCAGTAATTCTGTATCTCACTATAAGGTGTCACTATTATATTTAAGGGCCTACACTTACACACGGCATGGCATAGCAAGACATATTTCGGCATGCCGAAGGATCCTGGGGCATCCCGCGGCATGCCAAGTAAGTCATGTTGCGCTCACGCGAGTCACTGAGATCACCGCCGCAACAGGCTAGATTCAACCTTGTTTAAATTACTTTCACATTCACATTTCTATAACAACATAAAGTTACTACGCGTTTCACTTGATGCAGCGGCGTTCCGCGGCTTCCTATGGGAATGTCTTGATGACCAGCAGCATGCCGCGGTATCACGCGAGACGTTTCACATAAATGTCTGTTTGTTGTCAAGTAAAGAAAATGAGAAAAACATGTTTATAACAGCAAATGCGTAGGATGTTTCTGACGCTAGTACAGCCACTGCTGCTGGACGCTTACTTCGATTGTAAGACTGCCTCATTGGTCTAGTGGTCTTAGCCGTGACTGCTGATGCTGAGGTACCGGGTAGGGCCAAAATCAGTTATTTGGTTTCTAGAAATTCTAAGAAAACATCAGAAAGGGCATTGCCCATGACAATGCTAATATAATTTTTCGATAATCATTATGATGTTACGATATATATTTAAAAGGGCCATTGACAATGGATATTTATCCAAAGCAGCCGATACGCAACCGTTATCAACCAGTTGTTTATCCGACTACAGGCGAAAAAGGATGGTCATGTTTTCACTGTGTGTGCGGGTTGGCTATGTTGAATCGTTTCTTGTTATGGTGCTTAAAAACGTAGGATGCATTTTATTATAGAGGGCGCTACTATCAAAGTTAAATACCTGACCAACCTTGAGAATTCTTTCACCACTAGATTGTTATGTATAATTTTAGATATCTAATATGGGATGAATTTTATTATAGAGGGCGTTACTTTCAATGAATACGTTTTATGGCTAATCTCAAAAATTAATAGACCGATTTTGAAAATTCTTTCACCATTACATTGCTAATTAGGGCTTTAGTTGTGTGATAAAATTATATTATTACAATAATTAATTTTGAGATTAATATTTTCTAAATAAATAAAACTAAATACCTACCTAAGATGTTCAAATCCAATTATTATTTTTACAATTTAATAATCGTATTTGCACACTTTACTTACTCAAATTGATTATTATAGATAAAGAGGTAATAAATCTAAAGTAAAAGAGCTCCGCTTAAACGAAAAAACTATTTATTAAAATAAAACTAAAAGTTGAAAAAAACTGGTTCAGTGCGAGTCGGACTCGCAGACCCATGAAGAGTTCTGTAGTAACAAGCATATATTTTAAATCGAGTCAAAAATACCACTATCATTATCGCCAGCAACAAATTATTCTGTTTTTCATAGTGTTTGTGTTAATAACAAAGTTGTTTTTGCGGTTCTTTAAAATGTGCTACTTGTATCTATAAAAAAAGGACTATTATACATTATACGGGTTTCTGTGCTTTATTCATTACCAAAGAGAAAAAACTTATTGCACAAAATGGGTTTTTATCTATTTCAAGGCATCAAAATCGGTAGTCAACCGTTAAAAACAAAAGCAACCGTTGTTATAGGCTCGGTTGAAATCGATGACAACCTTCACATTTATAGTTATGATAATTAAACAAGCGAATTACTACCTGATTTACCAAGAATTTTTTAGAGTATAACATAACGCTACTGCACAATTTAACTGTCATTCTTATCTGTTCTTAACATAACATTTAAAATGGAATCATGTTATGATAATTCAAGAAGTTAATTTCTAGCTGATTTACCATGAATTCTCTAAAGCATAACAAAACGATACAGCACAAGTTAACTGTTCTTAAAAATACGTTTGAAATAGAATTTCAATAAATAAAGGAAATTATATTTTAAAAAGCGTGCAGAACTTAAAACGCGTCAAAGATTATTCTTTTTATGATATTATTAATCGAATAAAAATCGATATCGTTTATAAAATATATAGATTTTATGACAGTTAAGTGGCAACATCGAATCTGACAGGTAGGCCCCCGTCACTGTTATGTTACAAGAATTCAATTGCGTGTTATCATGTTATTTTGTTTTGTTGGAAAATGCAATTGTTGATCTCTCAACAATTGGATATAATTTTGGAGGTAAGTGTTTAACATTTTTCAATTTATTAAGTGTGATGCTCATATCTGATAATTATACATGTTTTTACACTGATTGTATATCAACTCAAGAACTTGTTTTATTTTTTCACACCTGCACAAGCTATATCTGACAAACATACTAGCTTATTCATGAGATTGACCATTTTTATCAACTACCAATAAAGGAGACCGTTGATTTTTCATTGTTTTTGGACTGCTGGTAGACTGTCAGGTCTTAATTATTAAATAATAAAGGGCATTAAGTCCATCCTTATGCAGTAACATTTAACTTGATAAATATTTTATTTATATTTGAGTCTAAAATAAACAAATCTATTTTTTTTCACTTTGACTTCATTTTTTGTATTTTACATTATTTCAGTTGCCGTTGTCATGCCGTGTGTATCATAATTGCTGGCAATGAACTGATAGAACAGCATTACATTCAACTGCAGAACGGGAACCATCTGAATCATCTAGTCCATCCTCGTTGAAATCTGAAGTAAGTAATGTATTGCACCCAGAACAACAAAGCTTAGATCATACATCACACAGTGTACTGCTAACTAATTATTTAAAAGCGTCACTAACACCAAATCAGTGTTTTTTACCTGGTTGTAACAATTCCAATGGACTCAATGTTCCATCAGCATCGCGACTATGTCTCTTTTGTGATTACAATTACTATGTAAGTGTGTTATAGGTGGTAGAGAAATGCTGCAGTTATATTAGAAGTATAGTTGTAGCATGAATGGGTCGACTCGAGCGGGGAAGGACCACGCTCTCACAGAATACCAGCATGAAATAGTAGCTTAATGCTGCTGTGTTTTGTATGGTGAGTGTAGAGAACCGGAGACCCTTTTTACTGGAAACGAGAAAATGATCTTAGTCCTCACGAGTGACAACGCATCTGCATTTTGATTTGTAATAGATGATAGATGTGGATGTCTAAGAGCCGCAGCAATGTCTCCAGCAGATGGTGAATCTCAGTTAATGACAAAATATGCTAATAAATCCAGAGCCGTGACTATGTGTCGATATGAGTAGTAGAGGTGGTGAATGGCATTTTTAAAACTGAATTTAAAATATTTCATCAAAATTACTATAACAGGGCTTCTACACATTTGATGATAGACTGCTGTGG
The DNA here is from genome assembly GCA_907164705.1 of Parnassius apollo. NCBI lineage: Eukaryota > Metazoa > Arthropoda > Insecta > Lepidoptera > Papilionidae > Parnassius > Parnassius apollo. The sequence goes on from CAJQZP010001342.1 coordinate 7,995,427, forward strand.
CTGCTGCTATAATTAATAAATTCCACACAAAAATAAGGGACAGGGATGATGCGGCTCAAATACTTGAAATAGTTCACCAAAATATGGAGACAAATAATGATTTGTCTGAGTATGCTAGGGAAAGCAATCTAAATAGAGCTAGGGCAGGCAGACTTTAGAAATATAAATGTAGACTTTAAAATGTTAGGGAATTTCCTGTTTTAACTTACAGCGACTTAATATTAATTGCTTGTGTCACATACCAATTAAAGCAAGCTCGCTACTATTATGGTGAGCATATAATATTTAATGGTTGCTACCGGATAGAACTCTGTGATAACCAGAGGAGCAGCATTATGGAAGGAATAAACTTAAGCCCTAGCTGATCTTTACTTAGGGCCAGAATTCCAAGTCATCACCATTAGTCGTAAAGTGTATTTTATATATATTTTAATTAGTGGCAATGGTTCTGGTAGAAGTGCAATTAAAAAGTACTGTCGGCCGTCGAACTGTTAGATGCTGTGCCCATGTTATGCCAGTAGTATGGTATTTGGGTTGGGCACGGCATCATACTAATATTTTGCTTCCTGCTCAGTTCCTGAATGATTGAAATTAGAGGCAAATAATTCCTTAGCTTTCCTAGATGCGTTAGTTATCCAAAATTCTAACAACACCATAGGTCACACTGTGTATAGAAAACAATGAATTTCGCCATTATACTTCACAGTTAGTTACCGTGAGCAAATCTTTGTTACAGAGAGCACAAGGGATCTGTGGCAGCAAACATCGAGCCGTCGAGCTTCAGCACGTCAAGCAGGTTCTGCACGTCAACAAGCTTCAGGCCCGCGCTTACGTCACAGTGACCGAGTGAAGCCGGCCACAGTCAAGCATGTGCAGTACTAGCATTTGTCAGGGGTGTCACAGACAAGATTGGCTACATCATGAAGCGAGCTGACATGAAACATCAAGGTTCAGGGAAGTTTGCAGTTTGTGATCATATCCTGGACGGCCCCAACCAGATAGACGTATAAAAAAAGATTTCCACATAGACCACAAATCTTCTAAAAGGTATATCAATTCCTATCAAGGACCGATACCTGAGACTATTGAAATAAAAAAATTTCAATGGAGAAGGAGGCTTGGTATTACCACCTGCTTAAGACCCTGTAATTAATGAAATTAAAATTAAACCCAAGCATACCATTGCAAGACTTCAAGACACAGTAAGTTCATTCTGTAGATCGGACCATAAATAAAAATTAAAAATTTGAAGGTACTCCGGGTTAACACTGACATTGGGACGTCAGTCACCTCAGTCCGCCGTAACCATGGGTGTTGGAAAGCAACCGAATCGTCTGGAATTAAAAATCAATGAAATAAAACGCGATAAAATCGATAAAAATAGTTGTTAAAAAAACTGCATTTGTGAAAATAAAAACTAATATATCTTCAAAACACCGACTTTTTTTAAAGCAATTCCTTAACCATTTCATTGTTTTAATTGCATATTATCATATCTATATGCTTTTATATGTAGGCACCCATGGCCGAAGTGTCTATGAAGAGTGGGCAATCCCCTTTGGCGGTGTTTCACCTCCGTGCCTCGAAAGCACGTATTTCCGTTGGTATTGTGCCTGATCTCTCTCCGGTCGTGTCGGATTTCCGTCCCTTCGGGCGATAAGAGTGAAGGAATAGAGAATGCACTTGTGCTTGCGCATAAACTTGGGCACTGCATCTGCGTAGATCAGGCAGTCGTGACCATAATTCGGTTTCGAGTATATTATTATTACTTCGATTGCTTATCTTAACACTTCGGCCCAAACATAGCACCAATTCGCATGAACATGAAAGGTAGCTTCTAATTTTACACAAGTGACAGCGAAGCGATCTCTCGATGTGTATGCAGTGGGGAGTCTGCTTTTTGCTTACTATTTGACGATAATGAGAATGAGAATGGATGATTTTTATGCAATATAGTTTATTATATATAATATTTAATTATATAATACTTATTGAAAATCATTTCTTCATTTACCACAGATTCAAAAAACACCTCTATCCAGAACCAGCAAGAAATCCAGCGGGATTTATTTTTTTAATCATATTTTACTTTACAACTTTATAATTGTTTTAAATGAATATTAATAGAATCAGCATGGTGGCAATCAACTCGTTATAAGGGATTATTTTCATTTATGTATTCTTTAATATTATGGTAACCCTTTTTGTACGAATTTTCTTTAATAAAACATTTTAACTTGTTTATTGACAAACTTTGTAAATTTTCTGGGTGTAGTAAAAGCGTATACGATACATACTTATTCAGAATTACTAATTCTGAGGAGTCCAGTAACTGGTAATACAAGCTTGTGTTTATTCCTAGTGCTTAAAGTATTACTATCTTTATTGTTATCAAAGCTATTTATATTTATACTAGCTTGCCAGGCAGACGTTGTTCTGCCCTTTTCGACGAACCTTTGTCATGTCCTATTAAAAATCCTTTATTTGCAAAACAAAATTGTGAGTCACTCATGGGCAAAAGAACTATCCTATCTCTCAAGTTTGACCAAATTGCACACGGTGTGCAAATTTGATTAAAATCGGTTAAATAAGGGGTGTCTCAGAATGTTTTTCGTTTTTGAATTGACCAATTCGCGCCAACTGCAGGTAGCAGGGGGAGGGGAGTGGACTCAAATATTTGGCCGGCTTGTTAAGTTTAGTAGCCATGAATCGTTTCACGGAACCACAGCGCGCGTTATGCGTGCGAGCGTTTTATAAAAACAACGATTCTTACACTGTTGTTCGTCGTCTCTACAGGACACATTTTAATTTAACAAGCTTAAGACATGTGCCAAGTGCCAATTTCATTAAGCATTGTGTGTGCAGGTTTAAAGAGACTGGGAATACAATGCCGGACAAATCGACTGGGCGCAAAAGGACATCAAGAACGAGCTTGAACGTCGACCGCGTTCGCCAGTCTGTTATGAACGACCCACGACAGTCGTTGAGATTGCGCGCAGCTTCTCTTAATCTGAACAAATCTACGGTTCATCGCATTATTTCGATAGATTTACATTTTCACCCCTATAAAATTGTAATTGTTCAAGAAATGAAGCCTGATGATCTTGATAAAGGAGTCGAATTCTGCAGGACAATGAAAAACCGTTTTAGGATTTCAATAACATCTGGTTCTCCGACGAATCGAATTTTCACATCAACGGTCACGTGAATAAACAAAACTGCAGATACTGGGCTCCCGAGAATCCGTTAGAACTGCATCAGAAGCCCTTGCACTCGCCAAAAGTTGTTGTTTGGGCTGCCATATCAAGTCAAGGAATTATCGGTCCTTATTTTTTTGAGGATGACCGAGGTCGAATTCAGACCGTTAATTCTGATCGATATTGCCATATGATCCGGACTTTTTTGGTTACAGAAATGCAAAACCAGAACGGCTACAACCGCAACACCTTTTTCCAGCAAGATGGAGCCACTTCTCATGTTACAAATGACTCATTAGCTGCTCTTCACGATTTATTCCCTGGAAGAGTGATAAGTCGCCGAGGAGACATCAACTGGCCACCGCGGAGCCCTGATTTAACGCCTGCTGATTTCTTCCTATGGGGCTACCTGAAAAGTAAAGTTTACAAATCCATTGCCACCCAATCTGAATGTTTTGAAGCAAAGAAAAAACTGAAGAAATCAACTCTATTCCAAGAGCGATGCTCCAGCGAGTGATTGAAAATTTTAGCTCCAGGTTAAATGAGTGTGAACAAGTGAATGGTGCGTATTTGCGTGCGTTTTTCATAAATAAACTTCAAGAATTGCTCTTTAAATAAACTATAAATAAAACAAGTTTTAATTGACATTGTTGTTTTTTATTTAACATCTAAAAACGAAAAACATTCTGAGACATCCTTTAGTTTTTGAGTCCATCGCGGACAAACAACGTGACACGTAATTTATATATATTAAGATGTACATATATTACATTTTCAAAGTTATTATGTTTATTTATTTAAACAATTCTGAGGGACTCTTTACAATTTAAACTATAAATTGATCGTAATACTCTCTTTTGAAAAACAAATATGGCTTCAGTGTTAGTCGCATTAGACCATTTTGAAATTTCATATAACATTATGCTATAAAAGTCACTAAATTAAACTTATCTAGCTGTCTCAACATTGGCAAGACTTTAAATCTTTTACATCATATACTGCAGAAAAAAGTCTGCTTGTTAATTTATTTATATAGGGGCCCCATTGAAGCTTCGCATCAATGATAATATAAATAGAAGCAGTGGTATCCACAAGACTCAACTCTTCTCCGTTTAAGACCACATTGATAATCGAATGTTTAACAGGGGATTTAATACATTTTGTCCTATTGCCGTTTAAGAGCATTTGTTTGTGTCAAAATTGTTGGCGTTAAACCAATGTAATAATTTCTATAGAACGTTATTTAGATCGTCATCTTAATATATATAAATTATGTGTCACGTTGTTTGTCCGCGATGGACTGCTAAACTGCTTAACCGAATTTATCTTTTTTTTCTTGGCATTATTTGACTCTACAATAAGACGGAAGTGGTAAATTCAAGAGTTAAGAAAACAGTAATTAATAAAGTACGCTGATCTCAATCAAATTATGAGGGAATGACGGTGAGGGAATGACGAAACAAAGCATAACTAAAAAAACTCGCAACATAACCTTATTTTAAAAAGATTTTTCAATAAGTTAATTATTCCCAAAGGCCTACTTCACTGTGTATTTAATAACTGTTAAAGTATTTTTTCCTTGTAAACTCCAATACGCTCCCGCAAAATTCGCCAAATTTATGAATTGTCAGTACTGTCAATTATCAAAAACTAATGGTAGCATTCATGTTTAATTAAAAATGCGTTCATGGTTCGATTGTTAGTAAAATGTTAGGTAATGATTTGGGTTCTTTACTTTATAATCCAAATTATATTTTCTTCCATTAATGTATTTTATTTTAAATTGATCGGTAAAATGGTCAAGGATTTAATTAAATTGTTTGTATGTTTAATAATGTAAAGTTATTTCAATTTGGAGTTTGGGATATAGTGAGGGAATGATTTTAGGGGCATTATATAGTATGTACTTTTTTATTTATACGTATAGTTCCAAAACGAAATGTGTGACTTTTAGCCACATTAGTATAGATTGCAAGGGAATTTTGATTACCGGTAAATGTTTGTTATATTTTTGTTAAACCTTAAAGAACAAGAATTTCGGATTTTCGTGAGAATTACCTATTTACTGAAACTAATCTCGTAAGCCACCATTACTACTACGGCCCATTGTAACTCGTTTTCGGCAGTATGCCACAAATTACGAATCTGTCCATCAAGTTCCCACAACTTTTATGTTATATAAGTAAAACATTGTAAACATTAATACAGCGATTTACACTGCATAAACTTGTGCGATTATAATGTCCTCAAGACCGAATTCGGTCACGGCGACAAGTCTCAGCGGAGATCAGGCATCAGCGCAGGACGGGATTATAGAGGCTAAATGTATAGTATGCGCAAGCACACGTGCACTCTATATACCCTCTCTCTCATAGTCCGATGGAATGGTAATTCAACACAGCCGGAGAGAGAACAGGCGCAGGACCAACGGCATTCTGAGGTAGACCAGGCGCAGGACCAACAGCTTTAAGTGCTTTTTGAGGTACGGGGGTGGGAGGATTCCGCCTATTTCCTAGCTCCGGACTACTACTTTTTTTCGAGAATTTCTTGAAAAAACTCAAAACCCAAGTGATTGTGGCCCAAACCGGATTCGTACCGGGTCCTTGTGATCACTAATCGCTTTTACTTCCTCTAGACCAATGATGCAACCCACTTGTGCGATATTCTTCTAACAAAAGGATCTACCTACTATTCTTTTCTTCTAAGTCAGTCCCAACATTAAACTGATATTTCTTCTTGTTAAAAGGATTCGCCACAATTTCAATCAGCTACCTTGACCGGCGGATTCTACTTTGAAATATACGCGATGGTTATACCACCCTTTAGGTTGCCAGCCTTGAAGCTATTTTTACCTCTCACATAATATCCTATTACGATACCTGTGAGATTAATTGGGATGTTAGTTTATGCCGTATTGTTCTCTTAAGCCGCAATTCCAAGGTATCTGTTAACATAAATTTTGTGATTTTAAAGCGATATTCTCATGAATATTATACTTCGATAAAACAGCTACATTATGTTCAAGCACGCAATATTCTATATATTTTATATATAAATTTAATAAGTGCTACTTTAATCATGATACAGCCTTAGGATATAATATCTTTGCATATTGTGCCTGATAATATTTGTTTATCGAGCTATTACTGACACTATTTCTCTTACAAGTTGTATTAGTTAATTTGTTTTTGAGATCAGTAGGTAGCTTAAGGTTAAATAGAGGTCAGTAGGTAGAGATAAAATTGAAGTTTGCAAGAGGACTTGTATTATGAAATAAATTCTTCCGCGGTTTTCCACGTAGGAAGATTGAAAGAGTGAAAGCAAATGAATGCTGCAGAAGTAAGGGACGATGACGGAAGTTTGTCGAAAAAAATGGCGATATATTAGAAATGGACCAAATTAAGAGCATTCTAAACTGTCGAGCATGTATGCGTAGGCATATATTATGGGTGTGAAATAAGTGACAGAGGTGTGTCGAGATCGTGTTATAGTAAATGGAAGTCCGTAGTCTCTGCGTACCCATCAGGGTGACAGACGTGAGAGTTTATGTATAAATTTACCATAACCTACTTATTAAGGAATACTTGTAAATATAACATCATAACGCTGATAATTAATGTAAACAGAACAAATAATTGGGGAAGAAAACTAACCACTGAAATACAAGTATAATATTCGAGTTTAGAGGCTGTTGGTCATTGTAAATTACTGTGTATGTAATATGTTTATAAATAAAGATTATTATTATTATGTAATATGAAAGTAGTTTTCTTTTCTGGTTAGGTTGCATGAATAATTAAAAGAAAATGATTATACATTAAATAAAGTAAAATAGTTAAATATAAACCCAACCATATAGAAGCCCTCGGCGGGGAGACCAAAGGGCCTAGGGTTAGGGCGAAAGGGAAAGAAATAGGCGGATTAGGCAGGCAACAAGCTCGACAGATGTCGAAGGTGCCATCCTTTAGGATGTATCCCCGATAGTTGTTGGTTTTTATAACTGACAATGTATCGTACAGACAGGGCGTCCAATTCGATATGAGTCTACCTGGGTATGCCTAAGGTATACATTATAGGTACCCAACCGTTATATGTGTTTGTCTTATTAAAGTCCGATAAGGCTGTTAAGCAATTTTGTGAAGCGTGCATAAAACAAATCGAAAACTGACTGTAATTTTTTCGCCTCATCGATACCATAATTAACTTAACATAATTGCACTTGCCCTGAAATATTATATTATTCTCCATCTGTTAAAAGCTTGGTGAATTTATTTTCATTATGATCGCTACATTATATCATCAAAAACGGAGACTGTTCTGTCCATTTCGGATTAAAGATTTTTAACGGTCGATAGAGCAACATACTTCTTCTTACTTTGGAATACTCGTAAGTCTATTCAGTCTTGTTACTGGTCCATGTACTGAGTACATTGCAATATTTTATTACTATCTTTTCTAAAACTAATTGTCCAATTTCGATGTAACTCAGAACCTACACATAATGTACATTATTTTTATAGAATATGGATATCAAATTAGCACAAGTTGAAATAGCACGAAGTCCTCACACAACCATTAGGGACACACAACCCAAGGGGAACACCTGATGCTAAGTGGATGCTGCGCCCAATAGAAATCTACTTTTATCCTCAATTAAGAATCAAAATGCAGCTGCATTATCACCACAAAATTACGAGTTTTATATACATGACAGTTTGTATAAGTGTAAAGGATGAATAAAAATAAAAAAGTTACTCCCAGCGAAAATCGTTATTAACTATCGAAAACTGTTCATTTGGTAAGTCACGTAACAAAAACACAATTAATACTTCTAATTAAATGAGCAAGAAATTTGTGTAATAAAATAATAGCTTAACGTCAAAAAGGTAATTTTAAGCCTTTAACACTTTGCACGATCAATCTTGAATATGCATGACGAGTTTCATCCGGCTTAAATACAATTATACTTGTGAAATATGTGTTACTATTCTACAGTAAACTATTAATGTACCCTTGTGCATTGTTAATAAACAAAAAATTATAATGATATTATAATAATTGGAAGTTAGGAATATAACGATGAGTTAATTACAAACTTCGTACACAACTGGTATTCAAGTCCACAGCAATTTATGGTCGGTCCCACAGTAGGAAAGATTTAAGTTAATCACTACTTTTACACTCTAGATGGTGCCGCATGTCTCTAATCTGGGTATTAAAGGTCTCTACTTTACGAGATATATATACACCACTATCTGTCGGAGGTTTTATCGTATTTCTTTTATTTTACGCTTACGACAACCACAGGAGGGCACTGAATAGAAATTTAATTAAAAATAAGAATAGAGTATTTGAATTAAGTAGTTTACGAACGACTATGAAAAAAAACACATGTTTTTAAAATAATTTACAGATAATACAAGTAGTATTAAATCGCCCAACAACAATTCAGTGAAATATATAAAAACATTTAATAACGTAATATAAACTTAATTCCTTCTATACTGAATTATACACCGGGCTCTTGGGAGTTCATTGTTACTGCCGTGCAGACTTCATTTAAGTGAGAGCTATGTTCAAATAAATCATTTCCAGATTGTTCTCCTGTCTTGAGATATTTTCGCAATTTGTTCTGAAATAAAACAGTTTTAGTTAAGGCTTGAAAAAGTTTTATTTATGCAAATAAAGTGATTGAGATATAAAAATCCACCTGATGGTAAGTCGCTACTCTGGCTTATATACCTCTGCATCAAAAACAAAGGTCATAATTGTAGTGTCATTACTGAAACCTAGGTTAAATACCTCATAGCATGTAGTTACATTGCCTTCCTTTCCTTGTGATCTTTCTCATTTAGCGGCAGAAATGGATAAGTGAGCTGTTTCTATCCACACGAATGCTTAAGCGAAAAGAAAAAGAAAACCCCAAGAAAAAGAGCCTTAACCCCCCCCACCCCCCCCACCCACCCCCCCCCTTCTTCTCTTTCCGCCCCCCCCCCCCCTCCCCCTTTTTTCTTATTTAATTTTTACTATTACTTGGTAACACTTCTCGCTTGCCTTTGAAATTATTTCTGCTGCAAATTTACGAGTATATTCATACAATATTATTATAGTCAACTGCATGCTACATACTAACAGTTAGGCTCCGCGCTGCCAGGTCTCACAATCTATATAATGGATATTAGAATTTCAGAAACAATATAGTAATTTAGACACATTCTCAAAAAATTCTTGATAAATAAATATATAAATACACTATATCCATTTAGCAACAAGGTTCTACACTGAGAGTAGCAATTATCGAGTACTCATTATCCGTGATCTTTTCTACGAACAAGAAAAAGATTGGGTGTAACATGTGAACGGAGTAGAAGAGTAGAACAGTAATCTCCTATGGCACTGATATTTAACAAAAAATAAAAACAAAAATTTTGAATAACATACACAAATTAATTAAAATCAATCGAAATTCAAACCATATCCAACCTAATTTACGAACGGCAATAAAACAATAAATTTAGTAGGCATCTTTAATATTGTCACTTCGCAGGGTTACAGGCTATAGGGCAAAGTAATTGTTAAAAAAAAAAGTTTCAAAAATTTAATTCAACATTTTGTTTTTATTTTTTGTAAAATATCAGTGCTACAATCTTCTAACCCGTTCACATATTACGCCATATTTTTTCCAGACGGTAAAAAAGGACATCAAGTATATATTTATATATCCAATATTTTTAAAAGCACAAACTTAACAATATTACGGTTCAATTTGAATCAAGCTTGGTTTAATGCAATGCTAAAGTAATGTCCGCGGTCATCAGTATTCAGTGAGTCGTCTAATCTCTATGGCTTATTTCCATAAGTGTGCTCTTCAGTCTCCTCTAATTTTATTCCTTATGAAAATTTCCCCGGGAAGTTAAGTATTCAACTCGGTATAACATCTCGTTAGTCTATTGGTTTTGTTAGAGGTAACACCTCTTATAATATTATATTTCAAAGTGTAGAAAGTACATTTAATATTCAAAACATGTCTCCGGTTAATGATAGCATATATGCACCAGGCTTGTGATTAAGTAGAATATTTAATGCTAATACTCCCCTGTTAATGGTAGCATAGTAAATTATGCTTTTAGGTGTGTAGTGAATAAGAGAACTTTTAGTAAAATTACAATCGTGCCAACGAACTAAAATTATTTATAAATGTAATGTATTTTCGTAGAAGTAAGAGCGGAAAATAAATCCACTAAGTGAATTCCATAATACATAGAATAAATCTGTCATCGATTAAGAATTAAAACGTAAATGCGTTGTCAACGCTTTGGTTTTAGATGAAATGCCTCATTATTAGAAAAATTAAACTTTTAATGAACAATTGAGTATCCGTATAACGAGTCGGTTTTAACGTTTTATAAAAAGTTACATTTAGACAATTACATGAAGAATATCACAAGTTCATAGTAACAGTTTATAAGTGGTAGAGCCACGCTGTAACTATATTAGGGCTTTAAAACGAATGGGTCGACACAACCGGGGAGGAAATACTTATAGAATAATAGCGTAAAATAGGAGCGTAATGCTGCTGTGTTTTGAACGGTAAGTGAAGATTTGCATTTTGATTCTTAATTTATTGTAGATTTCGATCTCTTTGAGATGCATCTATTTACCATCATGTGGACTGTGTGTTGATTAATTAGTTACATTAAATTAATCCATCGCTTATCTTGTTTCCTTTAGGGGTCGAAATTTTTCAAAATGTATCAACTTTAAAGTTAAATTATGCATTAAAACATTAAAATCGGTTCACAGTTGACGAAAATATTGCACAACATACATAATAGTAAAAAAAAACCTTGGATTAGAATTGGGAACTTCCTTCTTTTATGAAGTTGGCTAAAAAGAGTCTCATGTCAGGTTCTTGCCAATTATAAATAATATGTATAAAATACTACAGCATTATTAAACTGTTATTATGGGTCAGCGGTCGAGCCACTATATTGTAAATCTAATACGCTGTAGTATTTTTTACGTAAAAATTGTATATGGACGCAGTTTTATTGAAAATTACATTATTAAAATATTATATATAGTCTTTGAGAAATGACTACATATTTGTGCCATTTGCTGAAGAGACTATCGGTCCGTGGGTTCAACGTGCAATGAAGTTTCTAAAGGAACTGTATCCACGACTGGTCATCGCTGCTGGTGATAAGAGGGCTGGTTCTTTCCTCGCTCAAAGGCTAAGTATAGCTATTCAGCGAGGAAACGCAGCCAGCGTTCTTGGCACTATACCACGGGGAGCAGGTCTTTTTGACGATTTAAATTTTTAGTTTTAGACTTTCTATATTATAGTTTCTTCTTTTATATTATATATAATTAGTTTTAATCGTTAATATTATAATTTTAATTATTATTTTAGTTAAGTTCTTTATTATAATTTTTGTAATATAAATTAAACGTTGTAACTTCAAATAAAAAAAATTTAAATATTCTGATGATATCCTGATGCAATTTGACCCGCGCGAACCGATAGCAACACATTATGTAAGTTACTGTATTGTAATGGTTAGTAGTTTTATACATTATATATAACATAGATTTTCTTTAAATTTAAGCTTAGAATTTATTATTCGGACTTGTGTAGCAAGATTATTTTCTGTGTCATCAAGGTCTGATTGCAAGGTCATCATTATCATTACAGCAGTAACAAGTCCACTACCAAACATAGGCCTTCCCCAAAGAATACCACAAGGCACGGTACTGAGCTACCTGCATCCATTGACTTTCTGCATGTCTAAGCAGGTCGTCACTCCATCTAGTGGGGGCTGCCCCACACTTAGCCTACTGGTACGAGGCTCCCACTCGAGAACCTATCTTTCCCATCGGTTGATGGTGCTACGAATTATATTGGCCTTACTAATCTGTTGTACTATGTCCAGTTACTCTGGTTCTACAGCAGATATTCTCACTTCTCAATTTATTACGCAGAGAAATTCTTAACATAGCCTTCTCCATAGCTAGTGAGCTAGCTCACTGAGCGACCTTGAGCTTCCTCATATTTTCAGCAGTGAAGGACCACGTCACAGATCGGGGTGGCAACACGCACTGGTTGTATAATCTCGTTTTGTCGAAGCTAGAAGTTGGAACCTAGAAACCTGGAAGCTAGAAGCTAGAACCTAGTCGAACTATTTGTCGCAGGTAAACATACTCATCAATAACTTCGAGCTTAGTGCTCCTAACAACTACCGGTATAGGTGTGACATGGACGTTACATAGTCATAATATTTATTTGTCCAAGTTCATCTTAAGACCTATCTGTTGGCAGGCACTATTGAGGTCATTGAGCATAGTGCTTAGGTTTTCAAACAGTTGTGCTATAAGGACTATATCATCGGCAAATCGGAGGTAAGTGACGTACTCGCCATTGATGTTGATACGTATCGTTTCCAGCCCTGTAGCTTGAAAACATGTTCCAATACAGCGGTGAAGAGTTTCAGGGATATAAAGTCACCCTGGCTTACACCTTTCTACAGTTGGATAGGTTTCCTACTCTGTTTCTGTACTCGGATAGCCATCGTAGCCCTAATGTACACTCCGTGAAGCTCGTACTGTAAAGCTCCGCTGTAATTCCATCCTAGTCCGAAGAATTGACGTTTTTATACCTTTATATTATCCAAATCTTTACATAGTAATTTTGATAGTACGATATCTGAGTCATTGTTAAGTTTTAAAACGTATTTAAATATTTCATTATAAAATATTAATTTAAAAAAAATTGATAGCTTGAAGAACCAACACGAAGTATATTTTACGGATTTTTTGTGTTTAACAATGTTTTTAAGCAATTTGGCGGACTCACAGGACTAGATTCTTTATTGCTTATAGCATTCTTTACATCATTACTAAACAACATTATATATGTAAAACTATCTGGAAAAATAGACGAAATATTTACAATACCACTGCTCTAATAAAATATTTTTTCTTGTTCACTTAAATCTTCGAGTACAGTAATGAGTGAAAAGCATAAATCAGACTCAAATATATAAAGCTTTTGATAATTGTACTATACGAGTATATGTGATTTCAGGCATAATTAAATCGGTACAATGTTTAATTTCGTTTAAGGTTGTTTGTGAGCCTACAATATGGTCTTATACTTACTTAAAAATTCACCAATTTCTACTTGTTAATGTTGCTTTGCAGAATACGTATGTAAAGTAGAGTTACATCCCGTGTGTACCACTGTTGGGTACGGCACTTTTCTTATTTCTGAGAGGTATTTAGAGCAAGTAAATGTCGGCCGCATTGCCCCAATACGTATTGGCGGGCTTCAGATATCTACAAAATATTTTTTTTTAATTTCTCAGACATGCAGGTTTCCACAAGATGTTTCCTTCATTACTGAGCACGTGATACTGAGGACTTTAAATTGGAATTAACAATTTCATTGGGATTGAACACGGTCTCGCATACTGTAAAACGGCTAACACGGCTCCTGAAAATGTCTGACTTGTAATGATACTTTAGTGTAAATATTGAGAAGTTCTATAAACGCCTAACATATTTTTTTATTCTATCATTATTAAATTACTATATCAGAATTCCGTCAGTCATCCCAATTTCTTAAAAATTATATATAGCTTATGTTACTCACCGATAGCTTTTTATAAATGAAAGGACTTTTAAAATCCGGTTTGGTATTTTAGTGTTTATCCATTATTACAACCTAATCTGTTGTTAAAACCAACCAAAAACAAATATTTTCTTTTTATAATATTAAGTAGTTTAGATTAAGTCTGGCGATAGAAAAATTTGCCGTGATTGAATTATTTTTGGCCAATTTCACAGCTAACGCGCACGTTAAATTTGTAAAACTCTCTGGAGACACTATGGCTCCACATTGTAAGAATGCTTTTATAGATTTTGCAATATAACGCTCAAAATCCAACACTTTCATTAAAAGTTAATTCTTTGGTAAAATATCTGTTATGAACATTGAACAAAGTTATTAATAAAATAAATTTTACTTTCTGTCATATGATATGTATATATGTGAAACAAATTTAGTAGTAATAGTAGTTTCATAAATCTATATATTACCTTATATATATTACCTTATATTGAAATATATAAAAGAATGTGAAATTTATTATTTATTTTAATAATAGTTTTTGTTCATACCGGAATGTTTTTGATACTCATTACGAATCGCCTCGCACGCAGACTCAACGACTTCCACCCTCCCGAACAAGCCGGGTTCTGAAAAGGCTTGAGCACCATAGACCACATACATTACTTCGGCAAATTGTACAGTACACCGAAGAGTAAAATTTGCCACTTTGTCTTGCGAGTGTGAACTATGGGAAAGCTTTTGAATCCGTTGAAATTGAGGCGGTGCTACAGTCCTATCACTGTCGACTGTCGGTATATCGAATTGCGGAAGTGTTTGTACAGTTGGACCAGAGAATAACAAAAAAGAAAAAAATAAGAAGTGATAGAACCAGAGTACGAAACCTATCCAAATGCAGATAGATGTTAGGCAGGGTGACGTTATATCCCGGAAACTCTTCACCGCTGCATTATAAGACGTTTCCTAGCTATTTTACTCGAAATAATACGATATTAACATCAATGGCGAATACATCACTTATCATCGATTTGCCGATGATATAGTCCTATCCCCTGGAGGACCAGGTCTTAAAGTGAACATGGACAAAACAAAGATCATGACCGTGTAACGTCGATGTCACATCTATATCAGTAGTTGTCGGGAGCACTAAGCTAACATTTTTTGACGAGTACGTTTAAATGAATTAAATAATCCGACTAGGTAAGTCCAACTTCGACAGAGAGATCAATCGACAGATTCAACTTGGCTGGACAGCGTTCGGGAGATCACAACACATCTTCTCGTCAGGTATACCTCAAAACCTGAAAACTAAGTTGTACAACCAGCGCGTGTTGCCAATGTTTACATATGGAACTGAGACGTGGTTCTTCACTGCTGGCCGTATGAGGACGCTTAAAATCGCTCAGCGAGCTATCGAGAGGGCTATGCTCGGAGTTTCTCTGCATGATAAACTTTGAAATGAGGATATCCGCAGTAGAACCAGAGTAACCAACATAGCCCAACGGATTAGTAAGCTGAAGTGGCAATGGACCGGCCATATATCTCGAAGAACCGACAACCGTTGGGGAAAAAATGTTCTCGAGTGGCAGCCTCGTACTGGTCGGCGAAGTATAGGGCGACCCCCCACTAAATGGAGTGACCACCTGGTAAGACATGCAGGAAGTCGATGGATGCAGGTGGCTCAAGACCGTGCTTTGTGGCATAATTTGGGGGAGGCCTATGTTCAGCAGTGGACTTGTGAAGGGCTGTAATGATGATGATGATGATGATTCACGAAAGTTCACTGCTGAACTTATGTCTTTTCCATTGATTACTTCAAAGAGGGAATTTTTTTAACATAGTGCCCTCTCTTAGCAAGTGGACCGGCAACCGGAACTTTTTATTTCACGGGATGGTATAGGGTCTTAGAGATTCTTAGTAATAATATATATTATTTGGTAAGAGTTAGTAGATTCTCTTCACCACACGACATTATCAAGATCCTGCCTTCACTTGATGATCATTTCATCCAAGCAGATATAGCTTTCTCGATGGTTTTATTTTCTGCTGAACGAGTGGGAAATCAACATATTAAATTGGGTTTACAAATGAGATTCTACTCGTTTATGTACCGTTCGACTGTCTTGAAGACTTGATATTCATACCTTTTTTATGAAAATTAAAAAAATTTGTATGGGTCAAGTTTGGCAAGAGAGCACACAGTCCACCTGAAGGTAAGTGGATGCTGTAGCCCATAGACATCCACATTTATCCTTGATTAAGAATCAAAATGCACATACGTTGTCATCCCTGAGGACTAAGACGAAATGCATCGTTGGCAGTAAAAAAAGGGTCTCCAGTTCTCTACACTTACCATACAAAAACAGCAGCATTAGTCTGCTATTTTACGCTGTTATTCTGTGAGAGCTTCGTCCTACCCCAGTCGAGCTGATATATTCGTTCTACAACCATAATATAGCCGCAGCGAGGTTTCACCACGTATACTATTTGTTTAAAAGTTTGCGACACGAATATTTTCATTCCTATGTGTGCTGTGGATGCTGTGGCCTTGAGCATCTACATCTATCATCGATTAAGAAACAAAAAACATTTCCGAGACCACCCAAGATGGAGAGCCTCGTTTCCAGTAAAAAGCGATACGAAACACAGCAGCTTAAAGCTGCTATTTTACGCTGATATTCTTTGAGTGTGGTATTTCCCCGGTTGAGGCGACTCATTCGCGCTATGACCTTAATATAGCTGAAATGTAGCTTTACCACATATAGCATGTAATCGTATTTCATGTATAGGTACCTTGAAACTAGTAAGAAAATAATTAATATGTAAAAAAAATTAAATAGAGAAAAAAGGCTTAAAGCGTCTCGTACTTACTAAAAATAAAATGTGTTGTGAAAAGGTACAAAATTTAAATGATAAACTTGAAGACAGTAATAGGTAGATAATAATAGAATCTTCAACAGAAACATTGGAGCTATTAAATGCGTACTTGTTTTGATTAATGTTTATTATTGTCTCGTTTTGATTGATTGTTCGGGTAATATGTTTAATAAAATATAATAAGACTAAGGAGTAAACATTGTTTCATCAAAATTTTATAAATATCGTTTAAAACTAGTTTTATCTATTTCAACTATCCAATATACGATAACAATTAAATTGCAACATGCTCTCGGGTATTTTGAAACTAATAATTTATGATAACATACTGATACATGACGGGACATATTGCTCAATATTACATTGGTTTTGTAATTTAAAAATAATGTTATTATGGTTCGTAAGGTTAAAGTAATTAATACGGCTAGAAATGTGACGTGTAAAATAATAATATGAAAATGTTTACTTTTGCTCTGCATTATGTCTGTCTGCAGCACAAATACCAAGTCCTTAGATTTGATATTGTTTTCTTTCAGTCCGTTTCAAATATTTTTCGCATAGTTATTGATGAGAATAGTAAGCGGAGCAATACCATAACTATCGTTTTTCATACTAGTATGTGACAGCAATTAATTTCATTGATTGTATAAATTCACCTTTATATTCGTTTGTGTGACACATGTTTTTTGTTAAAGAAATTTAATATTCTATTTTGTTTACTTTGTGTGACGTACAATTTTTTTGATATTCGCTCAAATATTTAACTTAAGTTTTTAATAGTTTGTATCATTATCATTAAGATACAAAATATTACAACATAAATAATATATGTCTGGATAACATATATTTTCTTATGGATAAACGAGATTGATATGTTTTCATTCAGTTTTGAGCTTGGATATAAATAGACGACAGTTGTGTTAAATGCTAGCTAACATGTTAATAAATGAACCTTAAAAATTCTGCGGATTTAAGTAAAATGATATGAGGTTCAATATAATTTATCTAACAGGCTATCTATCTATACTTAACCGCTGATTTTTGAACTAAGTTTAACATTTTTAAGTAGACTATATGTTTATTCAGTAAAAGGATGTTAGTTAATTTCGAAAGCATTTTGAAAATCATCAGCCTTATCATCATTTTAACCTATCAAAAGTCCACTTCTGAGCGTAGGACTTCCCTATGGATGCTACCATCTTGCCGCCTCCATCACTTTGACGAAACCCATGGAATGATATGGAGTACATATCATTCCATGTTTATATTTTACATCATACATACCGTGTATATATTATACATATTGTACGAGTACATATTATACATATCATTCCATATAGTATATTCTTACATACCAAGTGTGATAAATGTCATGTTTTCTTCACTGTTTTCATTCGATTACAATGTAGGTAGTTGTCATCAAGCAAGAGTAAATAAATAGGCTTATAAGCTAAGTCCGTGGAATTTGTGTGGCAATACATGTGATGACATCAAAAGTCATTTTTCGGGACTTTTAATAGACTATAATAATGAATGAATGGAATAGAAATATATAATTTTTATTTCTTTCAACCAAGCGCTAATATATTATAATTTGGCTCAGGAAAAAGCCCATAAAAAGACGAAGTGTCTTTTTATGGACTTTTATAATCATTATTCATCCTTATGGAAGTTGTTAGTTATACTTATATTTAGCTAATTTAAATTTATAACTACTAATATTTTTAACACAGTAAAGTAGGGTTGCACCCTACCTTACTGTGTTAAAAATATGTAACATCAATTATTAACATTTGTGTAATTTATGTTTTCTTATATCTTATTCTTCTTTATATAATATACTAACGATCCGTCCCGGCTTCGACATAAATTAATTTTATATATAGAGAAGATGAATTAAAAATTTAACGTAGGAAACGAAATCACATTATATATATATATATATATATATATATATATATATATATATATATATATATATATATATATATATATATATAAAATATATATATATAGCAGACTAATGCTGCTGTTTTTCGTATGGTAAGTGTAGAGAACTGGAGACCCTTTTTTTTAGTGCCAACAATGCATTTCATCTTAGTCCTCAGGGATGACAACGCATCTGCATTTTCGATTCTTAATAAAAATACATATAATACATACAAAAGAATAAATGTGGATGTCTATGGGCTACAGCATCCACTTACCTTCAGGTGGACTGTGTGCTCTCTTGCCAAACTTAACCCATACAATTTTTTTTAATTTTCATAAAAAAAGGTATGAATATCAAGTCTTCAAGACAGTCGCACGGTACATAAACGAGTAGAATCTCATGTAAACCCAATTTAATATGTTGATTTCCCACTCGCTCAGCAGAAAATAAAACCATCGAGAAAGCTATATCTGCTTGGATGAAATGATCATCAAGTGAAGGCGGGATCTTGATAATGTCGTGTGGTGAAGAGAATCTACTACCTCTTACCAAAGAATATATATTATTACTATAGAATCTCTAAGACCCTATACCATCCCGTGAAAACAAAAGTTCCGGTTGCCGACCCACTTGCTAAGAGAGGGCACTATGTAAAAAATTCCCTCTTTGAAGTCATCAATGGAAAAGACATAAGTTCAGCAGTGTACTTTTAACAGAATGTAATTCGTGAATCATCATCATCATCATTATTATAGCCCTTCACAAATCCACTGCTGAACATAGGCCTCCCCCAAGTAATGCCACAAAACACGGTCTTGAGTCACCTGCATCCATCGATTTTCTGCATGTCTTACCAGGTCGTCACTCCATCTAGTGGGGGGTCGCCCTACACTTCGCCGACCAGTACGAGGCTGCCACTCGAGAACATTTTTTCCCCAACGGTTGTCGGTTCTTCGAGCTATATGGCCGGCCCATTGCCACTTCAGCTTACTAATCCGTTGGGCTATGTCGGTTACTCTGGTTCTACTGCGGATATCCTAATTTCAAAGTTTATCATGCAGAGAAACTCCGAGCATAGCCCTCTCCTCTCCATAGCTCGCTGAGCGACTTTGAGCGTTCCTCATACGGCCAGCAGTGAAGGACCACGTCTCAGTTCCATATGTCATCACTGGCAACACGCGCTAGTAGTACGACTTTTTTTTCAGGTTTTGAGGTATACCTGACGAGAAGATGTGTTGTGATCTCCCGAACGCTGTCCAGCCAAGTTGAATCTGTCGATTGATTTCTCTGTCGAAGTTGGACCTAGTTGGATTATTTAATTCATATAAACGTACTCGTCAAAAATGTTAGCTTAGTGTTCCCGACAATTACTGGTATAGATGTGACATCGACGTTACACGGTCATGATCTTTGTTTTGTCCATGTTCACTTTAAGACCTGGTCCTCCAGGTGGTTTTACCATTAGGACTATATCATCGGCAAATCGATGATAAGTGATGTATTCGCCATTGATGTTAATATCGTATTATTTCCAGTAAAATAGCTAGGAAACGTCTTATAATGCAGCGGTGAAGAGTTTCCGGGATATAACGTCACCCTGCCTAACATCTATCTGCATTTGGATAGGTTTCGTACTCTGGTTCTATCTCTTCTTATTTTTTCTTTTTTGTTATTCTCTGGTCCAACTGTACAAACACTTCCGCACTTCGATATACTGACAGTCGACAGTGAGAGGACTGTAGCACCGCCTCAATTTCAACGGATTCAAAAGCTTTCTCATAGTTCACACTCGCAAGACAAGGTGGCAAATTTTACTCTTCGGTGTACTGTACAATTTGCCGAAGTAATGTATGTGGTCTATGGTGCTCAAGCCTTTTCAGAACCCGGCTTGTTCGGGAGCGTGGAAGTCGTCGAGTCTGCGTGCGTTTTTGCCTGCCTAAAAAAATTGTCTAAGTTAATGAGAGTGTTCATGTAGAAAAAATTGCCTAAGTCATTGAGCATGTTCGTGTAGAGGAAATTGCCTAAGTTAATGAGAGTGTTCATGTAGAGAAAATTGCCTAAGTCATTGAGCGTGTTCGTGTAGAGGAAATTGCCTGAGTTAATGAGAGTGTTCATGTAGAGAAAATTGCCTAAGTCATTGAGCATGTTCGTGTAGAGAAAAATTGCCTAAGTCAATGAGCGTGTTGGTGTAGAGAAAATTGCCTAAGTTAATGAGAGTGTTCATGCAGAGAAAATTGCCTAAGTTATTGAGCGTGTTCGTGTAGAGGAAATTGCCTAAGTCATGGAGGGTGTTCGGCACGGTACGACACGGTAACTCTTTAATGTCCCAGAACAACTTGTCTATCTTTCTTCCAGCTTCAGGATGTTTTCGTCAGTCCTCAGGGTGCGTGCGTTAAATGTTGCCAGGTCAAGTCTTCTTAGGTGACAACCAAACTTCTACAGGAGATTTTTAGCACCCCCCGACCCGCCGTTACCATTGTCAACACCATAGCCAGAAATAGCGGTGTCGCTTATCTGGAACCGCAGTTTTTTATTGCTGTTATCAGAAAGATGATGCTGCCCATCTCCTGCCTGTTTGCCTCTGTCGCCTCATACGACACCTGTGGGACAATATGGGGTAGCAGATATTCTTATCGCCATTACAGGACTTATTACGGATTTTCTATACTATTACTAAAGATACATGTATAGTGTTTACTTATGTTTATTTATTCAATACACTGACGATTAAAATTTTGACTATCCATTTTAAATAATTGGTACCATTCTCATAGTAACGAATTTTATGAAATCGTACAAAATACGGAGGAAAACACGCATTAATCTTGGAACTAATTTTATGATTAAATTTTCTAGAGATACAAAAGTTAATTCTACTTCCGTAAATTAAATTACCACACAATGGAAGCGGTAAACGGTAATTCATTTGAAGCACTTAAATGACGTGAGACTATCACTATTTGTCTTTTGAACGTTTCCTCTAATATGCTTTAACTTACTCCGTCTAGTGTATTTTACTGTGCTGTAGAACACTTTCAGAGGATTAGAAACTCGAGCAGTGACAACAAATAATAAGGCAGTGCTCTAAAAACTTATGGTAGGCAAAACGTAGTGATTATATTAGTCTTTGACTGTAGAAATACAGTCACATACATTAAGAATACATAAATTATACAAGTCGTATTATCAACACTAAAAGTTGCGCATTAATATATAAAACATAAATATCTAAAGTACAAAATTTTAAATAAACGCATTTTGGAGAAAACTTATTTAGGATCGTTGGGCACTTTTGGGATGTGGGAAAAGTACTGAACTCACGTGACTATCAGATAACTATCATTATTTGTTTATTCGCCATAAATGAAAATTTTATTTCTATATTAATACGTTGATAAAAATAATTTTAATTTAATACTTCCTTAAAAATATTTCTTAACAACCATTGAAGTAATATGTTAAGTACATATCACTTCAGTGGTTGTTGTGTTCTAGAACAGCTATCTCAAACCAAAAATGTGCGCTACTCTGTGTTCGCGCGGTTGTTTTTTTATCATAGAATAAACATAGGTAGAATGACCCGTAGGTAATAGTAGATTATATTGTTAAACAGGTAAATTATATCGATAACAATATTTAAATTTTGTCATTTATTTTGTATATTATATTTGCTTATTTAATATAATATTACATGATATTATATCACAATTACATTTTAATGATATTTTTATCTGAATATTTTAAAAGGTATCTATGTCAAATATAAAAAAACATACTAAATGTATGTTTAAGAAAACTTATTAACATAACATTTAAATTACAAATATATTTATTTAAATTAGAATAAAAGTTGTTCATAAATGCTGGGCACGCGAGAGTTTATACCACTTTGACTTTGATGTGGAAACCTAAATATAAAATAAAAGAATAATAAGCAGATACAAACATGAAATATTGTGCCAAATTATAATAACTTATATATGTTTCTACAAAAAAAAATGTGTATAATAATATATTCGTCCTATACTTAAGTACCCACAGAAATGTCGCATCAGAACATATTAATTTCATAATCTATATTCCATGACACGAGATGGCGTCTTAGGAATAATTTGTTTTATTATTAATACATACTACTTTTTTATTGATTAAGTATCTTATTAACCGATGAAAAGTAATTCCTTGGTTTTTACTGACATTTCTTGAATTATATGTGCAATATCTAAGTACACACGACAGCATATTTTTATCAAGAGATTTTTTTAAAATCAACACAACACGTGATAACTCTATAAGCGCCTAGCGAGTGACTGATTAAAGTGCCGTGTATGCACCGCAGTTGAGTGGAACAGAGTAGCTGAATGCAGTGTCGCCTCTAGTACGTAGTACATAATAGCTCAATGTTAACAACCCAAAATGTTTACAAGCTTGTTATGCTTAAAAATTTTCACTTCTGACATGCACTCCAACGACTGGCAGTTTTATTGCCTTAACATACACTTCACAGACAATTTAAAAAGAAACAATAGAAATCACACATATGAAGCACATATGTTATACACTTAGAGTAATTACATACATTGCCAGTAATTACTCTGAGGTAATACACAGCCCATTCAATCACTGCGTCAGTTTTTTTTTTGTTGGCAGCATCTTAAAATTTTGTGGCGTCAAATTTTCTTCGGTGCGCCTGTTTGACATAAGATTTGACCTTAGACTATTATGGGCTTGATTATAGGTAGTCAATAGAGGTATGAATGTGAATAATGAATGTTTTATTTTGTTTAATGTGATGTCTTTGTAGTACGTAAATATAGTAAAAAGCTAAACTTTACATATTATGTAAAGTTTAGCTTTTTGCACTCCTTTTCCATATAAACTGTCTATAGGTACCAAATCTCGTCTACACATGAATTCCATGCTACATGAATTGTTTACGACGTTGTGATTTACACACCTTTTAGCAGATATTCCTACAAAAGCAGGGCGTTAATTTTCAAACTTTCGGGACTTTTACTGACAATTACTGACACATAAAGTAGTTTAGGAGTTCATCGTGGACGAACAATGTGTTAACATTTTATTTATTTATTTAATTATTAAATTTATAATCATTAAATTGTCAAATTGACGTGAAGTGTTAAGACTACCCTCCAACCCATTTCGTGGTAAGTTGCGTAATAATCGCAACGTGACTTTTGGAGTTCAGGATAATGATTCAAAATTAAAACCTGCGATCTTTAAATTGCCTGCCAAACATGAAATCCTCCCTACAACGAAAGAGACCAATATCTATAATCGGTAGAATTAGAAGGGCTAATGAAGATTGGAGTGGAGAGATAATTATGAAAAATCTACATTAACATTACTCTTAATACATATTGCCTGCTTAATAGACTGATCCTATTATAGTATATTATATAGATTTTCAATATTTAGAAAAAACTTTATCTAGTACTAAATACCAATATTGCTGTCATTTATGGGCTGGTGCTGCAAAATGCCACCCAGCAGTTTTGTACTTACTGTAGAGGGCCTTAGTGACCTAAAGTTTGATTAAGTTCGTCTTGCCAGTCTCAAGCAAAGGTTCGGATTAGTCTATTTGACGGTGACACCAATTTAAATCAGGATTGATTTTTATAGTCCAGTACAGACTTATAATAAGCATTTATGTCGCTAATACGTCATGGTAAAAGAAATATTGTACCTTTCTTATTACTGAAGTGTGCAATGCAAGAAAACTTATATATTTATAAATAACAGTAATTATTACCTAATAACTTAGTTTTTTTTTCATATATTCTTAGTGCATGTATACGTTACATAGTTTTATTTTAAATATAATATTTAACGGATACGGCACGCTTGTTGTTTAAGTAATCCGTAGTGTAAATCCGTTAAAAATGTTACAAATACGTTACTAACAAAGATTCTGCAAACAAAGCCGCGGGATGACGAGTTTACCAATAAACATCTTTAATATAGCTAGAATCAAATAAAAATCTGTCATAATAATAATAACAAAACGAAAGAAATATTTAATCAGTAATAATGGTAGGAGGCGTACGTCATGTTTTATGTACAGGATAAAACGGGCACGAAATGACAAATCTTATTGAAATCATAAAACGTAATCCCAAGAATTACATAAATGTAAAAACGGGACCAAGTCCGGCACATACGACGTTTGGGGTTTACGGATATGCCGATAAAAATGTTGAAATCTGAATAGTCACCGAGTTCTATAGCAGTTACTTAAATCATAATATCTATGGGAGTGTTCAACTATCTTGGAAATGCTACGGTTTTCTATTTTTTAATTTTAACTTTCTATAAGAGTTAAATTTTGACAAGGTATTGGTGTAATATACATATAATATAATATATAATATAAGTATAATACTTGAAACTGACCGCACTGATACTTTGACCTGCCGACACCGAATATAAATATTTTTTTTTGTTTTCAGATTTTTTACTTTGTGTTATTTGCTATATTTGTCTAATGATTTATTTTGATGTCAAATTTCAAGTTTCTTAGTAGCCTAGAAGTGATTAAAGTTTTTAGTAAGTGATCTAGTTGGTAATAAGGATTGCATTTTCGGGCCTTAATAACTAAAGAAAAATAATAGGTTTAGTCATGATATTTGGGATTTAAGGGATCGTTATTGTCATTCATCATCATCATTACAGCCCTTCACAAGTCCACTGCTGAACATAGGCCTCCCCCAAGTAATGCCACAAAGCACGGTCCTGAGCCACCTGCATCCATCGACTTCCTGCATGTCTTACCAGGTCGTCACTCCATCTAGTGCGGGGTCGCCCTACACTACGCCTACCGGTACGAGGCTGCCACTCGAGAACCTTTCTTCCCTATCGGTTATCGGTTCTTCGAGCTATATGGCCGGCCCATTGCCACTTCAGCTTACTAATCCGTTGGGCTATGTCGGTTACTCTGGTTTTACTACGGATATCCTCATTTCTGAGTCTATCACGTAGAGAAACTCCGAGCATAGCCCTCTCTATAGCTCGCTGAGCGACCTTGAGCGTCCTCATACGGCCAGCAGTGAAGGACCAGGTCTCTGATCCGTAAGTCATCACTGGCAACACGCACTGGTTGTACACATTAGTTTTCAGAGACTGACGTACACCTGACCAGAAGATATGTTGTAATTTCCCGAGCGCTGCCCAGCCGAGTTGAATCCGTCGATTGACCTCTCGGTCGAAGTTGGACTTACCTAGTCGGACTATTTGTCCCAGGTAAACGTACTCGTCAACAACTTCGAGCATAGTGCTCCCCACAACTGCCGCATAGTGAGACATGGACATTAAACATGATCTTTGTTTTGTCCATGTTCATCTTAAGACCTATCCGTTGGGAGACATCATTGAGGTCATTGAGCATAGTGCTAAGGTCCTCCAGCGATTCTGCCATAAGGACTATTAGGTACACCCAAACTTGGCTTACACACTGCCGTTAGTATATTTTATATATAATGTTAGAGATATTGTATTTTTTCTTTCTTTTAAATAAAGAGTTTTGTTTTAGTACTTTAGAACGATAAATATATATAAAATAGGAATAAACCACGGTTTTATGGTGTCGTTTCATAAAAGTAATATAATGTTTCAATACGTTTTCCATCTACATCTTATGAATGAATTTGAATGAAATTATTAAACTTGGTAGAGCCATGTTCCAGTTATATTAGAAGTATAGTGTACAGTAACTACGTAGCAGTTAGCACGAATGGCACGAAAAGTTGTAACGACCGGGGGAAGGACCACGCTCTCACAGAATACTAGCGTAAAATTGCAGAACAATGCTGCTATCTTACGTATGGAAAGTGTATAGAACCGGATACCCTTTTTACTGGAAACGAGGCATTCTATCTTAGACCTCACGACAACGCATCTGCATTTTGAATCGTAATCGAGGATAGATGTAGATGTCTATGGGCCACAGCAACCACTTACCATCAGGTGGACTGTGTGTTCGTTTGTCACCCTATCCTGTAAAAAAAAGGTTTTGGTTGTAAAATAGAAAGTACTTAATAAGAAAAGTTACAACTAAAACGTATAAAAGAACAACGAATACAAGTTCGCTATAACTATTTCATTTTTATTACTTGCTTACTGATAAGCACGTTGATGATGCACGATGTGGTAGCCTAAAATATTCAGATAAACCTATTCCTTGACTAGTAAATAATGTTACCCTTACGTCCCATTAAAGTCCACTGCTGAACATAGGCTTCCAGATTGCCAAATAGAGGGGGATATTTGCCATAGCTGCCACGCTTGGCAAGCGGGTTGGCAAGTGCAATGTTTTTTATTTTAGTCGTTATTTGGAAGACGCTGCTGCGCATCTCCTGGTTTGTTTCCCACTGTCGACTCTTACGCCACCCACGGGATTATATGGGGTAGCGGATATTCTTACACCGCTGTATATTGGTGTAAGTATATCCAATAAATAATTTAAACATAAGTATTTGATATATTTTCTGTAATAAGAAAAGTTCTCTACACAGACTAAAATTACATTTTTACCTCTTGGAAGGTCTTTTCCTATAAAAAACGAAAAATCATAGCAAGAATTTTTTTAACTGAGTGAGCTAAATGCCTGGAGTATCTTTTTCAATATCAACCACATATGTACGACAGCCTTGAGTTAAAACGGGTTCGAATCTTCACCAGATGAAGTTTCTACGCTACTACTAAATATATAAACTTGTATAATATTACATTATATTAATTTAGCCAAAACATAGATGATTTTTATTTTGATTTTCATAAAAGGTACCATTCTCATAGTAACGACTTTTATGAAATCGTCCAAAGTATAAAATAAAAACGCATTAATCTTGGAACTAATTTATGATTCAATTTTTAGAAGGACAGAAGTTAATTCCGCTGCAGTAAATTCAATTACCACACAGTGGGAGCGGAAACAGTAATTCATTTGAAGCACTTAAAAGACGTCAGAGTATCACTATTTGTCTTTTAAACGTTATCTCTAACATGCGTTTAACTTACTTCGTCTAGTGTATTTTACTGTACTGTAGAACAATTTTTAGAGGATTAGAAATCCGATCAGTGACAACTGATTATAAAACAAAAGTTATGGTGGGTAAAACGTAGGTCGAGTAATGTCAAAATGTTTAGGTTGCTGTTTAATAATAATTTATATTAATTAATAATATTCCATTATCCACACTAAAAAAATCCACCCTGAGATGTATACTACCTTTTGCACTAATATTAAAGAATATATTTAATTTATGTTACCTTAGGGTGACTGTTTTAAGGTGGATAAACGGAATAACCCGTTTAATATCACGGATTAATAATTTGAATATCTAGTAAAGATACTAATGTCCCGATTTCAAGTATTCTCTATTATATATTTACGAGATATATTGAAATATCTTGTTTCAAACGCCGTCCAGTGGACGAAATTCGACTGTGATTCATTAAATGTTTAAGCTTAAGATTATTCAAGCTGTATTACACTTTCTACTCTCAGTACCTATAAAATATTTGTATTATTGATGCATTCAATTACTCATTAATATATAAATCATAGATATTTATACCTAACGTTTTTTGAATAAACATACACTCCACCATAGACTTAGAATATACTGGAGTATCCACAGATTATTGAAAAAGGAACATTAGAAATCACACAAAATCTACTACTCAATCAATTTCCTGTAATTTTTTTTGTTGCCATCATTTTAAAATTCTGTGCCATAATTACTCTGTGTGCATGTTTTATCATAGGCTATTATATGTTTGACAAATAGACATTGCTAGTATGAATCTAAATATTATAATTAATATTTAGAATTGTTATAATATTTTATTTAATTTCATGTCTAAACTTGAAATATACCAAATCTCACCTACACATGAATTTCGTACTACATAAATTGTTTCCGTCTTCGTAATTTATAGAGCTTTTAGCAGATATTCCTATAGGGTGTTCATTTTTAAACTTTCGGGACATTTACTGACGCATAATACTTACGCAAAATTAACGTAAGTCTTTCAAAGAAATAATTTTTAATTTATTAAACAAATATTATTTTTGCACAAATTATGTTACCTTGAAAAAAAAGTTTTGCAATTTATTCAAATTCAAAAATTATATAATCAATGCTAATTTTACATTTTTTAGTTTATTTAATTATTAAATTTATAATCATTAAATCATCAAATTATCGTAAGGTGACAGTGTAAAAGAATTCTTCAACCCATTTTGTGGTAAATGGCGTAAGACTCGCGACTTTGGGAATTCGGGATAGTGCTAGAAAGATCTTATGACTTCTGATGGCTGTATATAATTCTCTTATTTGCCAGACTTTAAAAATCCAGATCCTCTGGCAATGGGAAGCACCGTCAATGGTGCAAAAAATCGTGATGACTACAAATACAAATTTAATAGTGATAGGCGATTTTAATTTATATTCCGGCTCAACAAATGTACGCAATCATTTTGAGTACTTTGCACATATTGTGAATTCACCCAGTACAACAAAATAGGAAATTGCAATGAACGACAATTAGATCTTGTTTTGAGTACGCGTTCCGTGGAAGATGGGTTGGAGGTGCGCGCGGCGCCAATCGTGCCTCTCGACTCGCATCATCCGCCGCTCACTACTGTGGTGCCACAGCGGGGGCGAGTGCGGTACAGCGGGCAGCCCACGCCCGAGCCGCTGCTAGCTGAGTCTGAGGGGAGCACCCAGACCCAGACGCATACTGGATGGAACTTCTATAAAGCAAACTTTTCGTTAATGTATTCGTTAATAGCGACCATAGATTGGACGCCAATGATTAGGTTAGATGTAAATAATAGTTTAGATTATTTTTATGAGGTTTTAAACAAAGATATGGATGACTGCGTTCCAAGAAAAAAGCGAAGATGTGTAAACTCGGTGTAAACCCCGAGTGGTACACGATAGACATTATTCGCAATATACAATTAAAGGCTGGGCTTCGTAGGCAGTTTAAGGTTAGCAAATCAGGGGCCGATTATGAGGCGTTTGCTAAGTGTAGAACGTATGTAAAATATTTAATAAACTCCACGTACAAAAATTATAAAGACCGAATGCAGAGTGAGTTTCAGGAAAATCCAAAGGCGTTTTGGGCTTACATTAACTCAACAAAAACAGCAGAAGTCCACACAAGATTTTAAAAGATGATAAGGTACTTACTAGTGAGCAGTGTGCTACTGAGTTTGCTCAGTATTTTTATTAGATATTTAGCCCTAAGATGTCTAAGCTGGACGTGGAGGCGGCAGTGAAACAGGCTGGTGATAAGAATGGAGCGGCTAGGGTACACTTAGAACAACTAAAGCTTGATGAAGTACTTTACGCTCTGCAAAAACTCAAGTCAAAAAAGTCAACGAGACCCGACGGCATACCGCCCTACATTTTCAAAGACTGTAGACTAGTACTTGGTAAGCCACTTCTCTACATCTTTAAATAGTGCCTGGTGGAGGCAATGTTTCCAGATAGATGGAATACAACCAAGGTAGTCCCAGTAGCAAAAGGAAAGTCACTATCAAACGTGGATCAATATAGGCCGGTTGCTGTGCTTTCGACACCAGCTAAAGTACTGGAGGCTGCAGTACACAAGAGCATCCTCTCGCAGGTTAATGTACAGCTTTCAGATGAGCAACACGGTTTTAGACCCGACAGGAGCATCACCAGCAACCTAATTAATTATATGAATTATATTGTACCTGAACCAGATGCTGGAGGACAGGTAGATGTAGCTTTCTTGGATTACAAAAAAGCTTTCGACTTAGTGGATAATGACGTACTGCTCACAAAACTGGCAGGTGTAGGATTTACTCCCCATTTACTAACATTTTTTGCTAGTTATATGCGGGACAGACAGCAGTTTGTTGAATATGCGGAGTGTAGGTCAGAAAACTATCTAACTAGGTCCGGAGTAAGTCAGGGCAGCAATCTCGGTCCATTGCAATTCATATTGATAATAAATGAACTTCCAACGGTTGTCAAAGATGCTCATTGCACTCTATTTGCAGATGACCTGAAACTGTATCTTGCTGTTAGGAACAGAGACGATTGCCAAAAGTTACAACAAGATATAAATAGGGTGGTAGCCTGGAGCAAACATAATAACTTACAATTTAACATCACAAAGTGCATAACTATGACCTTCAGCCGTGTACTATCTCCAGTTACGTACCGATACCAGATTAACGGGGTACCATAGCGAAAGTGTCAAAAGTCAAAGATCTAGGGGTTAATTTCTCCTCTAAACTAGAATTTGGAGAGCATATAACCAAAATATGTAAGAAAGCCTACAGAAATTTGGGATTCGTACTACGGGTAGTTAGGGACTTCACTAATATAAAGGCAGTTATTGCATTATATAATTCTTTAGTGTGGAGCCAATTAGAATTCAACGCGGTCATCTGGTCTCCACATGAAACTAAGTATAATATCAAGTTGGAGAGAGTGCAGAATATATTTATAAGATATTTATATCAAAAATGTATGGAGTAAACCCATTTTACCCAAATAAGTATCCTAACTTATTCACCTTAGGTATGGTAGGATACAATGACCTAAAGGTTAGGATGAATTTAGCGCTTGTTTCATATATCTTTAAGGTGATGAGGGGAAAGATTCACAATCCAGACGTATTGCAACAAGTGCGCATATTATGTGTTCCGGACAGATACGTGTGGCGGCGGCGGCGGCCTCAGCTGCTAGCTGTACCGCACGGCCGCACTAAGCTGGTGACTGAAGCGCGGTTTACGCGTGCCCTCCGTATCCTCAACCGTATAGCAGAAGACATAGATATATTTTGTTGTACTCTGGGTGGGTCCATAGTAAGAGCTCTATTTGAAATTAGTTATGGTCCTACTGTGATATAGATACGGTGTTTGAAATAGCAATAAGTACATATTTATAATCGAAAATTATTAGCTTGTAACGGTGTAGTTGGAGTTGGTAAAAATAGTTGTCTACATTATCGCATTAGGTGAAAAACCTGTAAAGATAGTTGTATAGTGGGAAATAAATAAATAAATAAAAATAAATAAATAAAATACAATACTAATATATAAAAATATCAACTACTGCTATCGTCAATCCAAAACTACAATACTAATATATAACAATATCAACTACTGCTATCGTCAATCCAAGTGAGATTGACGCTGGCAGTATTTAATATTTCAACACGACGACTAAGGCAAATCCCTACATCGGCAGAAGCCCGTGTCTAATAGTGGAATTATATGGGCTAATGAAGATTGAAGTGGAGAGATAATTATTAAAAAGCTACGAATACACTAACATTACCTACGCTTAATATTATAGATTAATATATTGTTCATATTATAGCGTACAGTTAAAAACATTATCGTTATTTATGCCCAAAACTCAAACGCTACTCACCTTAAAATATCGTTAAGTCTCATGCTGACTCTATCACTTTAAGTCAAAGTGACTGTTACACCAGACGCACTTACCCACATCTTAAAATTGAGTAACGTTTGAGTATTTGGCCATTAGTTTATCACACAAAGGAACACTTCCTGTCGTTATGCTACCTGGAACGTTTTACTGGCTCTGTTTTTATTTGGTTTCGTAGTTGAACTACACTCGTAATAGTTCAATTGTAGACCTTTGTGTTTTTAAATTTTATGGTATACTGGACGCAAAGTTGTGTCACAACTTCCTGAATACTTCCATTAGATACACTGAATACACATATCATAATTCGCCAATTGTCATTTGGTTAAATTTGGTCTAACCAAGGAGGATATTTTGTCCTAGATATTTGTAGTCTTTAATATTTTTGAGTAAAATGAAAAAATTAAACATAATCTTCATATGAACCAGATTCATATTGAATATCACACCAGAAGTCATTCATGTGGATCATATAATATATTTTGAGGTTCATAACAAGCCTCTTTAATAGCTTGAGACAATATTTCAACCGGTATAATCTATACATTATAAAAGTAAGCAAAAATTAAGATTTTATACAAAAAATTAAGTATCTTCGTAATTTTACAGCCTTTAAAAGATTTTATCTTTAGGTTTTTCTTTCAAAAGAAAAATATTGATCTTTTTAAACTAAAATCTACACCATTTAAAAGTCAACTCCTAAAAGAATCCATAAGTCACGATAATGGAAACGCTTTGTAAGGATAGAACTTATAATAAAGGTTAATTTCTTTTATTTGATACCATTCGATTTTTTGATCGTCAATTTTCATGATTATTTATTACCCTTCTTTAATTTTGTATTCGTAGTAGCGTGTTAAACGAAAATAACATCAAGTTCCAAGTACGTTCTGAGAGAGATTGGACTAAAGGGCGTTTTAGTTTAATTGAAATTAAAATCAAGTTTTTGCTCAATAAACGTTTAACGTTCATTTATTTTAGAACGCGACAATCTCATTATGTGTAGTGATTAGACACTGAAGAATTTTATCAATTTTATCATACATATCTCTTAAACAGTGTTCATCATCATCATCATCATTACAGCCCTACACAAGTCCACTGCTGAACATAGGCCTCCCCCAAGGTACGCCACAGGCTTTGTGGCAAACAGTGTTCACCTAGTACTAAATATCAATATTACTGTCATTTACGGGATGGTGCAGCAAAATGCTACCTAGCAGTTTTGTACTCATTGTAGACAAAACTGTTACGAAACAGCCTTAGTGACATATACTTTGAGTAGACCAGTCTTGTCGCAGACTCGGTATTTCTTTGGTTACAATCAGGTTGGATAGTACATTTACAATCAGGTGGCATAGTAGTAGTCAAGCATAGTCAAGTATACTCGTAATAAGTAAAATAAGTAAATATTATTAATTCTCATTAATTTTGCACAATCATTTTATTGTATAACATAATAGTAGACCTCAGAATCATTTATTATGTATATAATATTTGCTTATTTAATATAATATTACATAATATTATATCTTAATTACATTTTAGTGATATTTTATCTGAATATATTAAAAGGTATCTATGTCAAATTTAACAAAACTTATTAACATAACACTTGAATTACAAATATATTAATTTAAATTAGAATAAGAGTCGTTCATAAATGCCCGGCACGCGAGATTAAAAATGGACGAATTTATACCACTTTGACTTTGATCGAATTACGAATTTGATGTGGAAACCTAAAAATAAAATAAAAGAACAATAAGCAAATTTAAACATGAAAAATTTTGCTTAATTATAATAACTTATATACGTTTCTACAAAAAAAATGTTTATAATATATTCGTCCTATACTTAAGTACCTACAGAAATGTCGCATCTGAATATATTAATTTCATAATCTAAATTCCACGACACGAGATGGCGTCTTAGGAATAATTTGTTTTATTATTAATCTATAATACTGTTTTATTGATTAACTTATTAACCGATGAAAAGCAACTCCTTGGGTTTACCCACATTTCTTGAATTATTTGTGCAATATCTAAGTACACATGACGGCATATTTTTATCAAGAGATTTTTTTTTAAATCAACACAACACGTGACAACTCTACAAGCACCTAGCGAGTGACTGATTAAAGTGCGGTGTATGCACCGCAGTTGAGTGGAACAGAGTAGCTGAATGCATTGTCGCCTCTAGTACGTATTACATAATAGCTCATTGTAGTAGACTCATAATAAACATAGACTCAGAATCGTATGTTTAAAAAGAATAAAAATTACTTGTCTAAGCCAGAACTTATAACTTAATTATAACACTTTCGATAAAGTTTGCTTCGTAGCAATATATCATAAACATTTATCGGCTGTGGTTTAAAACTCAATGATGTGATATTTAAGATTATACATACCATTATTTGGATAAATAAGTTACCTCATTTGATTAAAACTCTGCTCAATTTACGGTGTTGTCGGATTCCTTTGTTCATGATAAGCATTGTTTTAACTTTAATTGCTTACATAACTACATTACACACAAATACAAGGTGGCCCATAAATCGTTAGAAATGTAAATTTCGAATAAAATACAAAAGGCGCGCGTGAGTGGCGCGCACGGTGCGGGGGGAGTACCGAACCGGGAATTCAGTCGCCATGGAGCGTTTCACCGGTGCGGACCGTGCATTTGTGTGCGCGAGTTTTATCGAAACAATGATTCGGCGCGGCGTAAATTTCGAGAATATCAGAATTTACGCAACTTTAAAGACATTCCAAGTGTTCAAACGATTAAGAACTGGGTTATTAAGTTCGAAGAGAGTGGTTTGACGTTGGATAAACAACGGTCAGGTCGACCAAGGACATCACGGACGGAAGAAAACATCGATGTAGTGAAACACTCAATTCGTGAAAATCCTACCCAGTCTACTCGTAAGCGTTCCAGTGCATTAAACTTACCCAGAACATCATTACAACGAATTTTAAAGAAAGATTTACATCTTCACCCGTACAAGATTCAGATAGTACAGGAATTAAAAGATACTGACACTATCCACAGACTAAATTTCGCAAATGAAATGTTGAACCGCTTTACTTCGTTTAATAACGTGTTATTCTCTGATGAGGCTCACTTTCACATCAACGGCCATGTCAATAAGCAAAATTGTCACTACTGGAGTTGCGAAAATCCAAATCGCAAACATCAAAAGCCCTTACATAGCCCTAAAGTGACAGTTTGGGCGGCTATGTCCGCGCGTGGCATTATAGGCCCTTACTTTTTTGAGGACGGCAGAGGCCGCGCGCTTACTGTTACTTCACAACGGTATGTAGCTATGATCCAGGACTTTTTTTACACCAGAGTTGCAGAATTTTCCAGGTTTCAATACGCGGACCTGGTTTCAACAAGATGGAGCAACTGCCCATACCTCTAACGTCGCTATGCCGGTCGTCCGTCAACTTTTCCCTAATAAAGTGATCTCTCGAAGAGGAGATATTCCTTGGCCACCACGTAGTCCAGATCTGACCCCAATGGACTTTTTCTTATGGGGTTATCTTAAGACTAAAGTGTACGAAACCAACCCACGGACAATTGACGTCCTGAAAGAAAATATCCAAAGAGAAATGGCAAACATTACAGAGCTTACTTGCCGCGCAGTGATGGATAATTTTAAACGTCGCTTACAGGAGTGCCGCGATCGTAACGGATTACATTCAGATGATGTAATTTTCAAAAAATAATTCCCATTTTATAAGGACTATGACAAAATAAAAACCTTTTTCATAATGTCATTAGTTTTTTTTTTATTATTTTTTTACATTTCAAGGGACTTATGGGCCACCCGGTACAATTTTATCTGTGTATAGACAACATCCACAATATATCGGTATATACGCTTTGGTTAACACTGGGAAGGAGAACATGTCTATCCAAAATGGAATTGTCTGTTTATAATATCGAAATAACTACCCCTTATTGAGTCCAGAGGTCATTTGCATGCCATTAAGATGTCATAAACATTTTTAAAACTTTTTTCTTTCTGTAAGTCTGCCCAGGCTAATCTTCGGAATTGCTGAACCAATTTTAATGAAACTCGCGAACGGATAAAGAGTACTGTCGGAAGTGAGCTAGGTTATATTTCAACCGAAAAACTTGAAGATTTTTATTGAGAAATTAGGTTTTTGAAGGAAAGTTACTTATCAATTTTTATTGTAATTAAATTATTTGTCACTATTCATATTCATAATCGAAGCAAAAAATTGTTTATTAATAAAATTATTAATTAATTTAGTTACAAAAATTAAAATTATCACGTTTCTACAAAACGCGCCATAAGTGGCAGCCATATTTGTGACGTCATTATTTTAATGCATTGTCAACATTGTCAATCGCTGGAGGACCTTAGCACTATGCTCAATGACCTAAATGGTGTCTCCCAACGGATAGGTCTTAAAATGATCATGGACAAAACAAAGATCATGTTCAATCCAGTTGTTGGGAGCACTATGCTTGAAGTTGTTGACGAGTACCTTTACCTGGGACAAATAGTCCGACTAGGTAAGTCCAACTTCGACCGAGAGGTCAATCGACGGATTTAATTCGGCTGGACAGCGTTGGGGAAATTACGACACATCTTCTCGTCAGGTATTTCCATCTCTGAAAACTAAAATGTATAACCAGTGCGTGTTGCCAGTGATGACATACGGATCTGAGACGTGGTCCTTCACTGCTGGCCATATGAGGACGCTCAAGGTCGCTCAGTGAGCTGTGGAGAGGGCTATGCTCGGAGTTGCCCTGCGTAATAGACTCAGAAATGAGGATATCCGCAGTAAAACCAGAGTGACCGACATAGCCCAACGAATTAGTAAGCTGAAGTGGCAATGGGCCGGCCATATAGCTCGAAGAACCGATAAACGATGGGGAAGAAAGGTTCTCGAGTGGCAGCCTCGTACCGGTAGGCGTAGTGTAGGGCGACCCCCCACTAGATGGAGTGACGACCTGGTAAGACATGCAGGAAGTCAATGTATGCAGGTGGCTCAGGACCGTGCTTTGTGGCATTACTTGGGGGAGGCCTATGTTCAGCAGTGGACTTGTGAAGGGCTGTAATGATGATGATGATTATTGTCAACAGCTCTGATCTGTGTGTGAAAATTATTGCAAATTATCAATTAAATCTAGTAATTTGTGAAACCGGGTTTATCAAAGCTAATTCTCATAATACCCTGGCTGTATACAATTTTATGAAGACAAATTTTTTGAGAACATATATTCGATTCAATTCAGCCGAAGTTCGAGGTGCTAAAGCATCACTGTGAGTTTTATTTATAATTGTTAACGCTATATATTGTTTTACCACTATAATGTATGGTATAATTTGTGTAAAAACTAAATATTTCCATTAAACATAATTTAATATTATTTTAGTGTATTAAGTGAAAGTTATAGAGATAAACCGATAGGTTGTGTTTAACTTAGGTTGATATAAATTTTTAAATTAAAAGAAAAATCATTTCGTACAAATATACAAATATATTAATAAATTGTAAAAAATCTTTAAAATTTCAAGCTATACATATTAACAATTTGGATTTGACGAAGTGTTTTCATTTAATATATATGTTACCGGCCAACCCAGATTTCTGACATGGCTAGTTTGTCCTAGGCCAAATCTGTCTATCTAACGCGTGTACGACATGCTAAATTAGCCCAAGACAATTCAGTATGGCCTAAATAAATACTTTAGGCTTAATTATTTTGGCCTAGAAAGGACTGAGTAAATGAAAATAATTTTTATTAAACCTCCATGTTCTCTCATCTCAACTTGTGGTGTATTTTAATAATTGGTATTAATTGTTTTAGTTTGTCTAAAATTCTTACTCATTCTTAAACTGTTTAAGGGATCTTACAATTATGAGTTAGCCATAGATGTCCAGTACTTGATTTTATTTTATTTTCTCGTAAAGAGGGCTTATCATAGTTGACGTTTTATACTATTTTTGATAAGATCAGTTGAATCTGCGCTAAAACCGAATGAGCATGACCCGACTCTACGTAGTCTTGTTTGGCCTACTTCTAGAGTGTTTTTGTAAAGCTGTAGGCGCGGAGGGAGAGCACCGCTCTCGCCCACCGTAGAAATAATATAATAAAATCGCAGGCACCTGTGCGAGCCGCAGTGGCTGAGGCTGGTCGCCGAAGGCAACCAATAAGCCAAAGCTACGGAGGTGAGCCTGGGTGCCTGCGATTTACTACGCAAGGGCTAAGGGGCTACACTTTCCGCAGCGCCGAAGCTGTTGCAGAAGTAAATTTTTGTCAATATTAGGTTAGATTAGATTATGCAATGACTCAATCAATTTTGCCAAGGCCAAACTAGTTACACTTGTATGTCCTGATATTTGTCGAATAAACCGGTTTGGCCTAGGACAAACTAGTTTGGCCTGAAATCTAGTTTGGCCGCTAACATATTCATATTTGATATGAATGATTTATACATATACCTATATAATTATATTTTAATAACGACATCGAAATGACCTTCACAACAAAAAAAATCGACGTGGTTGTAGGATTGTGTTGAATGGTGTACTGCCTAAAATCATTGATTCCGACATTTAGGGTATTGAGGCACGTTTAAAAAAATTGTTGGGAGTTGTTATTGAAATATTATTACAATACGGAACGAAACAAGCATGATAACTCTTTATATTAGGTATTTTAAATAAATTATCTAAAATACAGATTATAAAAATAACAACAAACCAATTGAAAATGAATACACGCATCAGCTGCCTGTAACAAGTAAGTAAGTAAGAAATACGACGAAGTAAATAATGCTATAGCTAAACTAAATCTAAATGTATAAAATTAGTACCTCCCAATGTCAAACATATTAATACTAATGTAACTTCAAATGTAGAGGAGCTGAGTCTTGTTGATACTACCATTTTTCTTGGCAACACACTAGATGCAAAACTTCAATGGAGCCCCCATATATCTAAACTAGCTAACAGACTTAGTATTGCAGCATATGCTGTAAAAAAGGTTGCAACTCTTACCAGTATTGAAACAGCTAGACTAGTTTACTTGAGCTCTTTCCATAGCATAATGTCGTATGGTATTTTGTTATGAAGCCCTCTGACAATGAAATTGTATTTGTTTTACAGAAGAGGGCCATTAGAGCAATATATGATTTAAAACCGAAAGAGTCGCTTAAACAAAAATCAAAGGAAATTAACTCAGGCCTCTCAATACATTAATGAAAATGTAATATATGTACTCAAAAATAAAAGTAGTTTTGCAAAAATAAGTGATATTCATTTTGTGAATACTAGGAACAGACACAAGCTAGTAGTACCAGTTATTCGACTCCACCGAGTCAGTAATTCATTCTCTGAGCGATGTATACTATTACAACAAAATTCCTGAAAATATACAAAATTTGACATAAAAAAGGTATAAAAACTTTATTAAACTATGTTTATATAAAAAGGGTTACGAGTATTGTAATTTTAAGTAATTTATGAATGATAATAACTCCTGGGAAGGGTGATAGCTAGCTATTTCTAATTTGTGTTGTGTTGTTAATGCATATATGATTGTATGCTCTTGTTTTTTAAATAGTCCCGACGATTTTCCTGCTGGTTGTTCCCAGGACAGAGCTTTTTTTTGCGAAGCAGTGGTAAATGAAAAAGAGTGACTTTAAATAAGTATTATTTAGGTATAATCCATATTGAATAAAAAGGTTTCTGTTTCAAAATAAACATTGGGACGTCACGCAACTGAATTAAAAAAAAACTATTTTCGGTTTGTTATAACTTTTTAATAACAACGAAAAATAAATAAATAATACTTTTGTTACAATACTTATATATGACTTTTCAGTTCGTCATTAGATATTTTTTTTTTCAAAAACCCAATTACAAATTGATAAAATAAATAGTCTGGAATAATTATCTTAAGTCTTAATAACGTTATAGTTATAATTATATCCTACCTAGGCGGGGTTGCTCGTTTGTAAGAAATCTAGTGTTTGTTAAAAAGTAATAAGTATTTTAATAATTATTTTAGCTTGAAGTATACATAATATTTTTAGTTTCGAACTGTTGCAGATTTCCACAATATGTTTTCCTTTAACATCCAATGTGAATTAATACAGTGCTTAAATTGAGATACACATGTTGAGTGTTATACTGACGTAGATCAAACTCGGATTGCTCTCGCAGTAAGACTGTAAGAAATTTAATGTGAGCTCTCAGCAGGCCTTCAGCTAACAGATTGGAGGTTTAATTAATCAAACTCGATTAGAATTCAAAGCAGTTTGCACAATTGATTGAAATTTCCACAGAGCAATACAGGAAGGGAGAAGCCATAGCGTTATTTTTCGATACTAAACTGTCTGTCATTATTTGTGAGAGAAAATCTCCAACATGAACAGTTTATCAGACTCCCACACAAAAATAATCGTCTGTCACTACGAAACTCACACATAACAATTAAAATAATACAATTATAGTTTCACACACACACACATAAATATATTGTGTCATAACAGTACAATGAAGTGACGCAACTACATTGACAAGTTGCATACAGTCGTAGCTGTAACGACTGTCGATAAGCATTATCGATGAAAAGTTGGATATTATAATAAAGATGGGACTTTATTTATTGCTACTATAATTACCTATCATTTAACAAATAAACTTAATATATATAAACCAGCGTTAGGTACCTTTAGTAATACCACTCTTTTCAAATGGATTGATTTTGTATATATAACGAATAAATTTTTGTGGGGTCACTTTTTTCATTGAGAAGGAAATTCTTGAATCATTATAAGAAATTTAAGTAAAATATCGCATTTGTGGTGAAATCATAGCTCGTGAGAGCTTCCCATTTTTTAATTTTTTCTTAAGTTGTCACTAATTTTGTAATTTAAGTTCTATTTCTTTAACGCAAATTTTTTCAAGAACCATTCGTCCTTCATTATCAATCAAAGATATTTATCCAGATTCTGAAAAAATTTATTCAACCTAGCAACTTTTTCTGTGAAAAAAGATTTATTCTTTATCTATCAAAGATTTTTCGACCAGATTCTGAAAATTTTTTTCAACGTAGTAACTTTTTTCTGTAAAAATATTTTGACTACTTAATTTTTTCTGATAATATAGCTGTTGCTGCATTTTTCATTTTATTGATGTCAGTGCATTGGAGATAATTGAATTATAATTTTTAAATGTTTTCTTAGACTGAGCTTGAGAAACAAAAAGGCTCCATTATGCTATTATTATATTTTTATGTAGCTTACTCGATCTCAAAAATAAAACAGTAGTAACTACTATTTGATAAATATTGTTACGAGCTTGAGGTTCGTGACAATAAAAATTGCAGATAGAATTACCAAAATTAACTCTTTAATTCACTTTACACTAATTAAACTTAAAACACTAATAATTAATCACACTGATTCACTTTATTCCGCTCCGAAGCTTCGCTTGTCTCGCCAAATTCAATACTTCCCCGATCGCATCTTGCAGCGCCTATTTATATAAATTAGCACGACAATATCCAGAATATTCAAGTAAACACGCGCAAGGTACCGAGAGCTCGAGTTTCAATTTCAAGAAGTTTAGTTCTTCGGTTCGAGACTAGATGGCGCTAGTGCCGTCGACTAAGGCGCGTAACAATATGTACCTATTTATTTTTATCAAACATAATATTATCTTCAATAAACTTAAAAGAAAACTGTCAACAAATCAGGAATAGTGAGAGTAGAACTAATGTAACTAAACATTGTAATATGATAGCCTGGCATCTGGTAGATTAAATGATAATTGTTGGCTGTAGAAAAATTTGAATTTGACTTGAACATTTTTCAAGTGGAGAACCGAGCTTCATTTCACAACTGTGACTAACCAAACACGACACTCTACTACATATTTAACATTTTACGGGTCGCACGGGGGATTCCACCTTAGTCCTTAGGGTTGGACTTTTAACATCTTTGCTACGTGGGTTCAAGGTGCCACCGTTCGACGGGACTTCTTCCTGGTCGGCCTACAAAATCCAGTTTGAAGCTGTTATGAAGGCGAACGGCTGGAATAAAAGTCAGGCCATGACTGCTCTCACACTAGGCCTGCGCGACCAGGCCTTAACAGTTCTGGAAGCTCTCGGTGAGGAAGTGACTTATGAGCAACTCCTTAAGGCACTGGAGTCGAGATATGGCGACGCTCACCTGGAACACGTCTTTCGTGCGCAGCTTAAAGATCGCGTGCAGCGCATCAACGAAAACCTGCAGCAGTGGGCTCTAGAGGTGGAGAAGCTGGAACTGGAACCTGGTGCGGACATTCATCGACGGCATCCGCGACCTGGAAGTCAGAGCTGCTGTGAGGCGCGGGCACCACGAGACGCTTAAGGACGCCTTGGCCCATGCACTGGAGGTGGAAGCCGTGCGGCAGGATCATCGTTCCCATCGCGTCAGGGAGGTTGCAGCAACTACAGTTCGCGACCGCAACAAAGGATACAGCCCTAGGTGCTATGGCTGTGGGGAAAAGGGCCATCTTCGATCCAGCTGCCCTAAGCGAACCCTAGAAAGGGAAGGTGAACGATCTCAGGAGGGT
The DNA here is from genome assembly GCA_907164705.1 of Parnassius apollo. NCBI lineage: Eukaryota > Metazoa > Arthropoda > Insecta > Lepidoptera > Papilionidae > Parnassius > Parnassius apollo. Next base: position 8,038,134 of record CAJQZP010001342.1, read on the forward strand.
AGTGCGGCCAACAGCACCGCCCAGCAGCAGCAGGGAAACGAGTAAAAGCCAGAACTGCGGGGCGGGTGCTGGCTGATGTTAAAAGAGCCCCAAGGATCTCGATCTCACAAACCAATGATGGGAACAGTCTAATCATCAAGGGCGAGGTCAACGTAATGCCGTGTAAACTGACCATAGACACTGGAGCCTCTCGCACGGTTGTTAGTTCCCAACTTATAAGTCAGTTCCTTGGGGACTCCGCATACAACCGAGAACGCATTTATTTGGTAAAAGCCACCGGTCAGCGTATACCCGTCCGTGGAGAGAAAGAGATGGAGTTAAAGCTAGGCAACGTGATCTACCTGCATAATGTCATCGTGTCTGATATAATGGATGAATGCATCCTGGGCCTAGACTTTATGAGGAATAATTGTTGTGAGATCGACATTAAGCAAGGTGTTTTGAAATGTTGACAGGAGGAACTTTTTATGGAAGGTGTGTTACCAGGGAACGTGTACAGCATTAAGAAGATTGTTCTTCCGCCGAGATCGGAAATGATTGTTCCGGTTGGTCTTCCCCGAAACGCTGGGCAAGCTCACTGTAGTGTACTTGTGGAAAGGGTAAACAATGACCTTCCATGGAAAGTGGCTCGAACCTTGGTCAGAACCACTGGCATCTCAGGAGTAGGTGTACTGAACCTTTGTGACCGGGAACAGATTATAGAAAAAGGTACGCTGGTTGGTACTTCTGAGGAAGTGGATTGGTTACGTCGGTGCCAATATCTATCGAGTGAGACCCCCAGCAAGGATGCACAAACGAGAGTGACCACACTTTTGGAAGACTGTCGCAGCGTTCTCTCCCCGACCGAAATGGTCAAGGCGAAGAAGTTGTTTCTCAAGTATGCCGATGTATTCTCATCAAACAATGCTGACATAGGAAAGACTGGCTTAGTTCAACACAAAATAAACACAGGAGAAGAATTGCCTATCCGTCAGCGACCAAGAAGATTACCGGTAGCACGTGAAAAGGAAGTGGAAACCATGATTGAAGGAATGGTGAAGGATGGTGTTATTGAACCTTCCTCTAGTCCATGGTGTTCACCAGTGGTGCTGGTAAAGAAGAAGGATGGCAGCATGCGATTTTGTGTTGACTACCGCCGTCTGAACGACGTTACGAAGAAGGACAGCTATCCCTTGCCAAGAATTGATGACACGCTGGACATGCTAACAGGAATAAAGTGGTTTAGCACGCTGGGTCTAAAAAGTGGCTACTGGCAAGTTGAAATTGACCCTAAGGACAAGGAGAAAACTACGTTCTCTACGGGAAAGGGTCTGTGGTAATTTAAAGTAATGCCGTTTGGGTTGTGCAATGCTCCAGCAACGTTTGAAAGGCTGATGGAACTTGTACTTAACGGGCTAATTGGCGATGCCTGTCTGGTCTACTTGGATGACATCATCATCGTGGGCCGTACGTTTGAGTAACACCTTCAAAACCTGGAACGCGTGCTCATGAAGATTCAGAGTGCCAACCTCAAGTTGAGTCCGAAGAAATGTTCACTATTCAAACGGCAAGTTAACTTTTTGGGATATGTAGTATCGGAAGAGGGCTTCCGCACGGATCCAGAGAAAATCGCCGCTGTCAAGGATTGGCCGGTTCCAAAAGACAAGACGCAGGTTAGAGCATTTTTTAATTTTTTTTGGACACGCCACTATAGCGGCGATAAGACCCCTCTTTGAGGAGTGGCTTGAGAGACGCCACGGCATCCTTACCTTCCGCCTGACGCAGGTCCTCACCGGACACGGTGTGTTCGGGAGGTTCCTGCACCGAATCGGGCGGGAGGAAACGCCCGGGTGCTCCCACTGCGAGGATGGACCGGAGGACACGGCGGTGCTCCGCCCAAGCAGGGCACACCTCCACGGTGTAGGTGTGCCCTGCTTGGGCGGAGCACCGCCGTGTCCTCGTAGCGGCGATAGGCGGCGGCGACCTCTCGCGTCTGGCCCTGGTCGTAGCCATGGTCCGGAGCGAGACGGAATAGGATGCCGTCACCACCTTCTGCGAAGCAGTGATGCTAGCGAAGGAGGTGGCGGAGCGGGAGAAGGAGAGAGCAGCAGCTTTCCTCCCCGGCCGCCGCGGGAGACGCCCCGGGCGTCAGGGGCTACATCGTGGCCCCCGGCCACCGTAGGAGCGGGCCTGTGGACGGCGAGCAATGGGTAGCTCGCCGTCCGTCCGTCTAACGACGACAGGCCGTGTCGACGGCGCGTTTTGTTCCACGCGCGCCTCAAAGAGCTGTCAGCAGCGTGAAGGGGCCCGCAAGGGCCGACGCCTGCCGGGGCTGCGGGCTGTTCGAAAGAGATACCGCGGCTCCGGAACGTAAGGGCACTGAAGGAACACGGATGGTTTTTAGTCAGTAAAAGTCTGACACTCCCTTACGCTCCACCCAGAGCGAAAGGCGTCATTAGATGATTTTCCATCCGCAAAAAAAAAAAAAGGTTAGAGCATTTTTGGGTTTGTGCTCCTATTACCGGCGGTCTGTGAAGAACTTTGCAGATATAGCCAAACCTCTGCATAAGCTAACCGAGGAGAAGCGACTTTTCAGCTGGGATGAAAGTTGCAATATCTCATTCCAGGAGCTCAAGGACCGTCAGACAATCTGGCCAGCAAATGTCTGAAAAGATGAAAATCCGGTATGACCGCAAAATGAACAACAAAGAGTTCGACGAAGGTTCACTAGTGTGGTTGCAAAATCCGGTCCGCAGCAAAGGGAAATCTCCTAAGCTTCAAGCTAAATGGGACGGCCCGTACCGGATTGTGACCAGGATCAAAGATGTAACCTATCGGATACAGAAGGGCGCAAGGGGGACTCCTAAGATCGTCCATGTGGATCGCCTGGCTCGTTATTATTTTTTTTTTTTTATTTATTAAAGCATCACCAACATTTGTATACATTGTTAAATTATAATTTACATACATACATAGATAGGGTATTACTTTAAATGCTACAAACTATTATAGGTGATTACAACATGCACTGGAATAAACATCAAGAATATTACATAGTTACAGAAAACCAAAACGTTAAAAAAAATACAAAAACTTAATCTATTACATTTGCATAATGTTTGAGTAGTTCTTTTCTGAGCTTGTTAGGTGAGTCGGAATTAATATCAAAAGCGTGGGGAAGTTCATTGACCAATTTACTTAACCTAGAGATCGGGGAATTAGCGCCAAATACTGTTTTACGAAGAGGTGATCTAATAGTAATTACTCTCTTACGGGGGTATCTATGAGGTACGCGAAATTTTATCTTATTCAACAATTGAGGGCAGTTAATTTTATTATTCAATAATTTGCTTACGAAGAGTAAGTCGGATATTTGTCTGCGATTAGCCAAGGACGTAATTTTGAAAAAAGATAGCTGTTTTTTATACGAAGAAAGTTTCTTTTTTGAAATTCGATTTGAGTATACTAAATGCCACATGAATCTTTTTTGTATTCGTTCTAAGCGTAAAGAATGCGTTGCATAATGTGGTCTCCAAACTACAGAACAGTATTCTAAGATACTTCGTACTAAATTGTTGTAGAGCGTTATTTTGATTTTATAGCTGCGGAAAAATTTAATATTTCTGTAAAGAAATCTTAACATTTTGGTGGCACGTTTTGTAATATATTCCATATGAGGCACGAATGTGAGTTTGCTGTCGAATATGACGCCTAAATCCTTGGTCTCTTGTAGTTCCTGTAAATTATTATTGCCTATATGATAACTGTAGTGAACTAGATTCATTTTCCAAGCAAATTTTACGTAGAAACATTTTTTTGCATTGAGTTCCATCTTATTCAAATTACACCAGTGAAAGATATTGTCAAGATCGCACTGGAGTTTACGTGCATCATCTGTCGTTTCAATTATTCTGCAAAATTTTAAGTCATCAGCATACATGTAAGATTCAGAAAATTTTAGGCACAAAGGCAGGTCATTAATATAAACATTAAGCAGAAGTGGGCCCAGGTGAGATCCCTGTTGTACGCCAGATGTGATTTTACGCAAACTCGACTTAAAGCCGTTGATGACCACATAAAAAGTACGGTCGGTTAGATAAGACCAGATCCATTGCATTAAACCATTACAGATTCCATATGCGGACAGTTTTTTTAGGAGTACACTATGTGAAATGCGATCAAAAGCCTTACTAAAATCCGTGTATATGACGTCAACTTGTTTATTGGCATCAAGTGCTTCATAAAGAGTTTCAGTGAAGCTTACCAGATTAGAGTTTGTTGATCTACATTGAACAAACCCGTGTTGCTTATCACTAAGTAATTGCTTAAAATGATCTTGTAGAAATGGACATATCAAAGCTTCAAAAATTTTAGCAAATGATGACAGTATTGAAATGGGCCTGTAGTTTTTTACTGAATCTTCATTTCCCGATTTATGAATAGGAATAACCTTTGCAATTTTCCATTTAGCCGGGAACATGCCTGTTGAGAGTGATTTATTGTAAATTAATGACAGGGGTGATACTAAATATTTAGCACATGCCGCTATAAAAACGGGTGGGATCCCATCAGGGCCGGGACCTTTATTACAGTCAATACTTTTTAATTTTTTTAAAAGTGATTCGTTATCGATAACAATAGGCGAAAGATGTAGACTATAGTTTTCTAAATAATTTAAATAATTAGAGAGAACGTAATTATTCGAAGCATTGTCAACCCCGTCAGTATATACAGATGCAAATTGAGATGAGAATAGTTCACATACTTGTTCCCCATCTGTAGCAGTTACATTTCCGTCAGACATTGAAATAGGGTATGCACTAGTACCTCCGCGTTTGTTTTTTATGAATGACCAAAATGATTTTGAATTACTGGCTATTTGCTTCTCCAAGTTGCTAATGTAACGATTATAGCACTCTGTTGCCATTCGTCCACAACGAGAACTTAATAATTGTAACTCTAATTCATCCATAGGATTTCGATATTTTTTAAACCGACACCTGATTTTATATTTATCTTTAAGGGTTCTAATAAGATTTTTATCAAACCAAGGTGGGTATTTATTATTTCTTATTTTCTTCTTAGGGACAAACTTTGCAATAATGGCGTTAATTTTGCTATAGAATGTTTCAAGCATGACATCTACACTATGATGACCCTTAAAAATATTTTCCCAGTTGCATTTTGACAATTCCTTATTTATCTTTTCATAATCCCCTTTGTAAAAGTTTAACTTAATAATATTATTATTAAAACAGAGTTTTGTTTCATTAATCAACGTAATATCAACCTCAAGAGGTGGATGTAATTGATCAATAATACTTAATGAGTTATGAGAACGACTCACAGTACAAGATGGCAAGTTAGATAAAACAAGATCGAGAACTCGGTTTGACGCATTAACTATATGATTAAGTTGTTGTAAACCATTCATATGTGTAAAGTCAATTAGGAATTGATTTAGTCTTGTTAGTTTGTTATCACTCGCGACATGACCTAACAAACTCCAGTTAATACTAGGTAAATTAAAATCACCAATTATACAATGACTATCACATTGTTCGAAAACAAAACTACAATTATCTAAAAAATGCTCTAACAAAGAATAATGTACTGGTGGCGGTAAATAAACGACACAAAGAGCTATCTTGCGAATAGTTTTTGAAACCGTTGCATCTATTACAACCCAAAGATCTTCAACTTTAGATTCCCACTCAAACATACGACGAGACTTTATTTTTCTGCATACAGCGATTAAAACTCCACCTCCATCTTTTTTAGAACAATATTCAGCATCCTCTCTATCTTTTCTGTAGACAATATATCGTTGATCAAAAAGCTCATTATTAAGAACAGATTTATTTAACCAAGTTTCCGTGAGTACTACTACATCGTAATCGCAACAAAGAATTTGCTGATAAAAAAAGTTAGTTTTTGTTCTCAAACCCCGCGTATTTTGATAATACAAATTTAGAGAAGTGAATTTTATATATAATTTGTTCATAAAGTTTAAAAGCCACAATATACTTAACTACTAAATTTACTTAATAACTAAATTATTCTATTTTTTGTAGCATGTCTTTGTTTCTGACGTGGATATAATTTGCTTCATCATTCTTTCGCATAAAGATTCGGCTATTTCTTATCCAAACATATTGGTATCCCTTTTCTTTTGCTTTTAGTCTAACTGCAGCGTGAAGAGCTTTGTTCGAAGGAGACAGATGCTCAGCCACAAATACAGGAGAAGAATTGCCAGGCACTCCTAAAAGAGTGCTATTCAATTTATTTGCAGGGTTTCTTTTATTATATTTAATTACAGATGCAAGGAGCTCATCGCGTTTTCTTGGGGACGCCAGTTGTAGAATGATAGACCGTGGACGAGTATTATTTCTATTCACCTTTGCGATGCGCGTGTAGTGTATAATGTCATTATCATTCAAAACACAACCCACGGTTTTACTTAACTGCGTAATGATATTTAATAAGTTTTCATTTTTATGCTCTGGCACACATTGCAGTTCAATATTATTCTGACGCGCATGCTGCTCCATTAGGTCAACACGCAAGTTTAAATCATTAATTGTACTCTTCAATATGTCATTCTCTTTTTCCAATTCGCTTATTTTCATTTTAGAGTATTCGTTCTCCCTCTTCATATCTTCATATTGGCTATTAAGAAAATTCATAGACTCACTTATCTGTAATAACTCATCCCGTACTGGTTTCAGCTCATTATTAAGGATGTTGATTATACTCTCTTGCATTTTTGAAACTATGTTACTCGTGCTCTCTTTAATGATGTCCTGCACCACTTCCCGAATAATTTCCTTGCTCATAACAATGTTTTCACTTGAAATCGGAGGAGAGTTAGGGGTAGTTCGTTTGCAACCCCTGGTGGAAACGTTGCGTACTGGAGTGTTATCATGTTTTGTTGCTTTTGGAGCAGCATTTAAACATTCAGGACAACACCAAAGGGATCGCATCTCAGCATTATATGCGGAGTACTCGAGGCACATACATGTGTAATGATATTTTTTATTACATTTTTTACATACAATATATTTCTCATTATTATCACCATGTGGTGTACAGCAACCCCAAATCATTTTTGACATCTTTAGATTTATTAGATAACAAATTATATTAAAGATTGTTATTGAAATAATTACACGTTCACTTTTGTTATGATAACGTTTGCCCCATTAGTTCTTATGAACGTTACAAGCCAAAGGAACATTTATGCACATTACACAACCGTGAATGTCGCGTACTATTCACGCTGGAGTCCGTCGCAATAAGAATATCAATCCACCGCACAAAAGTCGCTTATAATCCAATGTAGGGAACAATTTTTTATAACTGATTTTAGTATATTTATACCCATTAAAAGTTATGTAATATAACACTATATGGTATTTATCAGATCACCATTTAAATTTTGATACACTGAATGAGAAAAAAGTTTGGAATATAATTTTAAAACGCTAGTTTACGGAACGCGTAACAACACCGACCGTCCAGTTCTTTCTTTCCAATTATGGGGCCGATAATGCTCGGGACGAGCATGTCTTAGGAGGGGGCAGTGTTGCGCGGCTAAAGTTGACTTCTGGCATTAGCGCCATCTAGTGTCGTGTAACGGAGCGAGGGGAGAGCTTACCAGAAAATGACATCACTAATCTTTCAACCGACAGCGCCATCTGTTGACGAAACGAAGAACTAAACATCTGAAAGCTAACTCTCGAACTTTCGGCGCTTTGTCGATTGGTGCGCGTATTTACTTGAATGTTCTGGATGATTCGGTACTAATGTGTATTTATAGGCGCTGCAAGGTGCGATCGGGGAAGTATTGAATTTGGCGAGACAAGCGAAGCTTCGGAGCGGAATAAAGTGAATCAGTGTGATTAATTTTTAGTGTTTTAAGTTTTAATTAGTGTAAAGAAAATTAAAGTGTTAATTTAGGTATTTCTATCGGCAATTTTTATTGTCACGAACCTCAAGCTCGTAACAATAGTATTAATGTCATTAAGAATTACTTACATATAAAAGGTAAAACATTGATATGGCAGATCTCTTTTTGCAGCAAAAAAAAAACTGAACAATTTAACATTTTTGTAGGTAGGCCATACTTAGGGGATGGCTACTCCCGTACGTTACGTCGGTACTCCGGTACGTCGGTGTCTCTTGTTGCTTTGTGGAAATTTAAACTAGAATTAACTTCGATCGAGTATCAAGATTCCTTTGGATCGTGAAATTGGTACTTTTCACTCGATCAAACAGTTATAAATCAAGTAGCTCAAACTTATTTTGAATAAAAAGGCACTTTGTTTGGATCTTATAGGATTTGTTGAATAGTTTCAATAAAAAAATTACCTATTTAAAATATCGTTTGTCCCTAGAGTTGGATAAATAAACATCAAGGAAGTTTTTTTTTAACTTAATTCCTGACGCAACAAGTATTTAATTGATCATTTCAACTAAAATCCGTTCGTTATTTATTCTCTATTTTTCCAAATAAGTGCTAAATAACATCTAAAGTCAAATTCTCTATATATTTTATTATTTTTGGACATTGCCGCAAGAAAGCACTCGTCGACACAAACTAGTGTTTTTTATCTGAAAATGTGTGTCTTTCGACTTAAGAGGCAAACGTTTAAACTATTAAAAATAATCTTACCATAAGCATTTAAGACTTTGAAGAACTGTGGCAGTTCGGCAGTTCTGAGCGCTCACCGTATATATCAAAGTACGCGAGCAACCTAAGTTCGATCGCCGTTGGTACCATTGAAATTGTTAATTGCAGTTTTAAGTAAAGATTTTCTACGTGCTCAGTGGTTAAGGAATTTTTTTATAGAATAGGAATGACAAACGAGCACATAGTCCGCCTGATGGTAAATGGATGCTGTGGTCTATAGACATCCACACCTATCTTTGATTAAGAATCATAATACAGATGGGTTATCACCCCTGGGAACTAAGATAGAATACCTCATTTCCAGTAAAAAAGGTTTTCTACACTCACCACACGAAACACTGTAGCCTTAAACTTTTATTTTACGCTAGTATTCTGTGGGAGCGTGGTCCCACCCCGATCAAGCCGACCAATTCGTGCCACAACTAATATAGCTGAAGTGTGGTTCTACCACGTACAAAATAAAAAAAAATTTGTTAAAGACATGTGAAGTCCGCAAAGATGCACTGGAGCAGCGCGTCGGACATGTACTTACCCAAAAACTCTCTTAAAATGAAACTAGGCCTGTGTTGAGTTTGAATCGAAAACGAAATTAATTCACATATTTTTGAGGAGTAGGCCTATAATTCATGGGCTAAGGTCATGGGCTGCTACAACACATAAAAATAACTGAAAAAGATAAATGTAATTAATTCGTCTCTGTATTAAAATTTTCGTGTAACTTAATCAAAGACTGACTATATTCTAATATTTTGACGCAATCTCCGAAGTATCTTATTTCAGATTGTTTTAACTCAAGCTAGTATTATTAAATTATATGAGTACTATAGATAGTACATGTTGTTCCGAGAAGATAAAGATATTATGTTACAAGCTCTCATCGCTTTCAGGATAGTGAAATAAATTGAGTTTTATGTAGAACGTATCGATAAAATAGAACATACACGTAGATATCAACATAAATTAATTATGTAGTCTATAAGAACGAATAGGCGATTCGTTAGCGAATATTTTCACATTTAGTTTTGAATATTATTTAATTCTATACAAAAAATAATATTTAAATCTCTTCTTTTTCAGGTTCCAATTGAAGAATACTCCTCGTGTAAATATAATTTTCGTGCAGTGTTTTAACCGTTCATAAAGTGTTTATTGGTTGGTTAAAATAAATATTGAACTGATCGAGATAAGATTGAACTGATAAATCGATAGATGTACTGAATGGATTCCATGAAGGGAGTGGGTCGCTGAGCGTGGATGGTGTTGGGCGGGCGCTGGCGATGGCGGCGCGGTGCGGGGGGGGGGCGGGGCGCGGGCGACGGTGAGAAAGGCGAGAGCGGGTGTGATGCGCGCACACGTGGCGCTATTTGTGGCGTGTTGGTGCGCGGTGCTTGCGACGGCGGTGGCGGTGGCCGCGGCGGCGCAGGAGCTTCGCGTGCTACAAGCAGATGCTCGCGCCATCTTCTTTTTGGGCATCGCGGCGCCGCCCTCGGCCACCGACGTCGTGCGCGCGTTCAACCACTCGCTTGCGGAGATCTCACAAACTTACCTCGCCGACGACTACCCGCTATATCTGCGCAATATAACGCTGCAACCGCTTTATATCGAGCTACCAGAAGATGAAAGGTAAAGATTTAAAGTAACAAACCTTCTAAAAACATTACAAATGTAGATTTTATAGTTTTTATATAATACCTATTTCTCTTTTTCACTTATTATTAATAATAATAAAAATATTTAACGAGTCGATTATATTGAATCTTTACTAGTTGAAACTGTATCTTTATTTATGTATGTATATAAAAAAGCCTCTTACGCTCCAACACTTAGGAAACAAAAGGAGTTGGTGCATTTTTAATACTATTACTAGCACGGCAATTATAACATGCAATAGGTACCATTAATATAAAATAAAATATCTACGCATTCTAATAAATATAGATATATTATTAATATATCTATATGTATATATATATATATATATATATATATATATATATATATATATATATATATACCTATTGCATGTTAAAACTGCCGTGCTAGTTAGTAACATTATTAAAAAATGCATCAACCCCTTTCTTTCCGTAAGTGTTAGAGCGTAAGAGGCTTTTTTATATAATAGGGTGACAAACGGGCACACAGTCCACCTGGTAGTAAGTGGCTGCTGCGGCACATAGACATCTACATCTATCCTCGATTACAAATCGAAATGCAGAAAGATAGAATGCCTCATTTCCAGTAAAAATGGTCTCCGGTTCTCTACACTCACCACACGAAACACAGCAGCATTAAGATACTATTTTACGCTGGTATTCTGTGAGATCGTGGTCTTTCTCCGGTCGAGCCGACACATTCGTGCTACAACTATACTACTAATATAACCGCAGCATGGCTCTACCACGGCTAAAGGAACAGTTATTAAGGTATCATCTATTGGAATACCAAAAATTATTCTGTTTTACCAGTAAAAGATTAGTGTTGCCTATTCCATTGTAATGAGAAATTATTACGATTTAGTATAAACTTCGAAGCCGCTTCCCGTCGCCAATCAGTTTATTGTACATCGGGCGCAAATGAGATGGTTGTACCGCCATTTTCCGCATCATATGCGATATTTATGATATTTATTATAGTCTAGAAGGTATATCACGCCTACGGCTGAAATGTGATATCGAATTCTCTTATGTCACCACTTCAAAGCAATTCAGAGACAATAGGCCAAATTAATTCAGATCTGTCTCTGAAATCGACGAATATTTTATGTCATAATACAGTCAGAGTCTACTATAACTTTATTTTTACTATGCTGAGTTTTATTGCATTTAATAAATACCTATTGTACTTTTTCATTCGTTATAAATAGGCTATTGATTTAATTAATTTAAATAGGGTAGTAAAATTAAAAAATATCAAACGCAATAAATAATTTAATTTTATAACATAAATAACGATTTATGTTACAAACTTTAAAATAGGGGATATTTAAAAAGAGTAAATGATATAAATTATTAGAGTAATATATTTTAAAACACTTTTTTTTTATTTTTTTATTTATATTGAAGTCGGTTGTACAATTTTTTCTATTTTACCACTTGGTTAGAATCCATTCAATTCTTAGTAAGGGTTAACGGATATTGACTCCAATTTGATACCAAAAAACCTACGAATATATTAAGGAAATGACGTCTTAGTTACTTATAGGAGGCAAATCGTGAATGCGAGCTACTAAAGCCTCCGGGCAGACAATAATTAAAACTCTACTTTATTAAGTCTATACTACCCATGATATACGGCGACCTTTTGCTAAACATTAAAATATATCAGAAACATTTATATTATAGCTTCGTATCGGAATGAGATGGCCAAAATGTGCCCCAAGCTGTACAAAAATAAAAATATTGCTATTAATTTAAATAAAATAAAAAAAAATTGAATAACTATGAACATTTCATAGCCGCTGTTGAAAAACAATCAAGTTTAAAAGTATTTAAAGTGATTTCTTCTCTTTGAAGTCACTCTATAGCACCTTTAATGTGGCCATATAATACTTAAAAAGATCAGAGTATGGAAAAACAATAGCTAAACTTATAAAAAATACTTTATGTGTCGATATCTTATGTTTAAAAATAAGCCTTCAATTAAAGAATTAATACATCAAAATGATCAAAATACACTAAAGGATAGGATTTTATTTATTTGTTTAATACAGCAACAGCTTAAACATGTAGCGTTACTGTTAGCGACGAAATGTGAATTTAATTACTTATTTAATTTTGTTCTCATTGTAATCTAAAACTACGTTAAGAATGTTAGACAACAAAATGTGAATTTAATTACTTATTTAATTTTGTACTTATTGTATTCTATAACTACGTTAAGAATTTTAGCGACGAAATGTGGTTTTAATTACTTACTTAATTTCGTTTTCTATTGTAACTTAGAACTACGTTAAGATAGACTTAGTCAATAAGATGTTTAAGTATACTCTGCATAGTTTTTAGGATTAGCAAGCGTGATGTTGTTATCATGATTTAATATTGTGCATTCCTGCCGCCTGGCAGCGCAGCGGAAGCTATACCGTAAGAAGACCGCTTCTTACGGTATAGCATCTTACGGTATAGCATAGAAGGGATGTTTTACCACAAAAAAGGATTTGTAAGTTTTCCATAGAAAGAGTTGCCCGCGCTCTGATTGGTTGACGGTAATCCATTAGTGCTGTGCGCAAAATTTAAGAATTGTGATTGGTCAGAGGCGCCTATAAAAAAGATGCGTTTTTGTGGTCAGGCATTCCGAATCAGGCAAGCGTAAGAAATAACAACAAGAAAATAAAATAGAAGAAACTCTCAAGAAGTGTTATCATTGCTCATCCTACTGCTACTGCACTCTCTCCACATTCCGCCAGCAAACCCGCTCCACTATCAACACACTCACACACACACACATATGCGCGCGCACACACACACACACACACACACACACACACAAACCGCACGCCGCCCGCCGCCCGCGCCCCCCCCACAAACACACACAAACACACACACACACACACACGAGCGTCAACATTGGTCCTTCGAGAAGCCGGATTGGCTTCAAGAAAAACTGGGAAGATGCCTACAAATACGAGATCAAAATCAGTGCAGTCGAAGTGACTACGAGTGAAAGTAACGCTACTACGGGTAGCAGTACGAGGGATTGGAGTATGTATACTCCGAGTGAATCTACGAGCGCGACGACTACGAACGCGTCAATTTCAAATCGATCGACGCTTACAAGAAGATCACCGCCCAGCAGCGTACACAGACAACCCGTAATTCATACCAAGAACACTGCCGGAGAGGAATCAACAACAGAGGACGTAACTTATACCCCCCCCCCCCGACCCGCACCATCGAAGCGTCAGTTCCTCGTCAAGAAGAGAGTCATCCAACGCCGCAGATTCAAGAAAGAAGTGTCGCAGTAAAAACACGTCTGAACGAGGGAAGCACACCAACGTCCAGAGAAAAGAGTCTGCAGCGGCCTCACCCTAAGAAGACGACCCGCGATATAGACACACATTCTGTTCGCTCGTCGCATAGGAAGAGCATTAAGAGATTAGCAAGGCATTAAGAGAACTAGAACTGGCAGAAGCTCGATCAAAAGTTGCTAAAGCTGATTTAGAACTTCTCACCGCGGAGTCAGAAGAAGAAGATGGTGCCGGAGAAAAACTGTTCGAACGAACTCGAGAAGTCGAGCGGTAGTTCATCCAGACCGAAGACATGCCTAATAAGAATCACAAGCCGATCGAGGCAGATGAAAACAAGAATGACATCCAGGAAATAACTTCAGTCATATTTAAGTTATCCGAGAAGTCACGAGACGTCGTTTCACCAAAGCACCTCGAACTCCCTCATTTCAACGGGGCCTGTGAAGAATGGTTGGCTCCCAAGAGATCATACGAAGATATGGCCGCTTCTTTCAGTAACAATCAGAACCTACCGCGCCTTAGAGTAGCGATCCAAGGAAAAGCTAGAGAAGCCGTCTAAAGCCTGCTGTTCACCGCTGAAGACCCACGCGAAGTAATCAAGGGACTAGAAGCAAGATTCGGAAGACCTGGAGCACTGGCATTAGCAGAACTAGAAAAAACGAAGAAGCTCTCAAAAGTCGGCGAGAACCCAAGCGAAATATGCGTATTTGCAAGCAAAGTAAAGAACGCCGTCGAGACAATCAAAGCCCTGAAGAAACCACAGTATCTCAGTTCCCCTGAAACACTGAGAGTTATAGTAGACAAGATGCCAACATCAATGAAGTTTCGTTGGTTCGCCTACCACAGAAGCAGAAGAGATGAAGAAATTCAAGAACTATTACTCGTCAAAGCGTTCCTGGAAACAGAAGCCGACATGTGCGGAGACTTCGCTCCACCTGAAGCACCTTCGGAGCAAAAGAGAGGAATAAGAAAACCCGTTCATTCGGTACAAGAAGCTTCAATAGAAAAATATAAGAAGTCATGTCCGTTCTGTGAAGAAGAACACTTCGCACTAGAATGCAAGAAGTTCAAAGAAGCTAACCTGAATGAAAAATGGGATATGACCAAGAAGGCAAAAATATGCTTCAAGTGCCTCCGATTCAAGCACTCAAGAATTAACTGTAGAGCCCCAGTCTGCAAGCTGTGTAAAAGATGGCATCATACCATCTTGCATTCGGACAAACCACCAGCACTAATAGAAAAAGAAGCGAAGGAAGAAGACACAGGTGGCACGTCAGAAGAAAAGGTCGCCTCAATTCACAACGCCAAAGGAGAAGAGAAGGCATACCTGAAGATGATCCTAGTGAACCTCTGTGGCCCAAAAGGCGTGGTTCGCGTGTTATCATTACTAGACGAAGGGTCAGCGGTCACACTCTTAGACGCATCAATCGCTGAGAAGATCGGAGTCGAAGGAAAGCAAGAAAAACTTACGATCGAAACAGTCGGCGGGAAGGTTTTAAGAAAAGATAGTTCACAGAAGATCGAGTTCAAAATAAAAGGGGCTCATAGAAGAGAAAAGAGAACTATCGTAACAAGAATCATCGACGACCTGAAGCTGTCCGAACAATTTATAAACAAGGACACTGGGGACTAATAGTAACAAGAAGACTGAAGAAGGGCAAACCATCCGATCCTGTAGCCTCCCTCACAAACCTAGGGTGGGTGTTACACGGATGTGAAACAGGGGCAACTGCCACATTAAACTTCACTCACTATGGCAGAGCGACCACTGACGAAGAAAACGTAGAAGAAATCGTCTGAGAACACTTTCAGCTGGAATCTCTCGGAATTCAAAATCGGTCGCCAACCAATGACAGCGACAGAAGAGCGCTAGAAACCCTCGAGAAGACGCATATTCACGCAAGAGTAAACTTTCATCTGAAGGGTTGGGCCAGTAACAATTCGGGGCTATTATCAGAAGTAGAAGACACCAATAAAGAAGACTCTTCGCAACTAACAAAGGAAGAGAAAACTCTGGGGCTAAGATGGCTAGTGAAAGAAGATGCACTAGCTTTCAACGTTGGGCTACGCAACACGTCAAAGGATCTGCAAGATGGCAGAAGAACTCCAACAAAGAGAGAAGTCACAAGCGCAGTGATGTCCAGCTTCGATCCAATGGGTTTTGCAACACCGGTCTTGATACAAGGGAAGAAATTAATTCAAGATATCTGGCGAAGGAAAATAGACTGTGATGAAGTAATTAACGAACAACAAAAGGAAGCCTGGATGAAATACTTAGAAGAAGTATCGACGTTAGCAAGGCTGAAGATTCCAAGATGCGTCTCACCTAACGGCAGAAAAGGACAACTACAGACGTTCACTGATGCAAGTGAAGAAGTCTACGCAGCAGTAGTCTACTGGAGAACAGTCGAGCCTGGAGGGAAAGTCCATGTCTCCATGATCGCCGGCAAAGCAAGAGTAACGCCAACAAAACCAGTATCAATTCCGAGGCTAGAGCTACAAGCGGCCTTAGTCGGAAGTAGACTAGCCGCCACGATTGAAGAAGAGTCGGAGCTCGAAATATCAAATAAGACTTACTGGACTGACTCCAGCACAGTACTGCAGTGGATAAAGGCGGAACTAAGGAAGTTCAAAAGTTTCGTGGCCAATCGACTTGCAGAAATCGAAGAGAAATCTAAGCCAGAAGACTGGAGATGGGTACCAACTAAGGAAAATCCAGCAGACGACGCCACGAGGGGAACCTCAATCTAATTCGACCACAACGCCAGATGGTTCAAAAGCCCGTTATTTCTTCGTCAACCAAAAGAAGAGTGGCCGTTTCACGACTTCAAACTAGAGGGTATTATGCCAGAAGAGAAGAACAAACAAAAGGTGTTGGCAATAGAGGCAGCAGAAGACGTCCTTTTGAATCCAGAGAGATTCTCGAGCTGGTAGCGACTGTTGCGCACTACGGCCGGAGTGGTTGCCTTCACACACCAGTTACTAGAGAAGAGCCGTAAAGCGATCGCCACCGCCACGCGTCAGAAGGTAGAGCCTTGGAAACCACGAGAAAAACCCCCGAAGAAAGAAGCACAAGCCTCGAACCCATCAGCCAACAGAAATGAAAATAAACGGCTGTACCTACCCCTGGAAGAAGAACACTTAAAGAAGGCCGAAGAGTTATTAATGAGGATGAGCCAGAACGACAGTTTCGCATCAGACATAAAGAATTTGAAGGCAGAAAAACCTCTAGAAAACTCAAGTCGACTCAAGAAAATCGACGTTTACGTAGGGGACGATGGAATTATCAAACTAAGAAGTAGGACAATGAAATTCCACGACCAAAACGAAAGGAAAATGAATCCTAACATTTTAGACGGGAAACAGAAGATAACGCGTCTCATAATACAACACTACCACAAAAAATTTCCTTCACGGAAACACTGCTACAGTAATGAACGAGATTCGTCAAAAGTTCTGGATCCTGGGCTTAAGAGCGACTCTAAAAGCAGCCGTATACAGCTGTCAATGGTGCAAGACAAAGAAGAGTTCACTAAAGATACCCCCGATGGGAGACCTACAAAGCGAGAGACTACAGCATCATCAGTTTCCGTTCTCTTGCACGGCCGTAGACTACTTTGGGCTGATGCAAGTCACTATCGGAAGAAGAATTGAGAAGCGCTGGAGGCATTATTCACCTGCCTCACTACTAGAGCCGTACATCTAGAGCTAGTACCTTCTATCAGAACAAGCTCAATGATCATGGCTCTCCGACGAATGGCAGCCAGAAGCGGGACCCCGAAAATCATATTCATCGACAACGGAACCAACTTTGTCGGGGCCAAAAGGGAATTAGAAGAGGCTGCACAAGAAAAAGGCATCAAGTGGAAGTTTATTCCCCCGAGAGCTCCGAATATGGGAGGTGCCTGGGAGAAACTCGTACGAACACTCATGTCGGCGCTAGCAGTGGTTCTTCAAGAGAAGCCCACCCGAAGAAGTACTCCATACACTAATGACCGAGGTCAAACACATCGTCAATTCTAGGCCTCTCACCCCGATCAGCATGGACCCAGAAGACGAAGAGAGCCTAACACCGAACCACTTTCTGCTGGAAAGATCATGCGGAGCAATGGCACCGGGAGAATTCAATGACATGGAGCTGATCGGAAAGTCAAACTGGAAAACCACCCAAAGACTTGCAGACCACTTCTGGAAAAGATGGATCAAAGAATACTTACCCCTTCTGATGCCAAGGAAGCTCGAAAAGAAAGAAACCAAAGACCCAAGAGAAGGAGATATCGTGGTGATGGTGGACTCTACGTTACCACGAAATTCATGGCCTCGCGGAGAAGTTGTCAAGACTTATACCGGACCAGACGGAAAAACCAGAGTGCTGGTGCTGGTGCGGACATCAGGAGGAATACTTCGCCGCCCTAATCGACGGGTCATCGTACTAGTACCAGCAGAATCGTCGCCTCCGGAGGATGAAGTGCTGCGCACCGTGGGGGAGAATGTTAGCGACGAAATGTGAATTTAATTACTTATTTAATTTTGTTCTCATTGTAATCTAAAACTACGTTAAGAATGTTAGCAACAAAATGTGAATTTAATTACTTATTTAATTTTGTTCTTATTGTAATCTATAACTACGTTAAGAATGTTAGCGACGAAATGTGGTTTTAATTACTTACTTAATTTCGTTTTCTATTGTAACTTAGAACTACGTTAAGATAGACTTAGTCAATAAGATGTTTAAGTATACTCTGCATAGTTTTTAGGATTAGCAAGCGTGATGTTATCATGATTTAATATTGTGCATTCCTGCCGCCTGGCAGCGCTACGTGCCTGCATAATGTTACAAAAACTAGTTACAAATAATAATTTCAAAGACTGAAAAAAACTGCCGTCCTTGTTTTTTTTTTTAGCTAAACCAGTTAGGATACATCCTAATCATGCATATACATTTACCTACATAACACTCATACATTGGAACTTTATTAATATCTACATTGTGTAATAATGATAAAAACCGACTGCCAAAATCATCTTTTTTAAATCTTCATAATTTTTGTCCACTACTGCGTACCTACATGTACTTTTCTAATTCTTTATATAGAAGATCTGTACTTTCAAATGACATAGATTTCATCTCTGTACAGTCTGCGGCACAGGCTCATACAATTTTTGGCCATCTATTTTGAAACTTATATGATTATACTAGCGGACATGACGTTAATTTGATCGATTTAAAATAAAAGTGAAGTAACAGCCTATATAAGCCCTAGTGCTGTATACAAGTCATTTCTGAGACTTGGCTCCTATAATTTCTGAGACGATTTTGGGTCTAAAAATAGTTCGCCAAGCCGTAATATATGAGTAGTACACGAAAACTTAGGAGAACGCAATATTTTCATCAGTGGGCTTACGGACTGATTATGATAAAACGTATTATTCACAGTAGTGTACTGTAGTATATCACACCATACAAAGTCCTTAAACAATAAGTACAAAATGTTTACTTATTCTACATAGCAGTATGAGGAAAAAACCTTCTTTTATACAAAAAAGTACCAAGAAAATGATAAAATGTTAGCCAAATAAAGTTTTTAGATGCACCGTCCGAACTATATTTTTGATGCGCTGACGATTTGACGGTTGACCGTTTATTTCGCTAGTAGCTTGCTGTTTTGATAATGTGTAGTGTAAAAAGTCGTCTTACTGTGAAAATTTCATATGATTTGTATAAGTCGAAAGTTGGATGCCGAAACTTTTTTATAATAGAAATACAGTAGCTAAGTATTGATTGACAGACATTTAAGACATTTAAACACAAATATTAAATTTTCGTTCTCCACTAAACAAGCTCATTTTACATAAAATAAGGGTGACAAGTGAGCAAACCGTCCACCTTATGGTAAGTACATTTATACTCAATTAGAGATCAAAATGCAGATGCGTTGATACTTCTAAGGACTAAGATAGAATACCTCATTTCCAGTATTAAGGGTCTCCGGTTCTCTTCACTCATCATACGAAACACTGCGGCATAAGCTGCTATTTTATACTGGTATTCTGTTAGCTTACGTGAAAATAAGTTAAGTAATATTGTTTATGATCTATCTTTATTAAAAAAGGCTTTTATCCTACAAGGACATGTCAGACTTATCGTAAAATACCTTGTTTCTGTTCACACAAGTCCTAAGTAGGTATTTACAATGGGAGGATCAATGTAGTAAGAATATGGAAATTAATGAGTTCGCTAAATCAAGTTATTTTAATATATAAATTTCTTGTTGTGTGATTGTTGATATCGTTCTATGGTTGCTTAAGAAACTAATATGAAAAACACTAAAAAGAGAACACGGTATAAAATTATCTCGTAAAAATATACGTCATTTGTAAAATGCTCAGACCAGCGACAGTAAACGGCGCGTGCCGTCACAAAAATGTGTCAAAAATGCGAGACTTACTGTGCTGCGACCCCCTGCCACGAATAGCCATTATAATAAATTTTCCCTCCCGTAGGAAATGTGGTAAAGATTCATATCCAGCTATAGATTGTTACGGACCAATAAAGAAGAACTTGATTTATCTCCCTTATCCGTCGGATGAACGTGGCTATTTACAATATAAAATGAACATTGAATTTTTTATCTTAGTAGTAACATTTTGTTGAATTTTATAGAATAAGCGTAACTAATAAGTTAACTTTCCAACTGATGGTAAGTGGATGTTGTGGACAATAGACATCTACAACTACATTTTTAATCGATTAATTATTGAGCAGGCGGATTGGTCATCGTAATATGAAACGTTTTTAAATTTAGAGATTGCTTCCCGTTGTTGGTCTTTAGATTTAACATTATTCTATTCCATCTATATGACGAAATATTCGCTCGATACGATATTCACGGGACAATATGGGGTCACGGATTCTATTAAAACAAGTTAAAAGTAAACCCCACTACTACTAGTAGATCACCATTATCATCATTACAGCTCTTCACAAGTCCACTGCTGAATATATGCCTCCCCAAGGAATGCCACAAAGCACAGTCTTGAGCCACCTGCATTCATCAACTTCCTGTATGTCTTACCAGGTCGTCACTCCATCTATTGGAGGTTGCCTTACACTTCGCCTACGGTGGCTCTGACGATGACGTGTACAGCTGCCCATAGAACCTCTCAATCTCACTCAAAATCTCAGGTGTCACGGAAACGATGCTACCACACTCGGTCTTTAGCTTCGACAATTGGCTCTTTCTGACATACAGATGCCTGGCAAAGACTTTGGAGCCTTGGTTCCGCTCAATCGCTTCTTCAGTACGAGCTGTACTGAGTTGCGTAAGTCCCGCCGCATGTATTGGAGATCTGTCTGTTCAGTTACCTGTATGCTGCCAAATCTGCTGAAGACTGCAGCTTCAGCAGATATTCTTTCATTGGCAGCCTCGTACTGGTAGGTGAAGTGTAGGGCGACCCCTCACTGGATGAAGTGACGACCTGGTAAGACATGCAGGAAGTCGATGGATGCAGGTGGCTCACGACCATGCTTTGTGGCATACCTTGGGGGGAGGCCTATGTCCAGCAGTGGACTTGAGAAGTGCTGTAATGATGATGATGATCAAGTGTGTTAATGTTTAAATGTAGTAACCACTATGAATTCAAAATAAACTTGCATGATTCAAGATTCGTGATTAAAACTTTCTTCCCATTGACATCATTCTAAATTGAAATGTTTTTTACCATATAATTCTTTGTCTTTTAATGAGGGCTTCTACAATTTTCCAGCGCAATATTCGTGAATTAACAGCGGAGAAATAAAATTGTTAGAGATTTTTTTAATTTATTGTTTTATTTCTGAAATATTTGTAATATTTAAAATTAACAAGATTATAAATAGATAAAACAAGTTACAGATAAAATTTTTGGAAAATTGTTTTCCAATATAAAACGGCATTTTCATAAGATAATCCCTAATGTAAGATTACAATACTACGACGGTTTTATTGCAAATGTGTCTCTGTGGCAAGGAAAGCAGGTTATATTATCTCAGCGAATGACAGATGATATAAGATGATGATAACCTTCGACATCATTCGGAAGTATTTTTACCTTAGTTGAAATTAGTCAAGAAAATCAAAGCGTTAGATATATTTTATAGCATGCCATAACACTCGACAGTTATAAATAAAAATGAAAAACCTTAACGGTGCTTTTAGTATCCATTAAGCCATAACCCCGTACAGCCTATTAGCCACTGCTGAACATAGGCCTCCCCCATAGATTGCCTCATAGGTGGATATTAGCCATAGTTGCCAAGCTTGGCAAGCTGGTTGGCAATTGCAGTTTTTTATTTTTGTCATTTTTGGAAGAGGCTGCAGCTCATCTCCTGCTTTATTTCCCTCTGTCGCCTCTTACGACACCCACAGGATGATGTGGGGAAGTGGATATTCTTATACTGCCACTACTATGACTACTAATTTACACGGTCCTAAACCTTTACTTTAAGCCACAATACTCTCAAGTTAAATAATAGCAAGATAATTTAAAATAGTAGTGTTTTTATATATAGAGATTTTGCAAGACCTTCAGCGTAAATTATTAACATTTGAAGTGTTTATTTTATATTTAAAAGAGTACCCGGTGAGGTAATTTTCAAAAGAAAAGAAGGTATGGTAAACCTCCACTCAAACCGCGGTACTTAAGGTAGTATTTTTCGTCTTGATTGGAGTTCTAATAAATGGTGACATTTGATAATCAAACGCATAAACTGATTAAAAAATTAAACTATATTTTTTTACTGCTGAGAGCTTTTTTCGTGTTTCGAAAGGAAATAAGATATTGAGCGTAAATTATTAAAATTTTAAGTGGTTATTTTAAGTTCAAAGCTAGGCACGACGAGGTAATTTTCAAAAAAAAAAAAGATATGTTAAACCTCCATTCATACCTTAGCACCTAAGATAGTTTTTCGTCTTGATTAGAACTTTCATAAAATAATGACATTTCATAATCAAATGCATAATCGTTTTAAAAAAATCGAACTATTAACTTCTCACTGCTAAGAACTTTTCTCGTGTTTCGAAAGAAAATAAAGCCATGAAGAACTTTGTTAATGGACTTTAAATTATTTTGAATTCTTTTAAATCCCCTCGCCCCGCAATTAAAAACATACTTATCTTAGCCGTAACCCTATATGGGGTCTATAAAATTTCCACTGAAGGACATGAATTTCTCTTCACAGGTAGTTAATCTCAGAGAAGGATATGTCACGGTATTTTAGTAAGTGTTCTAAAACTTCACATGTTCTTATAATGTCTTTATTTCTCAGGGATGAAGGTTTGCTCATTATATTTTTCCTTATCGCAGAGTAAATTGAGGTTGATAATAACGGGGTTAGAGCTTCGCACAACCTTTTCTGTACCAGAATATGAGTTGCCAAACATACCTCTTTTAGCATCTAGAAATTACTCTCCATTCTGGGTGTGAATAAAGAAAGTCTAGTAATTAATGACAATATTTTTGCCATCGGAAGGTCTTAAGTTTTTTTTTTATTACATAAAAACTATTATACAAGATTTTTTTATAAAATTAAAACAAGAAATTTGTTTATGTTTCAAGAAAAGGTGATAAACAAACTAATTGAGCTATTATTGGTTGATCAAAATATAATATAGTGTTCAAATATAATTAACCCTAGTCAAAACATTCTCCTGTACACAGCTGAACACTTTTTACGGCTATAAAAAGAGAATTAAATCCGTAAAATAACATTTATGTATTTTCACGTATTGACGCAACTCAATTCATTTAAATGGAAGCATGTTTAAAATCAATTATTCTCATGTTTGGGTTTAAGCGTTTGCTTTTGTATTGACTAATATTATTCAACAAACTGTAACGTTTTAATTTAAATTAATAATTATGTACAATTAGTGGATTTTTACTCTATTGTGAGAAGTCAGAGTATGTCAAAAAAAGGCACGTATGGCAATTGGGTGTGGTAGAAAAAGCGATAGGGTAGAGATAAATGTTATAGAGTTGAGGTTAAATAGTATAATAGTAGTGGTGGATAAGAATGGCAGGGTAGGAAATTGTGAGATAAGAGAACAGTATGGTTTGCTAGATGTTGTAACCAGGATCAATAAGTAATTGTTCCGGTGGATTGCTCAAGTGCAGGAATGGACAGGAAAGAGTAACAGAATGCAGATATTAATGACCAAGTCGACTAGAAACGCCCTAGACGGAATTTTATCGACCACATTAGTGATATAATGAGGAAAGGCTAAATTAAGAGTAGTAGTAAGTCCTAAACCGAGGAGCATGTATGCATACGTATATGGACGTGAAGGAGGTGAGTGGTCTGTTAGTTTCGTGGCATATGGAAGGCCGTGGTTTCTACCTACCCCTATATAGGCGACAGGCATGAGTATTTATATGTTATATTAAGTAGATTTTCAATGTTTTATATCATTCCATGGGATGGCGGCATAAGAGAACCCATAATTCCAACGCGTCCCATGGGAATTAGAAGAGGTGGTTATGAAAATTACGTTTCTTACTCCAAATGTAAAATACTCAGACCGGCAATTGAGAGCAGCTTCAATGGTATCCCACTGTGTACCACGTCTTGCACCGCGATATGTACTATGTACCGCGACCTCCAACTGCTGTTTGCTGATGTTGACCGCCGAGTATGTTGATTAAGGTAACTTCTATGAAGGAGAGATTCATGTCCGACAGCAGATTTTTACGAAATGTTGAAGAATAAAAAGTGGTGAAGATTTCATTGCGCATTGGCTTATTAATGAGTTGCAGCGCTAATGGCCGCAAGTTCTAATCCCGCGCGGAACAAGTATTTGTATGGCCTACTACCAATTGTTCCAGGTCTGGGTGTTTGTCTGTGGGTTTTATGTATCTAAACTTCCTCTGCGATAAAAGAGAAATTCCTAGTGTTAGGATAATGTTTGTTTTAAATAATATATAACATAAACTAATATATTCAATCACTATTTTATTTCTAACAAATCAATAAAAACTAATCAGAAAACAGTAAACGAAAATTGTGTTATGTTAATTAGCTGTGGTCAAAGCTTGAAATACGTTGCTATGAAAATTTTACTAGTTACGTTGAATGTCAAACAATCGCTTTTAGCCAATGATATCACACCGCGTTAGAGAGATCATTGATTCAGTTTCTCTACGACCTCATTCGTCAATGCAGCGTCGATATTATCTGTGGCTTTAGTACCACAGACTACAAAGATACCATTGTGAAAATTTTATAGACGACCGAGGAGTCATCACTTAATTTTGCATGTGTGAACTATGAGAAAGCTTTTTGATTCCATTTAAATTATTGTTTAATACATTTAAGGCGGTACTACAGTTCTCAACGGTGCCAAGTTGACTGCCGGTATATCTACGTGCTGCAGTTTTTGCACAGTACGACTACTATGGCTCTCCGCAGTACGAAACCTATCCAACTGCAGAAGGGTCTAAGATAGAGTAACGTTATATATTCCTGAAACTCTTCACAGCTGCATTGAAAGACTTTTTCAAGCTACTGGACTGGAAAGGCTACTGTATCAACATTAATGGCGAGTACATTATTCAACTTCGAGTTTCCGACAATATAGTCTTTATGGCAGAACTGCTGGAAGACCTCAGCACTATGCTCAACGAGCTCACTAGTATCTCCTAACGCAACGGATAGGTCTTGAGATGAACATGAACAAAACATAAGTCATTTATAATGTATATATATGTCATGTATAATGTATGTATAATGTATATATATATACATATATATGTATATATGTATATGTATATATGTATATATATACATATATATGTATATATATATGTACAAGAATTGCTCGTTAAATAGTATAGGATTAAATTTATATTTATGACCCAGCGGTTCTAGACGACTTCAAAAACTACAAAGTATAAAACAATTTTCACATAGCGGCGCCTCGGGTGTCGAAATTTAAATCACAATATTTTCTGATAGGATATTACGTTTATGCCGGGAATATATTTGTGAATTTTACTATCTTGATAAGTTTTAAAAGCTTGTTTAGCAAATACGAATACATTTTTCTTATAAATAGTTAAATGATACCGGCGTGGCGTATGATACGTATACAAGATACGTTTAGAATCTACCGGTACGCGACTGCCACTGGAGAACATTATTTCCACGGATGTCGGTTATTCGAGCTATATGGCCGCCCCACAACCAATACAGCTTACTGATCCTTTGGATTATGTCAATTACTGTATTTCTACTGCGGATAGCACGCAAAGAAACTCCGAACATATCCCTCTCAATAGCTTACTGAGCGACCTTGAGCTTCCTCATACAACCAGCGGTGATTGAGACATGTCATCACTGGCAACACGTAATGGTTTTATAATCCTGTTTCCAATTTTGCGGTATCTCTCTCGAATGCTGCCTAGCTGAGTTAAATCCACCAACTGACCTCTCGGTTGAAGTCGGCCTTACTTAGTCGGACTGTTTGTCCTAGGTAAACATACTCATCGTATTGCTCAGAGTAACTACCCGTATAGCTGTGACATGGACATTATACATGACTTATGTTTTGTTCATGTTTATCTCAAGACCTATCCGTTGCGTTAGGAGATACTAGTGAGCTCGTTGAGCATAGTGCTGAGGTCTTCCAGCAGTTCTGCCATAAAGACTATATTGTCGGAAAATCGAAGTTGAATAATGTACTCGCCATTAATGTTGATACAGTAGCCTTTCCAGTCCAGTAGCTTGAAAAAGTCTTTCAATGCAGCTGTGAAGAGTTTCAGGAATATATAACGTTACTCTATCTTAGACCCTTCTGCAGTTGGATAGGTTTCGTACTACGGAGAGCCATAGTAGTCGTACTGTGTAAAAACTGCAGCACGTAGATATACCGGCAGTCAACTTGGCACCGTTGAGAACTGTAGTACCGCCTTAAATGTATTAAACAATAATTTAAATGGAATCAAAAGCTTTCTCATAGTTCACACATGCAAAATTAAGTAATGACTCCTCGGTCGTCTATAAAATTTTCACAATGGTATCTTTGTAGTCTGTGGTACTAAAGCCATAGATAATATCGACGCTGCATTAACGAATGAGGTCGTAGAGAAACTGAATCAATGATCTCTCTAACGCGGTGTGATATCATTGGCTAAAAGCGATTGTTTGACATTCAACGTAACTAGTAAAATTTTCATAGCAACGTATTTCAAGCTTTGACCACAGCTAAAACATAACACAATTTTCGTTTACTGTTTTCTGATTAGTTTTTATTGATTTGTTAGAAATAAAATAGTGATTGAATATATTAGTTTATGTTATATATTATTTAAAACAAACATTATCCTAACACTAGGAATTTCTCTTTTATCGCAGAGGAAGTTTAATACATAAAACCCACAGACAAACACCCAGACCTGGAACAATTGGTAGTAGGCCATACAAATACTTGTTCCGCGCGGGATTAGAACTTGCGGCCATTAGCGCTGCAACTCATTAATAAACCAATGTGCAATGAAATCTTCACCACTTTTTATTCTTCAACATTTCGTAAAAATCTGCTGTCGGACATGAATCTCTCCTTCATAGAAGTTACCTTAATCAACATACTCGGCGATCAACATCAGAAAACAGCAGTTGGAGGTCGCGGTACATAGTACATATCGCGGTGCAAGACGCGGTACACAGTGGGATACCATTGACGCTGCTCTCAATTGCCGGTTCTAAGTATTTTACATTTGGAGTAAGTAACGTACTTTTCATAACCACCTCTTCTAATTCCCATGGGACGCATTGGAATTATGGGTTCTCTTATGCCGCCATCCCATGGAATGATATAAAACATTGAAAATCTACTTAATATAACATATAAATACTCATGCCTGTCGCCTATATAGGGGTAGGTAGAAACCACGGCCTTCCATATGCCACGAAACTAACAGACCACTCACCTCCTTCACGTCCATATACGTATGCATACATGCTCCTCGGTTTAGGACTTACTACTACTCTTAATTTAGCCTATCTTCACTATGTCACTAATGTGGTCGATAAAATTCCGTCTAGGGCGTTTCTAGTCGACTTGGTCATTAATATCTGCAAGCCCCTGCACTTGAGCAATCCACCGGAACAATCATATATTGATCCTGGTTACAACATCTAGCAAACCACACTGTTCTCTTATCTCACAATTTTCTACCCTGCCATTCTGATCCACCACTACTATTATACTATTTAACCTCAACTCTACAACATTTATCTCTACCCTATCGCTTTTTCTACCACACCCAATTGCCATACGTGCCTTTTTTGACATATTCTGACTTCTCACAATAGAGTAAAAATCCACTAATTGTACATAATTATTAATTTAAATTAAAACGTTACAGTTTGTTGAATAATATTAGTCAATACAAAAGCAAACGCTTAAACCCAAACATGAGAATAATTGATTTTAAACATGCTTCCATTTAAATGAATTGAGTTGCGTCAATACGTGAAAATACATAAATGTTATTTTACGGATTTAATTCTCTTTTTATAGCCGTAAAAAGTGTTCAGCTGTGTACAGGAGAATGTTTTGACTAGGGTTAATTATATTTGAACACTATATTATATTTTGATCAACCAATAATAGCTCAATTAGTTTGTTTATCGCCTTTTCTTGAAACATAAACAAAAATTTCTTGTTTTAATTTTATAAAAAAATCTTGTATAATAGTTTTTATGTAATAAAAAAAAACTTAAGACCTTCCGATGGCAAAAATATTGTCATTAATTACTAGACTTTCTTTATTCACACCCAGAATGGAGAGTAATTTCTAGATGCTAAAACAGGTATTTTGGCAACTCATATTCTGGTACAGAAAAGGTTGTGCGAAGCTCTAACCCCGTTATTATCAACCTCAATTTACTCTGCGATAAGGAAAAATATAATGAGCAAACCTTCATCCCTGAGAAATAAAATACACTATAAGAACATGTGAAGTTTTAGAACACTTACTAAAATACCGTGACATATCCTTCTCTGAGATTAACTACCTGTGAAGAGAAATTCATGTCCTTCAGTGGAAATTTTATAGACCCCATATAGGGTTATGGCTAGGATAAGTATGTTTTTAATTGCGGGCGGCGAGCATGACGGAGGATTTAAAAGAATTCAAAATAATTTAAAGTCCATTAACAGAGTTTTTCATGGCTTATTTTCTTTCGAAACACGAGAAAAGTTCTTAGCAGTGAGAAGTTAATAGTTCGATTTTTTTAAAACGATTATGAATTTGATTATGAAATGTCATTATTTTATGAAAGTTCTAATCAAGACGAAAAACTATCTTAGGTGCTAAGGTATGAATGGAGGTTTAACATATCTTTTTTTTTTTTTTGAAAATTACCTCGTCGTGCCTAGCTTTGAACTTAAAATAACCACTTAAAATTTTAATAATTTACACTCAATATCTTATTTCCTTTCGAAACACGAAAAAAGCTCTCAGCAGTAAAAAATAAAGTTTAATTTTTTATCAGTTTATGCGTTTGATTATCAAATGTCACCATTTATTAGAACTCCAATCAAGACGAAAAATACTACCTTAAGTACCGCGGTTTGAGTGGAGGTTTACCATACCTTCTTTTCTTTTGAAAATTACATCACCGGGTACTCTTTTAAATATAAAATAAACACTTCAAATTTTAATAATTTACGCTGAAGGTCTTGCAAAATCTCTATATATAAAAACACTACTATTTTAAATTATCTTACTATTATTTAACTTGAGAGTATTATGGCTTAAAGTAAAGGTTTAGGACCGTGTAAATTAGTAGTAATAGTAGTGGCAGTATAAGAATATGCACTTCCCCACATCATCCTGTGGGTGTCGTAAGAGGCGACAGAGGGAAACAAATCAGGAGATGAGCTACAGCCTCTTCCAAAAATGACAAAAGTAAAAAACTGCAATTACCAACCAGCTTGCCAAGCTTGGCAACTATGGCTAATATCCACCTATGAGGCAATCTATGCGAGGTAATCTATGGGGGAGGCCTATGTTCAGCAGTGGCTAATAGGCTGTACGGGGGTTATGGCTTAATGGATACTAAAAGCACCGTTAAGGTTTTTCATTTTTATTTATAACTGTCGAGTGTTATGGCATGCTATAAAATATATCTAACGCTTTGATTTTCTTGACTAATTTCAACTAAGGTAAAAATACTTCCGAATGATGTCGAAGGTTATCATCATCTTATATCATCTGTCTTTCGGTGAGATAATATAACCTGCTTTCCTTGCCACAGAGACACATTTGCAATAAAACCGTCGTAGTATTGTAATCTTACATTAGGGATTATCTAATGAAAATGCCGTTTTATATTGGAAAATATAATACAATTTTCCAAAAATTTTATCTGTAACTTGTTTTATCTATTTATAATCTTGTTAATTTTAAATATTACAAATATTTCAGAAATAAAACAATAAATTAAAAAAATCTCTAACAATTTTATTTCTCCGCTGTTAAGTCACGAATATTGCGCTGGAAAATTGTAGAAGCCCTCATTAAAAGACAAAAAATTATATGGTAAAAACATTTCAATTTAGAATGATGTCAATGGGAAGGAAATTTTAATCACGAATCTTGAATCATGCAAGTTTATTTTGAATTCATAGTGGTTACTACATTTAAACATTAACACACTTGATCATCATCATCTTTACAGCACTTCTCAAGTCCACTGCTGGACATAGGCCTCCCCCAAGGTATGCCACAAAACATGGTCGTGAGCCACCTGCATCCATCGACTTCCTGCATGTCTTACCAGGTCGTCACTTCATCTAGTGGCGGGTCGCCCTACACTTCACCTACCAGTACGAGGCTGCCAATGAAAGAATATCTGCTGAAGCTGCAGCCTTCAGCAGATTTGGCAGCATACAGGTAACTGAACAGACAGATCTCCAATACATGCGGCGGGACTTACGCAACTTCAGTACAGCTCGTACTGAAGAAGCGATTAAGCGGAACCAAGGCTCCAAAGTCTTTGCCAGGCATCTGTATGTCAGAAAGAGCCAACTGTCGAAGCTAAAGACCGAGTGTGGTAGCATCGTTTCCGTGACACCTGAGATTTTGCAGTCGCGTACCGGTAGATTCTAAACGTATCTTGTATACGTATCATACGCCACGCCGGTATCATTTACCTATTTATAAGAAAAATGTATTCGTATTTGCTAAACAAGCTTTTAAAACTTATCAAGATAGTAAAATTCACAAATATATTCCCGGCATAAACGTAATATCCTATCAGAAAATATTGTGATTTAAATTTCGACACCCGAGGCGCCGCTATGTGAAAATTGTTTTATACTTTGTAGTTTTTGAAGTCGTCTAGAACCGCTGGGTCATAAATATAAATTTAATTCTATACTATTTAACGAGCAATTCTTGTACCAATATATATATAAAAATAAAAAAAATATATTATATATATATAATCGGGATCTCGGAAACGGCTCCAACGATTTTCATAAAATTTTGTGTCCAGAGAGTTTCGGGGATAAAAAATCTATCTAGCTAGGATTTATTTTAAAAAAAATTTCTTTTTGTCCGTGTTTTTAGGCAATGAAAAACTGCTACAATATCGTTAGAATAAGAAGGTAAATTTTGACAGATTGCTAATGATTATAAATAGCTTAATTGGTACAATGGGCGGTCACAGAATCGTAAAACCCCGGTTCGAGCCCCGACCGAGCGGCTTTTTTGAATTTTTTTTTCAATTTCCTTTCTTTTTTGAGAAAATCTGTTTTTTCGAGCCCTTTTTTTAGTATTTTTTAAAAACACGAAAATTTAAATTAAAATAATTGCACTCATGATTTTTTATTCAAATAACCAGTTCCGTTTTTTCTGTTATGTCGATAAGATCAAAAAATATTATTTATATTTCATCAGTATGTAATTTGTATCTAAATATAATTTCCAAAACACACGAATTAAAAAAAAATCTAGCAAAAAATACCGAGCAAAGCTCGGTCAACCAGGTACTAAATTAAAAACCGACTACAATGACTAAAAAGAATAAAATAATTTTCACGTAATAGGCTTTCAAAGTTTTTCTTTTTTAGTTTTTTTTTAACATTTTGCGTTGAGTCATTAAAATTGATGTGGTAATATTACAATATGATATAATAAAATTATTAAATGGATATATCAAAATTAAAGGTTTTTTTTAATCATAATAAAAATACACCGCCCAAATCGTCAGCGGGTTACTTTCCCTTTCCCCCCTAATTCTCGGCCGTTTGGTCTTCCCTGCCGAGGACTTCCATCTGGCTGGGCTTTTATGTATTTAGAATATTTATTATATATTTATGTATTATATCATTTTATATACTTATTCAGCCCAACCAGATGAGAATACCTAAAGTTAAGATGCAAAATGCAGTAATTGATTTGTTTTTTTCTTAATCCAGTTTAAGCAGGCAATCAGTAATTTTTTTTTACCTTGTAATTTCGTTAGATTAACGATACGGTGTCGTTTGTTTGTGTTGTATCTGTATCTTAAATATCGGTATTACGAGGATAACCATAATACCCTAGAACTAGCCTGAAATCATTTTTAATAACTTTAATGGATTTGATTTTCATAGCAAGGGTTAGATGACCTTTTTTCTGTAACTAGATCTTTTTACTCTAAGAAAATATTTAATACTTATTTAGGTTTTCTTAACTTAAATATTAATTAAAATATTATACAAAATGCTTTAATTTCAATAACTGATGGTTATAAAAACGTTGATGATGACATAAACAGAAACTAGAGAAAAATGCAAATGAATTCGACGAACAATCATCATCATCATCATCATTACAGCCCTTCACAAGTCCACTGCTGAACATAGGCCTCCCCCAAGTAATGCCACAAAGCACGGTCCTGAGCCACCTGCATCCATCGACTTCCTGCATGTCTTACCAGGTCGTCACTCCATCTAGTGGGGGGTCGCCCTACACTACGCCTACCGGTACGAGGCTGCCACTCGAGAACCTTTTGTTCCCCATCGGTTATCGGTTCTTCGAACTATATGGCCGGCCCATTGCCACTTCAGCTTACTAATCCGTTGGGCTATGTCGGTCACTCTGGTTTTACTGCGAATATCCTCATTTCTGAGTCTATCACGCAGAGAAACTCCGAGCATAGGCCCTCTCCATAGCTCGATGAAGCGACCTTGAGCGTCCTCATACGGCCAGCAGTGAAGAACCACGTCTCTGATCCGTAAGTCATCACTGGCAACACGCACTGGTTGTACACTTTAGTTTTCAGAGATTGAGGTATACCTGACGAGAAGATGTGTCGTAATTTCCCGAACGCTGCCCAGCCCAGTTGAATCCGTCGATTGACCTCTCGGTCGAAGTTTGACTTACCTAGTCGGACTATTTGTCCCAGGTAAATGTACTCGTCAACAACTTCGAGCATAGTGCTCCCAACAACTACCGGCATAGGTGTGACATGGACATTGAACATAATCTTTGTTTTGGCCATGTTCATCTTAAGACCTATCCGTTGGAGACACCATTGAGGTCATTGAGCATAGTGCTAAGGTCCTCCAGCGATTCTGCCATAAGGACTATATCATCGGCAAATCGAAGGTGAGTGATGTACTCGCCATTGATGTTAATACCGTATCCTTTCCAGTCCAGTAGCTTGAAAACGTCTTCCAACGCAGCGGTGAAGAGTTTCGGGGATATAACGTCACCCTGTCTTACACCTCTCTGCAGTTGGATAGGTTTCGAACTCTGGTTCTGTACTCGGATAGCCATCGTAGCCTACTGTACAAACACTTCAGCACCTCGATATACCGACAGTCAACTCGGCACCGCTGAAGGGACTGTAGCACTGCCCAAATTTCGACGGAATCAAAGGCCTTCTCATAGTCCACATACGCCAGGCAAAGTGGCAGATTGTACTCTTCGGTTTTCTGTACAATCTGACGCAGGGTATGTATGTGGTCTATGGTACTGAAGCCTTTTCGGAAACCGGCTTGTTCGGGAGGCTGGAAGTCGTCGAGTCTGCGTGCGAGACGATTCGTAATGACTCTCGAAAACAGCACGTAGACGCGGCTCAGAAGGGAAATCGGTCTGTAGTTCTTCAAGAGAGCGTTGTCGCCTTTCTTAAAGAACAAGACCACCGCACTTCTGCTCCACGCCGCCGGAGTAGTGCCACCATGGAGGACGGAATTGAAGAGATTCTGAAGGACTTCAAGTACCGGTGTTCCACTCGCTTTCAGAAGCTCAGCTGTATTTCCATCCTCGCCCGGGGCCTTGCCGTTTTTAAGGTGGTGGAGAGCCATTTTAATCTCGCTCAGACTGACGTCCGGGATATCATCGGAATAGTGTCGGGTAAGACTTGCTCTTGTATCATTACTCACACTTGCGTGTGGCTCCAACGATGATGTGTTCAGCTGTCCATAGAACCTCTCAATCTCACTCAAAATCTCAGGTGTCCCGGAAACGATGCTGCCACACTCAGTCTTCAGCTTTGACAGTTGGCTCTTTCTGGAAGACAGATCTCTGGCAAAGACTTTGGAGCACTGGTTTCGCTCGATCGCTTCTTTAATACGAGCAGTATTAAAGTTGCGTAAGTCTTGCCGCATGCATTTGGAGATCAGTCTGTTCAGTTGCCTGTATGCTGTCAAATCTGTTGACGATTGCAACCTCATCTCCCGTCTAACAGCCATGAGATTAAGAGTGTGATCGAAGAGTTTTTGTGTTCTTCTGCGGCGGGTCTTGCAGAACTTAGCTCCGACCGCATGGACAGTTTCCACGAGCTTGTCATTCATATCGTCCACTGCATTGCAATCTTCTAGGCACTGAAAGCGGTTACGTAACTCGAGCTGAAAAGTCTCGGGATTCTGGATTAGAGTACGAGGGGGGACGGAGCGTTGAGTTCATTAGACGAGACCTCTCCAACTTAACGTTTAGGTTCAGTGTGCCTCTAACCATTCGGTGATCGCTGCCGGTTTTCACCCTTGCGATCACTGAGACATCACTGAACAGTTGGCGTCTGGTCGTCATAATGAAGTCAATCTCATTTTTTGTCGAACCGTCGGGGCTCGACCAGGTCCACTTCCTGTGCGGCCGCTTCTGGAAGAAAGAGTTCATCATAAAGAGTCCCTCTTTCTCCATAAAGCCATTTTTCTACCTTCTTTTTAAATTCGTAAAGTGGAAGTGAATAAAAGTCAAGAATTTTGTTTATTTTGTTATACAAATGTAAACTAAGATAACCATGTTGGCGCCTGGCAAAGGACGTGCGGAAAGCGGTTGGAGTCGAGACATTAACTATTGTACGTTTTCTTTCTATTTTGTCTTTGTCGTATGCAGTAGCAAGATGTTGTCTGCTTATAAATTGTAAAATGTATAACTGCCGAACAGTAAGAACTTGACAATCACTATAGAGTGTTCTAGTTGGGAATCTAAACGTCTTAAAAGTCATCGTTTTAAGCAACGACCTTTGGGCTCTTTCAAGTCGCAAAATGTGGGTTTTGCATGCGCCACCCCAAACTCTAATACAATAGTTTATTACTGACTGAGCAAGCGCGTAATATACTACGCGAAGTGTATCAAAATCAGCCACATACCTTAGATGTTTAAACGCCCAAATTAGCTTCCTTCCTCTAGAGGTTTGTATGGTGCGCTATGTGGTCTGGAGGCGTGATTGGGCCGTTTTTTTTCGAAGATGAGGCTGGAAATGCGGTAACGGTCAATGGATCACGCTATCGCGAGATGTTAACATCTCAATTTTGGCCTATTATTGATGACATCGATATCACAAACATGTGGTTTCAACAGGACGGTGCCACATGTCACACAGCCAACGAAACGATCAATTTATTGCAAACCAAATTTCCCGATCGCATAATTTCACGAAATTCAGCTGTTAAATGGCCAGCCAGATCGTATGATTTAACACCACTGGATTATTTTTTGTGGGGCTATGTTGAGAACAGAGTCTATACGGAGCAAATCGAAGCAATCGCGGCCTTAAAACTCAAAATCCGAGAAGTGATTAACGAAATAGACCCGCCATTTTGCCAAAAAGTGATTAAAAACTTTGATGAAAGAATCTACATCTGTCAGCGTGGTCGTGATGGACATTTGCCAGATATCGTTTTTCATTCATAATTTCCAAACTTTTCTCATCATAATACAATAAAAATTTGAATCATCTTCATCTAAAATCTTTGTTTTATTTTGTTTTAGAAAACAAAGTTCTTGTTGAAAAACCCGGTAGCATTGGGTGACAAACGAGCACACAGTTGACTAGATGGTAAGTGGATGCTGTGGTCCATAGACATCCACAATTATCTTCAACTAAGGATCAAAATGCAAATGCGTTGTCATCCCTGAGGACTAAGATGGAATTCCTCGATTCCATTAAAAAGCGTCTCCGGTTCTCTACACTCATCTTACGAAAAACAGCAGCATTACGCTGCTATTTTATGCTGGTACACTGTGAGAGCATGGTCCTGCGCCGGTCGAACAGACTCATTGCGCCACAACTATAATATAGCTGCAGCGTGACTCAAAATGTTTTGTTCTGAATGCTGCTCAGAAGCGCTATATCAGATTACTGGCAGCCCGTGACTGCCTCTGGACTTGAAGTTAGCACTCAGATCATTCGGAATTGACTTTGACCACCTTCGATCCCCTATCGAGGTTCCATGACGTAGACAAAACAGTCGCTATTGATGGAATCGTTTGACGATTTCGAGTAAACCATACGCACCAGTTTGTACTGGTCGATGATAATGCGCCCGCACATCGAGCTCAAAGAGTCCATGCTGCTTTACAAGAATTCGACATCACAAGGTTAGAGTGACCTGCCGGCTCGCCTGAATTAAACGCAATAGAACATGCGTGGATTGGTCTTAAGCGAGCTGTTCGGAACCATCAGTCACTTTCCCAGATAGTGCCAGAGATCAGGGATGCCGTAATGAAAGAATGAGGCAGATTACCGAAAGTAATGCTAGGTAACTTGATCCTCTGAATGTCCAAGAGGGACAAAATTTTTACAAATTGACTTCAATATAAATAAAATAGGAACATCATCAATGTATTCGAAGTCAATTAAATGTGCATTATTAAGGATAACTCAAGAACTACTGGTCAGATATTGATCAAATTTATATGGGATCCTACAAGAAGCACCAGTTTTTCAATAAAAAGAATCATCAAAATCGGTTCACTTTCTCCTTTTTGAAGTCGGTTAAAAATAAAAAAAGAGTATCATTTTTTTATTTTATACAGTGTATCTCTATTTTAAAAAGATATAAAGTAAACACTTTTTCTTGATAAAAATATATCTGCTTTTACTAATGATCAGAAACTTTTTTTGATGCGTCTATATAAGAAAATTTAAGTATGTACTCAGTTCACCTGAAATTAACAATTTCACAAAAGTAAAACTAGTTTCATACATTCTACTTAATACTAACTATTACCACAGTATAATAAAAATTTATAGACTATGCTATTACTAATACTGCCGTATTTTCATAGTGAATCTATAAAAGTTAAGCAAACATAATGTGGTAGCAACGAGTCGTACAACAGCCATTTTTAAAAAATCTACGTTGAATGAATACATATGTATACGTAAATACATCGTACTCATCCAAGAATAACTCAGTAAGTTATAGGGTGAGTTGTTCATCCGATAATTGCTGCATATATATACGTGGTAGAGCCATGCTGCAGTTATATTAGTAGTATAGTTGTAGCAAGATGGGTCGGCTCGACCGGGGCAGGACCACGCTCTCACAGAATACCAGCGTGAAATAGTAGCTCAATGCTGCTGTGTTTCGTGTGGTGAGTGTAGAGACCGGAGACCCTTTTTACTGGAAACGAGGCATTCAATCTTAGTCCTCACGGGTGAAAACGCATCTGCATTTTGATTCGTAACCGAGGATAGATGTATATGTCTATGGGCCGCAGCAACCACTTACCATCAGGTGGACTGTGTGCTCGTTTGTCATCCTATCCTATAAAAAAAATGTTATACTTTGCTGAGGCATTATGTAATAACGCTTGTTATATAATTTTAATATATATAAATTACGTGTCACGTTGTTTGTCCGCGATAGACTCCTAAGCTACTTAAACCGATTTTAATCAAATTTGCACAACGTGTGCAGTTTGGTCCAACTCGAGAGATGGATGGTTTTTTGCCCATGAGTGACCCACAATTTTTAACGAATTTATGAATTTTTAATAGGACATGACAAAGGGTCTTCGGAAAGGGCAGAATAACTGCCTGGTAAGCTAGTTTAAATATAAAAGTCCACCCCCGAACAAAGGCGTCACCGGTAGACCACCTCATAGAGGCATATTTGCCATAGTTACTACGTTTAATAAGCGGATTGGTAACCGCAGTCTTTTATCCTTATTCAGCTGTCATCTCGAAGATGCCGCTTTCTATTTTCTGGTTCAGTTTTCCTATGCTGTGGGATAATATGGGTAGTTAAGAGTTTTACACCGCCAATACACAGTTAAAACTTGCAATACCGGAGACATATTTTAAAATCAATTTTCATGAAAGATCTATTTACTTGATTGATGTATTTGGAACTCCAATAGTATTCCCAGGCAACCTACAATCTGTCAAACGTCAAGGTGTAAACTAATTAAAGCGGTAACGGTATTAATTTTACAAAATTGATTGATATATTACGAAATAATTTATTAGTTCCATAAAATGACGAAGACAAATTTTCCATTATTATCGCCTACTATTTTTATAATAAATTTATTATTTTTTAATTTTAATCGTTTGAATAATGTTTAGTTAGTTTAATGTCATACCTTTCTTCCATATTTCTGTACTGTTAACGAAAAATAAAATTAAATAATATGGTTCTAGTTCTTAACTCGAGTAATTTATTTATAGTTTTTAAAAATTTCCTCATATTTCTATGGATAAGACTAAACCCAACGCTTGAGTGAGTGTGCTTTAAGCCGAACGTACTCCACTTAGGCCTTACTAAGAGCTTTCAGTGGAGCGTACGGCGTAGCAGTGCGTCCGGCATACAATTCAGCGGTTGTTACATAAAACACAGTGGTACAAAAAGCGTGTCATTGTTGTGTGCTCCAAATATACTCCTTTCAGTTGCACCTTCTTCATTTAATTTCATCACTAAGGCCTAGCAGCACGTTTGGCTCACATTTGGAACGGCTCACATAGTAATTATATCGGTATTTATGAAACAAATTGTACTCACTTAAATTAGTAGTCCCGGAATATTTCTAAGCTTCATTTTATCGAGTTAAAATTTAAATATATTTAATGATTATTACAACATAAATCACATATGATTGTTAAAACATAAATCAACATAATGATTATTAAAATAATAATAGCCGTGTAGTGGCGGTTAAGAATATCCACTACCCCATATCTTCCCGTGGGTGTCGTAAAAGGCGACAGAGGGAAACAGGCAGGAGATGGGCAGCAGCATCTTCCTGATAACAGCAACTGTACGATAAAAAAAACTGCGGTTGCCAACCCGCTCGCCAAGCGTGGCAACTACGGCAATATACCCCCATAAACAATTACACAAATAGACGGCCCCCAGTCCCCTGCGGCCCCGCTATTCCTGGCTACGGTGGCGACCATGGTAACGGCGGGGCAGGGGATGCTAAGAATCTCCGGTGGAGGTTCGGTTGCCACCTACGACGACTCGACCTGGCAACATTTAACGCACGCACCCTGAGGACTGACGAGAAGATCCTGGAGCTGGAAAAAGAGATAGACAAGTTGCGCTGGAATATTATAGGATTATCCGAGGTCCGAAGAGAGGGGGAGGACACGATGATTCTCGAATCTGGCAACTTGTTCTATCACCGGGAGGGCGACCATCTGTCCCAAGGAGATGTCGGATTTATCGTCCACAAGTCTCTCGTCAACAACGTTATAAAGATTGGGAGTGTGTCGACGAAGATCGCATACCTGATACTCAGAATCACCAAACGGTATTCGCTGAAAGTCATACAGGTTTACGCACCAACCTCGGCACATCCCGATGAGGAGGTGGAGGAAATGTATGAGGATATTTCCAAAGCCATGCATTCCTCCAAAACCCACTACACGGTGTTGATGGGAGACTTCAACGCAAAACTAGGCACAAGAGAAAACGGTGAGCCGACGTTAGGGAAATTTGGAGTAGGGCAATGGAACCGAAGGGGCCAGCAGCTGGCCGACTTTATGGAGAAAGAGGGACCCTTTATGATGAACTCTTTCTTCCAGAAGCGGCCCCACAGGAAGTGGACCTGGTCGAGCCCCGACGGTTCGACAAAAAATGAGATTGACTTCATTATGACGACCAGACGCCAACTGTTCATTGATGTCTCAGTGATCGCAAGGGTGAAAACTGGCAGCGATCACCGAATCGTTAGAGGTACACTAAACCTAAACGTTAAGTTGGAGAGGTCTCGTCTAATGAAGTCAACGCTCCGTCCCCCTCGTGCTCTAATCCAGAATCCCGAAAATTTTCGGCTCGAGTTACAGTGTCAAGAGTTACAGTTACAGTGACAAAACAAAGATCATGTTTAATGTCCATGTCACACCTATGCCGGTAGTTGTTGGGAGCACTATGCTCGAAGTTGTTGACGAGTACGTTTACCTGGGACAAATAGTCCGACTAGGTAAGTCGAACTTCGACCGAGAGGTCAATCGACGGATTCAACTCGGTTGGGCAGCGTTCGGGAAATTACGAAATATCTTCTCGTCAGGTATACCTCAATCTCTAAAAACTAGATTGTACAACCAGTGCGTGTTGACTTACGGATCTGAGACGTGGTCCTTCACTGCTGGCCGTATGAGGACGCTCAAGGTCGCTCAGCGAGCTAAGAAGGCTATGCTCGGAGTTTCTCTGCGTGATAGACTCAGAAATGAGGATATCCGCAATAAAACCAAAGTGACCGACATAGCCCATCGGATTATTAAGCTGAAGTGGCAATGGGCCGGCCATATAGCTCGAAGAACCGATAACCGATGGGGAAGAAAGGTTCTCGAGTGGCAGCCTCGTACCGGTAGGCGTAGTGTAGGGCGACCCCCCACTAGATGTAGTGACGACCTTGGTTAAGATATGTAGGAAGTCGATGGATGCAGGTGGCTCAGGACCGCACAGTCCTTGTGGCATTACTTGGGGAACGCCTATGTTCAGCAGTGGACTTGTGAAGTGCTGTAATGATGATGATAATGAAAACATAAATCTACTTAGACTATTATAGTAATTTTCTGAATCTCTTGACATTACTACCAGCCAAGTGCACGTCACGTCACCTTTTAAGTAAGTTTTCCGTCTTGGCTCTTGTTTATTTTTGTCAAACGAAGCTTACCAGATGGTAACATAAAGGTTGAACTAAATTGAAACCATATGAAAAAAATACATAATGCTTTGTTATACAATGTAACCTGAATGTTTAAAAAATGTATAATGGTCTATGTGAGTAAATCCGTAAGGTATTATCGTTTGACCTAGTTCGCTCTTTATATGAATGAAAAATGTTTGTTTATTTTGGAAACAGCTTACAAACTGTATCATGAATCGATGTTGTCAATATTTGTTTTTTTAAATACGGTGTATCCGATACTAATAGAAAAGCAAAATATAGGCCTACGTTTTAGCTATTAGCCTTGAACAGATCAAGGGTGACCTTATATTGCTCGTACATTAGTTTTAAGATGTACACTTGTCATACATTTATATATTAGATGTTCTGTCCTTGAGTCACATTTGTACATCTATTAATTTTATACTTACATAATCCTAATTCTAACATGTAGTGTAACGTGTCGTATAGTAGCGGCTAACAATATCTACTACCTAATAACATGGCAATATACCACCTATCCCCGCCGGCACCAATGAAATTGTTAATTGCAATTTAAAGTACTGATTTACCACGTGCTCGGCGGTGAAGGAAAACATCGTGAGGAAACCTGCATGTCTGAGAAATAAGAAAAATAAAATATTTCGAAGACATGTGAAGTTCGCCAACACGCACTGGGGCAGCGCGGCGGACATTTCCTTGCCCTAAAACCCTCTCAGAAATGAGAGGATGCCTGTGCCCAGCAGTGGGACGTATATAGGCTGTAACTTTACTTTACTTTACTTTACTTTTTTATACCATCTATTGGCAAAGGTTATGATGAAACTACCTCCAGTGCCTGGCGGATCCACTATTCCTGGCTACAGTGGCGACCATGGTAACAGCTGGGTGTTAAGAATCTCCGATGAAAGTTCGATTGCCACCTAAGACGACACGACCTGGCAACATATAATTCACGCACGCTGGGGACTGACGGGAAGATCTTGGAGCTGAAAGAAGAGATAGAAAAGTTGCGCTGGAATATTATAGGATTATCTGAGGTGCGAAAAGAGGGAGATGACATGGTAATCCTCTAATCGGGCAACTAGTTCTATCACCTGGAGGTGACCATTTGTCCTAAGGACGTGTCGGATTTATCGTCTACAAGTCTCACACGCCCATTCTTTACAACGTTAACGTGTGTCGACGATTAACCAAAACGTTATTTGCTGTAGTTCATACAGGTTTACACCAACCTTTGCACATCCCGATTAGGAGTTGGAGGATATATATAAGGATTTTTCCAGAGTCATGCATTCCTCCAAAACCCACTATACGGTGTTAATGGGTTACTTCAATGCAAAGCTGGGAACAAGAAATCACGGTGAGCTGAAGGTGGGAAAATTGGGTACCGGAAATCAAGGGGTCAGAAGCTGGCCTACTTCACCGAGAAAGATGGACTCTTTGCAATGAACTCTTTCTGTAAAAAACGGTTCTTCAATACATCTGCTATTGAAGAAGCGATCGAGCGGAATCAAGTCTCCGAAGTCTTTGCTAGAGATCTTCTGGTAGGAAGAGCTAACCATCGAAGCTAAAGACCGAATGCGGTTGCATCGTTTCCAGGACACCTAAGATTTTAAGTGATATTGAGAGGTTCTATGGGCAGCTGTACACGTCATCGTTAGAGCCACAAACAAGTGTGAGTAACGATCC
The DNA here is from genome assembly GCA_907164705.1 of Parnassius apollo. Taxonomy (NCBI): domain Eukaryota; kingdom Metazoa; phylum Arthropoda; class Insecta; order Lepidoptera; family Papilionidae; genus Parnassius; species Parnassius apollo. The sequence goes on from CAJQZP010001342.1 coordinate 8,080,841, forward strand.
AAGAGCAAGTCTTATCTGTCACTATTCTGATGATATCCTGGACTTCAATCTAATCAAAATTCAAATGCTCTCCATCATCTTAAAAATGGAAAGACTTGTTCTTCAAGAAAGGCGAAAAGGCTCTCATGAAGAACCACCGACCCAATTTTCCTTCTAAACCGCGTCTATTTAGTGATTTTGAGAGTCATTACAAATCGGCTCGCACGCAAACTCGTCGGCTTCCAGCCTTCTGAATAAGTCAGTTTTCGAAAACGCTTTAGTACCATAGACCACATACATAACCTTTGGCAAATTGTACAGAAGACCGATGAGTATAATTTGTCCTTTGCTTTGCATATGAGGCCTTTAATTCTGTCAAATTTGGCGGTGCTACAGTACCGACAGAACTAAAATACGGTTTCGTATGCAACTGCAGACAGGTGTAAGACAGGTTAACTTTATATATACGAAATTCTTCACCGCTTCATTGAAGGAAGTTTTCAAGCTACTGAACTGAAAAGGATACGGTATTAACGTCAATGGCGACTACATCGCTTACTTTTTATTTGCAATATAGTCTTATTTTCAATATAGTCTTATTTTCAATATAGTCTCTTTGACGGAATCGCTGCAAGACCTAAGCACTATGCTCAATGATCTCAATAGTATCTCCCAACGGATAGATCTTAAGACGAGTATGTTTACCTGGGTCAAATAGTTCGACTAGGTAATTCCAACTTTAACCGAGAGGTCGATCGACAGATTCAATTCGGATGGGCAGCGTTCGGGATATTACGATACATCTTCTCGTCAGACATGCCTCAAAACCTGAGAACAAGATTGTATAACTAGTGAGTATTGCCAATGATGACCTATGGATCCGAGACTTGGTCCTTCATTAGTGGCCGTTTTGGCGCTCAAAGTCGCTCTACGAGCCATAAAGAGAGAAATTCTCGGGGTTTCTCTGCGTTATAAACTTAGAAATTAGGATATCTGCTGTGAAACCAGAGTAACCGACATAGCACAACGGATTTGTAAACTATAGTGGCAATGGGCCCGCCATATAGCTCGAAGAACCGATAACCTATAGGGAAGAAAGGTTTTCGGGTGGTATCCTCGTACCGGCAGGCGTAGAGTAGGACATCCCTGACTAGATGGAGTGACGACCTTGCAAGACATGCAGGAAATCGATGGATGCGGGTAGCTCAAGATCGTGCCTTGCGGCATCCTTAGAGATGGTCTATGTTCAGCAGTGGAATCGTGAAGGGCTGTAATGATGATGACGATTAATGATGAATTACAACATGCGAGAGAATAACCGTTAATTTCAATTGGCTTGGCTTATGGCATTTTGCCGAAACGAGTTATACTATTCAAATTAACCTTTTCACCTTTTAATTTATTATGAGCCAGTACTTAACAACAATTCCATCTGGTGATAAGTAGTGATGAAGCCCTAGATGATAAATCTTACTATCTTATCGTAACAAAACGTCATAATTCTATATTCTAAGCAAATTGTCTTGAGCCCTACTTTATGTATTCGACCAAATGGCTCCTATTTGATGTCTAATTAGTAAATTTGTACTTGCAACTTTTTCAAATAAGGAAAGTCATAATTACGTAAAATGATTTCGTCGCGTTTAATTAACTTATATTTATATTTCCAGTGTTTTGTGGTCTTTACAGCACCCTTGATTAGAAGAGGATCGAGATATTTAACGATCCAATGTTGCTTAAGACGTCAGCTACTTCAGTTTAAACTTAATAATTTTTGGTCTTATTTAGAATTTATTATTTGTAAGAACTTAAGGTATCTTGAAGTCTCGCAATTTTGTATTTGGGTAGGGATTTTTTTTATTATAAGATCCCATCTCCAACTAGATGAAATGATGATCTGGCAGGAGATGCAGAATGCGATGGATGAAGGTAGATCAGGATTGTGCTTTATGGCACTCCTTGGGGTATGCCTATGTTCAGTAGTGGACTTGTCACTCCATGACTCATGACCCCATATAGCTGATGTGAAGCATCAATGTTCCGGGAAGTCTGCAGTGTGTGATCATATCCTAGACAGCCCCAACCATTACATCAGGTTTGATAGACCACAAATCCTCGCAAAAGAACACCCATTCCTATCAAGGATGATACGTGAGGCTATTGAAATTAAAAAACATCCTAATTTCAATAGAGAAGGAGGCTGGATACTACCACCTGCTTGGTATTCTATAATCAATAAAATTAAAACTAAACCCAAGCATACCACTGCAAGACCTCAAGACATAGTTCATTTTGCATAGATCGGACCATAAACAATAATTAAAAAAGCTGAAGGTACTCCGTTTAACAATGACATCGGGACGTCAGTCACCTCAGTCTCCCGTGACCATGGGTGCTGGAAAGCACCCGAAACGTCGGGAATTAAAAATAGAAATAATTTAAATTCAAATTAAACGCGATAAAATCCGTAAAAGTAGTTTTAATCAATATGTATGGATATATAAATTCGTATGCTGCTAAAGCATTTCACGGAGGTACTATAAAATTATAACATTGCCAACCTTGTTACCTGTGAAAATGAATAAAATGATTGATAGTCATCAATACAGCGTGCGAAACGAATTAAATTGACTATTAAAAACAACACGTAAACGCGGCTCGAAAGGGAAATCCGTGTGTAGTTTTTCAAATAACGGTTGCTTTCTAGTCATTATGATGAAGTTAATCTCAATTTCAGCAAACAAACAAAAATACAGCGATCACAGCGTATTTCGCATATTATATAGAATCTGTTATCAGATACGGACTTTTAATGTGGGTATTGTGGAGTAATGGCACAGACTCTCAAAAAGTATTTTATCTCAAAAGTGCTGTATTAGAGCTATTAGTAACACCCCATCAGACACATCATGCAAGCCTTATTTTAAGAGTTTAAACATATTTCCTTTTCCCTGCCTCTATATATTTGAGCTCTGCTCTCGAGCCCTGAGACAGATGAAGCTGTAAGAGTCGCATAGACTAACAGCACCAACATCTAGATACTAGACTAATGCAAAACAAGCACATATTCTTACAAGCTAAAGATGCAACTAAAATAAATTTATGGATCCCACATAAACTAGTACTTGACACAATTCTAAAAAGTAAGCGCTTTCGAAAAAATAGCTATGCAATGTGCAACACTATTCATAACAAAATTCCTCACATATTAAGCAATTATCATATAATAAGTTTAAAATTTCATAACGACGATGGCCGGTAGAGAAACTATTTTATACAGTAAATGAGTTTTTGAATTGTAGTGACTAAGTAGTTTTATCGTAATTAAAAACGATGCATTATTAACTTATTTATATGAATTTATTTATTTATAAAGGTTGTAAAATGACGTTTTAGATATTTATATAGATTGAATTTAGTAATTAATTATATAAAAAAAATCTTTTGAATATTTGCACGGTGTTAAAAACAGCTAAATATATTTTCTTAACACAATAACAGTGATAACATCAAGAACATAATATTTTGTACCTATTTAGTTGCAAATTAAAAAATTGAATTTGAATTTGAACATGAATTCCTTAAGCCATCGGTGCATCCTAAAATGGTACTTATTGCAACTTTTGGCATAGAATATACCTTAATCGAAGTCCACGCCACTAAATATGAAACTTCTCCGTAGTAGGAAAAATATCAATTACCGTTGTCGGCTTTTATTTAATCCACGAGAAGAAAACGTTGTATTCTTTTACGCCATCACCACAAAGTTATATTAAAGCACATGGAATATCTTTTCCTATGAGCTAAATTCCAACTCGATTACGTAATTTATAACATAAGAAATTATGATATTATCAACGCATTTTTATATCAATTCGGAAATTTTAAAGAATGTCTTTCATCTTGCGTTTCTGAAAATACGTTTAAAAACAGTGTTTGTAATTCAAAATATTTTCCATAGTAGGTACGTCAAAAGTCATACAAATTATTAAGGGTTGTTGGGTAAAGTAAGTTGAGTATTATTCATCTAATCTTCCAAACTCGTTATTTTGAAATCCTTTTAGGGAAATAAAAGGTAAATTGTTCTATCATTCCCATTAATTTTGAAAAAAAAAATTGTAATACTAAACACATTTCTTTTCTGGTTACTTAATTAAAATAGGCACTTATTATTTTAACTATTAAAAACCTTTTTATTCCAAAGCAGATTTATTAACGAAATTTAAATTAGGCCCACATTCAAACATTGAAAGTCAGTATATGGCGAAATAATGGATCTAACGTTTGACGGACTATTTTATTTCATTTGTAATAGTTTTATTGATAAATATAGATGATACTTGTTGAGCCTTATATTGAGCGTAATAATTATTCCTTTCTTTTCCATATTATTACTTGCATGTTAGGTATATGAACAGCGCTATCTTTAATTGTTGAATAATAACTCGAGACCCTCTATAATTATTGAAGATTATTCAACGCTTGTACAATATATCTTCAAATCATCGGTATCTGAATTAAATTCAATGTCGCATTGCTCCCCAAATTGCTTATACGATATCTGAAATAGACATTCCATGCTTGCTTTTTCAGCTGATTTTTGAGCCGAAACGCTTGTGAATATACCTCCAGTCACGCGAAACCCCAGTTCCCTTGCCAACGCTTTTCTGCAAAATGTAGAGAAAATATAATTGACTGCAAAATGTAGAGAAAATATAATTGACTAAGTGACAGCGTACATATTATATCAATAAAATTAACTAAATTGATATAGATATTAATAGTGAAATACGAGTAATATTAAATTATAAATACGTTCCCTTTCCACCTATCTCTCCTCTCTGATATAAGGATAAATTAATTTTATTTAAAAATTAATAAATGGACTTTTCAATAATTTAAAATATTTTGACCTTCCTTGCACTTTTCCTTTCACATAAAGACTTTTAATGGTGAGTTTACTACTAGGAGGGTTTATTTTAAAACGGTCCATATAACTCCATCAGTGAGGATGTACCGGTAGGGATAGGTGAAAAAGTGATTTATTAAAATAAATAAATGTTATTTAAACAGTGCACGAAATAATTTATTTGACATATAATATGTGTTATATTTTAAACTATTTCATTAAAGTTTAAAAAACCAGTAAATGTGCATAAGACAGAGAAGAATGTTATAGAAGACATAACTTTAGACCTGTTAATTTAAATGTGCTCTATGTTACCTGGCTTTAAGTAATTCTACGGCGATACCCAGACCTCTGTATTCCGCAGCTACAGAAAGTCCAGCCCCCATAAGATACAAATTTACGTCGTATTTGTCATATATCATAGTAAACTTGGTAGCTTCTGAGAACATGCGAAGCGACATAATGCCAGCTTTGGATTTTGGCTGAAAGGAACATATTAGTTTATAGTATTATTGTAAATTATAACAATTTTTTTATTCTATTATAACAAAATTAAACATAAGCATATAACATTATACAGGAGTCCCCAGGCGTGACATAAAGTTGAAAAATCGCGCTGAAGTGATAAGCCACGACAATTAGTGACGATTCCAATCTTATTTTTAAATTGTAGCAACACGAGCAATACAAGCGTATACAAGCAATAGGGAAGGTTCTATTACTAAAAAGGTACTATTCATCGTAATAGACGAATGAGGTAATGTTGGAAACTCTTCCGCGAATTACAGGCTTTATAACGTCACATATAATCCAACATAGCGGCTTATTGAGGAAATAAAAGGCTACCAAAATAAAATTTAAAATCGTATTTAGGATCAAATGGAAGACTGTCGAGTACATCCCGAAAATATATAGATTACGATAAGTACAGGCATACACATAAATAATTTATATCCCTGTAATGAAGCACACGTTATTTATGGTTTTTACTTTAAATATTATATATTTAAATGATTTTTCTAATGTACTTTGTATGTACAACACATTAGCAATTGCAATGTCGAAATGCTAGTGAAATATGTCTACGTCTATGCATATGTATATATTAGGAAGGTTTTAGGACTTTATGATTCATATTAAGAGGTTTATGATGAATCTCGCTTATTATTGTAACATAAATGAAAAAATTGCTGGATATCCTGAGAAGCTAAAATTCTTTGGCGTTGACAGCTTGTCAAACCGACGAATTTACCTTGATATGATAATGTTCTATAGAAAGTGCACGGAACTACAGCAAAAATGTTCCAAGTTCCAAGTAAAAAAAGTTAAGTTCCAAGACGTTATCCGCGTAAATCTGTAACTTTGTTCTGTCCACTTCCTTACACATCTAATCTCTTAACAGTAATTTAGCTAGAATGCCACGCTTGCTCAATTCAATGTCGGATTCTGTGGACATTCTTAGCGATTCTTTATCCTTTTTAAAAAAAAATTAAGAGTTAGTATTAAATACAATCTCTTAAATTCTGTAGTATTGTTTTTTTTTTGATATTACAAAATGTTAATTTTATTATTTAATTCAATTGTTTTTTGTCTTGTTTGGTATTTTTTAGCTTTTAAATTATTTTTAGACGATGTTTCTAATACTTTGTAATTTAAGTTATAAAATTTTACTCGTCACGTGATATATTGTGGCTGCCTTAAATAGGTGCTACATTTAAAATTAAGTTAATATATTATATTTGTGAATATGTACCTCTTATTGTACTTAAAGAAATAAATAAATAAATTAGTTCTTATTTTTAGAAACCATTTTATAGCACGTATTAAATAACAAAATCGTTATTTTGATTGTTTTAGATATTATCCAGTAAAATGAAATACGTCATCCAATTTTGAAAATTAACTAGTAGAAGTCTTTCTGAGTACCGGATTATGTTCAATGAAGCGATCTTTTTCCTGTGGCATGCACATGTTTACCCCTACGAGTGTATGGCCCGTGCCGTCGCCTTCAGTGAGAAAGCAAGCTAAACTCATTTTCTGCTCAATGATTGACGTCAGCAGCACTCGATATTCTTGTATTGCCTCTGGGTCGTCGGCTGTACCTGTTAATTGTAGAGTCATTTGTTTTCATTTTTAATACGTATTAATCAATATTAATAAAGTATGATTCAGTTTAACGTTGTGTGAGAAGTGTAAGAACATCCATTACTCAATCAACATCATGTCGTGTGTATCGTAAGAGGCGACAAATAGTAACACATCAGGAGCTGGGCAGCCGTGTATTCCTTGCGTTTGCGAAGCGTGGCAACTATGGCAAATATCCCCCCTATGTGGCAATCTATGGAACGGGGCCTATGCTCAGCAATAGGATTTAACCGTAACGGATCAGTTTAATAAATATATGAAGAACTCAATTTTGAGGGTATTCGTAAAGCGGTATTAGGTTCTACCTATTTACGCTTCACATGATGGTACGTGGCTACTGCAATCAATGGACACCTGTAGCTTCAAATAAAAACGGCTACAAATGCGTTGTCACCGATGAGAACGAAGATGGAATGGAATGACTCAAATACTGTAATTATACTGGTTATCTACACCTTTGAGAACTAAACACAAGAGTACAAGCACTACTATTTTGAGAAAAAAGGGGTAAGAAGTTAGGGTAACACCCAGAGGGACTACTAGGCAGGAAAGTAAAGCTACCTGAAAGACTAATTCCTGCTTAAATTGTTTAAGCTATCTAGATAGCTTGAACATACAAAACTTCTCAAACCTTTCGTTGTCTACTTTTTTACCAATGAAATTTCAAATATGATCCTACTATTGTACTTTGCATATTACGTAAATACAATTTACTGCATAAAATATGTCCTATTACTGATCCATGCCTCCCGTGATTTCAATGATATTTAATATATTATTTTATTTCTTTCCAACAATAACTAATCATCGAAGTATTTGAATTAAAATATAGGATGCAAAATTAACATATAAAATAGAGGGGTAATAGTACAGGAAATAAGTGTGTAAATAACATAGAAAGCAGGCGGTTTATTTACATTTTTTTACTTACCCGTAAGAGTATTATGGTTATTAGCGTGTCTTTTTTGTGTAAAATATTGGCATATTTTGTATTTATAATATAAAATAAAGAAACAGAAATATACAAAAAATATATATAATTAATGTATTAAAATTTTTTCAATTGTTTAATTTCTTTCCAACATTAATAAATTATCAAATTATTTATTATAAAACATAAAATAGAGCAGTTACAGTACAGGGAATAAGTGTTTAAATATCATAGTAACCAGGCAGCTTATTTACATTTTTTTTTTACTTATAAAAGTATTAAACTTATTTCTTTTTTTAAAGTCTTTTTTGTTTAAAATATTATCATTTTTTTTTTGTATTTATAATATTCACCGATAAAACAGAAATATACAGAACACAATTAAAATACATTCTATACTTTCATGCATAGATTTCTTACATTCCTTTCTGTATAATCAAGTCAATGCAATTTTGTACATATATCCATTAAAAATGGCAGACTGTAAAAATGTAGTTCGAACATGGTTACAAAATTATTCATACGAAAATACGGAGAAGTTGCTGATTGTTTTAAGTTAATTAATATCATAAGTAAAAGTAGTAATAGTAGTAAGTAAAAATTTTACCGAAATAATCCTAATTAGTTAGTATGTTATTCATTTTATATAAGAAACAGAAAATATTTGTTAACGTATCTTTTAGCACATACACCTAAGATACAGGTTTATCCCAGTTCAGGTGCCTGTTATTGTAGACTATTTTTAAATTAAGATTTGTTGGAATTATTTGCACATTTTATTAAAAAATTATTATTATTATTATTTTACTTCCTTAACAAATATTTTTGTTGAGTAATGATTAACAATAATAAGTAAATTATTATAGACGCTTTTATTGCTCATACATTATAGTGATACGTTTTCTTATGAATGTATTTCATTACTAAGATACCCAATTTAATTCGTGATAAAGCGTCCATATATGTTTAAAGAAGAACTAAAATTAAATTATAAAAGAATAACTGTGTATTAAGACAGACTAAAAATCCTATTCCTCCAAGGTTTTCCATAATTTTTCACTATTAATAAAAGGTCACTGGGTGATGTTTAAAAAATTATTAAATTGTTTGAAAACTCGTATTAAAATGGGCTGTAAACGTGGGATTAAATGAAAATGATAAAATAAATATTCGTACAATTTCAAATCGAGTTCTTACCTGCTGTCATCCACCAAACATCTTCTTTGATATAACTTCCTAACATAAATTCTACTGCCGTTTTCCACATATCCTCTGGAATATCTGCGATCGCAAATTTCAATATACGACCATCTTCAACCTGTCTCTCAAATTCGCTCCACACTTTCGGATATACTCGCGACGACATTATTTTATTAAGGTCCTCTTGCAATTCTAGTGTTTCTAGGGCTTTAAATTTGAAATGACTTCTGTGACAGTGCACGGACGACTTGATACTGAATTGTACTCTTAATGTGGTTTCAATCGTCGTTAAACAAACTATGAATTGTTGTAGTAAGTACATAATATATTGTGTCTTACAACTATTGACAGGGTGATCATATTTAAAATGACGATAAAAGTATCATAACAAAAATAATTTCGATATATTATATTTATAGAAGTAAGGGTGATGCACATTGTCCACCTGATTGTAAGTAGATGTTGTGATCCATAGATAGCTGCATCATTCCTCGATTAAGAATTAAAATAAAGATGCATTTTCACCCCTGATAACTACGATGTAATTTCCTAAAAGGGAATATCCAGTTCAATAAACTTATTTCACGAAAGAAAGCAGCGTTATGATTTTATTCGACGCTTGTATTCTGTCCGAGGGTCGACCTCTCCCGATAAATCCAACTCATAAACTTTGCAAGCATAAAGTGTGGCAGCGTAGAAAATGGAGAGGTTGGTGTTATTAATGATGAACAATCATCCTACAATAAATGAACACAAATTATATTTCAATTTCAAATATATCAAAATTGTGGTGATTGTGATAATTGTGGTAACCAATTCCTCTTACTATCATTATATCATATGTTAAGAGGTATGCTGTATATACACGCAAACATAATAACAACTCGCTCATGATTTTCTTTAGAAGAAAGAATTTTTTTTTAGAATAAAGCATTAGGTTAGTTACAAAACATAAACTCAAAACATTAAACAGCTGTTTTACGAGTACTTTCTTCGAACAGGATCCAAACAGAAAATCCAATTTAGTAGTTGGATTCGCTGATAATTTATTTGTTACATATATAAATTTAATATAAGAATCGTCCTGTAGCGTATAAATCAATACGACGAAATATGAATCTTGTAAACGATCTTGGAAATGATATATTATTGCGGTTGTTATTAAAATGTAACAATACTAGATTATGCTACAAAGATCTCTAGCAGAAAAGTTTTATAAATAAAAACGCTTAAGTAAAAGTTTTTTAAAAGAATATAAATAGAGTTTTCCTTTGACCATCAAAAAAGCCTGCTTGTTTTAGGCATAAATCATTTCTGCAATGTTACAGTACGTTATTAGGTTGAGAAACGCAGATTTACGATTTAATACAACGGTAATGTTTGTATTTGCATCAACTGTTCGTGTCTGCATAAATTTGAAGTTTCTTATTACAATATGGAAACCGCCGTTTGTTTGACTTTATCGCTTCACACAAGTCACAGTTTGATATAGAGAAAACATAACTTTGGGGTGCGTTTATGCTTTTGCTTAAAATTCAACGTTGTGGTTTATTGTATGTATCACAGCTTTAGTAGTATTTGACTACAAACTTTATACATTGGTAGACCCTTTTAATATTCACAGGCGTCTTTTAAAATATAATTGTTTTGAAGTATTTATTAAGTCTGATGCCTAAATTAAGTCTTTAAAAGCTTCGACATTTTAGAAAGGAAACCAACAAATCAGAAACTTACATTTTCATTTATTTTCATTGTTGTGCTTGTTTAACATTTAGATATTACTTCTTAAAACTCTAGAATTTATTACTAACGTCAAAGTCAAATAATATTTATATATTATAAGTGGTAGAGTGACGCTACAGCTATGTCATAGTTGTAGCATGAAAGGGTTGGATTAACCCAAGAAGGACCACGTTCTCACAGTATGCCTAGCTTAATATGACTTGCCCCATATTACGTTTCGTATGGTGAGTGTAGAAAATCGGTGTCCAGTTTTACTGAAAGCGAGGTATTCTATCTTAGTCATCACGGTTGATTTACACATCTATATATATTCTTACCGAGGGTAAATGTAATTTTTATGAGCCACAGCATCCACTTACTATCAGGTCGACTGTGTGCTCGTTTGTCAGCCATAATTCTATAAAAATACTTATGATGCATTATAAATTTAAACAATAAAAATTTAACTCTTTATTTAAATCGTTTGTTTTTAAAACGAACTAGCTGGGTCGGTAGATGTTGTTCTAGTCCAGTTCTAGTTCGGGTCCAGAGTTTGTGAGGTTTTGGCATTAAACCAACATATTAAGTATAAATTGTAAATATTTTGGTCCATAAATATTGATATTTGTAATTCAAACCCAAAGAGAGTATAGTTGTTGCGCAATATAGTTTAAGTAATATAATGACATGAATAAACATATACATGTTATTAAAAATTCATGATTGGTAAGTTTTTAATATGAATACTTTACAAACATATATTTAAATTAGGTTAGTTCCCCTAACACATCTTAGAAAATAGCTACTTAAGATTTGACTTTCCAATGACTTGACTACAACACATCCTAGCATAACTATGAACTATCGTCTCTACCCAATATTAAACTCATTGTGACCCAATTGTGTAAATATGACCTTAATTTGACCGAGTCGTTCAGAAGTTGCATGATCACTGACAGAGAAACCAACGAACCATGCAATATTAAAGCAAAAGCAATGTTTGAGCTGGGAGCCGGTTTCAATTTTTCGCATTATAACTAGTCATGTTATTTATGTTAAGTTAGACACAGGAAGCTAGATTTTGTGCTAATAAAAAACTACTAACCCAGATAATTGATAGAATCAGGAATTACTTTGCGGAAATCCATTATAATAAAGATATTAATTAATTTGCAACCTTCCGCAGCCTGATAACAATGATGTGTCTTACCTGGATTGAAGAGCATCTCCTGCCCTCACTAATTCCGTCACCACTAGTCCCAGCACCACTACTCCTAACACCACTACTCCCGGCACCACTACTTCCAACACAACTATTCCGGGGAAGACACACCATTGACGATAATACGACACGTGTTTGGCCTCTACACAAGGCATCCTCAGGTATTTGTGACTTAGCGGTCAACCGCCGTAGAGTCTAAATCAAGAAAAAAGGTTGCAAATTAATTAATATCTTTATTACTAACCCAGAAGATTCAGGTCTATTATTATGAGAACATTTGTCCATAATATGACTTTTTCCAAAACGTCTTATTATTCTAAAATATGTAGGTCACGTTGGTCTAGAAAGATTATCTACAGAAAATAATTTTATTCATAATAATTTATGCGCTCACGACAGCATGAAGAAAATAGGTACTTTATGGATAAAGTATTTTTTTACATGGTGGAGATAATAAATGCGTATATCGTAAAATACGAAGTGAATTAATCGTTGCGTCTTGTTATTCTGTGAAATAATGGACAGCATAATAGTGTAGTAGATGAGTACAGCGGCTAAACATGGGTCACAAAAACAAAATGTTCAGTAACTAAATTTTTTACAATGTGGCGGTAATAACAGGTGAATAGGTTCTAAAGTAGCACCCTCGTACCGGTAAGTGAAGTGTAAGACGGCCCCTTACACTTCACTTACAGGTACCAACATAAAACTTTACTGTAAAATTGTTGTATGATGATATATAACCCATATAATTTCCAAACTTTCAACTTAGCTCACTGTTCGGTCTAACGACTTTTATTTAGATTATGTTCGTTAATTACTCTCAACGTAGCGAACTAACGAACGATCGGTGCATAACCATCAAAAGAAAGTTATTCCTAACTTAACTTTTGCATCTAGTTTAAACTTTTTTGATTATTTTTTATTACTTAGGTATTTCACTTGCACTCAACAACTTTACTGTAAATAAACATAAAACTAACTACTCGAGTGTATAGAATCACATACATTAACCGTAAACTCACTGTAAACGTATAAAGTTACCGCAGTTTTTCGTCCCACTGCTGGGCTTAGGCGATCTCCAATTTTTGAAAATGATTAAATTTCAAAAATTCGAGATCGCGCATCGTAATTAGATGCCCCCGGAGGAACTGGGAAGACATTTTTGTTAAATTTATTATTAGCGCAAGTACGGAAAGATAAAAACATTGCTGTGGCCGTAGCTTCCTCCGGTATAGCCGCCACGCTGCTAAGCGGGGGCCGCATTGCACATTCTGTTTTAAAACTCCTTCTAAATCTAGCCCAGGAAGAATCGCCGATCTGCAACTTTAGCAAAAATAGTGCACGAGGTATAATGCTACGACAATGCAAACTTTTAGTGTGGGACGAAAGTACAATGTCGCATAAAAAAGCTGTAGAAGCACTAAATCGAACGCTCCAGGAATGATTGTTTTACTGGCTGATGACTTTCGCCAAACTTTACTTGTCATTCAAAAGGGCACACCAGCAGACGAAATTAAAGCATGCCTCCAAGTCGTCTATTTTACGGAACAAGGTGACAAAATTCAGTTTAACTACGAATATGAGAGTGCATTTGTATAATGATATCAATGCTGGAAACTATGCTGACACACTATTAACATTGGCGATGGGCGGTTGGAAACGGATGCTGAGGGCTGCGTTAAATTGACGAGAGATTTTTTTATTTAGTACAGAGTCAATCCGAATTAATTGCGAGCGATAATTCAGATTTAACGAACAACATGCATGAAGACAAATGGTTATGTGAAACGGCGAACTTGCATCAAAAAATGTATGGAGCGTTTAGCCCACCGCGCTTCTTAATACGTGCTGAAAGCTTTCAAATATTTTCAAAATTTATCTTATTTCCTAGACATGCTGGTTTCCGCACGATATTTTCTTTCACTGCCAACTATATCATTATTGTTTTGCAGAGGGCTTCAGCGCAAAAAAGTAATTTTAACTTGAAGTATTGAGCGATATTATTTCAACTAGTCTGGCCAATTTATTTAAATAAAAATAAATTTTTGTGACTTCTCTTTATTTTGATTGCAACATTATTAGCTAATTAAATACATTCACCAGACAATTTTGAAGTGGGCACGGCACAATCCGCCCTCTTTAATAAAATTATATTTTGTTAGACAATTAAAGTAAAGTTTCGTTAAAATATAGAAGTTCTCTGGTTTTTAGTTGCGCAAGGTTTTAAATTCTTTGTTTCCAAGAGAATTATAAAGGAGTGTAAATACGCGATAAACTTTAAGATTTCTAGGACATTTTTATATTTTATGTTTCATTACTTGTTTTGCCTCTGTAGCCTTAATTTATTTGATATTCATCAATACAAAACTTTTTATAGTACTTCACAAGTTCACCGCTGAACATAATATGCTTCCTCTAAGGAATGCCTCTAGCCACATACATACGGTTCTAAGCCACCTGCATTCACCAAATTCCAACGTGACTTACCAGGTCGTCACTTCTAGTCGGCCGCCCTACAGTTTGCTTACCGGTACGAGGCTGCCACCCGAAGATTTATTTTATTTTTTTATTTATTTAGTTATTATCGGTTGTCGGTACTTTCCTTTATTTAATTATTGTCGGTTGTCGGTACTTTTCTTCGAGCTATATGGTCGATCCACTGTTACATCCTGTCCTGATCTCCTGATCTGACCCGGCTTCGCATGGATAATTGGATTCTATAACAACGCAACCTACCGGGTCCAACTATACCTATAAACTTCGCGGAAGTGCAAAAAATATGTTGACAAAGTATTACCGCAATCTTATGAAGGATATAGCAGCGCATAAAATACAAATAAACAAATATTATTTCTATATATTAGATTATGTATTAATAAGTATACTATAGCAATTTCATATAATATAATACGTGGTAGAGCCATGCTGCAGTTATATTAGTAGTATAGTTGTAGCACGAATGGGTCGGCTCGACCGGGGAAGGACCACGCTCTCACAGAATACCAGCGTGAAATAGTAGCTTAATGCTGCTGTATTTCGTATGGTGAGTGTAGAGAACCGGAGACCCTCTTTACTGGAAACGAGGCATTCCATCTTAGTCCTCACGGGTGACAACGCATCTGCATTTTGATTCGTAATCGAGGATAGATGTAGATGTCTATGGGCCACAGCAACCACTTACCATCAGGTGGACTGTGTGCTCGTTTGTCACCCTATCCTATAAAAAAAAAATCTATATCTCAATAAAATCCATACGTATATCATATAATTTCGGCAGACATTAATAATTAATCACACTGATTCACTTTATTTCGCTCCGAAGCTTCGCTTGTCTCGCCAAATTCAATAATGCCACGACAGCGGGTTGCAGCGGCTTTAAATACACCTTTTACACCGAAACATCCAGAATATTCCAGTAAATACGGGCGCCGAAAGACCAGACGCAGAAAGTTCGAGTGTGGGGCTTCTAGAAAGCTTAATTCTTCTGTTCGATACTAGATGGCGCTGTTGGTCCAAAGATCGTGATTGACATTTTCTAGGAAGCCCTTCTGGTCCCCGACAATAGATGGCTCTAGTGCCAGGCACCTGACGTCTAAGGCATGCTCGTCCCGAGTATTATCGGCTCCATAATAGCGCGCCAGGCAACCCACATGAACGATCTTAGGAGTACCTCTTGCACCTTTCTGAAACAGCTCCGCAATTTCAAGGGCTCTCCTATCACATGGTGCACCAACATTGTACAATGTCGATGCTCTTCTACTACGAGTCTGAGGTCCTTTCACAGCCGCACAACTTGTACATGTGCGACACCAATCCTCGACATCGTCACGATAATGGACCCAGTAAAACTGTTCTCGGATCTTCAGTAGAGTTCATTTAACTCCCAGATGGACTCCTGAGCAACTATTATGGTACAGCTGTAGAAAATTCGGCACTTTAGCTTTAGGGACAACCATTTGCAAACGACAGCTGTCTCCTCGATCATCGTCCCATTTACGGCACAGGACTCAATCCTGAATCAGCAAGCGGTCCCATTAGGCCCCATAGCTTTTATAGGTCGAACTTATCGCTGAGACGTCGCTCCACTTGGGCTTGTGAGCACTGGCCTTCATCCATTTCAGAATCGGCTTGATGTCCGGATCTTCCTGCTGTGCATGTTATAAGCTGTCCTTCCACTCGTTGCTGTAGTGGTCTGTCCTGAGCATCCTCACAACATACCACTTCCTTCCCATCTTGCCTAGTACTGTTCTCGCAATCATCAGGATGAGGTCTTCTTGACAATGCATCTGTGTTGCCTCGCCATTTCCCGCTGCAGTATCCGATAGTAAAGTCGTATTCCTGCTACTGATGGACGCACCACCCCCCTCGAGATCGTTCACCTTCCCTTTTTACAGATCGCTTAGGGCAGCTGGATCAAAGATGGCCTCTTTCCCCACAGCCGTAGCGCCTTGGGCTGTAATTTTTATTATGGTCGCGAACCGTAACTGCTGCAACCTCCCTAACGTGGATGCGACGGAACGGAGCGATGATCCTGCCGCCGCCAGGTGGTGCCGTTAGCTGCACTACCCTCTCGAGATCGATCAACTTCCTTTTCTACAGTTCGCTTAGGGCAGCTGGATCGAAGATGGCCCCTTTCCCCACAGCCATAGCACCTAGGGTTGTATCCTTTATTGCGTTCGCGAACTATAGCTGCTGAAACCTCACTGACACAATGGGAATGATGATCCTGCCGCACGGCTTCCACCTCCAGTGCATGGGCCAAGGCGTTCTTAAGCGTCACGTGGTGCCCGAGCCTCACAGCAGCTCTGACTTCAAGGTCGCTGATACCGTCGATGAATGTCTGCACCGAGTTCTCTTCAATGAGCGCAGTTACAGACCGGTATGCTTTTCGCACCAGCTTTTCCACCTCTAGAGCCAACTACTGCATGTTTTCGTTGCTGCGTTGCACGCGATTTTTGAGCTGCGCACGAAAGACTTGTTCCAGATGAGCGTCGCCATATCTCACCTCCAATGCCTTAAGGAGCTGCTCGTAGGTCACTTTCTTACCGAGAGCTTCCAACACAGTTAAAGCTTGCTCGCACAGGCCTAGGGTGAGTGCAGTTATAGCCTGGCTTTTATTCCAGCCTTTCGCCTCCATGACAGCCTCGAACTGGATTTTGTAGGCTGACCAGGAAGAAGTCCCGTTGAACGGCGGCACATTGAACCCATGTAGCGAAGGTGTTGTAGCTACTACGGGAGCTGTAATTCCATCCCCCAGTTTGAGGTCGTCCAGCTTTTTCTTCACGTCCGCCATCACGTTGTCAACCCGATTGTTCAATTGTCGATTTGGGTTTCAGCTTTCGCGATTTGGGTTTCAGCTTCCGACAGGCGGTTGTCATACTGAGCAACCCTATCCTTCACCTCCTTTATCTCCTTCCCGAAGGTAGCGTGAAGGTCCTTCATGAGGAGCATCTGCTCTTCCAACCGACGGGCCTGTTCCTCTTGTACGCCCCGCAGCTGCTCTTCCAAACGACGGACCTGTTCCTCTTGTCCGCTCTGCAGCTGCTCTTTCAACTGACGGACCTGTTCCTCCTGTCGTCGAGCCTGCTCCTCCTGTCGGCGAGCCTGTTCCTCCTGTCAGCGAGCCTGTTCCTACTGTCGGCAAGCCTGCTCCTGCAGCATCACCATCAGAGCACCTAAGTCAGGTGCTACAGATGTAGGAGCTACTGATGGGCCTGCAGCCGGCGGCTGGCCCTCCGACTCTGCGGCGTTGCACTACCAAATCTTCTTTGGTCTGTCTCCTGCTGGCGTTGACTGCGGGTACGGACAGCCTCCCTTTCCTCCTTAGGTAAAATCGGCATGATTTTGTAGCAGCCAGATTAATCAAACCGAAACGGGAATAAATAATATATACTCCGCTGCTACCATAACGCGGAAGGCGAGAATAAATAAAAAAAAATTTTATTTCCTAATTATTCTTGGCTACTGAGATACTGCGGACTTTATATAGATAATTTGACGTTCTTATAAAGAAACAAGAAGCAGCCGCAAATATCATTCAGCGCCACACCGACTTCACACGCCGCTATCGTCACGTATCCGTCGACCAATGGTGAGCCGTTTCTTCAACGCCGCAGTTCGTTTCCTCTTGCTGTTCCGGAGCTGTATTCCACACCGCCGCCGCCCGCCGACTACGCGTGCGCACCGATCTGCATGTCTTATATAGCCCGGTCCAGCGACGTAGCTTCGTGAACAACAAACAAGTCTCACGCCGGGGAAACGAAACGTAGATAATTGTATATTTTAAATAGTTTTCATTGGTCATAAAATAAGCAATATAATTGGCTAGGCAAAATATTAATTGTTACCATTGGCAAATCAATAGTGAGCCAGCCATATAAATATAGGCAAGGTTGATGCAAAAGATATTCCATTCCGAATCCCATTCGACAGTACATTCATAAACATAAACAGTAGTTTCATTTCTCCACCTTAAAGAAAACCACTCGGAGTCTGTTAATAGTGGACAGTTCGTCTCCACTATTACAGTGGTGACCCCGTACGAACACCGAGGGGGGAAGATCCGGTACGAACACCAAGAAGGAACACCCTGCGACGTACCACTACTATTGCACGAACACCGCGAAGGAAACCCGTACGAACACCGAGAAGGAAGACTTCAGTTTATATAAAATCAGTGTAATCAAGCCGTCATTATGGAGCAGGAGGCAAACACATATACATCAAACCCGGTAAAGGAACCAGAAATCGCCGGTATATCTCTATCGTTAAGAATACCACCGTTTTGGAGAGACAAACCACGACTTTGGTTCGTCAGTTTTGAAGCCGCAACGAATGGTTTAAAGAAGAGCCAAGCGCAATTAGCACAGATGGTGATAGCCCAACTTGAGAAACAAGACATCGAACAAATTGCGGACCTGTTGTACAACCCACCAGCAGTCGACCAGTATAATTCACTGAAGGATCGTCTGATCTCCGCATACGAAGAATCCGACAGTCGACAGCTACAAAAACTTCTATCAGAAATAGAACTTGGAGACCAGAAACCCACACAACTCCTACGCAAAATGCGTACTTTGGCGCGAGATAAAGTTCCGGATTCAACACTACGGCTAATGTGGGTAAACCACCTACCACCACATATTCGATCGGTAATAGCAGTCAGCGAAACATTCAGCACGCAGACGAAGCTCGACGAACTGGCACTCCTGGCGGACAAGATGATCGAAAACAGCAGTAGCTCACACATATCGATCATCGAAGGCACTTCAACAAAGGCCAATGATACCCAGTTTCTTCTCGAAGAAATTCGGAAGCTATCATTCGAAGTCGCCGCGCTCAAAGCTTCCCAGCATCATACCTTTTACCAGCAACAGTACAACCAGCGCAATCAGCAACACCGAAGATCACCTTTTCGTCGCAACCGCTCTGCAAGTAGAAGTCGAATAAGCTCAACATCAAGATCCCCTTACTGCTACTATCATCGACGTTTCGGGGTCGAGGCAAGAAAATGCACAGCACCGTGTACATTCAAAAATGAAAATACGAATACGGAAAACTAACTAGTACGCTCGATGCGACGGGATCCAGCGTAACAGCAAAGTCCTACCGTCTTTTCGTCACCGATAAAAAAAACAAGCTTACTTTCCTTATCGACACCGGAGCAAATATCTCAGTGTTACCGCCGAAGCAAGGACAGAAGTTGAAGCCACTAGATTTTCAACTCTATGCAGCAAACAATACGGTTATTCCTACATATGGAGAAAAAACAATGGAACTTGATTTTAATCTACGCCGACCATTCAAATGGAGATTTATCGTCGCTAAAGTCAGCAAACCAATCATCGGTGCTGATTTTCTTCAACATCACCAGTTGGTCGTCGACATCAAAAATAGAAGAATCATCGACGGGAAAACCAATCTTGCATCTCAGTCTTTTGTACAAGCAACCAATCTGCCCACAATAAGAAGCATAGATGTGCAACAACCGTATCACAAGATCCTCGAAGAATACCCTGGTATCACAAGAATAACTTCAATGAAATTAACACCGAAGAACGACGTAGAGCATTTCATCGACACCAATGGACCACCACTTCATTGTCGTGCACGTCCAATCGCACCACACCTATACGAGCAAGTTCGAAAGGAATTCGAAAACATGATTGAGCAAGGAATATGCCGTCCAAGCAAAAGCCCTTGGTCATCACCACTTCACATTGTACCGAAGAAGAACGGAGAATTACGAGTTTGTGGAGATTATAGAAGACTGAATTCTATTACCACTCCTGACCGCTACCCAATACCGCGAGTCAGGGATTTCACTCATCAACTATCAGACAAGACTATATTCTCCACCATCGATCTCAACCGAGCTTACCAACAAATAAGAGTCCGCGATGAAGACATAGAGAAGACAGCAATAATTACCCCAATGGGATTATTCGAATTCCCAAGAATGATCCCAGGATTAAAGAACGGAGGTCAAACTTTCCAAAGATTCATACACGAAGTACTTCATGGACTGGATTTCGTTTTCGCATTTATTGATGATCTCCTTGTTGCAAGCCCTGATAAAGAAACGCACGAAACCCATCTACGCACCGTGCTACAGCGATTAGAAGACAACGGAATCACAATCAACCCTTCGAAATGCATATTTGGACAGCAAGAAGTTCAATTTCTTGGTTTCACCGTCAGCAAGGAAGGAATAAAACCGCCTGCCGAAAAAGTCAGAGCAATCATCGATTATGCAAAACCTAAAACTATCGAAGAGCTAAGGCGTTTTCTTGGGATGATAAATTTTTACAGAGAACACATACCTAAAGCCGCTGAAATCCAAGCACCACTTCACGCCTACCTTCACAACACGAAGAAAAAAGATAAAACGTCAATCGAATGGAACGATGAAGCCACGAAGGCATTTGAAGCTTGTAAAATTGCGATCCAAAATGCAGCTTTACTCGCTCACCCATCACACGAAGCAACCCTTGCTATCTTCAGCGACGCATCCGATCTCTCAGCAGGAGCAGTTCTCCAACAATACAGCAATGGGAAATGGCAACCACTTGGATATTTTTCGAAGAAGTTCTCCGATACTCAACGTAACTACAGTACATTCGACCGAGAGCTACTCGCTATTTACATGGCTATCAAGCACTTCAGAAAAACGTTCGAGGGTCGAAACCTGATCGTTTTTACCGACCACAAGCCCTTAACATATGTACTTCCAAAGAAACCATCACTATCGGAAACACCACGAAGAGCAAGACAACTTATTTTCATAAGTGAATTCAGGACGGACATAGGTCACATCAGTGGAAAGGACAACATAGTTGCCGACGCACTCAGTCGCGTACCAATCGACAGTGTAACGTGCCCTACATCAATCGACTATCATAAGATCGCCGCAGCACAAGACAGAGATAGTGACAACATAAAACATCTATCGAAGCAAGGTAACTTGTCCATCAAGCAAGTTACAATGCCAATGACGCATCTACCAATATACTGTGAAGCCTCAACGACAACCATGCGACCATACATACCAGAAGAATGTCGTCGCGAAGTCTTCAATGCACTGCACAACATTAGTCATCCAGGTGTTAGAACAACAAGAAAACTCATCACTGAAAAATTCTTTTGGCCTGCAATGCAAGCGGATGTTGGCAACTGGGCGAAGCAATGCATTCAATGCCAAAAATGCAAAGTACAAAGGCATACATCAAGTAGTCTAGCTACATTTCCACCCACGGAGAGATTTGAACACTTGCACGTTGACATCGTTGGACCATTACCTACTTCACCGCAAGGATATCGTTATCTCGTAACAATGATCGACAGAACAACAAGATGGCCAGAAGCAATACCTACCGATGATACTTCAGCCTAATCCGTCGCGAAGATAATTTATGAAAATTGGATTACTCGTTTCGGATCACCTAAAACCATCACAACGGATCAAGGAAGGAATTTCGAAAGCTACCTATTCCTCAAACTTCTTCAAACTATGGGAATACAGAAGACGCGTACAACAGCATACCATCCTCAGTCAAACGGAATAATCGAACGATGGCATCGTACATTAAAGACTGCACTCAAAACTCGTTTATCTCAACATACAAAGTGGATTGATGAGCTACCTACAGTGCTACTCGGACTACGAGCAACACCGCGTGCAGACACTAGTCTTAGCGCCGCTCAGCTAACCTACGGCTGCAGCATAAGGCTGCCGTGTGACTTCTTCAGTTCAGCAGCGTCAAGCAAACAAGAAATGGATTACGATTTCGTAACTAAACTTCGAGAATCAATTAACAAAGCCTTATCGTTGAAATGCACCGAAATGCAATCACACAGAAATAATAAATCAGTATTCATTCACCAAGATTTGAAAACATGCAAACAAGTTTTTGTAAGAAACGACGCAATGAAAAAACAATTTCAACCTACCTACGATGGACCGTATAAAGTATTAGAGAGAAATAGCAAGACTTTTAAACTACAAATACCCGGAAGGAAATCTACGATTATATCGATCGACCGACTAAAGCCTGCCTATATTATTAACGAGGATACTGCAGAGGATTCATCATCATCATCAAAACCACCAGCGAGGAAGCTTGAAACTTCATCATCTACATCAACCCAGTTGAAACCTATTTTGAAAACTACGAAATACGGGCGAGTCGTCAAGCCTCCGGTACGCTTTCGCTGGGGGGAGAGTGATGTAGCAGCCAGATTAATCAAACCGAAACGGGAATAAATAATATATACTCCGCTGCTACCATAACGCGGAAGGCGAGAATAAATAAAAAAAAATTTTATTTCCTAATTATTCTTGGCTACTGAGATACTGCGGACTGTATATAGATAATTTGACGTTCTTATAAAGAAACAAGAAGCAGCCGCAAATATCATTCAGCGCCACACCGACTTCACACGCCGCTATCGTCACGTATCCGTCGACCAATGGTGAGCCGTTTCTTCAACGCCGCAGTTCGTTTCCTCTTGCTGTTCCGGAGCTGTATTCCACACCGCCGCCGCCCGCCGACTACGCGTGCGCACCGATCTGCATGTCTTATATAGCCCGGTCCAGCGACGTAGCTTCGTGAACAACAAACAAGTCTCACGCCGGGAAACGAAACGTAGATAATTGTATATTTTAAATAGTTTTCATTGGTCATAAAATAAGCAATATAATTGGCTAGGCAAAATATTAATTGTTACCATTGGCAAATCAATAGTGAGCCAGCCATATAAATATAGGCAAGGTTGATGCAAAAGATATTCCATTCCGAATCCCATTCGACAGTACATTCATAAACATAAACAGTAGTTTCATTTCTCCACCTTAAAGAAAACCACTCGGAGTCTGTTAATAGTGGACAGTTCGTCTCCACTATTACAATTTTATCCCACTTCTGACACCAATTGTTACGAGCTTGAGGTTCGTGACAATAAAAACTGCCGATTGAATTACCAAAATTAACACTTTTATTACCGAACACCAATTAAAACTTAAAAAACACTCATAATTAATCACATTGATTCAATTTATTTCGCTCCGGAGCTTCGCTTGTCTCGTCAAATTCAATACTGGTCCGATAGCGGGTTGCAGCGGCTTTAAATACATCTTTTACAACGAAACATCCAGAATATTCCAGTAAATACGGGCGCCGAAAGACCAGACGCAGAAAGTTCGAGTGTGGGGCTTCTAGAAAGCTTAATTCTTCTGTTCGATACTAGATGGCGCTGTTGGTCGAAAGATCGTGATTGACATTTTCTAGGAAGCCCTCCTCGCTCTGGTCCCCGACACTAGATGGCTCTAGTGCCAGGTGCATGACGTCAACTTAGGCGCGCAACAATACTTAGGAACCCGCGGCTATTTAAAGGCTACTTTTTATCCCATTACAAAACTTCAAAAGAGGAGAATTAAGTATTTTCCTTCCGTTAGATGTTAATTTCTATTTTATACGGTTAATGTGACTTATTAAAATAAATAAAATATTGATAAATAAAGCCCAAAATTAGTTTTAACCGTTGTGTAATAAATTGAATTTTTGAACTACGCCGACAACGTATTATTGTTGTATTAAATTTTCAGGACAGTGACATCTAACGTAAAATACAAAAGTAGTGACATTTTGGCTCATTTGCATTTATAAAGTTATTTAATTAAATTTATAATGGATTTGAAAATTGTAATGTACATTTTTTAGTTTTTGTTATTTCATTTTAGTAGATATAAATCAATTTTATAGTAACTAATTACAACTTAAATGGATAGTAGTGGCATCTATCGAAAATCATAAGGATGTTTCTAAGTTTAATTTCTAATCTATAAAAAGTTTTAGTAGGTACATTCTTTACATGTAAATAAGCTGATAAAAATTGCAATTGGTATGTACAAAACTCTTATTATCCTTATAGTTTAAATAAAAAGAGTATTATATATGTATTGGTCAGATCTAAAAAAAATATAATATCATAAATTAATCGATTATTGAAAGTGGAATGACGGTATTTCATAAAATTTTATAGTGTTTGTTGACTATATCATGATGTAACTTGACCAAATCAATGAATAGAGATTTTTGGCGATATTAACAACTAAACACGACATTGCTATTTCTAGATGTTATTGATAAATCGTGAAATAATTTCATTATACAGCGCTAGCGGCGCTGATCGCGTATATTTGATAAAAGCAGAATTTTAAATAGATTCTAGATCACTATATGCCGAATTTATGTATTATATAAATGTTAGCGGCTTTGTTGTGCGATAGAGCCACTCCAGTCGCACCTCAACTTATTGATTCTGAGTACTAGAGAGTAAAGTTTTGGTTGTAATAGTTTCAATATAATAATAGCGCCATCTACTTACTGCTAAATAAACTAATAATAAGTACATAACTGGTCAAATTAAATACAATTCTATTAAATATGTACTTATTGTAGCAGCAACAAATATTGTCAGACCGGTATCTATATACCTGTGGCCACTGTCTGCATCATCATAATTGTCAATTTTAAAGTCAACCAAATCTAAGAAATACATTTTGACAGCTGTCAGACTTATTGCACCAAGTATGCCAACCAAAAAATGGAAACGTACAAAATTCTATTCTTTAAAAAAAATCGATAACGATTATTTATAGTTGGTAATCATTTAAAGTTTGGTTTGAATAATACCAGAATAAATAAAAAACGCATAATTTAAAACACAAGATTGATCAGTTTCTTCTTATTTGTTGTTACTGCTTATTTCTAGACGCACATTTATACAAATTTAAGATTGAAAATAGATTAAAAATAAATTTATTCAATCACTTTCAGTACAACTAGTTGAGCGTGTTGTTTAGATTAATTATTATTTGATTTTCGATAATGCAGTCAAAATTAACGTCTCTTTCAGTCATCCATAATCAATTTTTTTTGTTTTTTATAGCACTTTTGTCCAATCATCCTTTGTGATATGGGCACATGCTTCAACGAATATAGAAGAAATAGTCCAAAAAGTTAAAGCTGAGTAACAAAATAAGAAAACAAACACAATAAGCTCCCGAAATGGCGGGAGATTGAAATTACGTAGTAGTTTTTTCAGCGCGGCCTTGTATATAAATTTTTTGCTTACACAAATTTGCTTTCACAAATTAAAAAAAAACTTGTTTTGTTCATGATTCATGTAATTTAAGGAATCTTAAAAATAAAATTTAGTTGAACAAATTATACATTAAAAACTAACTATTCGATTATTTAAACATTTTTACCGATTATCTGAATATTTTTGCCTATTATTCACATAAAATGAATTTTAATGATCCAAACACTACGGTAAAGTACATAGCGACATATCATTGAAACGACGTGAAGTAAAAAAAAAGGTGATACTGAATATTTTTTAATATCTTGCTTTGTTTGAAAGATGCGAATTTAAATTAGTGATAAAAACTATACACGATGTAATGAAATATACATAACTTTATAATTCTTCGGATTTACGGAAAAGGTTATTTTAAATGTCGTGAGTACGCTTGAGCAAAGTTATTGCGGAATGATTAATGTGAAACGTCAAAAGGTATTTCTTAGACTTGGTTGACTATAGTAAAATTGATTAAAACTACTTTTACGGATGTTGACGCTGTGATCACTGTATTTTTGTTTGTTTACTGAAATTAAGATTAACTTCATCATAATGACCAGAAAGCAACCGTTATTTGAAAAACTACATACGGATTTCCCTTTCGAGCCGCGTTTACGTGCTGTTTTTAAAAGTCAATTTAATTCGTTTCGCACGCTGTATTGATGACTATCAATCAATCAATCATTTTATTCGTTTTCACAGGTAACAAGGTTGGCAATGTTATAATTTTATAGGACGTTCTCGGTGGTGAAGAAAAATATCGCAGGAAATCTGAGAGGTTGAAAAATATTTCAAAAATCATTTTTAGGTATAGGTATGTGAAGTCAGTTATCCGGCGTTGGATTCAACTTAATCAACTCCTTTTTACCTAAAACTCGCTGTGGCCTGTGCCTAGTAGTGGGACGTATTAAAGCTGCTACTTTTTTTACTTTTAATAGAGCTTTCCACTGCTGATCATAGGCTTCTCCCATTGTATGACAAATAGACCGGGTATTTGCAGTAGTATTCACGCTTGGCAAGCGGGTTGGCAACCGCAGCTCTTTATTACTTTGCACTGTTATCAAGAAGATGCTAAGTACCCATCTCCTGTTTCAGTTTCCCTCTGTCGCCTCTTAAGGCACCCACGGGATGAAATGGTGTAGTGGTTTTTATTCGCCACCTCTACATGGCTCACATATTATATCTACTTCCGTTTATCAATTGGATTTCCAATAGTTACTAAAATTGGCTATTTGCCATAGTAGCTACGCTTGGCATGCGAGTTGTATATTTTTAATATTTTGAGCTATGATGATCAGGAAGACGTTGCTGCCCATCTCATGTATATTTCTACTCCTGTTCATGAATTTAGTTCTTCTCGCACGTTCTCCGTGAATAGAGCTACATTTATGAAATTTTGAAGTCTACTCGAACGTAAAAAAATACTGGCATGTGGTGCTAATCAATATTCAATGGGACCAATACTAAATTAAACCTTATTTTATCAACCCTATATTAACTTTAATAATGAATATTCAGTACAAAACGCATTCCCGATTCTATGAAATTAAACCTTATTTTATCAAACCTATATCAACTGTAATAATGAGTATTAAGTACAAAACGCATTCCCGATTCTAGGATAATTTTCTGTAAACAAAGACACATCCATACAATAATAAAAGTGTTGCTTGATGTATTATATATATGCGAATGGGGCGGCTCGACCGGGGAAGGACCACGCTCTCACAGAATACCAGCGTAAAATAGTAGCTTGATGCTACTGTGTTTCCTATGGTGAGTGTAGAAAACCTGAGACCCTTTTTACTGGAAACGAGGCATTCCATCGTAGTCCTCACGGGTAACAACGCATCTGCATTTTGATTTGTAATTGAGGATAGACGTAGATGTCTATGGGCCGCAGCAACCATTTACCATCAGGTGGACTGTGTGCTCGTTTCACTGTCCTATAAAAAATTGAAAAACTAACTTATGTGTTTCTGTAGCCTATAACGTTGCCAATATAGACAGAAATACCGACGTGTCTCTACAAATTATCCAGTTTTGCAAATTTTTTACAAAACAGTATTATCGATGTTTCTAAATTCAAACCCACGCGAGCGAAGCCGTGGGTAAAAAGCTAGTTATTATTATAACTATTATTGTATTTATATTTTTCAACTAAAGAATATGATTGTTAAGGTTCAGTGCACGAGTACTGGAACGGGCGTGCTCAGCGCTAGCCGGGAGACGTGTGGCTGCGCTGCTGGTCTGCGGGGGTGGCGCCTCTGCCTCCTCTGTAGTAACAGCGGCATCGCGAGCCGGCGTGCCAGTACTTCGTACTTCACCTTCTCACCTGCATCTCTCTTACACCATCGCTAATGTAAGTATAATAAATGTTGTCACGGCCTCTATTGATTTCAGTAACAATTTATATACATTGGAAGGTATTGAAGCACGGGAGACATTACAAGATTCGCAGAAAAAACTAAACACTCACCGTAACTTACCCCGCGTATAAAGTTAATTTTTTCTATAAGACCAGAGGTAAGCCCGAATATTATAACAGCTTGAGAACAATATCTAAACTGTCAGATCAAAAAATTTACTAACATCCCAATTTTATATGATTACACTGTATTCTCATTGCTTTTTAATACCAGGTCAAAATCAAAAATCAATTATTCAAAAGATTTAATTCTGTAACTAAATTATATTTAGCAAAAAGGTGTTGGATTCTCCTTATAAGTAAAAGAATACGGCCTGTTTGTGTGTACGTATATGCGTTTATGTTTTTTATCTATTCGTACAATTAATTAATATTTAAAAAAATAAATTTTAAAACTGACGGGCATTTATTAACGTAGCACAACAGGGAATGTTTTAAAGTACTTTTAATGAGTAAGTATATTCCTAATTCAATGGAGAAAACACTAAATACTTTTACATTTTTAACCTAGTTTTGAAATTAGAGATTAAAAAAATTACAAATATTAAAATATTAGCTTCGAAAAAGAAAAAAGAATTGTCCAAAGTAGAAATAATGGTTCAGGTTGAGGCTGTTGTCCAGATGCAATTAATATAAAAGTATCTGAATCCTTCAAATGTAGAGAAAAATTTTTGAGTTGTTTTTTTAACAAAATAAATAAACAGTCAGTCTTTCTTCCTCGTTATAATAAAAACAATTAGGTGAAGTAGGTTCTTCTTTGTACAACGAAGACTACTATTATTTTTTTCCTTTTATTTCAGACAGGTTGAAAATATAGAAAATTGTTTTCCCTTAAGTTTTATTTATAATCAGATTTCTGATCTGAATAAATCTGTAAGCATAAAATAAAAATAAAATGTACATCATGCTTTGGAAAGTGATTTGTGATGGAAACTGTGTGGCATAAGCGGTTAAACCTTGCAATAACATCGTTGACATGCGGTCACAATTTATCATTTCAGCATGCATTACAAAATATTATCACGATTTTGAAATTAAGTCCATATGTCAACAAGTTGAAATTTTTCGAGTGTATTTAAATTGTGTACATAAATTTGTAATTATTTATAACTTAATGTCGTAAGTCAGGGTCCGTGGCATAGGTGAACATGGAGGCCGTGTATCCTCCCCTTTGGCGAGATTTCCAACACCATGGGTTTTATTCGTTGCAAATCTCATAAAATCGGCTCTTGGCTACAGAAAGCGATTATGCGTTTGAATCTTCAAACAACGCATCTATATTTTAATTCGTAATTGAGGATTGATGTAGATGTCTATGGGCCACAGTAACAACTTACTATCAGGTCGACTTTGTGCTCGTTTATTACCCTTATCCTATAAAAAAGACAACGGTAGCCTAATGGAAGTGACAATAGATTTTATTAACCTACCGTTGTTAAGGGTTTTGTCTTATGGTTAAATGTGCATTGTGCATACTGCGAAATTGGATATCTTATGCGTATGAATTTGTTTAACGGGATTAGCAGTAATGTTATAAGCGAAGCAACGCTGATATTCTTTTCAGTAAAGAAACCACAGATTTAAATAATCGATATTCGTCTTCTTACCTCCAGGATCGACTAGAATATCTCTCTTCTTGTCATGATAGAGTTCTTATATCCTCCTCTAATAATAAAATTTATATTTCAACTCATCTCACCGGGTACTATGGTAACTCCGTCACTGTAAAGGATGCCCCTCGGAATTCCTTACCCGATAACGTCAGAAAAGCGCCTAATACTCCTTTAAAAAGTTGTTTCGCGAGCATTTACTAAGGAATCATAACAATTACAATAGAGTTATAGATATGTATATTATGAATATGTGTTAATATATTATGTAAATATATGGATATATATGTATTTACTTACAA
This sequence comes from Parnassius apollo, assembly GCA_907164705.1. NCBI lineage: Eukaryota > Metazoa > Arthropoda > Insecta > Lepidoptera > Papilionidae > Parnassius > Parnassius apollo. Next base: position 8,110,936 of record CAJQZP010001342.1, read on the forward strand.
TATTATACCAAAAAATATTTATGAAAATATATGTTACTTACAAGTTATAATGTTATTTTAGTTTCCTTTCTTATATTTTTCTTCTTTCAATTGTTCAATTCAATTTCAAACCTTTGTCAAATTCTCACCCCTCCGTGGGTTTACTGGTAGAGAATGCTTTTAGGCATTACGTACGACCTTTGCATGCTTTTTTTCTAAAGGAAAATAATAAAGATTTTACAATAATATAAATTCCCTCAACTGCATATGTTCGTGGTTTGACCATATTATAATTGTTTCTTACCCTGTGACATAATATTACTGTTTTTAAATTGTCGACGATATACCCTTCTGTCTGATGATGGTCAAAGGAATATTTCTGAAATTATATTTTGTTCTTTACCGTAATACTACGCCAGCGGTGTGAAGCAGAAATGATGCTCCTGTTCTTCAAGAAAAGCTACAAAAACATGGCAAAGCAAGAAGTTTTACGATAAGACAGTATGATTCAACTCCTATGACTACACTAAGCCTTACCATCAGAAGGAATTGTAATCGAACAATGAAAAAGCTTATTGAAGAATCATAAACCGACTCGCCTTTTGAGCCGTGTCTACGTGCTATCTTCGAGAATTGTTAGAATTAATGAATCATCAGGCATCATTCTGAAAAAGCCAGTTTCCGGAAAGACACTAAAATCTCTTCAGCGGTACCATTATTATCCGTAAATTGATTCGATGTCCACCCAACAAGAGAAACAGGACATGGAGCCTATCCGATTTAAGAAATGAGCGGGATTAAATCCCCCAAAAACGTTGTCACTAAATTGTAAGACGTTAAAAGATAGTGGACTAGAAAGAATATGGAGTCAACACTAACAAAATCGCAACAAGATAAAGTCTTCTCTCATCTATTTTCAATAACCTCAATATTGGCTTTGAATCTATATCTGAAAGTAATAAGGATCACAAACTATCATGTTTATGCTCATACTAATATACCACGAGATGTTTGAAAAATAACCTCAAAGGTATCAAAAAATTTGTTTGTCAAGACCCATCAAAAAGATGGAGTGCCAACCTGGTAAGAATAAGGCATTGATGGATGAAGTTGGCTCAGGAGCGTTGTTTTTATAAAATTTGGTGGAGGTCTGTCAGAAGTAGACTTGCAATTATGATAATAATTTGATTTTGAAAGCTTCACGAACTATTCATAATAGAGAGTGAATTTGCAATCTATGTAATCTAGACCACAACTTGTTGAAATATAAGGAAATGATCGAAATCACAAAAGCAGTAATCGGAAACGAAAGGTGGAATATCTAAGTGTTTTGTTTGACAACTCGCTCCTTTGAAAATGCCTAATTCTAAGATCTGGCAGCGACGTGTATCGTGCGCTACCACTCGGCCGTTTACATATAGCTAGGTGTACAATACTGCAATATCAACTCGTTACTCGTACGGAGCATCTAATAGCCACTTATCATATTAGTTTTAGTCACATATTATGTTACCTTTTTTACGAAAAAAAACATAGTTCTTTATACGTCCACCAAAGGTTTTGTTCATATTACCATACTAAATTTATGCTAACGCACAGTACTACTTCAGAATCGTACTTAAAATTGAAAATGCAAAATAGCTGTTAAAGTATGAAGTTACCATTTTAATGGAGTGGCCACTTTAAATTAAAATTTAACCTACCTAGTCAATGATTTGCAATTTTGTCAGTACCTTTTTGTATTAATCTCGAATCTTCAAAAAGTACAATTATTTTCGAATACGAGTTCCGATGTTGTTTTAACGCACCAGAGACAGCATGCAACATTAATGCACTTTTGGAAATAATCCAACTTACGAAGGTAGTATCAATTTATGGTTATTTCCTTTTCATAATGAAAACTACTACTTAAAAATGAAGCACGCGGAATACTAGATTCTCTTTCTTCTTCAGTTATATTTTTTGTTAGTTCCGTTCTTTGTGTGTCCTAAAGTAAAACCATGTATATTAAAGGCTCGATGTAAGATGTTATTCAAATGTACCTTTAAGTATTGATGTCTGTTATCCATCCATACTTCTAAATCCTGCATATCTATTAAGAAAGTACGAAGCTTGTATTGAAAGTTTTTTACGCATGGATGCGACAAAGTAACGATTATCGATATTCAGTGTCATTCTAAACTATTGATCTTAGAATATTAAATTAGCTTAATTTTGTGTAATATTTGCTTTCCGTAATTCGTAAAAAACATTTATAAACAAAGTCTGGAAAACTTATTTCAAGAGATCGATCAAGTGATCGGTCCACATTTTTATCAAAAGTTTGTGCTCAAGTAGTTATCGCAAAAAATGGAAGCTATTTGTTTCTCACTGACATTACTCAATAACACATGTTAGCACTCAATTATTAGATTATTTCGTTGTCCTTTAGAAATACGACAATGTATAATGGATAAAAATTATTAAGAAGTTCAAACTTACTTTAGATTTTGACCACCTTGGAGCATAGACATAAGTTTATATCTCTGAGAGAATTAAAATATTTCAGACAAACAAGCAAATATACATCATATATTCTAAAGTGTTTTCCGTCAACACCCACCGGAGAATCGTGGCGGTTTTTTTCGTGTTAAAATCCTCTAACAAATCAAAGTAAGAAAGCCACGATTATTTTAACAGAACTTGTTTCTACACGCAGGATCTGCTGCCCTTGGAGATCAGACTAGAGGTTACTGCAAGGGAGACATTACATGCACTGAGGTACTTACAAATAAATTTTATTAGAAAATAAATTGTAGATACTGTATTTTATTACAAAGTGTAATTGTCTCATTTTTAAGTTAGTATGAAATAACACTACTAATCTAACAATATATCGAAGCAAGGACATTCTCCTTTTGTTAGCCGACTTATTAAAGGAGGAGATTCTCAATTTGTCTTTATGCGTTTTTCTCTTTTTATTCTCCTTTTGTATTTATGTTACGCAAAATCTTGGTCAATTGTAAACCGGTTTTGATGATTATTTTATTTTTTTTTAATAGCGTATACTGTAGGGGTAGTACCATTTAATTTGGAGAAAAAAGTTGTAAAGGATGATTTTTACCAAAAATAAAAATGTTATTTATCAATGCCACAGGCTTCTTTTCCGTTCACCTGTATATTTTTACACTACTATATTTTTGCCATACACTAAAAAAATCACCCAGTATATTTTTTTAAAAATTTATATTAAAAAAAAACTATAATTACGGCATATTGAAGTCCACCGCTAATCATAGAACTCTTTGCTTGCCACAGTTGCAATGATTGGCAAGCGGGTAGGTAACCGAAGTTTTCCAATTTTAATCGGCTGTTATCGGGAAGACACTTCTGCCTGTTTCCTGTTATGTTTCCCTCTGTAGCCTTCAAACGACTCCAGACTCACGGGGCGATTTAGGGTATTAGATATTCTTACACAAATGCTACACGGTTGAAAAAAATCGAAAATTTATTATACACATAATAAAAAAATTGGCTAAGTCGATGGCCTACTGATTGTACCGTGACTGGTGACAATGTAGTTCCGGGTTCAAAGCCGAATCAAAAAAATTGGCATTTTCTGTCAAAAAATTCTCTGTAGTAGCCTAAAGTTAAGAAGATAGCGGTGTATTACTCCCGTCCATCGAAAAAAAAAATTAAAGCAGTTGTTTCTGCGCAAGATTTAGCTTGGATTTATTTTGCAAATTATCGACATCGTGTGTTTGAGATGGAATAATAACTGTTTAATATTATTACCTTTTCTACTATGGTTTACAGGGCAACTCTTTTGCACACACATTGGCACAAGTTCACTTTGTTGGCTGAAGAGGATATATATTCATCTCTTTACTTGAGAAAGGATTTATCGTCTATTATTACGTCACAACCGCTTAATCCTAAATGGCTTTCGCTTCCAACTAAATATTCTCGCCATGTTATTTTCAGGTAAGTCTTTATTGAAAAGTGTCATTTACATCTGTAATATAATGTATAATTAAAACTACCTTCCAACATGAAAATTTATGTGGCCATTTTATCCTACTAATATTGAATTTAAACATTTTTAGACGGCTAGCCGAGGTTTCAAGATTAACTAGAGGTGTCGTCGTTTTGATTTGTGACCTCCAATACGCTAAAATTGTTATGGATGAGGCCAAGCGACTAAACATGCTCGATGGCCATTTCTTTTGGTTATGGATTGATGCTTCCCGCGAGTTTGATGTCTTTCATAACATTGTTAATTTATCTCATACCCAAGACAAAAATCAAAATTTTAAGGATTTTAAGTATAAGGAAGAAATATTTATTAGCGATGGTTTTGAACGTAGAAAGCGAGTTGATGCAGACAATAATTCAATAGCTTATGTGAGTAACCGCTATTTGCAGGAAAAGTCCAAAATAAAACCAAGTGAAAATGAAACTAGTGGATATCATTTAAGTATAAGTAATAATTCAAATAATACATTATTTCGATATATTAGAAGTAAACTTAATGAATCTAAAGCGCACATTAATAAAAAATTAAATGAATCATATTACAATACTAGTAAAAATAGTAGTTTGGAAAGTTTAAGAAGTTTAAATGTACATAACAAAGGCGTTGAAAGTTCTAAAATTGGAAACAAGTCATTAGAAAAGGAAGATGATAGTTCCTTCTATAATAGTTACATTACTAGAAATAACGGTTTAGGTATTAAAGTAGAAAATGAATTGTTCAATAAATCTGTAAATAACTTAAATGTAAACGACTTCGTGAAAAAAAGTATAGAACATAAATATTTAGATATTAAAAATGAAGAAGGAGATCTTATAGATAGAGAATTTTCAAGTGATATTAGCGATTTCTTAATGAATCCCACGGTGCATACTTCTACAATGATTAATGTTAGAAATAAAATGGTGTACAAAAGAGATAAATATGTAATGAAGAATGAGACGTTTGAGTATAAAAAACAAAAGTCAAAAGATAACAAAACTAAAGATTTTAGTAACCTGCCAATTGGTCTGCTGGCGCTTTATCCTCAACCAATGATAATTGGTGAGTAGTAGAACCTTTATCATGTAGTATATTTTTTGTTGGTTTAAATACCTAATACGTTATATGGCTCACGCCAAACAAATATTTAAACATTTTGTTTTAACTATAAATATATTTCTTTTTAGATCAAATGTTCATAGAATCTGCAGTGAGATTAACCATCGGTGCACTCCGTCGAGTTTTACGTGCATGTGATGCGTGGTCGGCACAAGCCCAATTTTTGAGTGATGCCACGGCATCTTGCTGGGAGGAACCTAGTGATGCAGCTGCTGATTTTTCTGTTGAATTTGTAAGGTAATAAATGAACTCCATAATATAATTTGTGCGTACATAAACACTCTCGTCTATTACTCAGAGAGGTAGACAGAGACTAAATACTTCCATTTGTCATGATCTTGATACCTCTCTCACCTCCTTTACACCCATATAGCTACGCACACGTGCTCGTTGATAAGGGTAACTTAGTCTGCCCCATCTTCAATATATCGAGAATTATTATTATTTTCGTCTGGGGTGTCCCTTACTAACTCTACCGTTCACATTTGCAATATAAATTTGCTTCATCGATCTTTTCTCGATCATTCTTTTTACACGACTAAACCACCGAGGCACTTCTTTCTTAATCTTGTTCTCAACATCATCTTACAAGCCACACTTATCATACAATTGCTCACCCTGTCATTCAGATACTATTTAGTTATTCTACTCTCGTGCTTCTTCTGCCAAACTTAACTTTTGCCACTATATATTTAGGTAGAGACTAACGCAGTATTGTGAATCGCCACACTTGTTAAATGAAATTTAACATTATATTTTCATATCTTTAGAAAAGCGAAGATTTGCAGCTTATTTTATATCGGATTCTTCTTTTAAAGTAGATTACGAAACCATTAATGTCTGTACACCACAGGTAAACATTTGTTATTTTTGCCCGTATGTCTACTGTAATCGGTATTGTAAGGTTTTATTTAGATTTTATGTAAATAATTGTATTTGGTATTCTAAGGTACAGACACTTTCAAAGTTATGGCTACTACGCCCAATGTGGTCGCGACAGCACAGCAACTTGTTTGTCTGCGCTTAGTCGTCGAAATGTCAGTACACAGTTTCATTTAAAAAGTTGTGTTGTTCAAAGAAAGTCCATTAATTACCTAGAGACTGGTAACTTCGTTCACCATCCAGGAGGATCCTCATTATGAATGACGACAGAAAGATAAGATCTCTTTATGTACCCGACCAGCTTATAAAATCGTAACCTGGCCTGAATTTAAATTCAAGAATAGTTTTGTGTCTGTCGCTGGGTGAATATTAAAATAATGTTGAATTTGCTAGCTACAAAACTGCATAGTTTTTTTGACACACTACCATAGTTTCAGTCTTCTAACCATAAAATATGCAGTGGTTTGCTTCAGGTGTCCGTGAACGTATTAGGTTATATATATTTGGTTAAAAAAATAGTGTTAACTTTTTAAAATGTTAAAAATGACTTATTTAACTGACATTATATGACTTGTTTAACGTTCCTTTCAATTTTTGGATTTACGTTTGAAAATATTCTAGAACGCTTAAACTACGAAACCTATAAACTAGGGAATAGAATGGTAACAAGCGTCGAGCATCATCATAAAAGTAAATTGACTAGCGAGTCCGAGAATGGCGCGAGATTACTTTTACGTCCCTCCATTTTAAAGGCGAAGGTTTGTTGGTCTATATCAGAGCCTGCATTACGCCATATAATCTTGTTTCTAAGACATCTTTGACTTCCAGCATCCATTTTATTCCAGGTATTCTTAAATTGGATAATAGAATGCTATTTTACTCGCATTTTGAAATATGTATTAGTTGCACAAAAGCTTTATACAGTAGAACCTTGATAACTTAAACTTCGATAACGTAATAACCTTTATATATTATTTTTTTCTTTATACATTATTATATAAAATTCATAAAATTTCGTGTTCCCTTCCGCGTGGAGTTACCTACCTCTTTTAGTTAAAATACAAACCCTCTATAAATTAAATAAATAATTTGGGCATCGCACCTCAGTGTCTCTAAGTTGTAATGAAGACGACCTTTGCAACTGCAATCATCTATCAATGAGTCGTTTTAAATGAATGTGCAAACAATAAAGGTCCCTGCAGACTATTGTTATTGCTTACATGGGTTTATCAAAGGGCTTCAAATGTAAATAATACACTAAGTTCTATGTATAGTAACTTAATTGTATCAATAGCTCTTTTATAGAGATTTTTACGATCTTTTATAGAGCAGTACCCGGTTGACCGAGCTTTGCTCGGTATTTTTCGCTCGGTTTTTTTTAATTCGTGTGTTTTGGAAATTATATTTAGATATAAATTACATACTGATGAAATACGAATAATATTTTTTGATCTTAGCGACATAATAGAAAAAACTGAACTGGTTATTTGAATAAAAAATCATGAGTGCAATTAGTTTAAGTTAAATTTTCGTGTTTTTTAAAATACTAAAAAAGGGCTCGAAAAAATAGATTTTCTCAAAAAAGAAAGGAGCTTGAAAAAAAAATTAAAAAAGTCATTCGGTCGGTCTGGGCTCGAACCATGGTATTACGATTTTGTGATCGCCCAATATACCAATTAAGCTATTTGTAATCATTAAAAAATTGTCAAAATTTACCTTCTTATTCTAACGATATTGTAGCAGTTTTTCATTGCCTAAAACACGGACAAAAAAGATATTTTCTAAAAATAAATACTAGCTAGATCGATTTATTGCCCCCGAAACTCCCTGCACACAAAATTTTATGAAAATCGTTGGAGCCGTTTCCGATTTTCCGATTAATATATATATATATATATATATATATATATATATATATATATATATATACAAGAATTGCTCGTTTAAAGGTATAGGATTGCAAAAACACGGAGGATAATATTGTGTCTTCTTTATTTAATCCATATCCATACTAATATTATAAATGCGAGAGTGTGTTTGTTTGTTTGTTTTTTTTTTCCTTCTTTCACGTCGCAACAGAGCGTCGGCATGGCATGATTTTTTGTATGGGGATAGTTCGGTGGCTATAGAGTGACATAGGTTACTTTTTCCGCGGAAAAACATCTCATTCCCGTTGGAAAATAGAATATGTTGCAAAAGTTTGTCCTTATTTCACGTCGCAACAGAGCGTCGGCATGGCATGAATTTTGGTATGGGGATAGTTCGGTGGCTGTAGAGTGACATAGGCTACTTTTTTCAGCGGTAACACAAATGATTCCCGCGGGAAAATCGAATATGTTGCAAAATTAAATTCATCTAGGTGGCGCCACCGTGATTCTACAAGACCGACGACGGTACGATGGATGTCTTTTTACCAATATTAAGATAAAAAATGTATGGATCTGTATTTTTCCACGCAGGACCGGGAAGAGAGCGATAAAAAACATAAAATTCACCAGCTGATTTTCTTCAAACGTTTTGGTGCATTGTAATTCACAGAATAGGCGATAACCTCGCAGACGATATTAAGTAATCCGTTGATGCTCTGCCTACCCCGCAAGGGTTACAGGCATGATTATAAGTATGGATCAGAAATACTATCACCACCTGTCACGCTTTCACCCTTAACTATTACTTAACTGTGATAGAAACAGTTCTTATTAAGCCTTATTAATAAGCCTTAGTACTCGTAATATTTATAGAACAGAAATGAAAAATTGTGCAAAATTATAAGAAAAAAATTTTTGAGAGTTCTTATTAACTAACGTATACATAGTTTAAATTGATTCCGCTAGATGTCGTTACTAGGTTATTAAAACGCGGTAACGAAATGTTTCCTGACATGTACTTAACTCCCGCCGTTGAGCCGCGCGTCAACTTATAGTGCATACGGTACCTATACGCTTAAATTGTTTCTTTTTCGTAGCTTATTCGACTACCTGCTCTCGATTTCGGTTGTTTGCTTTGTGATTTGGTTACGGTTGAATGGATTTCTATTGGCTTTCATTTTCGGATTTATATATTTTCTTGGATCGGTTTTGTTGATTTGGTTGGTATTCCTTTATACATATTTGGACTCTGGCTTTGATTTTGGATTTTGTTTATTTAGAATCGTGAATTGGTTTTCGTTGTTTTAGGTTGTTTAGCAATATTTCAAAGGAATATTAATAGTAAAGATAGTGTATACGGTACCTATACACTTACTTCTTTTTTCGTTGGTTATATTTATACTGACTACTGCTTTCGATTTCGGTTTTCTGCGATTTGTTTTGTGATTTGGCTTAAGTTGATTCGATTGTTTTCGGATTCGTGTTGTGTCTTGAATTGGTTTTGTTGTTTTGATTATAAAAAATATTTAAAAGGAATATTTATTCCTTTTGTATATTTTGGATTAGCTTTCAAAAAAAAATTTAAAAGGAAATTTAATTACTTTTAGGTATTTTAACGTTTTTTTATAAATGGTTTTTTGTTACTTCATAATGCCTCGCAAACGTAAGTCCAGCCTTTTATGAGTATCTTCTCAAAGACAAGCGAAAAGATTATCTAGATCGCTAGAATCTTTAGAAGATGCTGAACTGAGAAGGCAAGAACAAGCAGAGCGTCAGGCTGCTTTTAGAGCATCTGAGACACCTTCTCAAAGTCAGGAAAGGCGTCTTGAACAGGCAGAGCGTCAAGCTACTTTAAGAGCTTCTGAAACACCTTCTCAAAGTCAGCGAAGGCGTCTTGAACAGGCAGAGCGTCAAGCTACTTTAAGAGCTACTGAAATACCTGCTCAGTCAGCAAAGGCATCTTGAACAGGCAGAGCGTCAAGCTACTTTAAGAGCTACTGAAACACCTGATCAAAGTCAGCAAAGGCGTCTTGAACAGGCAGAGCGTCAATCTACTTTAAGAGCTACTGAAACACCTACTCAAAGTCAGCAAAGGTTACTCGAACAAGGGGAACGTCAAGCCGCCTTAAGAGCCGCGGAAACACCTGATGAAACTCAACACAGACTCATTGAGCAAGCTGAACGTCAATCTACTATAAGGGCATCTGAAACATCAGAACAGACACAGGCGAAAAGATGCAAATGCACAGCTCCAAGCTGAACGTCGACAAAATTTTCAAAGAAACAATTGGTCGGTTTTTAATGACGCAGTATTCAATTATAATCCGTTGATTGATTATAAAAATCACAGGTTAGTTGTTATCGGACTGATGGACAAGGCGTGTTGATTTTGCAGCGCTTTAAAATGGAAAGATGAGACCGCAGGCACGTGCTGTTCCAATGGCAAAGTGTCTCTTCCGTTACTTGGGGAACCAGAAGAACCTTTGAAAACTCTCTTTTTATATGATGCTAATGAGTCACGGCGCTTTTTAAACAGGATTCGGAAATATAACTCATGCTTTCAAATGACGTCCTTCGGAGTTGACCGGGAAATAATAATGCCGGGATTTTCGCCTACATTTACGGTGCAAGGGCAAATTTATCATAGAATAGGTTCACTTTTTCCAGCTGAAAAAGAACAGCATAAATTTTTACAAGTATATTTTATGGGTGATGAAGAAATTGAGGTAAACCGTCGCTGCCGATTTATCCAGGGAGTTGAGAGAGACACAGTGTTCAAAATTCAAACAAACAAACAAAGCCCTCTCTCAAATAACGCCATAAAACGCCGTCCTGGGTCACTTGCATCCAACGACTTTTTGTATGTTTTATCAAGTCGTTGCTCAGTCTTGTAAAGAGCCCCACTTACTCCACTTTCTAGTCTCTTCCATTAATCGTCAGAGAACATTACCGCTTTGGTTTACTTATTCTTTAGGTTATGTCGGTTACTCTCGTTCCACTGCAAATATCTTCATTACAGTTTTTTCACGAACTATGGAGCATAGCAATAGCCATAGCCAAATTTAAAGCCCACTACGTACCTAACTAAAATGTCTTACGTTTTGCTTAGTGTAGTAGATTTTAAGGTTTTAGGTAGACTTTAGGTAAAACAAAATTATACAACACATTCATCAGTGGGCTTGATATAATATACGGAAGAAACATTTGGATGACATCCATCTACACACTACCACAACAGAATGATAGCTGACCGTTAACAGCGACGCAAATATTCATTATCTGTTTTTATGTACCTATATTTAGGAATTAGGTCACTTAAAGAGGTCGGGTTAATAGTGAACATGATTACTTGTCGAAGTTACTGCGTTCCATTCTTAGCTGAAATCATATTTTCTCTTTTTGGGTTGCCCATTTAGGCTTTTACTGTTCTCACTGAGAACTATATGTTATTCGTTGCTGTTTTAATTTATTTTCTAGCATTACTCGGCATGTGTACAATTTTCGAAATTGAACAGTAAGTGTTTGGCCAGAACAAAACGTGGGAGAGGGCGCGGCGCGGATGCGGGTGCGATGTGACTGTTTGCAGTGCAGTACGGCTTCTTTGCGAGTGTTGTCGTGATCAGTGTTTGTCAAACTATAATATGGATGGGGAAGACTTACTTTTACTGGAAAGTTCTTATTTTGAATGGCAAATTCTAGAAGTGAAAAATGGAATTAATGTAATCAATTTACTTAGAGAAAATGAAGGAGAATTTCACATATTTTATGTAAAATTGCGAGCGCAAAATCAAAAGTTTTTTTGGATATAGGAGAATATCAATGGATACTTTTGACTATATATTAGAAAACATAGTTTTTCGACTTACAAAATCAACTAACACGCGCCCGCCACCGCGTCCGCCCTGCGCCCTCGTGGCTACTATGGACACTCAAAGGAAGACTGGCGCCGTCCTATTGCCATCGCTCTCGCGATCATGCATGCGTTCGACGAAAATGATATCTGCAGAATGTCCTATAGAAGGTATGCGATGCGACCGAAGTGTCTAGTTTTCGCAGTGCGATTATCGATGCATCGTATAGACCGAACGATCATCCGATCAAACATTCCACAACTTGCGCTCGGCACGACGGCCATTATGGATTACTGTACATATACTAAATTACAGATGAAATCAAATGTTTCTATTGACATTGACAAATATTCGTAAAAATCTTCTTCGTTTTGCTGATGTTGAAATTCATCTCACTGATTTTTATACAGTATATTAGTGCAGTAGGTTAGGTGTAAAATATTGCTCGACAGAAAAAACTGTGCATCTCTGTTAAGAGCCATTTCGAGAGTGATCGCATCGCTCCAAAATAGGACACACGACTTCTAATCGCGCGAGCGGATTCATCGGACGATGAAATCGGAGTCTGGCCAAGCAGTAAAGAAACGCATACGGGACAAACAAAGAAACAATAATTTTAATAGCATTAAAATTAAATAGAATATTTACTTTAAATTTTGCTGAACGATAAAACTACTCTTGATACTTACTTGAGTGCATAAAATATTAAGTAGTTATTAAGAAAGAACCTTTAAGAGTTAGTTATATTCTAATATATACTTTCCGCTTAGTAGCAATGTACGAGAATAATTTTGAATTGAGAGTCGCAAGAGGCGATTATGTAGAAAATGCCAACATATTTAATGGCTTAAATAGGTGTAACACACACAGTTCGCAATTATTCCCCATTTCCAGAGATGTATATGCGCAACAGTGGGTTTCTCTATAAAGTTGACATTATAAAACCCCTTTCTTCTATTAAAAAATCTAAGGTTTATGACCCTGCTCTTTTTTTTGTTGTAGAGAAATGCGGATATCATCAACAGCAGTATTAGCTGGTGGAAATGAAAAGCTAGAGCCAGCACTTATAGCCAGATTTTCACTTCTTAATTTAATTTCTAATCCTAAAGGCGGCAATGTTTGGAGAGAAGTTGGACAAGTTAAAGGTAGAAACGTCCAACTACATACAATAGTTTGGCCTGGCGGACATCTAGTTGCACATGGACAATCAGCTGGTGCTCGGACTATATTTCGTATAGTAACAGCATTAGCTCCTCCTTTTGTTATGGAAGGTGAACTCGATGAAGATGGACAATGTTTGAGAGGATTAACTTGTCATCGTCCTCAAACATCTGACAGAGATAACCTAACGCTAGTTTTCAATGAATTAGAGAGAGAAAGCGACCAAGAAACTAACGATTTCTTTTTTCCTACACCTAAACCAACGACTTTCTCACGAATGGCTACACATTGTTGCTATGGCCTAGCAATGGATCTATTAGAAAATATAGCTGAAGAGCTTGAATTCGATTTTCATTTGTATATAGTGGAGGATGGCTTATATGGTTCGAGGAAAATAGTGAGGCCATTTCGAAGATTATTTGAAAAGAATATGCCAAATGAATTTTGGTCTAAACAGGAAAATTATCATTCGCAAATTTATAAAAACGATGAAGAAATTGAACCAAAAACCGGTTATAATCCAGAAATGCCAGATGATTCCGAAAAATGGAATGGTATTATAGGAGATTTAGTTTCTGGTGCTGCACACATGTCATTTGCTGCTTTAAGTGTGTCCGCAGCAAGAGCTGAAGTTGTTGATTTTAGCCAACCTTATTTTTTCAGCGGAGTTTCAATATTAGCTGCACCAAATCAAAGACCAGATATACCATTGTTAGCTTTTTTATTACCCTTTTCACCAGAGTTGTGGATCGCAATATTTACGTCATTAAATGTTACAGCTATTGCTGTTGCAATATACGAATGGCTGTCACCTTTTGGACTGAATCCTTGGGGACGTCAAAGATCTAAAAATTTTAGTATATCTAGTGCTCTTTGGGTAATGTGGGGTCTTTTATGTGGCCATCTTGTTGCTTTTAAAGCCCCTAAAAGTTGGCCAAATAAATTTCTTATCAATGTTTGGGGTGGTTTCTCTGTAATATTTGTTGCCAGTTATACTGCCAATATTGCGGCTCTTATCGCAGGCTTGTTTTTCCATAATGCTGTGGATGATTACCAAGGAAGGAATAATGTATGTATATTCATTTTAAATCGATGTATTTAAAATTATTATTTGTAAGTGGTATATATATATATATATATATATATATATATATATATATATATATATATGTGTGTGTATATATATATATGTATATGTATTTATTGCAGTGGCTTTCCCTACGGGTTGGAACAGCTCGCTCTTCAGTAGCAGAATACTATGTTCAACGTAACAATCCACATCTGGCACAACAAATACGAAAATATGCACTGCAAGATATCGAGGAAGGAATTCAACGGCTGAGGTAATTAAGCAATGAAAATACTATACCATAATTAACATAACACATAAGATACTATACAGCCTCTCAATAGTCCACTACTGAACATAGGCCTCCCACAGAGATGGCCTTAAGGAGCAACTGAGGATTGGAAACTGCAGTTTTTATTTTTATTTGTAACTAGTAAGCCCACCTTCAGGCTAATTTCCGTTTTCCGCCTCTTACCACACCTATGGGACGATATGGAGTAGAAGGTATTCTGGCACCATCACTATTAAGTCAGAGTTTGTAATTGAAAATATTTCTTAAAAGACTTCTTAAAGGTGGGCCACATCCCACAGACATCTACATCTATCTTCAGTTAAGAATCAAAATCCAGATGCATTGTCACCCTTAAGGACTAAAATGGAATGCCTCATTTCCAATAATAAGGGTCTCCAATGCTTTACACTCTCGATACTATACATAGCTGTATAAAGCTGCTCCTTACCCGGTCGAGCCAACCCATTCGTACTACAACCATAATAGAACTGCAGCGTGGCTCTACCACGTAGTAACTTTTAAGATATCTTAGAGAGAGAATAAAAAAGGAACATAAGTATTATCAGTATGATGTTGCTTGGGTTGAAGTATTTATTCTAAAAGATTAAATATTCAAGACGAAATAAAAGTTTATGTCAGACTTTTGTGACTATAATGGCGATGTATTACATAAACCTTTTAAGTATTTAAATGTCGTAAAGTCCATTTCAAACTATAACTTCCCAGAACACCATGGAAAACCTGCCGTTTATAATTTTTGCTGGGATTTACTAATATCTCTTTATATTATCATCATCATTATTACAGCCTTTCACAAGTCTACTGCTAAACATAGGCCTCGAGGAGTGTTACAAAGCATGGTCTGGCTACCTGCATCCGTTGACTCCCTGCATATCATAACCAAGTAGTCACTCCACCGCAATAAGTAATTTAACTTATGTAATGAGGAATCAATGCAGTATGGAACGTTATCCACTGTATGGGATTAAAGGAAGTATCCCATACAGTAGATAACGTAGGCATATTGATTAATTGTAGGGAATAATTAACTATTCCGTGATGCACCTACTGTAATTAAGTGTATAGTTGCGAATATAGTATAGTATTATAAAGGAAAATATAGTGGCAACTTGACGGTAAAACTTTCTTCTATGGAAAGTGCTGCCATTTTGTATTTGGGGGATGCCTCAGTAATTACTAGCTTAGAGTTAAATCTAAAATAAGAACAAAATTCTTGTAGTTGAACTCATGATGTTTTACGTGATAGAAAATATTTTAACTGTATTATACTCACCTTCTTTCTTTTAAAAGTTTGTTGCCGTTTTAAAATTCCATAGACATTATCATTTTGAGTGTCAGTCTATTGACGTCTAGTGTCAGTCTTGAGCGGAACCAAAGATGTTGCAGAAAATTCACATGGTATACATACTAACGTTCATTGATATAAGTATTACAAATAGAATTTTGATTACTACAGTTTGTAGTAATTACTTACCAATGAACGTTAATAGAAGCTTCATCTGATATTTTATAACAAGAAATTAGTCGAATAATGTAGAATTTCGCAATATCGTGTTATAATTTAAAATATATCGTGAAAAGGGCACTTAAAGTCAGCCGGTATATTTCTGCCATATAATCCCTAGTGTGAATATGGGTTTCACAGGGAATAATAACTGTTCACAAGTAACCAAGTACCCTTTTATAATATTTTTTGTGTTTGTCTAATCGGTTCCTGGTTAGTTTTACGGAACGTAAACGTTTAAACGAGCAATTCTTGTATATATATAATCGGAATCTCGTAAACAGCTCCAACGATTTTCATAAAATTTAGTGTCCGGGGAGTTTCGGGGGCAATAAATCGATCTAGCTAGGATTTGTTTTTAGAAAATGTCTTTTTGTCCGTATTTTCAGGCAATGAAAAACTGCTACAATATAAGAAGGTAAATTTTGACACTTTATTAATGATCGAAATAGCTCAAGTGGATATCGAGCGGTCACGAAATCGTAATGCCTTGGTTCGCGACCTGTCTTCGGTCCGATTTTTTTCTGTTTCTTATTTCAAGTTCCCTGCTTTTGTGAGAAAATCTATTAATTTGAGCCCTTTTTTAGTACTTTTTAAAAATACGAAAATTTTAATTAAACTAATTGCACTCATGATTTTTTATTCAAATAACCAGTTCAGTTTTTTATATTATGTCAATAAGATCAAAAAATATTGTTGATGTTTCATCACTATGTTATTGTTTCTAAATGTAACTTCAAAAAAAAACCGTCATCCAGGTACTATTAATAATAATAACCCCCAGACCGAATTTTTGTCAATTCGTAGTATAGTAACCGCGGCACGACCGCAGTTTACCTCTTCTTTCTCGCTCCATCACAACTTCCAATAGATCGATTACAAACGTATTAACTATTTTCCTTTCTGCACCCTGAAGGTATTATCCATCATCCATTAATTAATTATAGCTTATCAAAAGTTCACTGCAGACATATGTAGATCTTTTCCATAGATTGACTTTTAGCAAGTGGGTTGAAAACTGCATTTTTTATCTATTGTTTTGAGTTGTTATCAGGAAGACACTGCTGCCTATCTCCTGATGTATTTCCCTCTATCGCCTTTTAAGATACCCACGAGATGGTATGTGGTCTTAGAGCTTTTAAGTAAAATATATTTTATTTGGTAGGAAGTAGTGATTTTCTTACGCCGCCGCCATTCAAGCAGGTGCAGCTCGCTTAATTCTCATCTTGATGGTTTTATTTTCCCCTAAGTAAGCGGTAAATAAGCATATAAAATTGGGATTACAAATGGGATCTAAATCGCTAGTACCGCGTGACTGTCAAGACATAATGTTCATATCTCACGAACTATTCGTTTTTAAAGTTTGCGAAACAAATATCTGCAACGCAATATAATCACCATACCATTTGATTTAAAAACAACTTACTTGATAGCTCGAATAATAATTATTACCTTCAGATTTTTTTAAATATTTTAGACATAATATAATAAAGTAATAAAAATAAATAAATAGACAGAAACGAAATCACTATAAATTATAGACGTCATGTCCTGTGAAATAACGACTCACTTAATATTACTTCAATAGGGATGTCACTTTTATAGTAAAACAGATGACACGAGTGTACTTACTCTCATTTTCGCATAATATAAAGATAGCAAAAGCTCTACGCATAAATTACTCTTATTATCTTTCAATAAGTTGCTCTTTTTAACTTATTTGAAAACTAAATTAGAAAAAGCGAGACCAGTATATTTACTCATTTTATGTTTAATCATAGGTGCTCTCTATGCATACGTACGTGTGTAATTACTCTAAGATAATTTTGTTTATCGTTGATTATAATTGACGTTTCGCATATATCACAGAGAACATTTAACAAATTTATTTTGCAGTAGACAATATTTTTGTTATAAAAGATGTGTATTGAGGCATTTCATTATTGAGGCCTTATAAAAATAGAATGTAATTGTACATGGGCAAACGCACAGATCTGATGAAAGTATTTGTAGGACAAATAATTACCTAGGTGGATTGAAAAGTACTCGGCCTAACACAGATCCATTCAGTTCTAAAAATCAAATCTACCCACATTATTTAGTTCAGTTCAGACTAGTTCATTGTGTGAAGTTCGAAACGTGTGCGATAATTAGTTGTGATTTTATAAATTTATTAACAAAGTAATCGGACATAATTTCCGCCAATGGAGCAAATCGAGCAGCGTGCCGTCATTAAGTACCTCCATAAGAAGGGGCTATCATCAAAAGCCATCCATGATGACATGTTCAGTACATTAGGCGATTGTGCTCTGTTATATTCATCCGTCAAAAAATGGATAGCCGAATTTAAGCGTGGTAGAGAGAGTGTGAAAGATGAACCCCGCTCTGGAAGGCCTTCGACGTCAACTACTGACGAAAATATTAAAAAAGTACTTGATTTAATAATGGGAGACCGCAGATTAAAAATTAGAGAGATAGCCGAGATTATAGGCATCTCTTATGAACGAACTCAAAACATCATTGTCAACGAATTGGGTTTCCACAAGGTGTCTGCGAGGTGGGTTCCGCGACTGCTTTCAGTTGAACAAAAAAGGACGCGATTGACTATTTCACGCGACTGTTTGGAGTTATTTGAAGCCGATGCAGATGATTTTTGAATCGTTTTGTTACTATGGACGAAACATGGGTTCATTACTGTACACCGGAAACAAAACAACAATCAAAACAGTGGAGAAGACCTGGTTCACCACCCCCTAAAAAGGCTAAGTCGATTTTGTCGGCAAATAAGGTGATGGCTTCAGTATTCTTGGACTCGAAAGGTGAGATTATGATTGATTATCTTGAAAGGGGTCAGACTATAAACTCTGATTACTACTGCACCTTACTACGTCGTTTACGAGAGGAAATAAAAGAAAAACGTCGAGGAATGCTCAGAAGAAAAGTCCTGTTTCATCAAGATAACGCCCGTGTTCACACGTCAGTACAGTCAATGGCTGAAATTCACAACTGTGGCTTTGAACTGTTACCGCATCCGCCGTATTCACCTGATCTGGCACCATCAGACTTCTTTCTGTTCCCTAACCTAAAAAAGCACTTGGGAGGTCAAAGATTGTCGACAAACGACGAGGTCAAAGCAGCTGTAGACGCATATTTTGACTCTAAGGAAGAATCATTTTTTTTTTCAACGGTCTAAATGCTTGGAAGGGGAGGTGGCAAAAGTGTATTGAACTTGATGGTGATTATGTAGAAAAATAAAAATATAAATGATTTAGTATGTGTTTATTTTCTTGGTTAGGCCGAGTACTTTTCAATCCACCCTCGTACTACTGACGAAAATTAAATAATATGTGGTCTACAGCCATGCAACCAAAGGCTTAACCACTGCTCTATCGAAACTGCCAGTTCAGTTTGCTAAATTGTTTTATCTAGAACTGAGTACTAATAAACACTTATCACTACCACCAATTTTTGAAAATTTTTTATTTTTATTTTATTTTCTTCAGGACAACAAACAATTGTGTAATAAAATATAATACAAAATACAGGTCTTACAAAAAGGGAAATACAAATAATTACACAACCAGCACCGTTATCCACAAAGTAATATCACAATAAAAGTAATATAACAATGCACAGCAAACATGTTGTATGATACCACAAAAGATGAATAATTCGAGCGTTCCCTGAGCAAATCCCAGCCAACACAACCACTGTAGTGGCTATGCTAGCCGAAACCTGCCTCGAGAAACAACAGTTGAATTAAAACTGTTTAAGCCTTAAGACAATACCTTACTTAGTAGTAATTTTTTTTAAATACACTTTTTGAACATTACAAATGATAAAGCAAATATGTCAAGATCAGTAAAGTTATCATTATATGATTTCATGATACGCCGTAGTGGAGCTCTCTCTCCCGCGTTTGTTCGGCACATCTTAGGAGCAAATAAACGATGATTATACGTATTACGAATGCATTGGGACCGACTAGGTATGCGTAGATATATTTGATTTATGAGTTGATTACAATCTAATTTATTATGACAGATTTTGTATAAGAATAACTGATCAAAATATAATCTTCTCAAAATCTCAAATCGGGGGACATAAATTTGTGGAAGCATTAAGGTTATATGAAACGCCTTTATTTTTCAGAAACGGTACTTTAGATCTCCTAATTGCAGACACTCCAGTTTTGGATTACTATCGTGCTACAGACCACGGATGCAAGTTGCAAAAAGTTGGAGACCATGCCCTCACTAAAGATACATATGCAATTGGGATGGCGAAAGGTTTTCCACTAAAGGTAACTAACCCATACACGTACACATAAAACTTCGTTTAATTTTTCTAAGCAACGTTATATTTTAGCAGTTTGTTACGTGTATTATGTATGTCAACGTGTATGAAACAAAATTATCTAATGGCGTCGTAGTGATAAACATATATATATATACTTATATATTTATATGGGAAGAAATAGGAAGATCGGAAGGGCTAAGTGACAGCGGAGTGACTCCAGGATTCAGAACACAAAGATTGATTGATGAGGCACACAGGGCTGCTAATACTTAGCTCGATCAATACTTCTGTGCCTTACAGCTGTTACTTAACTGAATGTCCTTTTTATTACTATAACATAGTTAATTAAGTATGAAATGTAGTCTGTATTATAGTATTTATGATAAAATTTATAATATAATAAAATGCCATGCTGTTGTAGGATAGCATCTCAGCAGTAATAGCAAAGTATTCGTCTAACGGTTATATGGATATACTAACTGAAAAATGGTATGGTGCTTTGCCTTGTTTTAAACTAAGCCCTGATTATGGAATTCAACCAAAACCTTTGGGTAAGTTAAGCTAAAACATTTAAATGTTTGTAATTTTATTAAATTGTTTTCATTTTCTGTAATGTATTTTAGTACCTATAATATTTGTAGAACGTTATAAGGTACATTGGTAGAAAACGATACAAAACTACTCTTATAATGAATATTGCTCATACGGTTTCATACCTTGTCAGCTGGTTCGTCTCTGCCGGAAATTTCATTAGAATTTATCGCCACCCTCGCGTTAATCTTACCCTCCGATGTGCGGGGAAGGGGAGACGTGAGACCAACCGACCTAAAAGATTAAACATAGGATTTATAGTTGAAAAAATGAGGACATAAAGTTTGTTTACCTCTTATTTATAGCGATCACTGATGAGATGATAAGGAGATTAAAATGTAACCAGGATAAAATTTTGTTAGTTGACTACCTTATTGAATAGAATTATATTCATTTTAACAGATCTACAACAAGGAGGTTCTATATTCGACGTTCTTTTACGTAAGTTCACCGATATCTCGAAAACGACAGAACTGATTTAAATGATTATACGAGTATCTTATAAAACAAGTTATACCTTTAGAGACGTTCCCTTACAAAATTGAGGAAAACCTTCCACTTCTATGGGTGGATAATTGGGAATGAAGTTTTGAATGTAACTATGTAGGTATACGACATTTTAGTTTCTATCGTTTTATATTCTCATCAAAATATAAAAACTATATTATACTTCTAATAAAATATAAAGGCTAACTTTAAAAAAACCTGCAACAATTTCTGCTAAATAGACTTTGCGGTTTCATTTTTGGTTGCAAATCGACGCATTTGACGCAAATCAAGGTGTAATGAGTAAATTATTATTATTTTTCTAAGTTTTTGGAGTCGGTTTTTACTAGTGAACGCAAATTTCACATTTATTATAAGTTTAATTTTTAAATATTTTATGATATATAAGGGAGTAAGTGAAACTAACCTGTATTTTCCAGGACAAGTCCGTAGAGAAAATTAATTAAAATTAGTAGTTATCTTAAGTAAGGTAAATAATTTGAACTCTTTCCCGCGATTTACATTACATATTTTTTACCCATATTTCATTCAATTATCTTAAAATTTTGAAATTCTCATTCACACGGATTATTTCGAATCCGTGACTAAAAAAATTGTAAAAAATCATAGCCAGTAAGAAAAAAAAATCGGACTACTTCGCATGTAGTCACGAAAGGTCTTTCAGTTATCAAGAGTGCTCTGAACGATATAATTTTATTATAATTATTGATTAAAATTAAATATTATTTTAAAATTGCATTGGACTGATAACTTGGGTTCATAATATATGGAAGATATAGTAGTTGTACATAAGGTGTTAATTTTTATAAAGATTCTAATCAGTTTTAGTTTTAGTAGATAAACTGAATTTATTTGACTTACTCGTACCAGTCTCCCTCTCCTTATTATTTACGCGTTTATTTTAATTGAAAACTTCGGTTTACTCAGTATTTCCGTAGTCGGCATAATTGATTGATGGTCACCCCCCAAAAACACTCCTCAAGATCCCCTCTTTGCCCCCCTCTAAAAAAAAAAAAAAAAAAAAGTTGATTTTTATAGCATAAAAAGCGGGTTCGTCATGCAATATTTACAGCTTGTGCACAAACACACGCACTTAATTTACTTGGATTCTACAACACTTGACTGAAACAGAAACTTTTTATTGAATATAGATTATAAATAATACTAATTAAAAGTCACTTTTTTGAATTTACCACTGATTCGGAAAAAAAACTTCTGTCCTAGGAAGAACCCGCAAGAAACCCAGCGGGACTATTTTTTTTAAATAACAGCTTACACTCATGTTTCTTACAATTAACAACACGAAACATTACAAATAGCTTGATAGCGATCACCCTTTCCAGGAGTTACTACCATCCATAAATTGTTTAATATTATAATAGCCCTTTTTATACAAACTTAGTTTAATAAAGTTTTTGAACTTTGTATAGGTTAAATTTTGTATATTTTCTGGGATTTTGTTGTAAAACGCATACACTAGCTTGTATCTGTTCCTAGTATTAACAGAATTTATATCACTTATTTTTGTAAAGCTACTTTTATTTTTGTGTACGTAGATTACATTTTCACAAATGTATTAGAGGCAAAAGTTAATATATTAATTTCCTTAAATTTTTGTCTGAGTGACTCTTTAGACTTCTCTAATGGCCCTCTTCTGTAATTCACATATAATGATGTTAAGACTCATTTTCAGCCTAAGGGTCTGTCGAGGTAGGAGTGTGCACTGCCGTGTTTCTGAATGTTTTTTTACCCGGCCAGAGTTAAAGCCAGCCGGTATTATTACTTGCTGTGAAACATTAAATTTTTGTCCACAGAGGTGAAAACGCATCCGTAGTTTCTATTGCTTAAATATTTGTACAACCATCCATGGATTGCAGTAGCGGTTTACCATCACTACCATAGGTTGTTTATCACTTGTTTATTTTTAATAGGTCATAATTAATGATTTCTTATATTTACGCGAACATTGCACATGATTAAAACTACTTTTACGGATTTTTATCGCGTTTATTTTTTCTTACTTTTTATTTTTATTTTTTAATTCCCGACGTTTCGGGCACTTTCCAGCACCCATGGTCACGGGGGACTGAGATGACTGACGTCCCGATGTCATTGTTAAACCCGGAGTACCTTCAGCTTTTTTAATTATTGTTTATGGTCCGATCTATGCAAAATGAACTGACTATGTCCTGAGGTCTTGCAGTGGTATGCTTGGGTTTAGTTTTAATTTTATTGATTATAGGATCCCAAGCAGGTGGTAGTACCCAGCCTCCTTCTCTATTGAAATTAGGATGTTTTTTAATTTCAATAGCCTCACGTATCATCCTTGGTAGGAATCGGTGTTCTTTCGCGAGGATTTGTGGTCTATCAAATCTGATGTAATGGTTGGGGCCGTCTAGGATATGATCACAAACTGCAGACTTCCATAGTCATATCCTAGATCATATCCTAGACGGCCCCAACCATTACATCAGATTTGATAGACCACAAATCCTCGCGAAAGAACACCGATTCCTACCAAGGATGATACGTGAGGCTATTGAAATTAAAAAACATCCTAATTTCAATAGAGAAGGAGGCTGGGTACTACCACCTGCTTGGGATCCTATAATCAATAAAATTAAAACTAAACCCAAGCATACCACTGCAAGACCTCAGGACATAGTCAGTTCATTTTGCATAGATCGGACCATAAACAATAATTAAAAAAGCTGAAGGTACTCCGGGTTTAACAATGACATCGGGACGTCAGTCATCTCAGTCCCCCGTGACCATGGGTGCTGGAAAGCGCCCGAAACGTCGGGAATTAAAAATAAAAATAAAAAGTAAGAAAAAATAAACGCGATAAAATCCGTAAAAGTAGTTTTAATCAGGTCATAATTAAATTGGTGCCTAACTAATAAATTGAAGCTCGAAAATAACAGCAGAGATATCAATGTTATATCTGATACACCTTTTTTATAGAATAAGTAGTAAGTAAATGAGCACACAGTCCACTTGATGGTAAGTGGATGCTGTGGCCCATAGACATCAACATTTATCTTCAATCAAGGATCAAAATCGTTGTCACCCCTGAGGACTGAGATAGAATGCCTCGTTTCCAGTAAAAAGGGTCTCCGGTTCTCTACAATCACCATACGAAACACAGCAGCATTAAGCTGCTATTTAACAATATAGCTGCAGCATGGCTCTCCCACGTAATATAAGTCCTAGTCATATTTTTAATATATAATGTATAGTTTGTGCTTCGTTATAATTTTATTATATGTGTAGTGGCTCACATGACATTCATCATTGGACAAAAGGAAACGGCGCATGAATAATAATTTTATACGCAGAACTATTATATATTTTATATATTTATTTCTTTTCTTCGTATTTATTTCTTTTCTTATTTTCTATCTTCACTCTAATTTTAAAAAATACAAAAAAAATCTTATTGTCTAATGTTTTACAGCACCCATGGTCCTAAAGGACAATCTCAATTTACTAATGTATTTTATTTTGATTAAATTAAGGAGTAGATCACAATTGCAAACTAGTTTTATATTCTCACTAAGAGCCTGGTAAAAGTCAATAAAAAGTACAGCCTTTAAGTTACACAACTTACCGAACACAAGCTTTCTATGTTATTTGAGAGGGTTATGGAGGCGTCAATCCGTCGCACTACTTCAGTTCCTGTCGGCAAACTTCACATGTCCTCGAACTATTTTATGTCATAGATATGCATATTTTTACATTCCCAATTTTACTATATTTCTCCAATTCATAAATATAATATATATATAAGTATAAGTAGGAGGAGGAGGTAAGGGTGACAAACGAGCACACAGTCAGATGGTAAGTGGTTGCTGTGGCCCATAGATACCTATATATATCCTCGATTACAAATCAAAATTCAGATACGTTGTCACCCGTGAGGGTTAAGATGGAATGCCTCATTTCCAGTAAAAAGGGTCTCCGGTTCTTTACACTCACCATATGAAACACAGCAGCATTAAACTACTATTTTACGCTGGTATTCTGTGAGAGCGTGGTCCTCCCTCGGTCGAGCCGACCCATTCGTGCTACAACTATACTACTATTATTACTGCAGCATGGCTCTACCACGTATAAAGTAAAAGTTATTTGTGTATCAACCAAAAATAATTTTAGTATAAAAGTAAATTAAATAAAAATCTTGTTATTTCTTCAAAAATGGCTTGAATAGTATAAATGACAGTTCCGTGGCGCAGTGGCTTTGCATTGAGTTGAGGCGCTGAGTGCCGCGGGTTCAAATCCCGCACGGAACACGGAACAAGTACCTTACAATAATTGCTCCGGGTGTGAATTTTTGTCCTTGTACAATTTATGTTTGTAAACTGCCTCCACGATACAGGCGAAAATCCCAGCATAACGTTTTTAAAAATTAATATTATAAGAAAAATAAAAAAGTTGATTGGTTTTTGGTGATTGAAGAAAGCAACAAAAGTAATTACGAGTACTTTATATTCGTAAAATAAAATAATGATTTGTGTAAGTCGTGTTCTCCAGACCGAATTTCGGTCTCAAAAAAAGACTTAACGGCGACTGACGGAACAGGATTATAAGTGTACGCACAAGCACAAGTGGAATCTTCATTTCTTCACCCTCAAAGTTCGATGGGACTGTAATCCGTCACAACTGGAGAGAGATCAAGTGCATTACCAACGACTTAACGCGCTTTCCAAAACACGGGGGTGGAAAACCGCAAATTTCATGAATATTTCTTGACAGAAAACCGCAAAAACTAATTTCCGCTCAACCGGGGTTCAAACCCGGTCACCTCATGATCAATAATCGCTTTTACGACCACTGGCAGTCAAAAAAAGTTTTTTCCTTTTATCTGCTTGTGAAATAAAGCCCCAGGTTCGAATAGGTTGCATAAAAAGTTCACTATCTGTCACGAGATTTTGGTAAGGAAATTTTTGAAGCATATCCGACGCGTGCTCTAACATAATTAAATCTGGAGACAGGGCGAGCCAGTGTAGGATCGGCACATTATGTTGCTGATTAAAATAATTATCACACCAGGTATTTTCATGCCAAATCTTGACCCATTTGAAACCGGTGGTGTCGGGCTACAGGTTTCAGTGCCTCATCAAGGTATTTGCAGCAGTTAATTTGACGTGTACCTAATTGAGGTCAGCTCTTCAGCGATCGCCACGTCGTGATGAAATCCGTAGTGAACTACGACCATGAAGGTCGACTTCATGTAATCTCCTTCTCACAACTTGGTCGTTAACGTTAAATGTTAAATCGGTATAATGGCTTCGTGACGCAGGGCCTAGCAATAAGTTACAGCGCTAAGGGCCGCGGGTTCGAATCCCGCACGGAACAAGTATCTGTATGGCCTACAAGTAATTGTTCCGGGTCTGGACGTTTGTCCTTGTGAAATTTATGTTTGTAAACTGCCCCCACGATACAGGAGAAAATCCAAGTGTGGAGGTAACGTTTAAAAAAAAAGAATAGTATTCTGACTACAACTTGAAAACCAATTGACTGGTCGTAACGTTAGCTTGTCAATTCACCGTAATTTGTAAGAGTCGATCTTATCCCGGTGATAACCCTAATTAAGTTACCTCCCTAGTTTCCCAGTGGCGAGACTTCAATATTTATCTCTTCCCTGGTGCCAATGGGATCAGCACTGGATCCCGCCTGCTTCCAGCATGCTTATTGCTCTATACAACGCTTCTCGCAAAACAACAAAAAATTAAATCTTATAGACACACAGGGAAGAAAATTGAGCATATAGTAAATTCGATTATACTGTCTCTGTCGTCTTTTTCTTATTTGAACTATGATTGAAAGAAATGTGTCAGGATAAATAAGATAGAATTTAAGTACTCTTAAAGTTTTGATAATAACCTAGTATCCCTAGTGATGCTGATGTGTGCATAATATAAGTGTTCAAATATAAAATCGTCACCGATACTATTCCCGAATGCTTTGTTGAAGTTGTAGCTTGATGTATAAAAAAGCTCTTAACATTATTCCATTATACGATGGAGCTATGATACAACAACGCAGTCATATAAATTTAAGCACTTGCACATAAACATGAACGTAATTCAAAAAATATGTTTCAAAGTCCCGTCGTGTTTCTGTGACACGTAAACACGGATTACATGAAATGATATGCATGTTTAGTACATTCTGATAAATTGAGTATGAGGAATCTTAAAATTTTTTTTTTTTTTTGTTATTTTGCAATGTCAACAACGATCAACTTGGAATTCTAAATTCAAATTATTTCTTATTAAAACCTGTGATATTGTTTTAAGAAATCGATTTTTTTTTTTTTGTCGAGTTTCATTGTGTTCGCTAACTATGAAATTGATAGCTCGCGTTGTGTTTAAATGTTGTATTAACAACATAATATATGAAACTGATACCGCAGCAGGTCTGACGTGCTCACCCGTCCTCAGCATTTCTTGTGATACAATTTTTTTTTTGCGCCCGAAGCAAATATGGGCATCCCTCCGGAAAGCGGGGGAGGGAGGTGGGGAATTCTCATAGCATACCACGCAGCCGGCTACGTGGTTATGTGGAGACTTTTACCCACTAAACCCCACCTTTATGGATTGGCTTACCGATCTGACGAGAGATCTCTAAGCCGTATACGTACGCGTTCCACCTTGGCAGAAAGGAGGACGCAGATACTATATTATACCCAGCTACCTTATATACTTTTATGCTTTTTATTGCTTTTATTTTTTATCTTTAATTACTCCACTTCCTTTTTCCTCAAATTTAGGGTTTCTAGTTTATTTAATTCAATGGTCTTCCCACTTATTATATTATATATTATATTATATAATATTGCTTCCATCGATTTAAAATCGAAACTTCTTGATTAAAAATACAGAAATTCTTTTGAACAAAACTTATTTTACGGATTTTATCGCATTTTATTTAATTTGTTTTAGATAGCTAACAGTTATGGATGATGGTTAGATTCACCCCTTAAATATTGCGTGATATAAGTCCTTTTCCTATACATAGTAATGACTAATGACGTTTTTATATAGGATTCTGAATGACTAAAACGTCTAGGGAAGCTAAAGAATTATTCGCGTCTAACTTCATTGTGAACTGAACTTTAGAGTTTATGGAGTTAAGGTGGTCTAAAATGCAGTCTGGTGGTAAAAGTGTGAAAGCGTGGCCTACATACTACTTGTAGAATCTTGGATTTCTAGGAACATTCTTTTTAACTTAGCCCTGGTAAGAAAGGGGAGGTGCGAGACCACCGGGCTAGGTAAGCAGCCGGGGGAGCGGCCAATGCTTCATGTGTTAGTACAGAGCTGTTCTATATATAGTGCAGTACTTTGAAACTTTTTGATAGCTTAATTTAGGCTTCGGTGCATTTTCCTTGTGGCGTAATGACACGCCGCCACAGTAAGAATGGATTTCTCCTCAAATATCTCAAAGAATATATCGACGATTGTGGAAGATACAAGTAATGGTGTGGCGATGGGACCACACCATTACTTGTTTGTAGAACTCTTCCTCCCACGATATATAGCCAGATGTATGATGCAATTGTGACGGCGCATTTTTATTATTAATGAATAATAATAAATTTCTGTACCAAGTTGTCTGCTTTATTCGTATTTAGCCTCCACTATTACAATAATCTCTTACATCTCCCTTCTTAATAATAAGATAAGAAACATAATTAAAATAGTATTTTAATCTTGCGTATTTTATTACAAAAATAATAAGACAATTTCACCATAAATTGATTAGCAATAAATGTAGGTATATGATTAAGAATACATTATTTTGAATTATATATCTCTAACTACTCATCTTTCCCTATCTTACAAATAAGAAAAATCAATTGGGAAATCAATAGCATTCAAATAAAATTTGAGTATGAAATGTTTATTTATTTACTTAAATTAAATTATTTTTCTTTTGTTTTAAATCTGATCAATTCGTTTTTTATTGGTAATACTTATTTTATTGTTATAGTAACAAACCAATTAAATTTCATTTCTTTAGTAGTAAATCTAAAATAATATACTAACTAGCACAAATTAAAGTCCCGTCGGGAATCGAACCTGGGACCTTTGGCGTGATAAATATGCATACTGTGCTGCTTAAACAAACAAAAAAAAACTGTAACGCATGATTTTAATAGTGTTTACATTTTTTACATATTTTTATTTTCGTTATTTGTGCGTACGTTATTAATTTGTATTTTTGTTTTCACTGAACACGGTGACTGAGGCGACGCAGCTGCGCAGCTGTTCATCACCGCTATTCAGTGTTCGAAGCCCAATCTATCCGGTGGCCTCACTGTCCTGCCGGAACATGTGGTTCATGTTCTACAAGGAACAGTACAGTTTGAAACCTGATTGTTTTGCGGCAGTGAGATCGGATCGGTCGATCGTAATTGTTTAGATTTAAAGTATAGTGCGGCGTGTCTTGTCGATGTGGAGAATTTTTGATAATATGACGTCTGTTACGTATAATGATGCTCCTCCATGTTTGTTAATTTTATTTCATATGAACGATATCACAGCAGACATAATATAGTCCCTGCTAACCTTTCTCTTTTCTTTACATCTAGTAGTACCCTTATTTTTTGTCCGTTACTTAATTTGTCTAGATTTCTCGTATGTTGGTATGAGTATTATTTTGTTTATTTTGCCTGGTGACTAATTTTTTATGTACAGTTTTTGTAATTGTGGGTTTAAAATGTGATCTAGCTTTGGTAACATACTTCTGAATTCGCTACTTTGCAATAGCTCAGCCGGTGATGAAATATCCATTTTCTAAAGGTGTGTTCAGATACTCAAGTATCGTCAACCGATAATCAACTCCATCTTCTTTACTTTTAAGTATTATATTTTTTTACAGTTTGTACCATTCGAGTCCGTTAGATTGATAATATCGTGGCGATGAGGTTAAGGTACAATTCTGTAGCCGACTGCAGACAGCAGCATCAAGCGACGTGTCGTCGCGACACAACAATACGTTCTGTAGCTAGCGACACGTCGTTTGCCTAGCAGCAGACGACACTGAAGCCCAACCGCAGATCAGTGGTGTCACCAACACCGGAGCGACAACACGTTGAATTTTTCTTAAAAAATGGGTTTCACCGATTCCGAGGAACAGAAACTGATAAACCAGGTGGCCCAATATCCCGCACTGTACGTTCCCTCACTTCCTCTGCATTTCAACATACGTGTGCATTTTCGTCTTTTCTCTTTATACTTGTATATTAAAAGCAAGTCATCATTATTTCTTCCTCTTCTAACAAAAGATACAAAAATAAATAGAGATGGTTAATTTCAAACACGTCAGACATCATGTCCCACTGAACACTCGGAACAGACTGGACACGGGCTGCTGCCGTCTGCAGTTCGGTTTAAAGAAATTTATTTCTCATAAGAACATACAATGGTTCACTTAAAATGAGATACAAAGTAATTATATACTAAAGTAAAACTATCGCATCTACCTCTAGTGCTGGAGGTGTTATAGTTTTGAGCTTATTTACTATGAGATATAAGATTAAGATTATTTACAATGTCAGAAAAGATTACACTGTACGTACGTATTTCCTAAGTTTACTTTTAAACAATTTTATGTTATTGCAATTTTTTATGTCATCTGGTAGTTTATTGAACAGCTGTGCTCCCTCAAACAACAAAGTTTTTTTGCCATAATTAGTTCGTGTAGTTATTAATTGTAGTTTATTTTTACTTCTTAAGTTGTGTGTTGTTGTTTTTTTATGTAATTGTATGTTTGATTGAATAGAATTAGTGGTAATGTTTTTTATTAGAATGCAAGTGCAATAAATGTATAGTTGTGTAAGGTTTAGCAAGTTAGTTTTTTCGTATAGTACTTTTGTTGGCGTTAGATAATGATAGTGGAATAATGTTTTGATAATTTTATTTTGTGTCCTTTGAAGTGGATTTAGATTTGTTTTAGCAGCTGATCCCCATATCTCAATTAGATATTCGATATGTGATTTAACTAAAGAGTTATATATGATTGTACGAACCTTTTCCGGGATACAGTTTGCGACTTTACGTAGTGCACATAGTAATGACGTCAGTTTTGATTTGACGTGATCGATATGCATTCTCCAAGTGAGTTTATCATCTACCAATAGACCTAGATATTTTTCCTGAGTTGAACGTTTTATTATTTTATCTTCAATAGTAAGATGTGCAAACTCTGGTAAAGGTTTATTCTTTGTAGAAAAAATCATGAAAGATGTTTTTGACATATTAATTGTTAGCAAGTTATATTTTAACCATTCTCCGAGTAAGTCAAGATCTTTTTGAGCATAGGTTATAATGTTGTGAATAGATTTATCGAAATAGAAGAGACATGTGTCGTCGGCATATAATGTTAGGTGACCTGTTAGCCCTAATTTGTTTATATTATTTATATAGATTAAAAACAATAATGGACTTATAATTGAGCCTTGAGGACAGCCGTAGGATACGTTTTTAATCGAGCTGGTAAAATTATCCATTTGAACAACTTGTCGCCTATTATGTAAAAACGATGTAAACATTTCGAGGGCCTTACCTGTAACGCCTATGTTGTTTAGTTTCTGCAACAATTTATGATGGCTTACTGTGTCAAATGCTTTTTTTATGTCAATAAAAATCCCTAAAGCGATATTCTTTTGATCGATTTGAGTTTTAATTTTTGTGATTAAGTCTACTGCAGCTGTCAGAGTGCTCGATTTGGAACGAAAGCCATATTGTTGGTCAATTAAAAACTTCTTTTTTATTAGGTATTCATTTAGGCGGTTATAAAGTATTCGTTCAAATATCTTTGATATAACAGGCAAGACAGAGATTGGTCTGTAGTTACTTGGGTCAGTCCTACTTCCGGATTTAAAAATAGGACTGACCTTAGCAATTTTAAGTGTGTCGGGAAAAACACCGCGTGTCAAACACATATTTATGCAGTTCGTTAGCCTCTCTACAATTATAATTTTCAGACATTTAATCGCTTTGGTGCTGATGCCATCTAGACCAGTACTAGTGTTGGTATCAAGATCGTCGATTATTTTTGATACTTCTGTGATATTACAGGGTGTAAGTTCACTAAGTGTTATTTCATGCGTGTAGTTAAGTTCGTACATAAGCGTGTTATCGCTGTTTATGTGATACTTATTAGGAATTTTGTTAGCCAAGTCCGAACCTATTGAGGAGAAAAATGAGTTAAATAAGTCACATATTGAATTACCTTCTGTTATTAGTTCAGTATTCGATATTAGTTTGGGAGGAGCACTGCTGTCTCTAATTTTGTTTAACGCTAAGTTATTAATTATCTCCCACATTTTCTTAGGTTTATTGTAATTGTTATGAAATAACTTATGATAGTAGATTTTCTTGTGTGTCTTGATAAGGTTTTTCACTTTGTTCTGCTCTTTAATTAAGTTTTTTTGTAGATTATCGTCTTTTGGGTGAGATTTAGTCTGCTGCCATAAGTTGTTTCGTAAATTTATTGAGTTTATAATATCTCGGTTTATCCAGTCTTTTTGTGGAGGGTTAAGAATTTTTGTCTTGCTTACTTTATTTTTGTTTATTTGTTCTAACATAAATCTCTCTAGGTAGTAATAGTCATTTTCTTCATTAGTGTATTTGGCTTTTAAAGTAGTGTTGTATAACTTTTCGTAATCAAGCGCCATATATTGAACTCTTTTATGTGTCTTTGTTGTTAAGTTGCTTATTTCAAGAAATATCTGCTTATGATCAGATAGGCACGATTCAATTATTGAGAAACTAAATGAGTGATTGTTTATATTCGTACATACATGGTCCAGTATAGTGCTTGTGGAGGTGGTTTCACGAGTACTGTACAGCCTATTAATTTTATTCAATATTTCATATCCAATTTCTTTTATTTCAGCTAGGTATTTTGTGACGTTACTATCTGTATTAAGTAGATCAATGTTAAAATCTCCAAACACAATCGCCCTTCTCCTCCGTTCCAACTGTGAGGAATATGTTTCTAAAAAGTTGTTTACATTAGAACTTCCAGGTTTGTATATTGCACCGATGTTTAAAGATAGTTTATCTATGTGTATCCATAAGTAGTGGTTTCCATTTTCACACAATTCTTCCGTTATATCGTATTTTATGCTATTATGTACGTAAATTGAAACGCCACCACCTTTGTAATTTTGTCTATAATTGTAAATATGTTTATAGTTTGGTATCTGATATAATTTTGCGTCGGTTTCCGAAGTAATCCATGTCTCAGTAAAAATTAATAAATGTGTAGTCATCGGTATTGCTTTTAATATGCATTTTATTTCGTCGAGTTTCCCAGCTTTGCGAATACTACGTAAATTAGCATAAAAAAATCTTAAGGAGGACGGGTGCAATGGAATGTTTTCGTAATTGTTTACTAAATGATGGCTTAATCTATCCGTATTTTTTCCGGTTTGTGGTGAAGCCATTATTGGTTTTTTTGATGGGTTTTGTTTATAACAATTGAAGGTGTGCCTTTTATATATTTAATAACAAGGTCCTTTTCGCCTTTTTCTGTTCGTTTCTTTAATTCTTCCTTCAATTGCCTTAAATACTGTTTTTGAACTGGCGTTTGATCTGAGTAAATACTAAGATTTTCGGCTATGTACTTTTTATTCCGTAAGAGATATTTCGGAGTATCTATATTGTTAAAGAAAACTTTTATAGGCCGGCTTTTGTTTGAAACATATTTCCCTAGTCTTATACATTTAATTGGTTTTGGGCAGTTTTCATGTAATGATATCAACAACTTCATAACTTCTTCATTATCGTAATTTCGTCTCACTTTTGAATTTTTTTCATTTATTTCGGGTATACCCACAATAATGATGTTTTTCTCACGGTCGTATCGGTCTTTGAGTTCAAGGATGAGGTTTTCGTGGCACAAGACGGGCGATTTATCCGTTGAACTTTCAATGTGTTGTTTATCTTTTATCAGGGTTATTTCACTTTCTATGTTTTTTATTTGGTTTTGAGTAGCAGTATGATTGTATTTAATATTTTCTATTTCAGAGTTTATTTGTTCAAATCGTTGTGTAAAGTTTTTTGTTGTTGATTTTATTGTTTTTATTTCATTTTTAATCTCCGATATTTCTTCACGTATGTATTTCAGATTCTCATTTTGTGTTTTTCCGAATTCTTCTAAGAACTTCATCATGTCTGTACGAAAGCTTGCAAAATCTTTTTTATAGTCTATTTCATCAATGCGTTCCTTTCTTTTTCTCAGAGACACATTGGAATGAAAATCCTTGTCACTATGAGTGGGTAAATTAGGCACCGACCCGCTGGCGCTTCCGCTCCCGCTTATCAATATTCCACTAGGCGGTGTTCTCTGTAGATTCATTGCGTGATGCGTCGCGTCGTCGTATGCAAAGTCTTCGTACGAGTGCGAATGCAATGGAAAAGGCAGCTGTTTTCGTTACTCACGGTACCTACTGAGCGGGGCTGCGTATGTGCCACTGTGTACTTTTGTTATTATGCACTTTTTAAGTAATCAGACTTTAGAAATATGAGCGTAAGGGTCACTTTTAACTGTCAAACTAATGTTAAAATTTTAATATTTTATGCTATTTCACAAACACGTCTGCTTTCCGTAAGCACTAGAGGCAAAGAGCTGGGTTCGGAATCATGACTGCAGCGACATGACGCCAGCCCGATATATCGTGGCGTCGCCCGCTGCTGCTGCTTGCAGTCCGCTACGGAATTATACCTTTATGTGTTTGAAATTCCGTTCTAACGAAAACTGTCAACCACAATCAGACATTACTATGTTTGGTATACCCTGACGACTGAATATGCTTTTAGGCTTTCAAGCTGAAGTTGTACATTGTAATTTCTCTACGTCAAAAAACGTGTTATAGTTATCGATAATAATAAATAAAATTCGCTTCTTATTTGAAATAGATCTGTACCTACTTTTGCCTAAGTTCGGTCGGAAATTTCGTGAGGTTACATCTTTTCCTTTTGGTTGTGCTTCCTGTACATTAGGCATATAACTACAGTTAGATATTAAACTTTTTAAATCGTTATTTATTCCTGGTCAAAATATTGTCTTCCTTGCTCGCAATTGACATTTTTACAATACTACATGTCCGACGTGTATCTTGTTTAATTAATCGTTTCTTAAGATTTTTGTTTTTGGATTATCCTTTGATCCTTAAAGAATAGACCGTACGTGATCGATAAATGTATGTATATATATCTATGACGTCATGTTTGTTTGCGGGTCGCCCTTCTATTATGTATTTTCTCAACAACGTGAGTCCTACGTCATTTTCTGAACTATTTTAAACTTAATAAACTGTAGATCCGTAACTTCAGTCACTGCGCTCAACGCCATATCTCTTGTAATGGCGCAAACTTCATCGTGCTTTGGTATGTGTATAGTCAGCGCTGGAATGCAGCACGCTCAGCGCCGGCTCGGCTCGTATGCCCGTGATAACGCATCCGCAATAAACAGATGCTTACCTGTCTTGTAGACCAATTTGAATGTATGGCGTTGTAATTTCAATAACATCCGTTGTAGACGCGACGGTGAGTCCGCTATTGTTTTCTTTATAATGCTAACGAGTGCCTTGTTATCAGTTTCGATAACTACATTTTGTTCTTCCGTAAATGTACGAATGAAACCTCTCACAAGCAAAAAAGCAAGCGTATAACTCCTTCTCTATCTGAGCATATTGCTGTTCTGCTTTTGACAATGACTTAGACGCATAACAAAGTGACATCCCTTTTTGCATTAGATACGCGCCTAAGCCGCTTTTGCTCACGTCTACTGAGATAGGGATGTCTAAGTGGTAATATCTTAACACTGGTGGTTTTAATAAACACTCGTTTATAGTTTTTAAACACTCATCATTTCGTTCATCCCAGTGCCGTTCCGTTTCTTTACTTAACAACTCTCTCATAAACAATGTTTTATAAGGTAGAATAAAATAATTGGAATTGGATGAATTATGTATGAATGAGTTAGACTTGGAGAATGTATGGCAAAATGTTAAGAAAGGTTTAGTGGATGCAGCTACCGAAGTATGTGGTGTAAGTAAGAGAAAGAATGAAACGAGAAATAATACGTTATGGTGGGATGATGAGGTACGTATAGAAGTTGAAGCAAAGAAGAGAACATGGCTAGATCTACTAGCAACAAAGGATATAATTCTGGCGGTACGAATGATGACATTGAAAGAAAAGAGGCAGTCTTTAGACCCCTAAATAAGAGAGTAAAAGAAGCAGTTGAAAGGAAAAAGCAAGAAAAAACGGATAAGAATGATAGAAGAATATCGGATAACTTCCAGACAAATATTAAAATATTTTAGAAACTCCTAAGAACTGCCCGGGGACATTCAAAACAACCTATAAAGAATGCTATAAGAGACGAAAATATCTATATTATGAATTATAAAGTTTTGAGTTTAAAGAGATGGAAAGAATATTTTGAAAGCATGTTTATGAGTGAGGAGACGACGTATGAACTAAATGAAATAGAAACTTCGAAAAAAGAGGGAAAAGGTGGCTAGATAAGCATAGATTAAATAATGAAAGCTATGAAAAACATGAAAGCAGGTAAGACAGCCGAATATGATAGAGTTTCACTCGAAATGCTAAGAGCTGGAGAGGAAGTGGTGGCAGGCCTGCTGCACACCTTGTTTAATTTATGCTGGGAACTGTAAACTGGTGCAAAGCCGTGATAGTCCCAATATATAAAGGAAAAGGGTCGCAGCAGGACTGTAAAAACCACCGTGGTATCATCCTTCTTAGCATTGTAGGAAAACTGTG
Organism: Parnassius apollo; assembly: GCA_907164705.1. Classification (NCBI taxonomy): domain Eukaryota; kingdom Metazoa; phylum Arthropoda; class Insecta; order Lepidoptera; family Papilionidae; genus Parnassius; species Parnassius apollo. The sequence goes on from CAJQZP010001342.1 coordinate 8,147,879, forward strand.
TGCTAAGGTACTAATTGAAAGGGTTATGAAAGAAACTGATCAATGAATGAAAAATTTGGGATGTGCAAGCGGGATTTAGAAAGGGAATGGGGATTACAGATCAAGTCTTTTTCATGCGCATGATAGCGGAGAAGTTTTTGACCAAAAACCAAAAGGTTTTTATGCGTTCATGGACTTGGTAAAGGCCTATGATAGAGTGGACAGGGATGTGCTATGGCAAACACTGAGCTCATTTGGATCGAGCGCTGCATTGATAATTGATATAGGCATGAAAATCTCTTTATAGGGACTCTAGTGCTCGTGTAAGGATCAACGGGGTCTACTCGGTTTGATTTGGCATCCATAAAGGTGGCAGATAGGGCTGTGTGGCTTCCCGGGGTTGTTCGACATATTTATGAAAATTTGAAAGTTGAAGAATGCGGATTAAAAATGGGTGAGTTAACCATCAAATGCCTTTTGTACGCCGATGATCAAGTTATTCTTGCGTCGTCGGCGGCCGAGTTGCAAATGATGGTTACATTAATGAACAGATCATTAAAAGAAAGAGGTATGAAAGTGAACGCAAGTAAGATGAAAGTTATAATTTTTGAAAGAGAAGAAAGTAAAAGGATATGTGAAATAAAAAAGAAGGGGAGTTGATCGAGCAAGTAGATGAGTTTGTATATTTGGGATGCGTATTCAGCAGGGATGGGAGATATGATAAGAATATAGAAAGACGAGTGAATGCAGGAAATAGAGTAAATGGGGCCCTGCACTCTATTGTGAAGAGTCAGAATGTGTCAAAAAAGGCACGTATGGTAATTCACAATGCTGTGTTGGTCCCTACTTTAACGTATGGTAGTGAAAGTTGGGTGTGGCATAAGAAGCATGGGAGTAGAATAATCGCAGTAGGAATGCGGCATTAAGAAAAGCCCCCCCAAATCATCAAGTATAGTGTTCCGTAATTAAGAAATCATTAAGGAGTATGTTAGAGCTGAATCTGAAAGACAGGGTGAGAAATTGTGAGATAAGAGAAGAGTGTAGTTTGCAAGATGATGTTATCACCAGGGGTTAAGAAAGGAATGCTTCAGTGGTTCGGTCATGTGGAAGGAATGAATGAAGAAAGAGTGACAAAGAAAATCTATGTTGCAGAAGTGAACGGCAAATTCGGAAAGAGACATCCTAGGTGAAACGATAAATTGAAAAGTCTGTAGTCTCTGCCTACCCGTCTGGGTGACAGGCGTGAGTAATTTTTATTTTATTATAAGTCAATTTTTTACTTTACCACTGGTTCGGTTAAAAAAAACCTCTGTTCTGGGAAGAGCCCGAAAAAAACTCAGCGGGACTTTCTTTTTTAAAATAAATTTTCACACACAAAATATTTACAAAATTTATTTTAGAAACAGCTTGGAAGCGGCCACCTCATTCCCAGGGGTTATTATCAACCATGTACTCATTTATATTATAATAACCCTTTTTATAGAGTTTTTGTTAAATTAAAAATTTTAACTTGGTAATAGAGAGACGTTGTATATTTTCTGGGACTGATTAAAACTACTTTTACGGACTTTATCGCGTTTAATTATACTTTAAGTGTAATTAAACTTTAAGTGTAATTAAACGCGATAAAATCCATAAAAGTAGTTTTAATCAATGTGTAGTGTTCGCGTAAATATAAGAAATCATTATTTTCTGGGACTTTATTGTAATAGCGTATACTTTGCCCTAAGAATGAATTACTGACTGTGGATTCGAGAAACTGGTATCACTAACTAGTATTTGTTCCTAGTGTTTACAGTGCGTATATCACTTTTTTTACTAAAACTACCTTTTTTGTGAACATTCATTAAATTTTCTTTTGAGAGACTCTTTCGGCTTAAGTTTGTAAATAGGACTTATGGTCCTCTCCTGCAAAACAAAAATAGTTTCTTAATCAACCACATTCCCGCATAGAAAAATCCCATGTGACATTATGGTATGGAAATAACTGAAATAAACTGATCTAGCTGTCTTGACACCAGTGACATCTCTAATATTTTTTACAGCATAAGCTGCAGAGCTTAGTCTGACTGCTAGTTTAGATATATGAGGGCCCCACTAAAGATGCCAACAAAAATAGAGGATTCAAAATTCGTATAATTAACTTTTGTTATTGTAAATTTTAATACATTTCGTTTTACTGCCGTTTAAATGTAGATTATTAATGTTAAACCAATGCACTAATTTTGACATAGCATTATTCAATTCGTCACATTTAAATGATTGACGTTTAAGTTTAAAAATTAAGAAAGTATCATCAGCAAATAATACTATATCGTAACAGGTAAAAGGGTAGGTAAATCATTAATATACACTAAAAATAAGAATGACTCAAGAATGAGCCCTAAGGGACACCCATCTGTACGGGCCGTCCCGAAGAACATTTACCATTGATAATACCTTTCTGCACTCTATTATTTAAATATGAAATGACTATTTTAAGCGCTGTGTTATAAATTTTGAATAAAAGCACCAACGTCTAGTCCTAATAATCGCTCTATGTCATTTTTATTTTCATGTATATGCATGTTCGTCATTGCTGTTATGTGTGAGTTTTGCAGATAGCTCCTTTTTTGTAATCCTGTGTTCCAAATACCTGATTTCTTCTAACCCAAATTTGCACTAATTTTTATTTAGTTTGCCAATACTACTTTTATCCTTTCATCGTGTTCTTTTTGCTGCTACCTTATATTAATAAATCCATACCATATACCATATATTAATAAGTTGTATATACATACAAACTCCATCCAAGTCATCAAAATTTTCGTGTATATTTTTATGAAACATCTCTGGTGCCGAGCATATGCCATAAGGTAACATTAAGAATTTGTAACGTCTAAAGGGATTGTCTAACGTGCACAACTTGCTAGTATTGTGTAAAGCTACCTGCCAGAACCCTGAAAACGCATGTAGAGTACTGAAAAAAATTGCGCCTGAAAGTTTTGATACAATCTCGTCGAGTGTAGGTAACCTAAAATATTCTCTTTTGATCGCACTATTTAATTCCTTCGGATAAAGACAAATCCTTGTGTCTCCGTTATCTTTTTTAACAATTGTTAAGCTACTTACCCAATCCGATGGCCCCTCTACTTTGGTTATAATGTCTTGTTTTTCCTACTCTTCCAATCACATCTTGACGTTAATAAGTTTAACTGGCTAAACATTTTCAATTATTTTGTTCTGTATTTCCACAGTAAGCACCCTGAAAATGAGAGAACTCCGCTATCCTCCTGTATCGACATCTCGCGCCTCATCATATCCAACTCACTGCACGCAAATCTGCCCAAGACCGGCATAGACTTAACATCTGCTATTTTAAATTCTAGCATGTACATTTTACTTTTGTAATAAACTTTTAAAGTAATTTTTCCTACAACTTTTATGGCAATACCCGAGTAACCAGATAACTTGGTATTTTTTTTAGCTAATCTTTATCCGAGGCCTCAATGTGTGGCAAATAATACAACAGCAATATACAACATAACATCTGCCCCAGTGTCCAATTTAAAGTTAACAGAGTTATTATTTTTCAACAGGTTAACATTCCACTCACTACTAGATTTTAAAGTATGTATTACCTGCTCATCAGACTCCTCGACTTTGAATACACTAGCACCATAGACTCTGGCAAAGTGATTCATTTTCGCACATCTTAGACACTGCTTGCCATACGCGGAACACTCAAACTTTTTGGATGATTTAGAATCACTTGGCAGGAGGGTGAGGGGGGTAGGTGATGACAAGAGGAGAGGGGTGAGCGTCTCTTTACTTCCGACACCACTCCCATTAAAGGTAATTCACCGTTCTTTAGAAAAAATCAAAAAGAAAATCCTTTAGACCTAACCTCAAAATGATAAAATTTATCGTCTACGGCAGTAGGGGGAAGAAGAGAGTGGGAGTGTCTCAGAGTATATCAGTGAAAGTCTTTTTACCCTTCCCTCATTGCGGAAAAGTATAGTTTATGAGTAATGGTTATTTTGTAAAATCATAACCTCACTTTTTTACACGGGAATATTGACCCAAAGTTATTTCTACAACGGTTTCGGCACTGTGGGAAGTGCAGCCCCTTCGCCCTTGCGTAGCGACTCACAGGCACCCATGCTCACCTCCGTAGCTTCGGCTTATTGGTTGCCTTCGGCCACCACCTACGGCTCGCACAGCGATTTGCTAAAGCGGGCGGGAGCTGCTCTCCCTTCGCGCCTACGGCTTTACAAAAACACTTTAGAAGTAGAGCATACAAGACTACGTGGAGTCGGGGCATGCTGATTCAATTTTAGTACAGATTCGATCAGATCAGATATCTTATCTATAAAGTCAGGTTGCCTTCGCTCCCTCCACAACCTTCTAACCTATTAATACTGAAAGTAAAGCCGAGAAATACTTTAACACGCAGAAATGGGTGTTCAAGTATTTCTGGGCAGTTTAAACAATTTAGAAATAAAACACCATATATTATAATAATTCCTTTATTGTTTGTAAGCAGAATTTATTATTTTTAGTAATTCCTCAAAAGAATCTCTTTTATTCTTTATAATATCTCTCCTCCATAAATATTCATGTATCAAATCAGTAAAATTTTCTCTATTATTAAAGTTGTCTTTAGCGAAACATCTTTTGACGATACGCCACTGAGACTCAATTCTTCGAGTGTGGGCGCCATCTACTGCCATTAAAGGGTTTTCAAGGTCACTATGATTTTCCTTTTTGTGTATGTACCCATAATTTTTAACCCATCGTAAGCCCGCCAAAACACATGTTTTTGAATCAAGGGCATTAAAACTTCAGAAGAACACACATTTTAGGGGCAAATTTCTAGTCATTCACCAATTTGGACAATTTTTCCTGGATCTCCAATTTTTCCCAGGAAATTTTGATTCTCTATTGCATAAAAGACGACAGCATCCCGACAGTAATCAAATCAACCAATAATGTTCCCTTTCTGAATAAATAATCTTCTATTACAGTCATATCATTACTCAACTTAATTGCATATGCATACATTAGGTAAAAAACTTGAGTGATTGTTAATTTGACATTCTCAAACCAAGTGCCTTTACCACGGCTAACTTTTTACTTAGATCTGCATGGGCCTCGGTTGCAGACAAATGAGCTCACGTTCTATTGGATAAGTATTCTACACACATACTTTTTTCATGGTAGCTACAATTTTTTGTTGATGGGATCGTATCTTTTTCCTCAGCAAAAGCAATAGCGTGCTCCCGTGTGCCAAGTTTTCAGTACACCTCATTTTACCAAATCCCTCATTGCTTTCATCTCCTCGACATAAAGATGGCGTTTCAACGGCGGTTCGCCAACTAAAACTTCGCAACTCGTAGATGGCTGAGGTTTCTTCGATTCAGACATTTTTAATATTACACACGTAGCGTCCGATATAGAAAATCAGATAAGTCGTATAAGCAAGCAATCGAAATCCAAATGCGCGCAAAGGTCAATGGAGTAGGCAGAAAATCGGTGTTCGTCCAGAATGCATGCATGAATGATGCAAAAAGAAAGTAGTCATGCGATTTGACATTTGACGGAGAGTATAGATAATGTGACACTAGCTTATGTCCTTGTCCGATGGATGGATGCTAAATGCCCAACAAAAGTTTTCAGGTATATAATTCTGTAAGTTGCCGAAGGATTTTAACAGGAAGTTATGAACTATTGACATCCCTTAGTAACCACGGAAAGTCCTCCGTGACTTAGGAAGGAGAAAAGATGTAAAGTAATATAGACACACGCGCGCGGCGATAAAGTTTTATTTAACTTGCGTGCGCGATTTATCCAATTAATAATAAAAATGAAGGCTATTAAACGTCGGCAAGCAGTCAACATCAAAGGAGTGGAACTTCTGTACGTAGTATTATTATTTATTCTGTGATATGACCCCAAACGTAGACGTCCAGTGGCATCTGATCAGTACTTCGTGCGGGCTATGGAATTGACCCTCCTCTTCCAATTCACATGTTTGAGTATTGGCTATTTAGCCAATCTCGTACAGATAACCGGAAGTGAACTAGGCAGCCGTTATGGTGATGAATCAAATTACTTTTAATTTCTTCTGGAACATCTACTAATAAGTTTTCCAAATCATTTCGCAAAAAATTTTCGTAAACTTCCTCGTTCAAATTTCGTGGCATAAAATAAGGCTCAATAAGTTCATCATTTACAATACCTATACACACATTCAAAGAAAATCTGCGCTGTGACCTCAGAGGAAATAAAAACTCGGCTGAGGCTGTGACGTTGTTTCTTTATTCTATTTGTTTGCAGTAATGAAGATTATGGTAGTTTGTGTACAAATACAGTAACAATGAACAGTCAGTAACAGATAACGGTAACAGCTATAATAACAATAACTATAACGACTAAAAGCAATAAAATGAATTATTATTCCACTAACGCTCCTTTTAGGGTTTTAAGATGCGGCATCGGCTGATCGCAAGATCCCGTTTTTTAAATTGTGAGGTGGGGACGTACTATCGCTGTCATATCCAAAATTACGGCTTATTGCATTTTGTTTCTAACCCTCACTGAGATACCCAGCTTAGCTTAATTGTCACTTGTCAGTAAGGGATTTAGGAACAAGATAAAGAGAATTACGTGGTAGTAAGAATCAGTGGGACGATAAGTACCTTCTGCTGCCGCCTTAACTGTCGGATTTCTTCAGCCAACCGCTGGTACTTAATCAACTTTTCAGTGCTGTACTTCTGGACATTATGCGAGTTTGGAATGCCAATATCCAACAACTACGTCCGCTTCACTTCCTTTTCCGTCCGACGACTAAAAACGATAACAAATTAATCAATGCGATTAAAGTTTAAAAGTAAGTTTAAACCAAAGGTTTAAATTTAAGCACGTGTTTGCGCAGCGATAGACGAAACTAACGAACGTCGCTACAACTCAATTTAAAATAGCTGTCCTGCTGTCTGAATAGTTGTCAACAACCAATCGGACGCCAAGTGACTAAAAGTGTGCAAGTTCGTTAATAAGAGCAATCATTCTTTGCCGCCCTCTACCTGCGTTAAATAAAAGACCCTTTTATTATTATTATTCATTAACTTCACCGGGATATTATTACATTATTACCTTTTTGGATAGCTAATTATTTATTTAGTAATTTTTTGAAGTACGTAACATTTTATAATACATAAAGTGTAAAATAAATAAAAATAATAATTTACTAAGACTATAATTTTTTTATTGAGAATATTTTTGGTACTTTTTATGATTGTATTCGCTTGGATGGAAATTGGAAATGAATGCTTATTATTGCACATTTCAACGGCCCGTTTACGGCAGGGATTTCCAAAGTGGTCGATATCAATACCTTGGGGTCTAAATCGGTTTCCCAGGGGCATCGAACTATATTACTGTACAGGGGCCCAAGGGCCGACATAAACGAAAACTGATAATTTGTAACTGTAATTTATATTAATAATTATTAATTACACTTGATATTTACTGATTTTTATGCCTATTTATTTTGTTTAATTTTGATGAGAAAATGATGTCAAGTTAACTTACCTAACAAACCACAAATAATTTAAAATTTGTAAGTATTCTGTATCAATAGGGAAAAAACTAGAGATAGGATTATAAAAGTAATTTGGTTATGGCGGTCTGAGGAATCAGTTCTTTTTGGAAAAAGGGGTTTTCGTCAAAAATAGTTTGGGAATTACTGGTTTGTAGTGTTAAAAAATTAATATTAAATTTATTATCTAGTATAAGTAAGTCAGCCAATTAATAAAATTCATTGATAAGTCCAGGACTTTCTATAGTTGTGATTTATACTTTATTTTTATGTTTTTTTGAAACATAAATGGCTGCTTAAAAAAAATTACAATATTTTTTATTTTATTTTAGGTGTGGCTGCTGTAGCCGGTGTTTTTTTACTTTTAGGAGTTGGAATGATTGTGGGTTGCCTAATATTGATTTTGGAACACCTTTTTTACAAATATACGTTACCAATTCTACGTCATCAACCAAAAGGAACAATATGGCGAAGTAGAAATATTATGTTTTTTAGTCAGGTTAGTTAAATCAAATTTATTAAATAAGTTCAATTCCCCAGGTGTTGCAGTTGTTCATGAGTGTCGTAGTTACATACCATCAGGCGAGCCGTTGTCTCCTATTATATAAAAAAAATAAAGAAATAGAAGTAAACGTCATTGATAATAGCGGTAAATTAGAACCTTTCTACAAAAAGGCATTATGGGCAGATTTGAACAAATTTAAAGACAAATTAGAAATTACTGCAGACTCTTCCTAATCCAAATCGCTTCTTGAAAACGAAAGCACGTCTCTCAGTAACACTTCATTAGACACATAATTTTCATCAGCATATAAAAATCTGGTTACACAGTTATTTCAATGATAATCAGATGAGGTTATCGCATGACAGAGTTTCACGCGAAACTCTCACTGTTATTCCATTTTACAGGAATTTGTGTGTTTGTGTATCAAAATAATTAAAAAGAAATAAAAACTATAAATCGCAGAAACAGGATCACAGACAAGTTAAATAATTAATTATAGCTTTTTTGCAATTTCCATTGTCAGCTCAAAATTTTCTTTTGTTTTGAGTTATGAAATATAAGTGGAAAATTAAATTTTAATTTCGACTTAATTACGATTGAGCTGTACATACACTACCATTTTTACTCTCGAGGAAAAAAATATGTTACACAAACGGAGTTTTATTTTTGTTTCGATAAGAGATTTCTTTTTATTTTATTAGAGTTTTTTGTAAGAGTTTAATCCTTAACAACCGTTTCATATATAGCGCTCGGTATGAAAAATAGATGGGTATGAATATTACCAAAAAGTGAAGTCGTATTTTTGAAAAAGAACTTAAATTAAATTTAGTTTATGTTGAGAACACTGGGGACAGTTAGTCATAGATTACTCCATAGTTTGAGTTTCATCATACAACTGCAATAAACAAAAACCTTAAGGATACTTTCTTTACCCTATTTAACCGCAAATACTGTTTCTAGTAGGATTACGTTGAGCGAACCGTCGCTCAGTGCAACTTTTAACACTAAATGAGATTTGCCTTTGCTGACTACACTTAATCTTTTGCAATTGCCTTTGTTATACCTATGTAATCGTGTGTAATTTTCTCATGGATTACAATTTCTAATTCTCGGTTAATGTAGACACATTTTTTTTGTTAAATTTGTTACAGAAATTATACAGATTCATAAATTGTGTTGAATTAGTATCTCCACATCACGCGGCACGTGAATTAGTAAACACTATTCGTCAAGGACACTTTACATCTCTTTTCCAAAAGAGTGTGAAAAGGGTAATGATTTTTTTAATAACTTAAATTAACTTGCCACTAATAAAAATGGGTAATTATAGGAATGCACATTTGTTTCAGAAGGAACACGAGCAACGTAGAAGGAGGAAAAGCAAAGCACAGTTCTTTGAAATGATACAGGAAATAAGAAGGTTTATTTGCTGTATATTTTCATTTATAATACTTTGAAATGAAATAAGATTTGAATAATATTTTGTATGTATTTTTAGGGTTCAACAGGGACGAGATCATTCCTTGGATTCCATTAAGGAAAATGTTGCTATAGAAACTTCAGAAGTATCTGAAGAAATAACCGAATCGAAATTCTTATCACCTTCACCTGAGGTATCAAGCCGCTCACCACGACAAGGTCATTCGCCGAGGCAGCTCCGCTCACCAAAAACTCGTAGGAAAAGATGCAGCCTTGCTGGATTAAATGTAAGAAGGTTTAGTACAGATTCAGTTTTAGGTTCAGACACAACCTCATTTTATGAAAGGACAAGCTTAAATATTGGCAGGAGACTTAGCCGAGATGTAAGTTGCTTGACAAATTCTCCTCCCGACATAAACAGTCGACTTCGTACACCTTCGCCCATGGTCCTAAGAGCAGAGGCTTCCTCAACTCGATCTTACCAGGATGTTTCAGAACGAACAGATAAATTTCTAAGTGTTGACCCACCATTATATCGAGCAAGTGTTGAAATCATGGTTTCAAAAGAACATGATTTGCCACCTGCCCCGCCCTATCCAAAAGTTTCAATAACTGGAGCTAGGTCAGAGTTATCTCGGCTATCAGAAGAAGAGCTTATAAGATTGTGGCGAAGCTCAGAAAGAGAAGTCAGAGAGGCACTTTTAGCAGCGTTACAAGAGAAACGTGCTAGTTTAGACCCAAAACAAGATCCCGGGTGAAGAAAACGTTCATATTTTGATCTGGAAAAGAAATTGTCTGTAGAAATTATCACCTCATATTTCTCATTACACGTCAAGATAAATGAGATTTGGAGTACATAGAAGAATATGCTCGGTGGTGTTGAAGCAGGTGCCTTTTTTACATTGTTTGATGCGGACTAGTCTATTAGAACTATTTTAACAATCGGTGTTCATTTGAGTGTCTTCATACGAGTACATGATATTTTTATCGTATTTGGAAAGCTGCCTTATTTAAAATTAAATTTTTTCAACTTAAATTCGCGTCAAACAATTTAATGAACGGTACATTTAATATATATTGAAAAGTAAGAAAATTTACGTCCATAAATTATAATTATAAACGATAATTAGTAAAAATATCGTAGTAACTATTATTATTAGAATCTAAATAATATCATACAAAATATATAATATCTATGACCACAAAATTTTAAGTGCTTTATACTAAACTTAGAGATGTTGCCTGGTAGTCATTAAAATTTCATAGTTCGTCCAAGTAGAAGTTTCGTATGTACATACTTAATTAATGGAACAGTAAGCTATAACGACACAAGCTAGGGGTTTCATCTTTACCTTTTATCTTTTATTTTAATTAAATTTACATCGAGAAGTATTATAATAGCCTTTCTGCAACGAAATCGTCAACACGCGAACCTGCGTTTACATAACAATTATTAATGGCATGATTTAAAAAAAAACTTAAGGTTTTATTTCTTACAAGCCAGTGCTTAACTACAACCCACCAAGTTTGGTTAACGGTGATGAAGACCCGTGTGTTAAATCGTACTTAGTGTAACACAATTAAATTATAACTATTAAACTACGATCATGCACACAGTAATTGTAATATACTCCTTACATAATTATCTTTCTGCATAGTATATCACTTTTCACACATTAAATACATATGCTAAAACCTCGTAGGTTTTTTCCAAGAAATTTCTTTTTCAAACGACTTCAGAAAAGGAGGAGGTTTTCAATTGAAGTGTATTTTTTATTCGTGTTACCTTATAACTTTTTCTAAGTAAACCAATTTCGATGGTTCTTTATTTATTTGAAAGCTAGTGCTTCTCATGTAGTTTAAATATAAGTTTGATTAAAATCTAACAAGTAGTTTTTGAGTTATCCTTAATAATGCTTATTTAATTGACTTAGACTAGATGTTGTCATTTTATTTACATTGAAGTCGGTTGCACACATTTATGAAGCTATTTTATAACAATATTATGTCCTTTCAGTCTATATATACTAACAAAATCATACCTATTTTAGCTAATAATATTCTTAATCTTAAAAAGTGAAACAGTATAAACTGCCATTGATTTTAATAATTAATTCATAATCTAAGTACACGATTTTTCTTAGAATTGCACTCTTGTATTCTGACTTTAGAAATTACTCTCTCTATCACATGTACCTCACTATAATAATAGTTTTAAATATAAAGTTTTTAAACAAGTGAAAAATGTATCATAGTTTAATACAATTGTAAGCAATATTTTATTAATAAGATATCTTATACAGTATAATAATATTATATAATATACATTCGATGTACGTGTTATCTATATAATTCCTAGAAATTGTACAAAACACCCATTTGACTTAGAAAACGTGTATCATATTTTTAATAGAAAAATTCTTACATACGTATACAGTTCCTAGGAAATTAATAGAATTCCTAAGTATATTTTTTTTAATGACTAACCGATTTTAGATATTTTAATCGATTGTATATCGCTCGAATTCACTGTTACTGGAGGGTTCACAGCAAAATCCACATTCACCTATTGCTCCGCATCTAGCCGCGTTAGTTCATTGATGTCTTACGGCGCAGTCGTTCTAGTTCGGCATCAATAAATATTTTCGAGCACATGATGTATCCAACTTGGTCAGTGGATCGTTTTGCTCCAGGGCTCCAGCTCAACAAACAAGCGGTGCATCCTAACCCAGTAAGTAAAACCCCCACTTTGTACCTACCCTTAATTACGCCTTCAATTCATTCTTATTAATTTGTGTTGACTAGCGCATACGGTGTATATCGCCAGCAAGCGTAGGGACTTCGTGCTGCTTGCTGGGTCTGAAGAAACCAGGCAATAGGCGCCAAGTCAGCTGGCTACGATGACTGATTCCAGGTGATATTAAGTGGTTGTAGAGCTACTCGCGGTCGGCTTACTGCCAACACGCTGCCGCATCCAGTGTTAGCTTAGATGCGCTATGGCGGCCCCCTGGCGGCGCCTCTTATCACTTTTACATTTTTGTCAATATTTGGGCATCAGTTGACAGGATACGTCCAGAATTGGCACCGTTTAGTGAAACTTGGCCATAGACACATACGGGCCATTGCACCCTGAATTTGACGAGACAGGACGCTAGCACCTCTTGACATGTTCTTGGGCTTGGGGCTTGGTACTGAATTATTGTACCGACGTAACAACAATTCTTCTAGCACTAGCGTGCGATAGATTTCTCTCTTTCTTACACCTCATTATGATGGCATATTATGGTAGTATTCCCGTCCGGTAAAACGAGAGACGGTAAGAAATAAAGGGAAAGAAAACGGCGGATCATGCGGGCAGTATAATTTTTACTATGGTGTATTTATATAATTTTTTCATCTGGTTGGGCTTTATAAATATACTTATAAACGAAAATTATAAACATACATAAATAAATAAAAACACAACCAGATGTAAGTCCTCGCCAGGGAAAACTAAACGGCTCAGGGTTAGGGAGAAGGGGAAAAAACCGGCGGTATCGAAGAGCACCGCCATCTGCATTTTTGAGCCCGGAGCTGTCCGTCACGAAGTCCCAGTCACCTCAGATAAGCCGAGCGGCTCACCGAGATTTTTCGGTTCACAGAAACGACGACATAAATAATTTCAGTCAACAGACCACCCCTCATGTACGTCACCTCGTGAGCCAGATCCAGTATTTTGTTTGCTTATCTGTTTTGGCTCTCAAGAAGTTCTCGTTATACGAAATTTATTATTATTATTATTTGGGCTATTTATGTAGTTTTCTCTTCTGGTTGTGTTGTTTGAATATATAAATGAAAACAATAAATAAACATAATTGTTATTATTTTGTATGTGAGATACAAAATCAGGATATTAAGATCAAAAAGTGTAGGCGATATATCCTAAAGGCTCAGTATTTCAGCGGTTTTTAACTCTGTTAATGAATATCTACGAAGACATAATAGTCAGGATAGAAATATGATATTGTGGTTTGCTGTGCTCGCAAATAAGCACTCGCTGTAAATTTCATAGTACTTGAGCAACCCACTTTCGATCTCCGCACAACAACAATGAAAATGTTAATAACAATTTTAAGTGCTGATTCACCACGTACATGGCGGCGAAGGAAATTCATTTTATTTTGCAACAAATAAAAATATGAACTGTAATACTGTAAATACCGAACTGTGTACTGCTCACAAATCTTACGACTATCTTCTTTCCGCCTAAAGAACGGAAATGGATCTAAATTTTCAAAGATTTATTTTCGAAATTTGAATAACGGCTATTGACGAGTAATAAGAAAGGATTGTTTACTATGTTTTGACGAGGAAATTCTACATCATAACCTTTTCGATTTCGATTCTTCTAAATTTAACTTTCTTAGCACAAATATTAGGAATGTAAATTAAAGTAATTCCAGTTTCATTTTCAATTCGTTAATTTTTTATCATTTCCATAATTAACTAAGTGTCAAAATGACAATGCCAGTATTCCCTATAGAAATTTGCTCCACCCAATAGTTTGCATGAATGTCTTATGCCGGATTTTCTGTTACTTAAACCCTACAGGTGTTGCGATTTATTACTATGAAAATTACTTTTATTTTAAAATAGCTTTCGTATAGTTTATTGTGATTGCAGTACTTAAATTTACAGACGCTAATATTTATAAGGGGGGGGGGGGGTTGGCAAAGCACAACTTTTATTTATTCACGTAATAGGCATAACTAGACAATTTTTTTTAATAAGTAAGAATTTTGTATTAGGTTATTACATTGTTTTCGTTTTTTAATTTACTGGTAATCGACATAATTATCCAAGAAAATGGCAATTATACTTCACGTACATACGCAATGACCTCAGTTCACAAATATATTTTCTTAAATTGTTATTGATTATCATTAAAAGCGTATTTACAACGAAAAATAAAAACTCCATCGTATAAATGCTATTGTCGCTATCAAACAGGATATTATTTAGTGCACCTACCTTTAAATGCTTTATAATATAATGTATATGTTCTATAATAATTATGTATAATATAATAATTATGTTATAATAATAATTATGTGTATGTATTTTTAATATAATAATTATTAGCTAAAACCGCTGCTTATTATCTACAACGAATTGTTGTGGACGCGACACAAACACTGCACATCGCCATCTGTCATCGACAACGCAAACTATCGCGACATAATCACCGTACATCGCCATCTGTTTACCGATGACTAAATTACGTTGAACACAGATTATATTATATTCTTCATAAATATCAAATTCAGCAGTGAGACATAGTTAATATGTTGGAAATATACCTCACATTATATAATAGAAAACGCGCTAATTTTACTTGTAAAAGGTTTAATTTACGAATATTATTATATTCCTGAAATTTAATGTTATGAGATAAAATAAAAGAATACCTAAGTAGAATAAAACTACCAAGCATTTAGTAAACGTGTAATAAGCCTAAGGACAGTATACAATTGTTTTAACAAATTTGAACAGGGGAGTTAAAAGTACAAAGACCAACCTTGGTGTACTAATACCCTAGTATTAAATAACGACAGATTGCTTCAGTTTGTGCAAGGGAATTCATATTTCAATAACCAAAGTATATAAAAAACTGTTAGACGTTAATCACATCGCTTTATTACTCTTTTGCCGCAGAACTACAAACTGGTAACACAATCTAGTGACAGATGATGAAGGTTAGATAGGACACACAATTGAAATAAAAAAACAAAATGGTGGGATTAAAGCAAAACCACAAACCAGTTCTAAAAAACCAAAAATGTTCTGTTGTGTTTATACTGAAAGAACAATCGTGTTCAAAATTATTGTCTAAAAATCAGGCGATAAAAATGTATCTGTGTAGTATAATATCACATATTATAGAAACATATAGCATTTAGCTAAAAATATTGTAAAAGATTGTACAAGAGGTAGAGAGTGTACATTGAATATTAACATCTATTACCTACACGATAATGCTTGAGCACGTAAGGCAAAAATTACACTGGGAAAAAGTATTAGCTCCTTTTATTGAGACATGCAATTTATAGA
Organism: Parnassius apollo; assembly: GCA_907164705.1. Classification (NCBI taxonomy): domain Eukaryota; kingdom Metazoa; phylum Arthropoda; class Insecta; order Lepidoptera; family Papilionidae; genus Parnassius; species Parnassius apollo. The sequence goes on from CAJQZP010001342.1 coordinate 8,163,451, forward strand.
CTTATAGCGATACTCGTAACTTACTCAAGGTACGTCTTTGTTGTATTAGTTGTGCGTTTTAGGTTTAAATTTTTTAACTTTTATTGAGTCTTATCCAGAAAATTTTAACACCCGATTCAGTAAATTTTTAGCAAACACTATTTCAAATCAATGTTTGCGTAAAATAGCTTATATATTTGACGCAATGACGGTGTCAATGTGCATAGAGCAACACGGGCGACCGGTGGACTGGAGGGGAGTAGCCATGCGCAAGTGTTCCCCTCGGTCAGTATAAGACTATAAGTCCACGCGGTCTTTTATGTATACAATAAAAGTAGTTGCAATTGCACTGCTCATCTGACTGTGCTGCTCAATCAAATCTGATTGCGCGGCTGAATCGATGTCGTACAAAAATGCCACATTGTATAGTTTTGCTGCAAAAAGAGATCATCCCCGTCAAATTTACAAAAAAAAATGGCGTTAATTTCATATATAAGTAATATTTAATCCCATTATTTCTATTTAAATATTTTTAAACATAAATATTACAATTATAATGGTGGTGTCATTTTGGATTTGTTTACCAATACAGGTCGCCGACGCTTAAACAATATTCGAATCGATCGAACGACTGATCCAAGTCCGTATTCGAGTTGCCGTTGTCACCGAGAGATAATGATAATGAACTATGTGTGCATGTGTAAAATTGTAAGTACCTACATTGTTTTATTCATGTGTGAGTTACGAAGATTTCCTCTGCAAAAAAAGACAAAGATATAGTTATGTATCGGGAAAAACGCTATATGGCTTCTTCCGTACGGCCCACCGCACCGGAGGCTCGTGTTGCTCTGTGTGTGTAAGAGAGAGAGAGAGAGAGAGTGTGTGTCATTACACAATAGTGACGAAAAATCAAATTTTATAAAACAGTCACGTTTTAATTCAATCCATAATCATTTTGACGTATATTTGACCGTTTATTAAATAAAAATAAAATTCTAAAATCTTATAATAATTACAAACATAAATGAATGCTAGGACTTAATTTGAAATATGCAAGTTTTATTTTAAATAGTAGCCTACGTTTTTAATATGGCATTGCAAGTTTACAAAATAATAATTAATTTCATAACACCAGTGTATAAAATCTTTTTATATACCTTTACATTGTTTGCAAATGGTAGGGCAAGATCTGGCATTGTCGTTTTAGTAATACTGGACCGGTTTTGGACCAAAGTCAAGTTTTGAAAAAGTGGAAGAAGGTTTTATTATTCTATTGGATGTGATTCATCTAGTGATATTTATTCTTATGGATTTCATTGTATGATAAAACAATTGTTTATAGAGTTATAGGTAAATAAATAAAATAAAAACAATGTTAAAATTATTAGTTTGAGTCTTGAATTTTTAAGATAAGTAGTTCAAACAATTTATGATACGAATTATATGTAAGAGTATTTGTGATTTTTAATAACTTTATGTCAAATTTCTATATGGATTTGTTTAATTTACAATTTTATATACCAATTTATCTAACCATTCTATCATTTTATATCCCCTTTATAATTAAATTATACAACGCGGTCACATTAACTTGACGCATGGCTTTGATGACGTTATTTACAACAGTGTAACAGAGATGCTAACCATACTGACGATTGCTAGGCGAGCTAAGGGAGTGCGGGGGCTAGCGGGCGGGGCCTCGCATTCCAGCGATGCGTCAAGTTAATGTGACCGCAATATACCTTTTAAATGTCCATGTTTGGTTCATGTAGTTAAATTAGAGAAAATAAATTTTTGATAGGTACCTACTAAGTTCTTGCAGGATTACTGATTTTATTATTTAGAATAATTTTAATAATTATATTTTTATTTATTAATAATTTTAATACAGAAATTTATAGATTAATAGACTACAATTTTTTTCTTCTGAATTTGTCTACATAGTGGTAGTGGCAGAAAGAGAACTGTGCTCATAACATAAGTTTATGAAACTAAAATCGACAAAAAATGTATAAAATTTAAATTGTGCCCTAAGACCGATTTACACTTAGACAAGTACAATAGCGAGTTAACTTGCGAACCTGGCGAGTTAAGTTTGAACCTCGTTTGAACTGCGGTAGGCGAGTTAAGTAGCAAGTTAACGATTAAGTTCGTACCCTTTTCTTAAGTCGAAGTCTCTTTGAGTATTAAATACTCAAAGGAAGTGCTACCCTCCCGCGCGTCTCCCGCCACCCGCAACTAAACTCGCCGTTCGTGTAAACGAGCGAGTTTAGTTCAGTGCATAAGTTGACAGAACGCAACGATTGCGCGCCAAAACGTACAATTGTACTTTTATAATTAAACTCGCCACAAAGTTTGTACGATACTGTTTATTGAATATTTATACGATTTATATTGAGTTTTAATAATAAAATGGATGGAAGATGTCACGTATAAATTTGTACAGGAGTATTTAGAAAACGAATGTTTATATAATAGTAGAAGTTCAAATTGTAAAATTAAATCTGCTCGAGATGCTGCACTCATGAAAATTCTTAAAAACTTCTTTAATAACAACCATTAATACTTCTCTGACTGGTTCATTTAATTCTTGACGTAATCCTAGAACCATTTTAAACGAAAACCAGAAAAATTTTGTAGTCTTGAAACGTCATACTCCAACGAACTCTATGAACTATAACTATCCTTAACTAAACTCGCCACGAAGACAATGGGTGCGTTTGGCAGAAAAAAGCGCTAGCAAGCGCTTGTAAGCAAAATGGCGATCGTAAGCGGTAAGCGCTGTCAAATCGTAAGTAGCTATTTTCCTCCAGGACACGATGTTAGTTTTAACCGTGGAATCTAACCTAATTTAAATATATGTTTGTAAAGTATTCATATTAAAAACTTACCAATCATGAGTTTTTAATAGCATGTATATGTTTATTCATGTCATTATATTACTTAAAACTAATATTGCAAAAAACAACTTATAAACTCTACTTCAAAACAAACAAATTAAATAAGCAAAATGGCGGATTGTGTCAGCGCTACTGAAGTAGCAATCGTGTCCTGGCCGAAAACTATTTTAGCGCTAGTAAGCGCTTGCTAGCGCTTTTTTCTGCCAAACGCACCCAATGTTTGAACGCTACTGCTCACTAAATTGTTTACGGTTAACTGCCCTGTAACTAAACTCGCTACTGTACTTGTCGAAGTGTAAATCGGTCTTTAGCGGAAATAAACGGTAGTATGTTATGTTCAAAGTTACTCGTCGACACTATCAAAAAATTGAAAAAAAATGTAATTTTTTATTTATTTTGGCGTTGACTAGAAGCCCTTTAGCCAAAATGAATGCATCAAACGCTGTTATACAATATACAATAAATTAGTTAAATATGTTAATAAATTTCTCTGTCATAATTATGTCGATGCGTCTCAATTTCGCGAAGTTTTTAAGAAATTTTGAAGGTAGCGTAAGCCAACAGGCCGATGATCACAAAATTAAAAATATCTAAGAAATATATAACAACATCAGAGAGCACTTCTTACAAAATCCACTTTATTTTTTTATAGAAATAAGGTAACAAACAAGCACACAGTTCACATGATGGTAAGTGGATGCTGCGGCCTATAGACACCTACATGTATCCGCGATTACAAATCAAAATGCAGATGCGTTGTCACCCGTGAGGACTAAGATGGAATGCCTCGTGTCCAGTAAAAAGGGTCTCCGGTACTCTACACTCACCATATGAAACACAGCAGCATTAAGCTACTATTTTACGCTGATATTCTGTGAGAGCGTCGGCCTTCCCCGGTCAAGCCGTCCCATTCGTGATATAAATATACTACTGATATAACTGCAGCGTAGCTCACCGCATCACCTCTGAAAACTAGGGTGGAACGCCCCATTTCCATTAAAATGCGTATCTAGTTCTCTACACTCACCATACGAAATACAGTAGTATTAAGTTTTTACACTGGTATTCTGAGGAGAGCGTGGTCTTCTCCGATCGAGCCAACTCATTCGTGTTTCAACTATAATATAGCATATTACTACCACGTAAAAACTAGACTAGGTATAAACTTCGAAATATTGTTTTAGCGACAACACAGGCGCAGCAATGAGCTGGTGGTCAAGTTTCGGCAAAACCTGAATATGCGAATATAAATACTTATTATATTATTGAAATCAAGTCAGGTCAATTAATCCTAATCGTTATTCTTATTAAGTTATACCCTCTCCGTTGCCTTACTTGGTCGATCGGGCAAACCGCCACAGCAATTCGTCATTCTTCATATTTCTTAAGCTGTCATCGAAGTCTCCCAAAAGCTCAGAAATATCATTATCAATTTTTTATTGAAAATTAACAAAAGATTAATAATTACCCAACTTGACACAATTGTACAAGTCCACCAATCATCTTTACCAAAGGAAAAGAAGTGTTACATTTTTAAAGATGAGTTTTATTTTAAAAAATGTATTTTGTGAAACATAAACCAAAATAATAAAATTGGACTCCTTTACTTACTAAAATTCAATAATCTTGTTTAATAGTATTTTCTGATATCATAGGTGTCACTCAACGGAATATAAATTTTAGATATAGGTAAACCAAATTAAAATACTAAATATAATGATCGTGTCACATAATGTCAATAATTTAACAAGTGCTTTGTTGTAGAGATAAAAATGTACATAGGTACCATTAAAGTGTATTATGATTGAATTATGAGTACTTAATGAAACAAAACGCCAATTTTATCTGTAGGGAATTTAACGTGTAGGTATATATATATATATATATATATATATATATATATATATATATATATATATATAATATGTAATTTATTATTGTTTCCATATGTTAAATTGTGCATAAAATATTAAGTATAGTAAATAAAATCATTCAATTAAAAATTATTAAAATGACGGGACGGCGCGTAACGATGACATCGACATATTTTTGACGATAATACAAACTATTTAATATTTTTTGTACATATATTTCGCACAAGCAAGAAATCATTTGGATTATCAAGCTTTATTAAGTTTCGTTTATCTAGTTAATATTTCGTTATGTAAAAGTTAAGTGTACATTGAAGTTTATTTGAGAATTACAAAGGTAATTTTGTGTCTATCAATTATTATGGTTGCCGCCGCCCTTATAAACAGTGAATATTTATGGAGAAAATAATTATTACTTATGGTAAGAGAATAAACTATTTGTGCCATATTGCAGTTTTATTTTTTTTAGTTAAAACATAAAGTAAAGTAACGTTACAGCATATATACGTCTCACTACTGGACCCAGGCCCCCCTCTCAAAAGTTGGAAGGAGGATAAGAGGATCACAGGATCAGAATAATGAAATGCATGTTGGTGAACTTCACATGTCTTCGAAATATTTTTTTCTCAGACATGCAGATTTCAATATGACCTTTTCTTTCACCGCAGACACGTGGCAAATCAGCACTTAAAATTGCAATTAACAATTTCATTGCTAGCGGTGGGGATCGAACCCTGTTTGCTCACGTACTGTGATTTTTTATATATTTGGGCTCATTACCAATATAATGTTTCATATGTAATTGTGCCTAACTCGATTTATGTAGTCTTCTTTCGTTTCCCATAATGTCGCTTTTATGAACACCCTGATTTTACGTCTGTTTCGTCGTTCCTTAGTGTTACTTATAGCAAAATAATATCATTCGATGGTATAATATTATGAAACTACAAGAAATTCGTTTCGACGTAGCATACCAAATGGCGCATTTTTGAAATGGCTTATTAGCAGTATCATTGTAATAAAAATGTTTTTGTCCTTTGCGGCAAACGTTTTAATTTAGTTTGATTGACTTGTTCAATTCATTAAAGCTATAAATTGCGTTCCGATTATAAATATTTTGTATAAAGTAGCTTCTTTACAAAGTATTAAAAATAAAAGGTTAGCAATATCATCCATGGTCTTGTTATAAAGTTGTCAATATCACATTGTTACTGGAGCGAAAATTGTCATTATAAACATTTTTCAAGCAAAACACCATATCATTTTGTCAGGGAGATATCAGAGATTCAATTGTTAAAATATTAGGTAAGTAATTTCCGTTATTCATTTAGTTCATTTCGGTAATTTCTCTCAAATGCGCACGCAACGCACGTGGTAAATCAGCACTTAAAGTTAAATGCAATTTTAAGTGCTGATTTACCACGTGCTCGGCGGTGAAGGAAAACATCGTGAGGAAACCTGCATGTCTGAGGAATAAGAAAAAAATATTTCAAAGACATGTGAAGTTCGCCAACACGCATTGGGGCAGCGCGGCGGACACTTCCTTGCTCTAAAACCCTCTCAGAAATAAGGGGAGGCCTGTGCCCAGCAGTGGGACGTATATAGGCTGTAACTTTACTATAAGAATTGCTCGTTTAAAGGTACCCTCATGTTTCAGAAAGCACGTAAAATATTCCTCCGCCTAACCTCTCTCCGGTCGTGTTGGATTGCCGTCCCATCGATCGATGAGAGTGAAGGAATGGGGAGTTCACCTGTGTGTTTGTACATAAAATAGTGCCCAATTATCCTGACCTGGCTACTAATGGCTAATGTACGATGAGACTTGCCAGAGTACCCGAACTTCGGATATAAAATGGATTTAAAAAATCGGAAATTATTTCACCAAGAATGGGAATTGGGGAATACTCAATAAATTATTTCTCCTAAAACGATGATAACTATAACTTTCAAATAGTAAAATCACACAAAGAAGACAATTTCTTATTGTAAGGAGAATGGGCTCACCACAGAGAATCATGCCCACTTTCCATACATTGAATGACCTGTCACTTGATTCCTTTGACAGGTCGCGTCTACCTACAACTACTGTTGTATAAAAACAATTATTATTTATAATAACATAATAACTTATCATCTTTTTGTTAAGAGGCCAGGGAAAAATGCTATTAAGTAAATAAAAGTTTGAGGTTACAACAGTTGTCAGATAAGGCCTATGTACACTTATTTTTCTTTCCACACCATAGTACAAAACTATTAAAAATCGTATATAATCGTAAATTAAGTAGTAGTAGTAGTAATAAAAGATTACAGTAGTAATATTCGTTTTACCGCATTTTAACCAGAATACTGAGAAATTAATAATTAAAATATGAAGCTTACAATAACCTAAGAACAAAAAAAGCGATTGTCTATTACTTTTTATAAGTTGAGCTAGTGCACTCTTCAGTAATAATTAATAATATAAACAAAGTTATAAGATCGATGGAAAATTATTTTAGTAGTTCCAGCAAAATATAGTGCCTGTCGGTGTACAAATGTGGTATGAATAGGTACTATTTTTTACATGCATTGATTGATTGTGAGTATACATCCCAAATACCATCAAAGTTTTTTAAAGTATTTTAGATTAAAGCCAAGATGAGTATGGGATAATAGGTCCATTTATAATATTACCTACACACGCTTTACCTATAATAAGAAAGATATTTTAAACAAAAGTTCATTTCCGAAGTAGAATATTAATAGTAAACAGACGGTCTGGCATGCACCGCGTTAAGACTTTATCTTAATATGTTTTGGTTCATTAGTAATTACTTATAAATCTTAAATAACATCGAACCCATAATGACTGCATACCCATTTTTGATCTTAAGCACTATAAATAGCAAGTAAAATATTTTGAACAGGTTGTGTTTAGATGATAATATCACTGTTAAAAAGTAGCATAAACAGAAATGTGTTATGTGACAAGTTTGTTTATGTTGTAAAGTTGGGAAAAAGCAAGAAATTGGGTGCGTTTGGCAGAAAAAAGCGCTAGCAAGCGCTTACAAGCGCTGAAATAGTTTTCGGCCAGGACACGATTGCTACTTCAGTAGCGCTGACACAATCCGCCATTTTGCTTATTTAATTTGTTTGTTTTGAAGTAGAGTTAAGTTGTTTTATGCAATATTAGTTTTAAGTAATATATTGACATGAATAAACATATACATGTTATTAAAAATTATGATTGGTAAGATTTTAATATGAATACTTTACAAACATATATTTAAATTAGGTTAGGTTTACCGATTAAAACTAACATCGTGTCCTGGAGGAAAATAGCTACTTACGATTTAACAGCGATTACCGCTTACGATCGCCATTTTGCTTACAAGCGCTTGCTAGCGCTTTTTTCTGCCAAACGCACCCATTAAATTCACTGCATTTTCACAACTACATTAGCATTAGCATTAGTTAGCATATCCCGGACACTATTTAAGTCTAGTAATGTAAACAGTGATAAATATTAAGCAAGACATTTTAAGCCTTTAGATTGAATATGGTTCGTGCAAGTCCATCGCTCTTTGGGACCAGGAACATAGTTGATATGAAGCTTAGGGACACTTGAGCCACCTGTAGAACACCTTTTACCACATCAGAGACAGATCAGAGTCGCCGGAAATGACAACAATTATAAAACTTTTAAAATGGAATGCCGCCTCGTCCTCCTGCCTCCATAATCTCCTCATTTAGTTCTAGGTCAACGAATCCAGAGTCACAAATATACGTTTTTTAAGTATCAGCGTACCTTAAATTACACCATCAACGTTATTAAGCAATCGCATGTCATGTAGTCACTTTAAATACTCTTGTGACGTCTTAGGAACCGAAGGTTGTTTTACACTAATCTTCTACTAAAAAGTAGCGAAGGTAAATAATTTTTTATCGGAATTAACACTTTGCGAGGTGAATGTTACGATCGGTGAAATAATACCGCATTCGCCATAAAGATCTTTACTTATATCAGAAATATAGCCGTTATTTGCTTCGGCTAACTGCTTTCGAAGATTATGTATTCGTCTTGATAAATCATCAAGCTTGCAGCTTAAACATGATCTTTTGCCCCCTCTGGCGATGCCGTCGCTTTCTTTTCCTGGAGTCAGAAAACGAAGCAGCGGAGGAACTGTTAGAACTGCTGCTATTAGAACTCAATATAGACATCATGATCTTCAATTTCTTGACGACGAACGATAACTGTTGTTAACGGGAATTTCTTTCAGTATATAAAATTAATGTATTAATTAAATTTACTACGAACGGTAAAACCGATAAATTAAAATTGCTAAAAGTGGGTATATTTGCAAAATAACATTTCACTAGTTTCTAGGTTGAAAAGGCCCACTTAAAATTTTGTATTAAAATATAAGATCAATAATTAATTATGTACGTTATAGGATGGACACGTATTAGAATGGCTCTCAAGCACCTTAAAAACGGCAAGGATCTAGGCGAGGATAGAATTAGGTACAGCGGTCTTCTGAAAGCGAATGGTAAACCGGTACTTAAAGTCCTTCAGAAGCTTCTTCAGTTCCGTCCTCCATGATGGCATTACTCCGGAGGCGTAGAGTAAAAGTGCGGTAGTCTTGTTCTTCAAGAAAGGCGACAACGCTCTCTTGTAGTACTACAGACCGATTTCTATTCCGAGCCGCGACTACGTGCTATTTTAGAGAATTATTACGAATCGTCTCATACGCAGACTCAACAACTTCCAGCTTCCCGAACAAGCTGGTTTCCAAAAAGGCTTCAGTAACATTGTCCACATGTGCATACCCTGCGGTAAATTGTACGGAAGACCGAAGATTACAATCTGCCATTTTGCCTTGCGTGAGTGGACTATGACAAAGCCTTTCATTCCATTGAAATTAGGCCGGTGCTACAGTCCCTTCAGCGATGCCAAGTTGACTGTCGGTATATCGAAGTGCTGAAGTGTTTGCACAGTAGCGCTACGATGGCTATCCGAGTACAGAAACAGAGTACGAAACCTATCCAACTGCAGAGAGGTGTAAGACAGGGTGACGTTATATTTCCTGAACTCTTCAGCGCTCTATTGGAATACGTTTTTAAGCTACTGGCCTGGACAGGATACGGTATTAACATCAATGGCGATTACATCACTCACATTCGATTTGCCGACGACTTAGTCCTTATGGCAGAATTGCAGGGGGACCTAAGCACTATGCTCAATTATTGTCCTCATTATCGTCTCCCAACGGATAGGTCTTAAGACACTTCACAGACGAACAAAGATCATGTGTAATGTCCACTTCATACCTATGTCGGTAGTTGTTGGGATCACTTAGTTCGAAGTTGTTGACGAGTACGTTTACCTGGGACAAATAATCCGACTAGATAAATCCAACTTCGCCGAAACGTCAATCGACAGATTCAACTCAGCTGGGCAGCGTTCGAGAAATAACGACACATCTTCCCGTCACATGTACCTCGAAACCTGAAAATTATGTTGTACAACCAGTGCATGTTGCCAGTGATGACTTATGGATTTGAGACGTGGTCCTTCACTGCAGGACGTATGAGGACGCTCAAGATCGCTAACATGGCCAACATGATATCAATTGCTGCTTTTGTTATATTTCTTCTGGTAAGGGCCTCCCGCACAACACTGCGGCAACCAGGACAAGGATGCGCTGGATGTTCGTCAGGCTGGCATGAAATATTACGGAGCTTTGACTGGGTTCGAGGGTAATTATAGGTGAGGCGATATGACGATAAAATAGAGGATATCAAAATAGGTCGTGCATACAAAGACTAACATTGCCACGAAATGAAGGAGGAAGAGGGGTAATAGACATAGTTAACTTACATATCAGACAAATAACTACGCTCAGAAATTACTTTTATGATAAAACAGCAATATCGTCACTACACAATTCCATAGTACACAATGATCATAAATTGACACCGTTAATATGCATGATAAAACATTGCAAAAAAAATGAATTACTTGCAGATAATAACACAAAAATTGACATATGGACCCAAAAGTCTCTACCGGAGACAAATTAGCGTCGAACGCATGGCTTCAACGTGGTGAGTTTCTGAGACTGAGGGTTTTATGTGCGCAATTCAGGACCAAATCATATAGACACGCAATAATCAAAAGCATATTATTAAAATAAAAAATTTACGTACCGACACATGTAGACGCTATTGTAATACTTCAGAAATAATGCAACACATCACTGGTGCCTGTAAAGCGATTGTTCAGACGGATTATAAGTATCGGCATGATCAAGTAGCCACTATCATTCACCAAAAACTTGCCTTTAAGTATAAATTAACTGACCAGCCAACTCAAGTTTACTATAAATATAAACCAGAAATAGTCCTTGAAAATACCACTCACAAAATGTATTTTAACAGAGCTATACTTACCGACAAAACAATATACTTTAATAGACCGGATATAACATTAATAAGTAAAGCGAATAAATGTGCTTTTATTATTGACATTGCTATACCTAATTGACATAACTTACAGACAAAAATTAATGAAAAAATTTCCAAGTACACTGGATTAAAACATGAAATTATTAGAATGTGGAATTTACATAACGCCATTATAGTCCCTATAGTCCTCTCTACAACTGGTGTAATACCAAAAGCGCTTCATCAATCATTAAAAACTCTAGATTTACCAAAACTAACATATATTCAATTGCAAAAAGCAGTTTTACTTAATATTAGCAGAATAGTTAGAAAATTTATCTCTACCGAAAACTACCCATAGCCAAACAAGCTAATGGTACCCACTTGGCTTTGTCCCGTGGTAATAACCAGTTTTGTTAAAAACAGACTGAGAAAACGTAGAAACTATAACAAAAATAATAATAAAGTTGGCGTAGGGAAGTGACGACCCCATCGCCCGCTGACATAACGGTTACGTGACAAAACCACTACGTGAGCGCAGTCAGCCAGCACCTTGCCAAGAGGTGTTACGTCCTCGGCATAAGTTGAAGGTGCAATAGCCCACTTGTGCACATGGCCTCACCATGAAACGGCTCCGGGTCTGGGCGTCTCCCGTTGAATGACGCCTATAAAATGGATGATGGAATTCGATAGAACGCGCAAAGGGCCGCTACCTGGTGGTCGCCGGGGTGCGTCTGGAGCTGGCGCTGGACGCGACAGCATGTGAACCGCCAGCCGAGCGCGAGGTGCTGCTCGAGCACCTAGTAGCCCCTCGCATCCATCATCCCCACCAGCGTGCTTGGTGACGGCAAGGTCTTTGCGGGCCCAGCAATCGCCATTGGTGGAATACGCCGCATGCGTTAGACAATCTCGATGAACAGCAACACATTGCGGGCGTATTATGGGGCGAAGGGGGGGGGAATTGGAAGTTTTGCCTATCGGGCAAGGATGCATCGATTTTTTGCTGAGCTCGAGCCATCTGTAACCGTCACCACCTGGCAAACAGCAAAACCTGGCAGACCGAGTTTGGTATATCTTTCGCTCAAATATATTTGATGGCGCCAAACTCAATGGTGAGTCAAACCTATTTGGAAGCCAGCCGGGACCTTTGTGATACGGACTCTATTCTTTTTGGCCCCACGCTGGCAGTCTGCCGTATCATAGACGCCAAGGTTTCCATGGCTAAGCGCGCTACTGACCAAAGTAGCGCTATCCTAGCACGGAGAACAAGAACTGAGGAGCGTATAATGCAAAAACTGACGGGGCGCATAGATGATCTGAAGTAGAGAATCGGTGCTTGGGGAAAGCGGATTTGGCGATATACCGAGAGGACGACTCGGTTCAACCGGAATCGTCTCTTCCAGAGTGATCAGAAGATGCTCTATGAATCATTGGAGCGACCAATGGTAAGTGGAACGGGCCCAGCACCAAATCAGGCCGACACTGTAACATTCTGGCGTGGCCTGTGGTCAGAGCCCGTAAACCACAGCGAGAGCCCTTGGACGGAAGTTGTGGCGAGTCAGTGTGCGAGTATAACGCAGGCATTCGACTTGGTGCCCCATATATGGCTAAAGAGGATCCTCCAGCTGTACAAGATTGACTATATAGTTAGAAACTTCCTTGAGCAGTGTATGAGGCAGTGAAGTACGATCCTTTGTCATCTGGGCGAGCGGATGATGGCTGCGGAAAGCCACATAAGGATAAGAAGGGGTATCTTCCAGAGCGATTGTCTGAATCCAATGTGGTTCTGCCTCTCCTTGAACCCTCTCAGTACTTTACTGGAGGGCTCCGGGAGGGGTTTTCAGCTTCGGAAAGGAGGTACAAAAGTGACCCACCTTTTTATATGGATGACCTCAAGTTATTCGCCTCCAGTCGCTCCCATCTTGTGGAATTGCTAAACATCACTTGTGAATTTAGCAATTCTATTGGAATGGAGCTGGGGACGGATAAGTGTGCGGTCATCCATGTTGAAAGAGAAAATGTTGCTAACTCTGAGGGCATAGACTTATCTATACCTATGAAACATACCGATACCTGGGTGTGTCACAGAACATCTGTATCAATGAGGCTGATATGAAACAGTCAGTTTACGACGTGTTTAATGCACGCTTGACCAAAGTGCTCAACAGCCTTTTGTCTGGTGTGAATAAGACACACGCATATAACGGTTGGGTCATGCCTATCCTCATGTATACCTTTGGCATACTCAGTTGGACTCAGACTGAACTTAACGCCCTGGATAGAAAAGTCCGAGATCGTCGATAATGAGGCTGTACTTGCCGCGAAAGCATGGTGGGCGTGGCTTTTTAAGCGCGCTCACCATGCATAATCGCGAAGTGTACAGTGGTCTCCGTAATTACTTCCTGGTGAGATCGGATGACCCATTCTATAAGGACGTCATTTTTTGTGATAAAGGACTTACCCCTCTATCCTTAGCCAAAGAGCAATGGCAAGATGCCGGGCAGTGCAGAGCATTTCCGACAGGGAGATCGTATGGAAGGAGAAGGAGCTCCACGTGAGGTTTTACAAGGCTCTACATGAGCCTTTCGTAGACACAGTATCCTCCCTCCACTGGCTACGCTTTGGTGACCTTTTCGGGGAAACCGAAGGTTTTGTCTGCACAATACAGGATCAGGTTATTAAGACCAACAACTATCCGTGTTGTTAACAACCGTCCGATGGCACCGTCGACATCTGTCGAGCTTGTCGCCATCCCGGTGAGTCACTGTCATCTCCGGTTGTTCGGCGCTTTCTAACTATGAGTACTTGCACAGGCACAACTTAGTAGCCAGAATTCTTCACCAGTAGGTCGCTCTGAAATACGGTCTCGTGGACCGGAAATTGCCGTATTACAAGTACTTACCGGAAGCCGTGCTCTAAAATGAACGCCCCAGGCTCTACTGGGACCGGGCCATCATCACAGACAGGACTATTCTTGCGAATAAGCCTGATATTGTGCTGATGGACCGGGCACAGTCAAGGATATTTTTGGTCGACATTACCACTCTGTATGACGAGAACCTCGTGAAAGCCGAAACAGATAAGCGAACAAAATATCTGGACCTGGCTCACGAGGTGACCGACATGTGAGGTGGTCTGCCGACTGAAATTATTCCTGTAGTCGTTTCTGCAAACGGGCTAATCCCAGTCAGCCTCTCGGGTCATCTGAGGCGGATGGGACTCCGTGACGGACTGCTCCAGGCTCAAATGTAGAAGGCGGTCCGATACCGCCCGCATCGTCCGCCGGTTCCTTTCCCTTTCCCCCTAACTCTCGGGAGTTTGGTCTCCCCTGTCGAGGGCCTCCATCTGGTTGGGCTTTAATTTATTTATGTATTATTTATTTATTTGTGTTAGTATATGAAATATATATTTATGTATAATTATCATTTCATTTTATATATTTATTCAGCCCTACCAGATGAGAATACACTACTAATACCCCAAAATAATAATAATAATATCCTGTAGTCGTCTCTGCAAACGGGCTAATCCCAGTCAGCCTCTCAGGTCATCTGAGGCGGCTGGGACTACGTCGCGGACTGCTCCAGGCTCAAATGCGAAAGGCGGTGCTCCTCGACACCACCTGCATCGTCTGCCGGTTTCTTTCCCTTTCCCCCTAACCCTCGGCCGTTTGGTCTCCTCTGCCGATAGCCTCCAGCTGGTTGGGCTTTTATTTATTTATGTATTTTTATATTTATTTAATTTTATTGATATTTATGTATATTTATCTCTTCTTCATTTATAATTATATATTTATAGAACCCAACCAGATGAGAAAACTATATAGATACCCCACACAATAATAATATTCTTAATTAATTTTATCTAGATAACAATCTAAACTTTCCGTATTTTCTTTGCTTGAAAGAGACGTATAGGATGTAATATTAAATATGGGTATGGTGTAAGCAAAAATAGTTAAGTACCTGATAATTTTTTGGCAACTAAAGTCGAGACTTTATCAAAGGGTGTCAAATACATTACATATATGTTTATAATTTATATCGTAGCTATATCGTAGAATTGATCACTTTATGATGTGGTCTCGACCATTTCATGAAATGGTCCCGTTTCATGATAGAACCAAATGTAGATGGCCATATCATTAAACGTTGACGTTTAAGCGATATGGCCAGTTTTATCAAGTCACATCACGAAACGGGTCAATTTTTTATAATGGTGGACCACATCATGTATTGATCAATTCTATGATATGGCCACGACATATACATACTATTGTAAATCTGTGGTAGTTAGAAACTACATAAACAAAAAATATGGCATTATATGTCGTCTAAAACAAATAGCATGGAAAATAGTTATGTATGTATAAAGTATACATACCGCAGAACATTTTTTGTACCAGGCTTCGGCAACCGATACAAAATGATGCTGGAATCTTTAGAAGGTCAAGATCCACACATGATACAGCTTCTAGTGTTTTCTTTCTGCGATCTCATCGCGAAAACATAAATTCGAACAAATGTCGCTATCTCAACATTGAGTCTATCTTTATCTCACAAAACACTTAATTTCACCAAAACACGGCCACGGAGGAGCCAACTCGACTCAATGTTAACAATGTAGGTAGAATTAAAAAGAACTAGTTTATTTATTACAAATAAACATAAATACAAGATAAAATAGTGCTCGAGCACCGGCAGACATTTTTTCTTGTGACGTCATAATCATAATCAAAATGGCGTGCGGGCATAATTAATCTCTTTTACCTTATATTGTTGTCTCTCTTGTTTTCTAGCCCACGTACATCTTGTTTGTAGAACAAAGTTGACGGACCCCGACCTGGTGACCCTCGACTGCGCTAATTTGACTGGCGTGGTGCTTCCCTCCCCTAACTCTCCCCCTCCCCCATAAATCAGTCATTTATAGTCACTCAACGTAGCGTAGTCGAGCACCACGCTACTCAATTCCGAGTGGTTTATAAAAAAATAACACGAAGGAGATGGCGGGTTCTATTCGCTCGCTCACTCGATCCCGCCATCTCCTTCTAACCTAACCTGACCGAGTCGGGATGCCCTGAGTCCCGAGCTCGTAAAGTCATAAAACTGTATGAAATCCTCGGATGTGATATTTTCTATATTTTTTTCATAAAACCGCTATAAAAACGAAGATTTAAAAGAAAATCATCGAAATTGGATGATTTTTCGATTTTCTAGAGCCAAAAAACGAGAGGACCGCGATAGTATAAAATTACCGTTGTCCTATATTCAAACCACATTATTGATAGGCAATTAATAAACATACCATTTATGAACTGAATTCGGAAATTCACCTCCTCACCGGTTTAGATGTTGTACGATTTACAACTTTTATAAACATTGCTTCTCAATGCAAGATAAGTCGAACTTTTTATACTATTATCATTTATCAAAGAACAACATATTTTTTCGTTGCAAAAAGTATAATAATATTTTCAAGATATATTAAACTAAACTTAACGACACGCTGTAGTCTTTTTAATTAGAGCCGCTTTATACCCAGATTAAACAGTCCAAATCAAAAGTAGTAATAAAATACGAGTAACGTCATAAAAGTTCTTTCATTCTTTTTTACAAAATATTGTACGGAAGCCAAAATGAAACCTATTAAATAAACCATGATTGTGTCACAATTTACGAATGTGACCACTATGTCAAAGTAGGTCACGCAGCAAATCGATAGATCTGTGTAGATAAAACACAGGTCAAGGACGAGTCGATAAAACTATAAGCTCCTCTAATTGTGAGACTTTTTAAAAATTAAAATATCAAAAATGTTTTGACATACTTACATTATTTTAGGCGATTTAAACAACACAGAAAACAAGTAGAGTACAATGAAAGTATATGTACAACAGGTGATCTTATCACTCTTTTGGACGACACACACGGTCAGTTCAACTGATCAGTTCAAACTAGGACTGTTGATATAAATATAAATAATCTTATATATAACACTTCGATATTGATATATTTATAATTATCGATATATCGAAAATCCGATATTTTACAAAATATCAACAGTCCTAGTTTGAACTGATCAGTTGGAGTGATCAGTTGAACTGACCGTGTGTGTCGTACACAAAAGTAATCACTTTCGAACAACCTTAATTGAGAGCATTGACGCAAACAATCGTTTAAACAGATAGAGGTGCACAAAAAATTATGTAAATTTGTATAAATATACGTCTGCATTATATCTAATATAATAAAGTAGTACCTGGATGACCGAGCTTCGCTCTGTTTTTTTTTTTTTTTTTTTTGAAATTATATTTAGATACAAATTACATACTGATGAAATATGAATGATATTTTTGGATCTTACCGACTTAATAGAAAAAACTGAACTGGTTATTTGAATAAAAAATCATAAATGGAAATAATTTAATTTAAATTTTCGTGTTTTAAAAAAAAAAATAAAACTGATAAATTCATAAAAAAGAATAAAAAAACGTGTAATTCAGAGATGTGATCATTTCTGCAAAGCCCTAGTATAAATTTAATGCATAAATTTTGAATCTCTTAACTTTATTAATTTAGTGTTCATGATAACAAATATCTGACTGAAGACTAAATCGAAAGTGGATTCATCTCAAAATTTGACACATGATATCACAAAAGTGTAAAAACAGTGTTAAATTACTTGCGGAAAATCGGTAAAAATTAGTAAAGAAGCAAGACAATTGAGCACCTCATAAACTGAGCGACGCATAGCCAGAGGCCAGCGGCTAAGCTTGCATCGTATTGCTGGATCGGTATTTAAGAGGAAAGGAGGGTATTTTGAATCGTATTGTTACTTGCGATGAGAAGAGGATAGATCCTATACAACAATGGCAAGCGTTCATCTCGAGCAAAATGGACACTGTTTGGCTTTAGATACCAAACCGTTCCCGGAATCAAAGATTTGGCAGAAATAGGCGAGTCCAATCCTTAATGGACATTTCTAAAAGCCAACGCTACTGCAACCGTGTGATAGCATTATGTTGAGTCAGGGGCCTTTTCAGCATCACATTACTCATGCAATCGGATTATGTTAAATCTGTTTTTACTTATTCCTCCTTCCAAGTCCGGTATGCAGAGGGCCAGGAAAATCAAGCATTCGGAAGCACTAGACTCTGGGCCGGATCTATATATAGGCTTTTTGGGCTACAGCCCAGGGCCCCGTGGATATAAAGGGCCCCCAGCCCCCAGTGAAGACTAGCTGTCATAGCTTTAAAAAGAATTATGATAATATTATGAAAATTTCATGAGTTTTTGTAGAAATGAGGATGAGAGAGTTATTTTTCAAAAAGAGGGCCCGAAATTTAAAAAGTGGCTAAATCCGATACTATTTTTTGGAAGAAATTTTTAAAGAGGATATTTGTAAAGGCATACAAGTTAGTTATGTCATCAAAAGAGTTCGTGAGTAACGACAACGACATCAATCGAATGAAAAATTAAAGATAAACGAGGAGAAAGCTTAAAACTTAAATACTAGAGTGGTACTGACATAAATAAAAGATATGCAGAATTATCAGTTGAAGTCTAAACTCAAACGTTAAACGTTGTGTTGAATAAGCTGTTTTGGATTTTGGATTTATATAGAAAATGTCAAGTCTATGAGGCATATAGTAAGAAATTCAATCAGTGAATTCGGTTAAAATCTCACTAAAGACTAAGCTAGATTCTTACACTCTTGCAGTGAAATGTTTATGCTAATCAATAAAAAAAAACTTGTTGATGTTTTCCCAAATTACTTTACTGTCATCTTCTAGAATTTTTAACGTTGTCAAACACTAGCTGTGAATCAGTGCGCTGTTTCTCCAGGATGTTATGTAAAGAAAATAATTGTACGTAAACAATGTTGAGCAATCGACTAAATTATTTATCAACCCTTTCTATAAATTGTGATTTAACAAAACATTGACAATGTGATAAGCAAATAAAGAAATTAGCAGTGCAAAAATCTAGAAAGGTTGTCATAATTTATTTAACATAACTGCACATATTGCCGTGTAGTGGCGGTGGAGAATATCCACTATCCCATATCGTCCCGTGGGTGTCGTAAGAGGCGACAGAGGGAGACAGACAGGAGATGGGCAGCAACTCTAAGGGTATCCACAAACTACCCATAAAAATTGGCAATAGTTTGTTAATAGATAACAAAACCTTGAAAATATATTAACATTATGGAAGTCTATTGTTAGGTTAGTTTCAATAAAATTTATAAAATATAAAACATTATTTGGCAATATATGACAAAATTTGCAGAGAAGGTCTAGAATAAGTAATATATAAGTAGGTGAATAGTGAATAAAAACTAATTAAAGAATATCTCAAAAATCTGGTCTTTTTATTCTTTAAAATTTGATAAGCAGCAGTGTCGCTTTATTGACAATGAGTGAACGATAGTATTCAATCCGTGAATTCGATAAAATTATAAAATGGTGCGGTACCTATTACATTTTAAGCAATTAAAGTTTACGTGGTGTGCAAAGGTTACACGAAAGTGAGTCTTCGCGGCAAATAGGTACGTGTACCCAATCAAAGAATAATTGTCAGTTCATTAAACTATTAAATGAAAGGAGCGGTAAATTAAATAGTTAATATGAAAAAGGTGGATTGAGCACGGGGGCCTAAACTAGGGCCTTGAAATAAAATGTGCGGTGAAATAAAAGAGTCATGTTTACCTCAAAAATGCCCAAAGTTATTAAGAACGCCACATTTAAATTATTATTGCGTTGACGGAAGTGCTCAAGCACAGATAATAAGTGTAAAAAATAATTTTAGAATACGTGCTCATCTTTGCATAGATAGAAACGGATTCCATTTTGAGGTATATTAGTTATTAATTATTAATAATATATTATTATTATATTAGTTATTGAGACCACGTAGTGTTGATGCAAGTATTTTTTTTCCGTTTTTTTAGATACGCCGTAAAAAAGACAGTCGTCGGTTACATCGTTGAAAGACAAAAATATTTTATTTTACTTATGACGACGATCCTAAACTATATATTATTATACATATTATATTTTTTGTAGAAACATATATAAGTTATCGTAATTAGGCAAAATTTTTATATTTAAATCTGCTCATAATACTTTTATTTTATTTTTAGGTTTCCACATCGAAGTCAAAGTGGAATAAATTCGTTCATTTTTAACTTTCGCGTGCCCAGCATTTATGAACGCCTCTTATTCTAATTTAAATAAATATAATTGTATTTTAAATGTTATATTAATAAATTTTGTTAAACGTACATTTTATATGTTTTTTATGTTTGACATAGACGCCTTTTAAAATATTGAGATAAAAATATCATTAAAATGTAGTTGGGATATAATATTATGTAATATTATATTAAATAAGCAAATATAATATACAAAATAAATGACTAAAATTTAAATATTGTTCTCGATATAATTTACCGATTTAACAATACAATCTACTATTACCCACGGGTCATTCTACCTATATTTATTCTATGATAAAAAAACAACTGCGCGAACACAGAGTAGCGCACATTTTTTGTTTGAGATAGCTGTTCTAGTTTGTAAGTACATATTACTTCAATGGTCATTGTTTACATATATTAAGAAATATAATATTTAGCTCCTCTTTTAAAACTTATTCTTTTAGCAATGATCCATTTATTATTATTATTACTTGCTGGAAGCAAGTTTTTAGAATTTGGAACTGCTGAACCTTACATTGTGATTTATTATGTTTCGTGGAGGCCTCGCTCTCACAGAATTCCAGCGTGAAATAGTAGCTTAATTCTGCTGTATTTCGTATGGTGAGTGTAGATAACCGGAGACCCTTTTTACTGGAAACGAGGCATTCCATCTCAGTCCTCACGGGTGACAACGCATCTGTATTTTGATTTATAATCGAGGATATATGTAGGTGTCTATGGGCCACAGCAACCACTTACCATCAGGTGGACTGTGTGCTCGTTTGTCACCCTATTCTATAAAAAAGGCAGTTTACATAAAAGAATTGAAAGATAAATATTATTTATTCTATAAATAAAAAAAATTGTTTGAAGGTTAAGGGGAGAGTTGTGAACATTTGCTTTAAAAGCCACGCTGTTAATTAATGGATTCTGGTTAACGATTAAACGAAAGTTAGCGGAATATTAGTTCATTAACGATAAACCATAATGTTCACAAAAGGGTGATAGAAAATAACCAGCTCGCCTAGATTAAAGAGTAAGGGCAAATCTTTGTAGTAATAAAACAAGTTCTTTGAGAGAAATACTTAAAAGTTTATATGAATCATCTTTATTCACTATTATCGTCATTACAGCTCATCAAATGTCCATTGCCCTGCCCTTTTACAATAAATTAGAGTAACATAGAAAAGGTAATTGTTTTCTTCGTAAGAAGATATTTCGAAATTCAAAATAAATACAGATAATATTCTAATTTGGTCAATTGAGTTATTTCACAATATTAACGACCGCATTCACCCAATAAAACGATGCAAATTGGTATAATATACAACAGAGATCATTAGTAAACTCTGCATAATGGCTGAAATCTGAAATGATTCTCGTATAATCACTTTAATCGTTAACAGTTACGTATTTGGATACACAATTAGGATAAATATAAATAATTTACATATACCTTCTGCTCTCAAACATTTGGAGATAAAAAATAAAATAATAATATCAAAAAGGTATATAGCAGTTAATTACAGCCAAAACAAGTTGTGATAATCTCTTGTTGGGGCATTTCATTTTTGTGGTGTCTTGTTTTTAAAAGATAACATGACATTATCATACAAATTAAACATGAAATATAAAGTAGTTGTTTCAATTAATAATTTTTTGACTTTTTATTCCATAAATTAATTTAATATTACGTATTAGCTTTTTGCCCGCGGCTTCGATCGCATCGGCTTTAATTTAGGAACATTATTAATACTGTTCCATGTCAAAATTAACAAAATTAAGTTACTTGTAAAGTAACATTGGTGTATATGTCGCTTTTTTCTTTTTTAAATTGTCGGAGATTATAGGACGTAGATATTGGAAATTCGGCATAGATGTAATATACTAGAGGAACACGTCTGTGAATTTTTCAGAAATGTATTAATGTCATACGTCTTGCAAGACTTCCTTCCTCTTTTTTATATCAAGCATGTCTTCTCATGTGCCCTTATGAAGGGTTAATTGTCTTGAAATCAGAATTGCGATGTTTAAATTTTACACTTATTTATAACTAGCAGTTGCCGATTAGTTTTCCTAGATTTTATTTTTTCTAAAATAAAAGTAGACTAATTTACTCCTCATAACATCAGCTATCTGCCAGTGAAAGTCGTGTCAAAATCAGTTCAGCCATTTTGGAGGTTAGCTGGAATAAACAGAGAGACAGACAAACAAAACTTTAAAAAATAGTTTTTTTTTTGTTTGTATATATTATTATATACATTTAGCTAAAATCTGTAATTTTGAAATTACAAACAGGCACTTTAATTTTATTTATTTGTACGGATTAAAGTTGATTTTGTTTCAACAAATTAATGTTAACCCTCAAACCCTACTCGGGGTGCTGGAGCACCCTACAAGGTTTATTTTTCTTATTTATTTCGTTGATTGATAATGCACGTGTTTGACTTTCCGCGTATTTTACTTTGACACGGATTGGCCGGCTATTGTAGACGTGTGCACGTGTGCCGGCTGTTGTGCTGGGTGCTGTAGCACCCCAGTGTAGGAACAACGTAAGTTTTAAAAAAAATTATAAAACTAATTTTTTAAGCTTACTTCTGTAGTTGAACTATTTTATTATAAACGTATAGATTGCGGTTCAAACATTTGATTATAGAGGTTATGTTGTAAAATGAAACACAACCTATACAATTCAATTACTTTTTTTTTTTTATAGATTAATTTTTAAATTACTTAATTTTTCCTTTAAAATTCAAAAATATGTATTGCACAACAGTATATTTTTCAATGTTTTTAGTGTTTTTACGTTATGGTTTGCAGATGGCTGTGGAAGGTGGACTGAATGATGAAGAATTACGTCTCAAAGTAAATCAGGAATTAAGTGACGAGGAAGACCTAGTTTTTCGTGGTTCAGTTACAGAAGATTCTGATGATGAACCTGATGGTGTTTTAGAAGATTTTCGTCATATGAATGTGATTGGTCAAACAAATAATAAAGAGGATGCCTTTAGTAGCGATGATGATATGACTTTGAAAGAGCTATCTCAGGATTTAAGAAGACAAGGAAAACAAAAGGTATTGTATGTTCCAAGAGTTGTTTACGGGAAAGGAAAAAATAATAGACACAAGTGGAGTGGAGAAAAGCCAGTGAGGCGTAGAACTCAGCAGCGCAACATTATTATGCATTTATCTGGAAACAAAGGTGAAGCGAAAAGTATTACAAAGCCAATAGAAGGTTGGGCTCTCTTTCTAAATGACGAAATACTAAATAAAATTGCATATAAATAAATGAACAACATAAGACGTATAAAAGTTTTCAGGAGGAAGAAGATGGTGAAGAGAATATCGCCTCGTCCAGTTTACCATCATTTGTAAAACCAATATCATTGGTAGAGTTAAAGGCTTTAATTGGGCTTTATTATCTCACAGGAGTGTTTAAAATGAACGACATAAATACCAAAGAGTTATTTGACAAATTTTCTGGCGTGATGCTTTTCAGAGCCACAATGTCCCGTTGTCGATTCGAGTTCTTGACAAATTACCTTAGATTTGATGACAGAGACACACGCGAAAAACGACGAGCTACTGATCGCTTAGCTCCGATTCGTGAAGTGTTTGATCATATTGTAAAAAGTGTGACAAATACTACACACCAATTGATTGTTGTACTATCGACGAACAATTATTGGCTTTTAGAGGGCGCTGTGTCTTCAAAATGTACATACCCTCAAAGCCCGATAAGTACGGGATAAAAAAATTGATGAACTGCGATTCTAAGACAGCTTACATGTTGAATGCCATTGTTTATGTAGGTCAATCACCCTTCCCTCAAAATATGTCAGTGCCTGAGTACTACGATATGGAACTCTCCAATCCATTTTATAGATCCCGTCGCAACATAACCATGGACAACTGATTCACCAGCATACCATTAGCCAAAAATCTGATTGGAAAGGAAATGACCATGGTCGGAACGACGCGAAAAAACAAAGGAGAAATACCAGAGTCCTTTTTGGAGTTAACAAACAGAGAAAAAAATACCGCTATGTTTGCGTATGATGGACCTCTAACTCTGTTGTCCTATTGCCCACCAAAATCGACAAAGAAAAAAGTCATCATCATGTTGTTAACTCTCCACGAATCCCCAGATAACAACAATGAAGTTGAACTTCCAGAAATTATTAATTTTTATTATAAAACAAAGGGAGGAGTGGATGTGTTCGATGCAATGGCTAAAAATACACTGTCCATAGAAGAACCAAACGTTGGCCAATGTGCATTTTCCATGGGTTATTGAATGGCAGTGGCGAAGCTTCCATTAAAGCCGAAAAGCCGGGCTTGCCTTATTAAACCTGAATCAATCAATAATATCAACTAATAAAATAACTCGTAAAATGTTCAAATTTCCCGCGCACTCTGTATTGCCTTAGCGATACTGCTGCTGTCATAAAAAATGAGTTTTAATAGAGCTAATAGTTGTCTCCCTCGCTCGCGTGGGCTTTTTACGGGGCTTTCAAGAAGACGATCGCTCTCCTTCTAACCTATGGCAAAATATTCTATAATGAAATATAACTACGATTGTATATATAGCAATTAGTATAGAGATTAAAAGTCAGGCTTTTGGGAATAAATTTGTTAAAAGCGGAGGCGCGCGGGCAATACGTTTGCAAGTTCATTTCACATTTCAATGTTTATTTAGTCTGTGTGCTTATCTTAAGCGATTTAATATCACGAGTTCAAAATTTATGCTTTTTAATGAATTTTTTTGAATTTTTAATGAAAATGGAGGATAATAGTGTTCCTTGTGATGAATTGAAGTGTGTTAAAGTGATAATCGGAGAGGAAATCTTTAAACTTTGTTGAGACAATACACAAGGTTAAGAGTGTATTTCAGACTTATCAATTATCGCAATTAAAAACAGTTATTGGTACAATTAAAACGTTCACCAACATTTTACGTGGACGTAATTAAATCTTTCCATAAGAAAGCGAGACGATTCCACTTATCTTATCTTATCTCTTATCCATTAGAATGTAAATAATTTTTTTTTAATTTTGTACATTGTTTGTACTTTGTTCGTGTTTTACTTTTATTCATGTATTGTAATGGATGTAAATATTTTTTTTTCTTTCGCTTAAACAAACCCAAACGGCTTTCTTCAAAGCCACCGAAGCTATGCAATTGGTGATATGTAATCTATCTAGCAGTGGTATGCCTTCTGTGTGCTTTGTTAAACATGTTCTTGACAGCACTGAATATGAAACTGAAGCGTGGAGACAGATCAAGATTGGTGTAATTTTATAAAACTGCTAAAAACAACAATCTATATTTTTATCAATTAATATTTTGGGCGTGCCCTAGCTTGGAGCTCTAGCTTCACCACTGTTTAATGGAGTTGGTATTAACTCTTGGGTTCTCTACAAATGCTCAAAAGCAAATAATAAGCCTGACATAAAGCTTCGTCGGAGTTTTGTAAAAGAATTGGGAATGAATCTTATAGACGAACATTTGAAAATGCGCCTACAAACACCAACTTTGAAGAGGGATATAAAGGAGAGTATCGCGGCGATTCTCAAGCAACCCATGCCTGTCGATTCTTCTGGGTCTGAACGTCACACACAGGGGCGTTGTGGTTTCTATCCGAGAAACAGGGATCGGAAGAGCAAGACCAGGTGCACCAAGTGCAAAATTCTAATTTGCTTGGAACACCAAGTTAAAGTATGACAAAACTCTCAAATTGATGTGTAATGTAAAATTTTTAGGCTGATTCGTGATCTCATAATGTCAATTAATATAAATAAAAGTATAATTTTCTATAACTGTTTTTATTTCTATACTTTACTATTTTATTTTGGGGTATCTTGTTACCCCTGTGTGGGAATACTGTATACGCCAAGCACTGTAGGGTTTGAGGGTTAAATTTCATGGTCTTATTCGCTATTATCTATTAATTTACGGCATAGTGTTTATTGGCGACATTTGATTTCCATCATTGTCCCCGTTGTATATTAAATAGCACAATTTGCAAAATAACATACTTATGTATATATTATAATTTTATAATACCTCTCACGTTTACCGTGAACTGCCATTTACGAATTCAAGAATTACGTTCATGAACGCGAATGGAAAAACATAAAATGTTCACCTTCTAGTGGTGTCGAAAGAGAATCCACTACTTCATATCGTCCCCTGGCGAGTATCGTAACAGGCGGCGGAGGGAAACTGAAACAGAAGTTGGGTTAGCATCTTCCTGATAATAGCTCAAATAATAAAAAGCTACAGTTTCCAATCGTATACAGATTTCCTAGCGATGTATACTTTAACCGCTGAGAATGTGGTAAACTGACACTTCCAATGGCAATTAACTATGAGTGGTGTCGACGTGGATCTAATATTGCTCTTTGGTCTAAATTGGATGAGCCGATGGTTGAGTATTCGTTCAAGGTTGAGTGGTATGAAATTTTCCTTTGGATCGATTCGCTATATATGTATTTATTCTAAGTTCCGGTTACCGGCTTTTTCAAAATTCTATCTCGTATAGTATCATATGAGTATTTCTTCCTATATATATATATATATATATATATATATATATATATATATATATATATATATATATACGTATATATATACACAAGTCATAAAATACACAAGTTTAGCAGCAAGCTTTTTTTTTTTTATAATCATTATGGGGTTCGTCCTGCAGCGGCAGAGTGGAGGTGGAGCAGTGATCTGTTGTGACAGGCTAATTGAGTAAAATAAATAGAAAAACAAAATGAAAAAAAGAAACATGCTTTATTTAATAAAAAAAAAACATTTAAATATTTTTTGTATGTAACAAAATATAAAGATTAGTTAAGAAGTGAAAGATTACAGCCTCTTTGCGTCCTATTATTTGGCACGGGACTCCTCTCATTTCTGAGTGTATATGTATGTGTCTCGTGTATGACTCACATAAAAAGACTTCTTTTCCCTACTCCTTCATCAAGAAATACCTATACCTTTTTCTGTCGCTAATAGCAATACCTACTTGCGCCGCTGTGTTCCAGTCTGAAGGGTATACAGAGGAATTATATGTACAGGCTGCGAAGCATTCCATATTAGTCCTTAGATGTGACGAAGCACATGTAACCTTCTTTGTTGGAAGTTGGCTGCGAGTGACCATTAACTGCAGTAGCAACTTACAATCAGAATGACAGTTAGTTTGTATATCACTTTGATTTTAAAGCAAAATATCCATGAAATATTTTATTTATTAGACATGGTCGATCTGATGCTGATCTCATTAATTTAGCGAGTTTTCGAGGGGTTGGATCTACAAATGATCATAAATAAAGACTTCAAATAAATAGATAACACTACACACTGAGTAAAACTGTTTTTATGGATTAAATTTATTTCGTTTTTAATTTCCGACATTTCGGGTGCTTTCCAGCACCCATGGGTGCTCCCACGTGACCATGAGTAGAAGAAACCAAGGTTATTAGCTAATTGAGAAGATAAGCCATTAATATTGTAATATCCTAAATAAAATTACTCCACACCTAATTGAAAATGTTCATGTCACAAGTCACTTATCCACTTTAACTTCTTAATGTCATCTGAATTCAATGACCTTAACTAATAAATGCGGCTTTGATTTCGAAAAAGATAAATATTTTTTTTCCTTTTACTCACCTTGGTTACACCTCTAAATCAGATCAGATTTGTTCTTTATTTTTTATAAATAGGATTATTTTAAAATAGAATTAGCCTAATTTTGCTAGCGTAGCAGTAGACATATATGTCAATTGAAATCTTTTTACGTGCATACAATATGTATCTATATGTTATAATAAATCTGTAGAAAAGTCGTGTTAAACTAAGGACACTAAAGGGCCTGTCTGTCTGTCTATTTATTCACGATTCACATAAAACTACTGGACGGATTTTCAAGCTCGATTTTCGAAAATCGGGGTGAAACCAATAACATCCCTTTGAAAATTTTCAATTTTCTTAACGGGGAGTTAAAAAAATTGTAGATATTTGAAACTCGCAAATATGCATTCGAACATTGCGGCGGTCTCATTCCTGCTCACAAAACATTATCTATGGTGTAATTCATTATCTATAGTATTTTATATGCACAGTGCACTGTGCACAGTCGTTAGCTCGTAATACGCTACTATTTTATTTTATAGCTACTATTTTACTTTTTTTACTTTTAATAAGAGTTAAATAAAAGTTTGTCATTTATTAGGATGGCTTTCAAATTTTCAGACATATTAAGATTTTTGTTACAATCCTGGTTTCATAGTTCACCTGGGCATATAAATGAATAGGCTCTTGCGAAAATATCATATTTTATAATGTATCATATTCAAGGCTATCATATTTACAACTTTTATTTAACTCTTATTAAAAGTAAAAAAAAGTAAAATAGTAGCTATAAAATAAAATAGTAGCGTATTACGAGCTAACGACTGTGCACAGTGCACTGTGCATATAAAATACTATAGATAATGAATTACACCATAGATAATGTTTTGTGAGCAGGAATGAGACCGCCGCAATGTTCGAATGCATATTTGCGAGTTTCAAATATCTACAATTTTTTTAACTCCCCGTTAAGAAAATTGAAAATGTTCAAAGGGATGTTATTGATTTCACCCCGATTTTCGAAAATCGAGCTTGAAAATCCGTCCAGTAATTTTATGTGAATCGTGAATAAACAGACAGAAAGACAGGCCCTTTAGTGTCCTTAGTTTAACACGACTTTTCTACAGATTTATTATAACATATAGATACATATTGTATACACGTAAAAAGATTTCAATTGACATATATGTCTACTGCTACGCTAGCAAAATTAGGCTAATTCTATTTTAAAATAATCTTATTTATAAAAAACAAAGAACAAACCTGATCAGATTTATAGGTGTAACCAAGGTGAGTACAAGGAAAAAAAATTATTTATCTTTTTCGAAATCAAAGACGCATTTATTAGTTAAGGTCATTGAATTCAGATGACATTAAGAAGTTCTAATAACCTTGGTTTCTTCGACTCATGGTCACGTGGGATCACCCATGGGTGCTGTAAAGCACCCGAAATGTCGGGAATTAAAAACGAAATAAATTTAACGCCATAAAATCCACAAAAACAGTTTTACTCAGTGTGTAGTGTTATCTATTTATTTGAAGTCTGTATTTATGATCATTTGTAGATCCAACCCCTCGAAAACTCGCTAAATTAATGAGATCAGCATCAGATCGACCATGTCTAATAAATAAAATATTTCATAGATATTTTGCTTTAAAATCAAAGTGATATACAAACTAACTGTCATTCTGATTGTGAGTTGCTACTGCAGTTAGTAGTCACTCGCAGCCCACTTCCAACAAAGAAGGTTACATGTGCGTCGTCACATCTAAGGACTAATATGGAATGCTTCACAGCCTGTACATATAATTCCTCTGTATACCCTTCAGACTGGAACACAGCGGCGCAAGTAGGTATTGCTATTAGCGACAGAAAAAGGTTCATAGGTATTATCTATGATGAAGGACGCCTAGGGGAAAGGAGTCTTGTTTATGTGAAGTCCACCAAAACACATACACGAGACACATACATATACACTCAGAAATGAGAGGAGTCCCGTGCCAAATAATAGGACGCAAAGAGGCTGTAACTTTAACTTCTTAACTAATCTTTATATTTTATTATATACAAAATATATTTAAATGTTTTTTTATTAAATAAAGCATGTTTCTTTTTTTCATTATGTTTTTCTATTTATTTTACTCAATTAGCCTGACACAACAGTTCACTGCTCCACCTCCACTCTGCCGCTGCAGGACGAACCCCATAATGATTATGAAAAAAAAAACCTTGCTTTTTAAAAAGTTTTTTTTGGTGTTCAGAAGCATAAACCAAACGCAACATTCTGCATTTGGTTTATGCGAGTGTATTATACGATTTTACATTGGCAGTGCAATGCTAATTCATATTATGGCTGCGAAGAGGCGGCTCTACCTGAGACAAACTATGCTCACCAACGTGAAATCGCAACATACTGCAGTGTATATGGTATCTAAGTGACGAGAACGGATACTATTAACTGATAACCAGGTATTTCATCTGTTTGCTGAAAGATTATATGCCAGCGTTTGTATTGATATTCGTGCATAGATACGGGTGTTTATTTATAAGTTAGAACATCCACTTACCACTAAGTGAACTGTGTTTGTTTGTAATCCTTACTTAAACAAGAAACAAAATATATTATCCTATGCGCTGCTTTATCTGTCAGGAAATGTCTCGATTGTTACAAAAATATCAAAAGTTTAATTCAAGAAACTTGTTGATTATCCTGCTTCTTTCACCATGTCGTATATTTGTTTGGGGTGATCCTATACTTTTCTCACTACCGATACAATGCTGCCACTCGAGAACCTTTCTTCCTAACAGGGAAACATACTCATCAACAACTTCGAGCATAGTACTCGCAACAACTACTGGCTTAGGTGAGAAATGTACTTGCTTAATATTATGATCGATATTAAATAGAATATTATGATGATTACCTTGTCCATATTTATCTTAAGACCTATCCGTGGGAAAGCGCTATTGAGGTCACTGAGTATAATGCTAAGGACCTTCTACGATTATGCCATAATTAAAATTATCCTCTTAAGTATTTTTGATAAAAACTTCTAATCAAATTTTTGCTTTTAGAGTATTAAAACAACTTGTTGTTTAAATTGTTAAATATTTAACAATTTAAACACCAAGATGTATAAGGACTTGTAAGTTGCATAAGGAAGCATACAAAAATATTTTAAACTATTTATATTTTATTGAAATATAAATATTATTTAATATGGTTCAGACTTAAACTCGCAGAAATCAATAGTTGTATTTAAGAATGGTGACAATTTGTCTTCAAACTCCTTCCATGTACAAATTCCATCTGCACAGATAGATCTAATAGGTTCTTCATTTAAATAGAAGACGACATTGTAGTCGCTCACTTCGTTGTCCACGCATCTGTAATAAAACAGTTCCCCCATGTTCATCAACATCATCATAAACATTGCATTGACTTAATTGTAGTTCTAAAATCATAGGGCATAATGACAATTTACAGAAAAATAATATTTCTCAGTGACAACTTTAGATTATGTACTTGTTGGAAAAGAATGTTAAGGCACTTCTTAGTCTCTTGTCACTAGGTTAGGTCCTGTTAGGACTCCTAAACAAAAATTGACGTTGCTCCATAACTTTGAATCATGTATATTTTATATATACAAAATATGTACATATTATATAAAGTAAATACCAATTTTTATTAAACTTATACTCCTTTATACAAAAAATCATCTTATTAGAAACATTAATGTGAATAAAGCTTATTAACGTTGTAAAAAAATATTTTTTTTCATCGAGATCGATTTTGTTCTTGACCCATCATCAAAGGTACCCTTAGTACTATCATCTGTCTTCGTTTTCGGGAGCGTTTCAAAAACACCTGGTATATAAATATGGCTACCTTCGATTAGTCATTATTAGAAAAATGTTTTGCTGTTTTCTATCTTAATGTGATATACTGATCGAAGATATAAGATTATATTCGATCAGTATATCACATTATTTGTTTAAAGAAACTTTATTTTTTTCAGTTGATCAATACAGTAAATATTTGAATAAATTCTTAAATTTAGATAACATCAATCGAATACCAAATCTAATTATGTAAATAGTTTATAATTTCTCACGTCACTCACACAAACTGAGCGTAATTAAATTTTAATGAGCAAATACATTTTTTCATTGTCATTTATATGACAATGAAAAAATGTATCAATAATAGCTATAATAATTATCTTATATTCTTTATAAAATTAAATTCTTCCATATAACGTATATAAAGGGTGCTGCTCAAATTTTATATCCATAATTTAGCCCTGAAAGTTGTTTTCACATAACCTTGCTTGAACTCTTGCGTATCTAGAAAAAGGTTCAATCCAAATAAACTACTAATGTGATTTTGGCATTTGAGGACGGTGTAGATCGGTATTCACCGCGACATTTGCTGGAATTGTGTTTTATGAGCATTGATTATTAGTAATGGAAATAAAATTTAATGGCGTCATATATTTTTATAGACGAATTATAATTTTACTACTAAAAGGAACAAAATCTTTGGTAATAGTTGGTTCAATTACCTAATAGTTTATATAATAGAAAAATAAACTAGTAGAGTAGGTAGACAGACGCTAAGAATTATATTGGCCTTATTAATTTTATTGGCCTATTTTTGACAAGAATGTGGATACCAATTATACCCCTTTTTGAGTTAACATATTCGTTTATTGAGAAATAAAAAATGGAAAATAAGTAATTATATCTACATATTTAACTGCACGCACGGAGGAGAGTGACATTTGGCATGGTTAAAATTCATTTAGGGAAGTAGTGCAGAAATCTAAAATTTATATATAATTTGTTTTTTTTTATATAGAATTAGGGTGACGAATGAGCACACAGTCCACCTGATGGTAAGTGGATGCTGTGGCCTATAGACATATACATTTATACTCGATTAAGAAACAGAATGACAAGACGACAACGACAGATGCGTTGTCACCCCTGAGGACTAAGATGAATACCTCGTTTCCAGTAAAAAAGGGTCTCCAGATCTGTACACTCACCATACGAAACACAGCAGTATTAAGCTGCTATTTAACGCTGGTATTCTGTGAGAGCGTGGTTTTTCCCCCGTCAAGCCGACCCATTCGTGCCACAACCATAATGTAGCTGCAGCGTGCCTCTACGACTACTCTATAAAACGTCTTGCAAAGACATTAAATTTAATAAAACAAAATATTTATTGTTTATGTTCATACTGCCAATATCAATCACATTATAGTATGTAGTAAAACAGTCAGCCTGTAGTCAAATAGTTTTAAAATGTTGGTTACAAATAATTACTTCTTACTTTTGTGTGGTTTCAAATGTTCCTTTTTCAGTAGTCTGTTGAGTGCATCTCAAAAAAAATTAATCAATGCGGTCGAATTTACGATCACTAAGCGCCCACAAGTTTGTACACATTTAAAGTTAAGAAAAGTTAGTGACAAACCTGTTTAAAACCGCAACAAGATTCACAGCGCAAGCGGCCATGAAACTAGTTCTCCATTTACGTTCACGTTCTCTATTGGCACTGCTCAAAGGCTTACTATCCTTAAATAAGTCCAGTGCTGTATAAACCATCTCTAACATAGTTGCATGCGTAAAGTAAGCTGTGATCTTCTTTTTTCCGCCGTCTTTAGTTCTTCGGAAGTTATTCAATAAGTCCGTTAATGGAATGTGGCCAAATACCTCACTTTTAGGTGATCCATAACCGCTTTTATAGTAAGCTTTTAAATCGTCTATATATTCTAAAACCTGCAAATCATCTTTAGTAAAAAGTGCACACCATGGGCTGAGCTTATTTTTGATTCCAGACCATGTATGGCGACAGAGATCGTATAAAGCTGTGATGTTTGTGTCGGTGAGAATATAATCAATACCGCTTCTTCGTTGTATTCTGTCTTTAGCCTGAAAATTATGAATAAAATATACAATATAAAATGTTATGTCATTATTCTATATAAATTACCATTACGTATATTGATAGTTAGTTCTTTTTTATATAAGATAGGGTGACAAACGAGCACACAGTCCACCTGAATGGTTGCTGTGGCCCATAGACATCTACATCTATCCTTAATTACGAGTCAAAATGCAGTTGCGTTGTCAGCCTTGAGGACTAAGATAGAATGTCTTGTTTCCAGTATAACACACAGCAGCATTTAAGCTACTATTTTACGCTGGTATTCTGTGAGAGCGTGGATCTTCACCGGTCGAGCCGACCCATTCGTGCTACAACTATACTACTAATATAACTGCAGCATGGCTCTACATTGGTTCTTCTTACACTGGTTCGTAAATTACCCGAAAAACCAACAAGAAACCCAGAGAAAATATTTGCAACTTAAAATTTTACTAATTATATATAATTTTTTTATGAATTGTAATAGAATTATACTAGCAAGCACCTAATGCCTAATAATAACCCATGGTAATAACCCACTTTGTACAGTTTTTATTCAAAACATAACATGTGGATATTGTGAGAAAGAGAAGCTATTAATAGATTGATGTTTTTGAAACTAAGCATTGCTTCATACATATACAATTTTAGTAAGTACACACATTGCCAAAACCTTGCTTTTATTTTGATTCCAGGTTTTTACATACCCTTAAAAATGTGCTATAAAACTATTTCCGTGTTATATTTCTAAAATCAAAATTATGCACTCTTTAATTTAATAATCACAACGGCGAATGCTTCGGCTAATTTGTTTATTATTTTATCTCAAGATCCTATAAATTATAATAAAGGATTTTATTCAGCAAATCTCTGATAATTTAAAGACAGTCAAGACTGTCGCATGTTTTTGACGGAAAGGGTTTTTAGTAGTTATATTAACGACGAATCCAGTCTCCAGTCCCTCATCATCTCAATTATTTCCACCGTCGTACTCCGGCCTTAGTAGGAAAGTTATAGGAAGAATCTGTTTGTCGTTGCTTCCTATCGCCAGTCTGGGCATGTTAATCTTACGTTAATGCGATGGTTATGTCACAATTAATCGCAAGTCAGAAGATTGAATACAGCCAACGAAAAAAGGGATTTATCTCATTAAGTATCCAGTCAATATTTTTTATTTCCTCACTAATTGTCACCAATTCCTTACTAATTCTTAGAGAAATAAAATTGAGAATATAGTCGGGAGGATACTTGTATGTCGGACACAATATTTATACAAATTAATTTTAACTAACCTGCGTCTATCGTCCTCGTCAAAGACGCAGGTTAGTTTAAATTAATATCGAAGAATCATGACACTACAGTATATAAAGACTATTTGTTAGTTTTATATCGAAAAATCAGAACAATACAGTATACAAAGACTCTTTGTATACGGTATATGCAATAAATATTGTTCATGCAATACAACAGTTTAGGTTTACAGTAAATTAGACCGCCATGTGTAATTATTAGCTCACTGCAATAATAAATTTTTAACTACTTAGCAAATTTACAACAAGAAAGTTCTTCAAACGGAAATATTGTACTTTATAATAAAACGGAAAAAACTATACGACAAATCCTTAAATTTTAGATCATCATTTGTATCATAAAATATACAAAAACATGATTCAATCTTAATCAAAATATACTTTGAATAGTGTTTTGACTATAAACTTACAGACAGATAGTCCGGGTTAGCTTTGTACTTTTCTGCCTCAGCAAACACATTCGGGTTTCTTAGGACATCCATTTGATACTTTCCACATGTCAGATAGGGCTGAAATATTTATAATATGTTTTAGTTTATGTCAGAAAAACCGAGTCACCGAGTGGTTCAAAACATAGCCGGAGCCAATATTTTTGTAAAAGTTATAGGTCGTACGGGGCTTACCCAAGCTATAGAAAAATGAAGCAGAACAATTAAATTTCATAAAGTCTACTTTATTATTTTGAAAAAAAAATGGCGCAAAAAATTTTGAAATACTTACAGCCATAACATCAGATTCAGATAGAGCGTTATCAATATGTACGTTTCTGCTTTTAAGCCCTTTTACAAACGCTTTTGCACTATTTTCTATCCATATTCCAAAAGCTGGACGAAAAATATAGCTATCCTTTTCTAAATTTTCCAACAATGCCGGGAGAGCTTCTTTAAACCGTTTCCCAATCCCCAACAATTCTTCATAACCTTCCGGAGTAAGATGGTTATAATTACTAAATATTTTTTCATCTATAGACCAATTCCTCAAGTCCTCTATATCTTGTGCGCAAAGAGAACTATGTCCTTTTTCATAACTTGAAATAATATAATCTCTTATAGCCAGCGCATCCTCCATTTTCCTCCCAAAATTCATTGAAGGATATCTTTTTCCATGCCTAAATAGACCCCATATACTAATAGGCTTGCATCCTGTAACAAGAAATAATGGGTATTTGAATTGAGCAAATGTAATTCAGTGAAGTCGACGCAACTCACCTTTTAATTTTAATATTGAGTCCCTTATATCGCCCCTGATTGAGTCGTATGAAGATTTAGAACCAAAGTATTTGTAGGGACAACCACTATTCCAATGACAAAAAGAAGCATTACATGGATTAGATATTACTGAGATCGTTATGACAAAAAATATTTTCATAATGAACACGCAATAATATTTAAATTTTTATACAAAGTACGATATAGCTACGAAAGACTTGATGTCCCGATCGGAGCCAAGTGATGACTAAATGAAAAATAATGCTAAGACATTAGCTAGTCTGGTTTGCATCTCTTATGTATATATGTACGATGTGAACTTGAAAACAAGAAAGAGCGCTAAGTGTTACAGCGTTATAATAAGGATTAGTTATTATAACGCTCTAATTAGTTGGACACTACAAACCCGAGGTCCTGACTTTGCAGGTTCGATTAAAGTCCCTTTAATAAAATATTTGATTAAATTTTTTATTTAAAACAATTTGCTAACTATACACGTATTTTATAAAAATTGTAATTTAAGACGAATAAATAATAAATAAAATTTATTTTAAATTAAAAAAGTGAGGCAAACTTGTTCAGAAAAAGACTAATTGTCCTTATACAAGTAATTATATTCCTCTTTAAATTCAAAAAAAATATCCTAGGTGCAAGTTTGAGTACGGAATAAATTTGGATTAGTTTAGTTTTTGTTATATTTTATTACTTTTTAAATAAGCATTAAACACTCACATTTGCATGTCGTGGCAGCCTGTAACTGAATCTGCACTTAGCTTAAATCTTAGATAATAGCTTAAGAATTTAATGTTTTTGGTTTAAGATTTGTTGGCTGTCCTTAATAAATAAATAAATTAGTAATGCTATATTAGCTAAAGCTCGTTATAAATAATGTTGTAATACCTGTATTAATTTATAATACAAATTTAACAGAAGTCATTCAATTCATCTTCATAATCATTACCTATTTATTGTATAAAATCGAATGGCAGCCTCCTACTGGACAGCAATGTGTAGGTCGATTTCCATTGGTAGTGACGACCTGATGAAAAAAGCTGGTAGTCTATGGATGCAGGTGACTCAAGACTGTATTTAGTGGGAAATCTACGGGGAGGTCTACGTTCAGCAGTGGACTTGTGATGAGCTGTTGTGATAGTGATAGTGATAGTGTGATTTAACATACCAAATTATAGCATACACACACAGTAAATTCATTTAAAGGGAACAATGGCGGCTATTTTCAAATTTTTTATGAGCTTCATCAACTATGACTTGTATAAAATTTATTAGTTTAGTTTGCTCGTTATGGTTAAGTAGAAGCCGACAAATTATTTGTATGAGGGGTTTATTTCATTGAAGATCTTGTCCGTTTTTGTTTCAACTGTGGATGATTTAAAAAAAGTAATTTTTGTAGTAGTAATTAGTGTTTGCTGTTAAGAAAAGTAAAACATAATCAATTGTACTGAATTATAAATAAGCCCTTAAGAACATTTAATGTGTAATAAAATAAAGTAGTTTCTATTTTTAGTACATTCTATCCTATATGTTCTACAGGTGTTTGAAGATTTTAACTGACGCTGGTACTCGTTGAAAAAGTTGACTTTACCTTACATGAGCACGTGAACAAAAGAATGTTTTGCTTTATTTTATATATTCGAAGGTTTATTTTTAGATTTTAACTTAATTTTACAGACCAAAATAACGTTGCCATTCCCAATGGCTTATATAGAGGCTTCATAGAGGCTCTGTAATTATTACCCATGCTTCTATTCATTCTATGCATGATATTTTTTATCTTTGTGGTAATAAATCGTTCATGGCCACCAATCACCATGTATATGTTATTAATTTAACTGTTTTATGTATAACGTTGTTTCAACGAGTGCAAACAAATGTGGTATATTATGTAAAGTTTAATGTGCATATTGTTTTCCCTACGTATACGGTAAATATTTATTTCTTTATACTTTCATGCATAAAGTAGTACATAAAGGCGGACTTAATGCCATAGGACATTCTCTACCAGTAACCATTAGACTAAACAAAGATAGCAATATATACATATTATATCAACATAAATATATATACATATTACATAAAAATATTATCTACGTAAAAACAAATATGAAATATATGTAAAAATAAGAGCTGGGTTAATTCCATAGAGAGGTCTTTGGTTAGTTCAAACATGCAAAGGTTTTTTCACATGCTTACGGAGTTTATTTTTAAAAACAAACTAGTTGGGAGGTTGGCAGCTATTTTAATATCAGGAGGGGTGTCGGAAATATTTAATTAATACATAATTATAACATCATTACACTTACATTAACCAATGCGATGCTATAACTAACCTGTGTATAAGAAACCCACTGACAAATAAATAATGAAATTATTAACATGACTATAAAATAAAATAAAATTTTAAAAAATTACAACTTTCAACGCACTTCTATGCCGCAATTAGGAATTTCGTCCGATTGCATACATTCATATATAATTAAAATCGGTCTTATTTATTATAAAATATTTTGTTCAATATTACGAAAAATATTTTACATTCTAACAAAAGTCCATAGTAGTATTAATAAAAGGTTTTAGTTTTATTTCAAAGTCTCTCCACGAACAAACGCCTTCGTTACAGATCGATTTTAAAGGTTCTTCGTTCATATAAAATACGACGTTATAATCTGTCGACTCGCCATTTGAACATCTAGAATAAAATTAAACAATTGATCATTTATTTATTCAGATAAATGTGTAACGTATATGTAGTACGACTGTTTATTACAATGTAATATAATATATTTGTATAAAGCTTTATAATTGGTATCGTAGACCTTCTGTTAACTTCTGTGTTTTGAATATGTTTTCTGCGACGGGAGGTTTTTGTATAGTAGTTGTAGAATAAACAATTTATGAAGCGTTTATAAACTCCTATTCTGGGTGAAAGAATGACAGATTTTTGTTAATCTATATTTATCCGAATTTTTTCACGGTGTCAAGACTCATCGGAGAGCAGCCATTTGCGCAGGAAAGTATTATAGTGCACAAGTTAATGCGCAAACACAGTTTAATTGCCTATTCCCCCACTCTCAAGGGAAGGCAATCTGACACGACTGGAGAGAGATCAGGCGGATGACCATTTAACGTGCTTTCCTGAAACGTGGGTAATTTCTTAAGAAATTTCCAATAACTTCTTTTTTATAGAATAAGAGTGACAAACAAATACACAGTCCACCTGATGGTAAATGGGTGCTGTGGCCCACAGACATCTACATCTTTTAGGAAAGGGAACATCTATTTCTTTCCTTGGGAAAGGCTTGTTTAAGATACCTATAATATAGCTGTAGCATGGCTCTACCATGTATAAAGTTAAAAAGATAAAGATACTCATATAAAATTGAAAAAAAAAATAATATTAAAACTATCTGCTACTGTATAGACTCCTACTTATAGAGCGACATACAAACCAAGTTAGCTGGTTAAGAAATTTTGTTAATATTCAACAACACATAGGCTCAGTCCGTCTAAATTTTATCTCGCTCTTGTATCTCAGAGGGGTTGCAATGTAGTAAAGTGGGATTCCGCAACTCTATGGGATCATCCATTTGATAAAATATAAGATCTGAAATCTCACAGTAGCTAGTGAATCCGCACGCGGTTTCGCAATGTCATGAACTCATCAATGAATCGCACAAAACTCTGTCAAATCTGTGACCCTTTCCGCATAGGTCCTTCGCTGGACATGCTGGACAATCGTTATGCTTGAGAGACCGATTGACCATCGAAATACCAGATATCTCGCACCTTCAACGCCACTGCCCTTCGTCGGTCTGTGTATTTAAGGTTTGGCATAAACAAGATGGATATATTGCTATCTATAGTTAACATTATATATTCCATAGTTACCACTTACGACTAGGACGTGGCGAAATGGGGCGGTAAAAATTTTACGGCGTTTAATTATTACTTGATACTTAAAGATAGTGTTTGATCACTATACCCGACCTGATGTTATTGTAAGATATGTAATAAAGATTAATTTAAAAAATAATGCCGGAATAGTAATGATAAATTAACACTGTGCTATATAAAATATAATAATAAAATGAATAATTGTGAGTGAAATATTTAGAACCATCTTTATATAATTACAAACCTGTTTAAAGTTGCTATTAAATTGGCGGCAAAACAAGACGTTTTTGATGATCTCCACTTCCTCTCAGAATTCCTAAAATCACTACGTAGAGGTATGTCATCAATAAATAATCCAAGGGCAGAGTATACCATATCCATCATGGTAGCGTGAGAGAAATAAACCGTAAGCTTCTTTCCTTTTCCATTTTTTGCCATATTAAAACTTTCTAGCAAGTCTGCTAGGGGAATTCGTCCAAATATTTTATTGATTGGATTACCATAACTATTTCTATAAAAATGCCTCAAGTCGCCTACGTACTCTACAGCTTGTAAGTCTTCTTTATTAAAAATCGCGCACCAAGGACTAAACACGTTATTTATTCCTGAGGAGGTATAGCGGCATAAATCATATAAGGCTGTTATATTCTCGTTTGTCAACGTATAATTAATGCCCGTTCGCTGTTGTATTCTGTTTTTTACCTAGAATGTATTATAGGATAATTAGGATATAAATATCCATACGCTGCGTGTTCAAGGAAAATGGAAATATCTATAATTAATTTTTAAATCATAATATTATTTTATCTTAAATGATCATTGAAAACTAAACTTGAGTTTTCTAAAAGGACGTATGTAGAAATAAAAAAACAATCAAGGAAAACTTACTGCAAGATACTCTGATGTATTTTGATACTTATTTGCTTCTGTATATGTTTCTTTATTATGTTTCACTTTCTTTACGTAGAAACTACAAGCTTCATAGGGCTATAATTTAATAAGTAAAATATGAATGACGACAACGCAAATAAGTTAGTAACTTGAAAAACGTTTTTATTTGTATTTTTGTACTTACAGCTATTATGTCATAGATTGGGTTTGATTTTTCAATTATCATTGACGTTTTCCGAAACCTTCCACAAATCCTTTTACCCCGTTTTCTATCCAAGCTCCATATGCTGAACGTAGCTTGTAATCTCTATCATCCAAGGACATAAGTAAGCCTGTAAATGCTTTTTTTATTCTATATCCTATACCAAACATTTCTTCGTAGCCTTCAGCAGCAATATGGTGGACATTTTTAAACATATTAAGATCTGCTTCCCAATTATATAAATTTTCTACATCTTGAGCACACATAGAGCCTTTACCATTTTCATGGTTCAATTTGACAGCGTATTTCATTGTTGTCGCATCTAGCATGTTCTGTACAAAATCAATACCTGGGTTTCTTTTTCCATGTCTTATTAAACTCCAGACACTAATTACGTCACATCCTATCGATATTATGAACACGTTAAATAACAAGCTTACGTGATTTAGCTATTTAAATTTTATTGATGAGTTACCGAAAAAAAACAAAAAAAAATCGAAATTACTTACCTTTTATTTTAACAATTGAATCTCTGATATCTCCCCTGACAAACTGGTATGGTGTTTTGCTTGAAAAAAATTTATAGTGACAATTTTCGCTCCAGTAACAATTTGATATTGACAATTTTATAACAGTAAGGACTATCGATAATATTGCTATAATTTGCATTTTTACTCAATGGAAGCTATTTTTTTATAAAATATATATGTAATTGGATTGCAAGTTTTATGAGCGCCACATGCAACTAAATTAAAACGTTTATCGCTTCGTGTATATGAACTGTATCTAGCCGTTACCGGTTTCAGCACGACAGCTTATTGCGTAATATTAATAATACTTTGTTTTTAGATAGTTAACAATATGAATACTAATTTTGTGTATAGACAACTTTTTTAATTCAATGCATAACAAATGGGTACTTGCAGTTGCAACTAAGGCCACACTGATATACTGTCATGTGCCAGTCAGAATGATAACTTGGAAAGAAATCACTTTTTTTAATAGAATTAGGGCCACAAATGAACACACAGTCCACCTAATGGTAAGTAGATGCTGTGGCCAATATACATAATATTTATCCTCGTCTAAGTATCAAAATACAGATGCGTTGTTACTCTTGAGGACTAAGATGGAATTCCTTGTTTCCCGTAAAAAGGATCTCCGATTGTTTACTCTAACTATACGAAACACAGCAGAAATAAACTGCTATTTTACGCTGGTAATTCTGTGGGAGCGTGATCCCACCCCGGTCGAACCAACCCATTCGTGCTACAACCATAATAACATAGCTGCACCATTGCTTAGCTGACCAATATACTAATACTCTACACATATAAAGCTCCGTTCAGATCTACCAGCACGTAGCGTGGCAGACACCACCCAGGCAACAGTTTTTAACGCCAAAATTGTTCGAAATTTTGTTGCTTCACGTTATGGTAAAAATGTAATGTGTTTTGTGTTATAATGAAAAACTCAATTGTTAAATGAACCTCACGAAGCATAAACTAGTTTTTTTCCTAAACAATTGCTATCGCGCAGCTAATGTGATCGCACTTAAAAATTCAAATGCACTTTATAGTTTGCCTGACGGTGTCTGTTCATGAAGGGTGCGACAGATTTAAAAACTAACTAAGAAAATAAACCTGCATTATGTCACAAATATTGTTTTCTCTTACCTAAAGTAATAATTATTTTCTCCATTAACATTCACTTCTTTGAATGGCGGCGGCAACCATAATTTATAGATATCCAATTAACTTTAAAATTCGCGAATAAAAGTACACATACATTTTTCACAATAATATGTTTATGTGATGATATTATGTTTATGTGACACGATGTGACGAGACCACAC
Source organism: Parnassius apollo (assembly GCA_907164705.1). Taxonomy (NCBI): domain Eukaryota; kingdom Metazoa; phylum Arthropoda; class Insecta; order Lepidoptera; family Papilionidae; genus Parnassius; species Parnassius apollo. The sequence continues at coordinate 8,206,778 of CAJQZP010001342.1, forward strand.
GAGACCACGTGAGCCTCGGGACCGCATGATCAGCATACGTGCTTGCGATCACAAAACCAACGGGGCACTCAAATCCACACATAACAGGGGAAAAAATCCACCGACAGTCAAGTTCCCGCCAAAACTCTTACAAAAGTTTTATTTAAGTTAAAATAAATATAGCAGTAGAAATTTGTTAATTTTATTGTTCGTGGTTAAGTGACCTGACTTCCATTAATATAATAATTATTTATATTCACATATTGACATTTCGTACTCCTGTTATCGTTAAAATAATATTTCGAAGCTTATACCTAGTCTAAAGATAGAAGTGGATTTTGATAAGTAAAAGTGTCGCGATACGAGTATAACAAGCGCTATCGGATGTTTTTATATAATCCTCATCTTTCCATCCATTTAACAGCCTATTATGCCCTATTTACACTCAGCCACTGCTACTACTCCTGTCGCTGCCGGAAATATTTCCCTAAATACTTTTGCGACAATAACGACGCGAGTGGGTGTTCACACTCAGCCTTCATACTTCTTTATTGATCAACTCTCAACAATGACTGACGTCGAATGTGTTGGTGTGACAGCGTTACATCTGCTTATAGTCAACCAAATCTAAGAAATACCTTTTGACGTTTCACATTAATCATTCCGCAATAACTTTGCACAAGCGTACTCACACGATTTAAAATAACCTTTTACGTAAATTCGAAGAATTATGAGGTTATCCATATTTCATTACAGCGTGTATAGTTTTTTATCACTAATTTAAATTTGAATTTTTCAAATAAAGAAAAATATGAAAAAAATAACCAGCATTAACTTTTTTTTAACTTGACGTTGTTTCAATGACATGTCGCTATGTATATTACTGTAGTGTTTGGATGATTAAAATTCATTGTTATGCGAATAATCGGCAAAATAATTAAATAATCGGTAAAAATATTCTAATAATGGAATCATTAATTTCTTTAATGTGTTATTTCTTTAATTTAATTTTTATTTTCAAAATTCCTTAAATTACATGAATCATGAATAAAACCAGTTTATTTTTTCACTTTGTCAAAGTAAATTTTTGTAGGCAAAAAAAGTCATATACAAGGCCGTGCTAAAATAACCACTACATAATTTCAGTATCCCGCCAGTTACTCGACTCCACAGAATCAATAATTAATTTTTGAGGCGATGTTTACGCTTTTATAACAAAATGCCAGAAAATATACAAAATTTGACGTAAGTACACATAGTTCAAAAACTTTATTAAACTAAGTTTGTATGAAAAGGGTTATTTTAATATTAATGAATTTATGGATGATAATAAGCCCTGGGAAGGGTTGAGCCGACCCATTAGCATGCTCTACGACTTTTACGTAGCGTGGCTCTACCACGTACAAAAAGTTATTATAGAAGAAACAGTCCAAAAAGTTAAAGCCGAGTCACAAAATAAGAAGACAAACACAAAATCTCAAAATTATGCACAGTAAGCTCTAGAAACAGAAACAGAAACTATTTTATGCAATATACATGAATAATACTTATTGAAAGTCACTTTTTTCATTTACCACTGGTTCGCAAAAATACCTCTGTCCTGGGAAGAACCAGCAAGAAACCCAACGGGACCAGTTTTACAAAAAAATAAGAGAGAGAGAAATAGCTTGGTAGCGATCGCTACATAAAAAGTTTGTAATTTACGTCTGAAAATCATTTTAAGATGACCTTGTTTGCTTTTTCACATATCTAGAAAAGGATTCAACCCGCAAAAAGCTATTTTTGTGATTTTAGCGTTTGAGGGCGGTGTAGATCCTTCTTCTAGTTTTCTTCTAGTTTCTGTGAATGTGCTGTTTTTTGTGCTTGTTTTTTAATTCTACCTGACGGTTGTACAGCCATTATGGGTTTTAAAAAACGGTGTTTATGTGCACTGGAAAGTCCAGGTAGCATCAATTAGTCATATGTCCTCAATCCATAAGCTTGTCCTGAGGCGTCGTTGCTCTGCATAGTTTTCGGACGAAGGAGGATAATTCATCGACGTTGGTGTTGCTGATGAAGCCGCAGACTAGATAGTAGTGGAAAGAACCTTGTGGGGCTAGCTTAGGCTTAGGGACCTGAGGCGGCGGTAATGACTGCGAGGCGAATAGTGAAGTAGGCTTTACCCACGCATTGGGTTTCGGCGCGGAAGGCGAGGGAGTGCTACTGCCTTGCGTAGAGTGTAGTAGCTTGCGTAGAGACCCTGCTGACGGAGGTGTGCTTGGTGGCGGTTTCAGGCGCAGAAGGAAGCACCGAAGATGGTGCGGGGTTTGGGCAACGTAGCCGAGAGCCATAGATTACTGTATATATACTAGCCGAGAGCGCAACACACCGGCTTAATCTGGACGTCTGGGACGGTTTTCACCTCCGCACCGTTTACGTCGCGGCGCTTTGGAAACCCTGCGATAGTGCGCTGGGTGTCCCTTTTCGCGCCAATTAACGCAGCCTGGAGCTCTGCCGTCTCGGGCGTGCAGGTGTAGCCGCTACTGCCGTGGTCACCTAGGTACTTAACACATCTAGGCCCGGCATAGCCATTTCTGGACGAGTGGCCTTAAATTTGGCACTTGTGACACTGGTCAACGATGCCCCTATTTTGGGGGCTTCAATTGCAATCCCAGGGTTGCAATTTAGCCTTTCGTTGTGAGTATGAAAGTGCACGTCATTCGATACGTTACGACAAGGATTTTGAGACTGGCCGAGACAACAACGTGAGTTGATTGAATGAACTGAGGAGATACTACTTTGACTTTGCTCCACAAAGTCTTGACTTTAGACACAAGTTTTTTCTAGTACTCGGCGACGATTTCTCAACATATCAATGAGCAATGATATGAGTTAGAGATAGTATGATACCTATTTCGAGATGAGTGTCCTATACCGAGCTTGAAACATATCGCTCTAGCGGAATTGGTTATACTCATTTGACTTAAGGAGGACTCAGGCTTGAAGATATCATAGAATAACTCAAGAACGCCTACATCTTTCACTATGAAATTAGTGCTACGACTTATTAATTTTTAAGTGCCTATTTTTTTTAATGAAATACGAATATAATGATTTCTTAAATTTACGCGAACACTACACATTGAATAAAACTATTATTTACGGATTTTATCGCGTTTAATTACTTTAATTTATTTTTATTATTATCCCGACGTTTCGGGTGCTTTACAGCGCCCATGGTCACGGGGGGGGACAGAGATGTTTGACGTCCCAATGTCATAGTTAGTCCGGCTACCTTCAGTTTTTTAATATTAATTTTTGGTCCGATTTACGCAAAACGAGCTTATAGTATCATGAAGTCTTGCAGTGGTATGCTTGGGTTTGGGTTTAATTTTGTTGATTATAGGATCCCAAGCAGATGGTAGCACCCAACCATCTTCTCTATTGAAATTTGGATGTTTTTTTAATTTCAATAGCCTCGCGTATCATCCTTGGTAGGAATCGGTGTTCTTTTGCTAGAATTTGTGGTTTATCAAATCTAATGTAATGGTGGGGACGATCTTGAACATGTTCGCAGACTGCAGACTTCCCGGAGCGTCGGTGCTTCACATCAGCTATATGTTCCTTCACGCGGGTTTTTATAGATCTCTTTGTTTGACCTATGTAAGAGAGACCACAATTCCACACCACATTCACAATCTAGCTTGTACACACCTGCATCTTGTAGAGGAATATTACATTTGATGGATGGTAAAAATTGACTAATCTTCTTCAGCGGCTTGTAGTATGTCTTAATGGACGCTCGCTTCAAGATGTAGCCAATCTTGTCCGTGACTCCTCCAACATATGGTAGTAGAGCAGGTGCGCGCTCGACTGTTGCCGGCTTCACTCGTTCACTGTGACGTAGGCGCGGGACCCGAAGCTTGTTGTCTTGCAATACTTGCTTGACGTGCTGAAGCTCCGCGGCCAGATGTTTTCTGTCACAGATCCCTCGTGCTCTCTGAAACAAAGATTTACCCACGGTAGCTAACTGTGAAGGATGATGGTGAGATTCACCATTTAGATATCGGTTGGTATGGGTCTTTTTCCTATACACAGTGTGACCAATAGTGTTATCAGGATTTCGGATGACTAAAACATCTAGGAAAGCTAAAGAATTATTTGCCTCTAACTCCATTGTGAATTGTATTTTAGAGTTTATGGAGTTAAGGTGGTCTAAAAATGCAGTTACTTTGTCAGATGGTAAAATTGTGAAAGTGTCGTCTACGTACCGCTTGTAGAACCTTGGATTTACAGGAGCAATAAGAAGGGCTTTCTCCTCAAAGTCCTCCATGAATATGTCGGCGACTATGGGAGACACAGGTGAGCCCATCGCCACACCATCTACTTGCTTGTAGAACTCCTCCTTCCACAATAGATAGCCAGATGTGAGGCAATGTTCAAGTAGTATTGCATATTCTTGAGGCATGTTATTTTCTTCTAGCTTCCTAGTTACAATTGAGATGCAGTCCACAATAGGTAGGCATGTAAATAGTGACTGAACATCAAAACTGACCATAGTTTCATTGTTAGCGAGATGTAGGTCTTTTATCTCACTCACAAAATGGTATGAATCCTTTGTGTGTGCTCTGGTATGTCCTCTCAGTGGTGATAGTATTTTTGCTAAGTATTGTGCCAGCTTATAAGTTGGTGAATCGATCTGGCTCACTATGGGACGTAGTGGAGCGTTTGGTTTGTGTATCTTCGGTAACCCATACAACCTCGGTGGTTTGGCACATGATGGTATTAGCGAATTCACGTCGAGATTTAATTTTTCGGAGTATTTCTTTATTAAATCGCTAGTTGTTTTAAGCGTGTTAGTTGTAGGGTCTGTTTTGACCTTTTTATATGTACTTTCGTCCGATAAAAGTTGTTGTATTTTAAAATTATATTCCGACGTGTCCATTACTACCGTAGCATTTCCTTTATCCGCGCGGAGAATCGTGAGTTCTGGTCTGTTCCGTAAGTTATTTAGCGCTGTAAATTCGTCTTTGGGAAGGTTTGGTTTCGGCACTGAACTGCGACGTAACAAGGACGAAATATCTTGACGTATGGCCTCCAAATCTTCCTTACCGATATTATTCTTAAACAGACAATCCTCAAACACTGCAGATAATTTCTTCGTACGGGATTTTTCGCGGAGTTAATGCGAAGTTCATTCCCTTCGCTAATACTTTCATTGTCGGTTCGTCCAGTGTATGTTTTGACAAATTACAGACAGTGCGTTGTTTATAGTTTGTGTCTATGGTCAACGGTTGTTTATTGTTCTGGCGTTGACTTGGATGTTTGGCATTTGATTTGATCGTTAATTTTTGGTATTTTTCTATTTGTTTATTTTTGCATTCATTGTATTTTGATGTTTCTCGTTTGTTTAAAGTTTCGATGCAATTATTAAAATCAAATGTCGTTAAAATTGTCTTTAGTTCACTGGACAAATTGTCTATGGTGTTGTTTATGAAATGTAAATCGAACCGTTTCTGCTGAATCACCGTCCGTAACAACTTTTTACTTGCCTGATTTAAGATCTTAGCGCTTCCTCGAATGTCCTTCTTTGTTGATATTTTGACACACGTAGGAATGAGATTATGGTCTCTGCATCTCTTCAAGAAATTTAAAGATGTTATATATCTTGCGCGCTTGGTTTTAAGATCTTCTAATCGGCGAATTTTATTTGCTATTACCAGTCCGTACTGGTTCACATAATGATTTCTTAAATTTACGCGAACACTACACATTGAATAAAACTATTATTGTAATGTAAAGCACCCGAAACGTCGGGATAATAATAAAAATAAATTAAAGTAATTAAACGCGATAAAATCCGTAAATAATAGTTTTATTCGAAATACGAATATTTAAGTTTGTTAGGATGTATTTACTTTCTAACTTAATTACTCTTTGTTGAAGCGCCTGCGCCTTCCTTCATAGCAACGAGTTAACCAATACATTATTAGTTCTAGTAATTACATCAGGAGATTAAATACATTAATTTTTGAACAGGTTCTTTGTCCTTTCAATATTTTACTACCCTCTCAACTATTGTGGGATCAATACAATCGCCCAAGACTATATTATTTAAGTTGAATTATTTTTAAAATGCTGTAAAATCCCGAACATGGTCCTAGATCGTCGCCGGATATAAAATAATAAGAACCAGAATTTGGCTTATGTATAGTAAATATAGTGGAGTTCCAACTTAAGGAATTAAATTTGAGTTAAATCGCCGCCTTCAAGAATGTGGGTCAATTTGCAGTAGTTACGTGGTGTTGAAGATAAAATTTAAGATTCATCATTACCCAACACTCCAATTAAGCTAATCGAATAGTATTTGGTGTAAATCACCGGACTTATAAGGTAAGTGAATTAATTCTTCTATCGATTATTAATTACCTATTGCATTGTGGTTACCATTTGCAAATTTTGTTATAATTTGCAGTAATTAAGTAAAAAATTGTATTATAAGAATATCGTTAGACATTAATCTACACTTGTTGCTCATTTACATTATTTAATATAGTTGTGTAGTAGAAATCGTAAAATAGCATTAATTATTATTATCTACACTAAGTTAGTGCTTTTGGGCCTTATTTAGTATTTATTTTTTGTTTAGAGTGTTTTATAGTAATAAAGTTATACTATAGTAGTAGCGTAATTGAAGCATAGGACCATTGTTAATTTTTGATTTAGTGGGTATATAATTGAATTAGGAATTATCCACTAATATTTAAACGTAATAGAGAGACGAGAAATATTGTGTCAAATTGCTGGTCACTATAATATTACTGAACTATTATTTGTCGAGTTAGTACCTACATATTATATAATTATTATAGTTAAGTATTTTTTCAGAGCTTAGTAGTTGAATAGTACATTAGATAGTTGGAGGTTGTTATTAAATATTTGTAATTGTATACATTCCAGATCGAATACTCTCGTCGTCCAGAATTACCGAAGAAAAGGAGTTGATTAAGAAGCGAGGTAGTTTTATAGGCCGTTTAACTGCTTTCATTAGTTATATGGATTCGGTTCATCATCATCATCATTACAGCCCTTCACAAGTCCACTGCTGAACATAGGCCTCCCCCAAGTAATGCCACAAAGCACGGTCCTGAGCCACCTGCATCCATCGACTTCCTGCATATCTTACCAGGTCGTCACTCCATCTAGTGGAGGGGTCGCCCTACACTACGCCTACCGGTACGAGGCTGCCACTCGAGAACCTTTCTTCCCCATCGGTTATCGGTTACTACACCTTTACAAAATCATGACGCGACGGAATTGCAACTACGCATGGCACGACACATTGTATAACCAATATGATGAAGTGCAGTTACGCTTGGAATGTATTGTTGACAAGTTCAACTTACATTAGTCTGCAGTCATCTAAGTAGTATGTACAACTACCTGAGCGTTCATGCTTTGAATCTCAGTATTACAAGGCGCTAGCTAAAGCTCGGTATAGTGCTAACTCTGAACCGGCAGGTACTGACTAGAGTTCTCGAGTCAGTAATCATAAGTTCGTTAACTTACCTACTATACAATGGCCAAAATTTAGTGGATCATACGAGAACTGGTTGGAGTCCTACGATACCCTCATTCACTGTAACGATGAGATCTATGAAGTTAATAAATTTCATTATTTACAGGCGTCTCTCGGAGGGTCTGCTGCTGTAGTAATTCAATCATTTGAGTTTTTACTTTACTTTCATCGATAATACAACTACTCTTGTACACATCACTAACATTACCATCGACGTCGAGCCAAATAATGGTTGTCAAGTTAGAGAGAAATACTGCTCCTATTTCAATAATAAGGGAAAAGTGTCATGACAAAATATTACGTCACGAATTCATCAGACACAGTAATTACCTTGATGTAGTAACCCATTTTTTTTAAATAAATCTTTATTATTAGGTACTTACCGTCTATTACGGGCCACTAAAATTTCTAGTGGGCCCAAATATGATTGTCTCATTTAAGGGGAAATATAACCTTAAATGGTTTAGCAAGATCCTCCGTTATACCGAAAATATTGCAGCATTAATTTTGAAATAAATATATGGCAAAGTTGAGGATTAATGTTAAGTACTATGTTAGACGAAAACATGGTTCCGTAAAATTTTCTCGATAGAAAAAAAATCCAAAGTTACCTCCAACTGAACAATAAACGCTGTTATTCATAAAATACTTTAAATAAGATCATGAAACTTTGCATACTAACTGAACTAACTATAAAGCTTATGTTTTTTATTTTTTTTAAATTACCATTATTTTCACTGTAAAAAGAAATTACCTAAACTATCGGCGTCTTGAAGCTTGAAACCGGGCGGCAGGAAAAAAAGCCTGTAAAATTTTTAATTATTTTATTTAGTATTTATTTATTATTTTAGATTTTAGAGCTACTGAGCCGTTTAGCAGCACACTTTAAACCATCGACAACTGCTAGTTCATTTCATCCCAGTAGCTACTCCAGCGCTATTGTGGAGAGTTTTTGAACTGTTTTTTACTGTTTACAGATGGCCACTTTTTCAACTATTCTACTATGGGAGTTGGTACTCCTTACTTCTACACTCCATACTCGGAAGCAACGGCATGACTATGGAGTGTAGAAGTAAGGAGTACAGACTGTGTATTAAAAAGTGTCCATAGAAAACCGTTAAATAAGGGTGGCGCCACTATAGCTACGGGCTAAATTTTAAAGAACGTGCCGAAAAATATTAGTGGAATAGACGACTTTTTCGAGGTTATATTTACTAAATAAAATTATTTTAGATTTTAGAGCTACTGAGCAGTTTAGCAGCACACTTAAACCGTCGACAACTGCTAAATTCATTTCATCCCAGTAGCTACTCCAACGTTGTTGTGGAGAGTTTTTGAACTATTATTTACTGCTTACAGATGGTCACTTTTTCAACTATTCTACTATGGGAGTTGGCGCTCCTTACTTCTACACTCCATAGGCATGACGAAAAGCTGTCAACAAAGGAGTTTTGGCTGGAACTTGGCCGTAGACGGATTGTCGCTCCTGTTTTGTCGGTTGAATAATGATTTAAAGTGGATTTTGATTCGTAAAAGTGATGCGATTTTGTGAATTAAGTGTCCGCGCATGTGAACTATTAGAGAAAACGACGAAACAAGTGCTTTGATGTCGATAAAAACCTCAAGTTATTTTGATCGCTTGGGCGCCTTATGAACTTGAGTGGCTGTCATCAACTAGCCGCTGGGTTGAGCTGTCGTCAAAATCTCCCAAGGGCTTTGCAATGTGACTCAGCAGCATATTATGAAGAAAAAGAACATAAAATGAAGATTCCTAAAGAAAGAATAGGCTCAAAAGGTCTAGAAACCAGAGCCGTAAAGCCAGTTAATAAAGAAAGAAAAAGCTGTCAACAAAATGGCCGGCCTAGCGATTAATTTTACACATTTTTAAATCAATTCAAACCGAAATTGATAAAAAATCGAAATCTTAAATATCGATTTCGCAAAAATCGATCTTTTTTTGATTGGCGTTAAAAGTTTATATTTACAATATCAAAAGTTATAATAAAGTACAAATAACATTGAATGATTGAATTTAAAACTGTCATTCTTTACGAGTTGGGGTACCTATATTCAACTAATTGTAAATAATTTTACAAATCTTAATAAACCAGAAAAAGATACGATCTCGATTCTATAGGATGAAATATCGATTCACTAGATCAATTCAGTAATATATATCGATATGACATTGACAGAATAAAAGAAACGTCAAAAACGTGAGAATATTTAATTAAGGCCGAATACGAAGAGAACTGGCGAAAATTAATGTATTTCTCTTGACTAGAACTTTGACCTGAAGTAATTCTAAGCTTTAAAATATTTTTGTAGGTTTGTTCGGGTCCTTCACAAGGTCACCGTCATTTTAAAATTTTAAAATAAATGAATATACCAACAAATAAAAAAATGTTAAGAAATGATATATAAAATTATTGTTCTTCCAAAACTCTGTGAATTTTAATTTAGGGAAAATTCTTTTACGTAAAAATGTTTGTATTGTGATTCCGAAGGTACCTGCTATCTTTATTTTCGATACAAAATATTATTTATTAACATAATTCGTTTTAATTAAAAACACCTAATAATAATATCGTATATTGCCAGATAAAAGTTTGCCGTAATAAATTACCAGGCGCTTCGACGTGTGCCGTAAGATAACAACAGTCGATGTGTCTGTAGCGAAAATCGTTAATTTATTGTTTTATACTCATATAAGTGTCTATAAATGTAAATATGGGTAGGAAAAGAAATAAATGTTACCTAAGTGGTAAAACAAAGAGTTTATCGCATGCACGCTGCTCGAATGTTGTATTTTGAGGTTAATACTTATATTTTTGTAAGGTAATTTTTTGTTTCAGGCTGCCTAATAGGTTGCATTTTTACTCATTTACATTAGCCAAACTAATCATTTATACTTTTCTAGTTTCAAGTGAGAAACACTAAAAATGTAAAATATCAAGACCCAGTCGGAAAAGAATGTACAGATTAGTGCAAGCACAGAGACCGCAAATAATGTCAGTCAATGTATTGTCCGAAAGCATGGGGTAAAAGTACATAATTAAGAAAAACCGAAATACTTCGGATGTGAAGTGATTGACCAGTCGAAGTAGTCTTGTGAGAATTTACATACACAGTACCTTTCCCCACTATGGGGCAATCACCGACTTTTTAGTTTTTTTCTTTATTATTTATGCAATTTGCATTACAGCATCTTGTAAGACTCACAAAAACAAACATTTAAGTTATATGAGGTTCTTAACGTACGATGCACCAATTAAGAAAAAAAATCGTTATCAATTCAATAACTTTTCGAACAATATTTTATAACGAATAAAGTACAGAATTTATAATCTATAGGAACTAATATTATAAATAAGAAAAATTTATTTAAGGAGTAAGCAATGCTCTCTGTGTTGTTCATTACTCTGCATCTGAGCTAGCTCCGTCAAATATAATCAAAGCCCGTACGGCTTTGATTATAGGCAGCGTTGCGATCGATACGGCAATTGCCGTAATATACGGCATTCCACGATTTTTTTAAAGATTATACGACATACGGCAGGCTTTTCATTGCCGTATATAGTATTACGGCAATTCAGCTTTGCGATAAACCACGATGGCAAATTATGAACAAAAAATATAAATACCTGTATTGATATCCATATTTTTTTCACTTTCGTCATCCCTTAAGTGATAATAAAGAGTGTGGTTGTCTATGACGGGAAATTACCGTTCCATCTTTTATTTTATGAGACTAACAAAGATGGCATGAACATGACACATGGTAGACAGTGATAGAAGTAATGAATGTAAGAGATACACATATTTACTTTGTTTATGTTATTGAATAAATGTACAACATTATGAACTATAAGATGTGTACGGTACTTTTGTAGTATTTACTCTGGCAGTAAATTAAACTTGGATCCAATTTGGCTTTGTTGGAATGGCTGCACTTTCTACAAAAAGCTTAAACTCTTACTTCAAAACACGCGAAAAGTACAAAGACGTCATAGGTGTTTTCAGTCATTGTCACCACTGGCCCAGCAATTGCCACGAGTTGTGAGAGAATCAGATAAGCAACGAATTGATGACGAGTGGAGGTTGCTACCAAATGTAAACAAAATTTCAGAATTTGAAATAAAAACATGAATTTTGGGCAAATGTCCAAGATACCACAGACTGCAAAATATTAGCAAATTTTGCTTTAGACGTATTATGCCTATCTACAACATAGCAATGCAGATTGCGAAAGAGTTTTCAGTGAAGTAATCAATATGAAAACAAAATCCAGAAATAAATTGTAACATCCACTGTCAGTGGAGCTCTATTAGCAAGACAAGCGGTTAAAAATCAAGGAGGTTGTACGAAATTTCAAATGTCAAATGATATGTGTAAGAAAATGAAAAGCAAAGAAAAATAATGATTTCTTATATTTAGGCGAACATTGCACATGATTAAAACTACTTTTACGGATTTTATCGCGTTTAATTTTACTTTTTATTTTTAATTCCCGACGTTTCGGGCGCTTTCCAGCACCCATGGTCACGGGGGACTGAGATGACTGACGTCCCGATGTCATTGTTAAACCCGGAGTACCTTCAGCTTTTTTAATTATTGTTTATGGTCCGATCTATGCAAAATGAACTGACTATGTCCTGAGGTCTTGCAGTGATATGCTTGCGTTTAGTTTTAATTTTATTGATTATAGGATCCCAAGCAGGTGGTAGTACCCAGCCTCCTTCTCTATTGAAATTAGGATGTTTTTAATTTCAATAGCCTCACGTATCATCCTTGGTAGGAATCGGTGTTCTTTCGCGAGGATTTGTGGTCTATCAAATCTGATGTAATGGTTGGGGCCGTCTAGGTTATGATCACAAATATATATATATATATATATATATATATATATATATATATATATATATATATATATAATTCATATTGTATTATGTTCCTAATTCATTCTATAATATGTTTACTTATTCTATAATCTATAAAGACAAAACCAGTATATTCAAAGGGGTTGGGTTTACAATTCCGTCGCCTGAATTTGAAGGTTCTGTAACTGTGGGGGGAGTCAATGAGGTTTATCTGAATCCCCCCACGCAATTTTTGCTGCCGGAGGAGAGGAGCGTCGAAGTATTTTTAATTTTTAACTATTAGAGAAAACGACGAAACAAGTGCTTTGATGTCGACATAAACCTCAAGTTATTTTGATCGCTTGGGCGCCTTATGAACTTGAGTGGCTGTCATCAACTAGCCGCTGGGTTGAGCTGTCGTCAAAATCTCCCAAGGGCTTTGCAATGTGACTCAGCAGCATATTATGAAGAAAAAGAACATAAAATGAAGATTCCTAAAGAAAGAATAGGCTCAAAAGGTCTAGAAACCAGAGCCGTAAAGCCAGTTAATAAAGAAAGAAAAAGCTGTCAACAAAATGGCCGGCCTAGCGATTAATTTTACACATTTTTAAATCGATTCAAATCGAAATTGACAAAAAATCGAAATCTTAAATATCGATTTCGCAAAAATCGATCTTTTTTTGATTGGCGTTAAAAGTTTATATTTACAATATCAAAAGTTATAATAAAGTACAAATAACATTGAATGATTGAATTTAAAACTATCATTCTTTACGAGTTGGGGTACCTATATTCAACTAATTGTAAATAATTTTACAAATCTTAATAAACCAGAAAACGATACGATCTCGATTCTATAGGATGAAATATCGATTCACTAGATCAATTCAGTAATATATATCGATATGACATTGACAGAATAAAAGAAACGTCAAAACGTGAGAATATTTAATTAAGGCCGAATACGAATAGAACTGGCGAAAATTAATGTATTTCTTTTGACTAGAACTTTGATCTGAAGTAATTCTAAGCTTTAAAACATTTTTGTAGGTTTGTTCGGGTCCTTCACAAGGTCACCGTCATTTTAAAATTTTAAAATAAATGAATATACCAACAAATAAAAAAATGTTAAGAAATGATATATAAAATTATTGTTCTTCCAAAACTCTGTGAATTTTAATTTAGGGAAAATTCTTTTTACGTAAAAATGTTTGTATTGTGATTCCGAAGGTACCTGCTATCTTTATTTTCGATACAAAATATTATTTATTAACATAATTCGTTTTAATTAAAAACACCTAATAATAATATCGTATATTGCCAGATAAAAGTTTGCCGTAATAAATTACCAGGCGCTTCGACGTGTGACGTAAGACAACAACAGTCGATGTGTCTGTAGCGAAAATCGTTAATTTATTGTTTTATACTCATATAAGTGTCTATAAATGTAAATATGGGTAGGAAAAGAAATAAATGTTACCTAAGTGGTAAAACAAAGAGTTTATCGCATGCACGCTGCTCGAATGTTGTATTTTGAGGTTAATACTTATATTTTTGTAAGGTAATTTTTTGTTTGAGGCTGCCTAATAGGTTGCATTTTTACTCATTTACATTAGCCAAACTGATCATTTATACTTTTCTAGTTTCAAGTGAGAAACACTAAAAATGTAAAATATCAAGACCCAGTCGGAAAAGAATGTACAGAGTAGTGTAAAAATAGTCCAACAATAAATCTGTGTAAAATATACTTACATCCTTGCTTGGGAGGGCTGATTGTCGTGTCCTCCGCGTCCTCTTCGGCCTCCCCGGTGTCTCCGACTGTTAGGGCGTTCTCCACCATAATGGTTGCCACGGTCGCCACGACTACCATGGCCTCTATGGCTCCCGTCATTAGACGGCAGATCATTTTCACTAGGTGATCTATAATATAATATAATTATTTAAAACTTGACTACATATCTAATATAAGATGAGAAAAACAAAATGTACGAAAGTAGTTTTTAGTAACAAAATTACTAAAAATAGAAAATACCTCCTAACTTGAGATGGTCCCCTCCCACCTCTAGTACGAACCCCTCGGCCTCTACGACTTCCACGAGCTAAGTTAGTTTCGGTCGGTGATCTAAAATTGTTGTATGTATTAATTTAAACCATTAATATCATCAGGGAAAAAAACAATAATAATGTGGTAAAGAAGCATTAAAAATTACCCGCGTCAACTTAGAAGAGAGTTATTTTAAATGAGTAGGTATCCAATCCCTAATAACATGTATTATAAATGCGAAAGTCTGTATGTTTGTTAGTATATATGTCCCGTTTTCACGTCAAAACGGCTGAACTGATTTTGATGACTTTTGGTACAGTGATAGATGGGACCCTATAACGGTTATAGGCTATATAGCACAATATTAAGTAAATGATGGAAAGTACGGTGCAATCTCTGGGGTCGCTTTTTAATAGAAGCTATTTTTTATGGCAGTAAGGACCCTTTTTTATTATATGATTACATAACAAAAGCCATTTTTATTTAGGATTTTTTTCTCGAAAGTTATGAGGTTCTTCAATGTAATTTCTTTTGAAAAGCGTTCTACATGAAGAGATCTACATAATAAATAATACGACAGCTTCTAAACTGGCGCCAGACATTGAGCAGTGGTGCAAAGCGAAAACCGTATACCGAAAAATGAATGATTTTGATTAAATATGAGAATTAAATTATTGTCAATACATCACAAGGAAAGTAAAGTGATTTGAAATCGTAGAACACATCCTCCATGTAAGTAAAGTGAAGTTAAATAGAAAAGAGAGCAAAAGTCGACAATCACGAACAAACATAACATTAATATAACACAAGAACAAAAACTATGAGATAAGAGCATGATGAAACACAATTACACAACCAACTAAGCGAAAAAAAAAACTCAAGACCCAAACCAACCAAGACCTCGACCACAAAAAATAAGAAAGCGAAACATATTGCAAGCATACTTTGCTATTTGTACCGACCCTTATTTAGAGCCATTGTAGTTACGTCCGTGGATATCAAACTATCCACAACAAAAGACCTGAGGAACACAATAACATTTCTAAGGAATCTTCAGTGAATATAGTTTAATTCTGTTTGCAAAGTGCATTATTATGTTTATTACAACTATTACTCGTTGCTTAAATATAATTTTACTGAAAAACTAAGTTAACAAAACTGAAATTGGGCCGACAACTTGAGCGGCCATTTTTTCGAAACAGCTATACTTTGAATTTAAAATATGACTCGATTTTACACTTAGAACTGCGATATATATACGTAATTATAAAGCACAAATCATCTAGTTTATTTTGACGTATAATAATCTACGAAATATTAAATTAAACTAAAGTACTTACGACATAATCGCTGGCACTCCAAAAACACTTGTTCACAAAACACAGAACACCGATACTGAAGTAAGATATTTATGGTTCATTCGTCAAGACTTGTTATACTGCCATCTCGTATTTGATACGTAAAGTAATTCGTCAGCTATTGATTCCATAAATAAAACTCACAAAACGTACTGCAGATTGTCCCTAGATGTCAGTTTTATAAAACTTAACGCTTTGGCTACACTAGTATCCAGGACGTACAAGGCAATTTTTATTTTGGATGGCATAGTATCCATGGACGTGTCAGTGGTTAAAGAATAAGTAAACATATTATAGAATGAATTAGGAACATAATACAATATGAATTATATATATATATATATATATATATATATATATATATATATATATATATATATATACAACATGTAACATAATTGACGCACTTTGAGAAAGTAGCGAATCGATTCCTATAATTTTTAATATACTTAGGTAATTTTTTATCCCAAAAATAAAACAACGTAATTTACAGTAACACTAAATCTGTACAGTCAAAACAAACTGAAATGGACCGTCACTTAAGGCATTAAGACTTTTATTTGTATTATTACTAATTCTGTCATTCAATAAAAATAAAGAAAAATTAACTTTATTTCAAGCACGTTAAATTCTTTGCGTTCGGGGATTTGTACTGTGACCACAACATTCTTCTGGAATTAGTATAACTAATTTGATAAATAATCAGTGCATAAAAATGTTTAACTAAAAATTCAGTGTATTAATTATGATTATAACATAATATACTAATTGGGGTGTATGAGGGAGTACGTTAATTATGTTACATATTGTATATATATAATATAGTTTCTTTATAAAATAAATAATATATTATTATAAGTAATTAATTAAGTTATCTAACTAGTAGTAATTTTACCATGATTAATTCATTAATCTAACTAGAATATTATTACACACAATTTATATGGACTATCAGGCTTAAAAGGATAATAATGCATTTAATGAACGCGGCTGACAGAAGAATGATGCTTTGATGATCAACCATTAAGTCTAGTTTTCATAAATATTAAGCTTGCAATGTGTTGTCACCCCTCTTTTATACCTTTTTTAAAAAAAATTATTATATAATATTATACAGTGAAAATATACTTTTTGTAAGTCATCACAGATACTGGTACTGTTTTTTGTTATCATATATAAATAATTTCAAAGTTAATCCTATTATTTTCTTTTAGATACATCATCAAATAAATCAGCAGTTATGAGAAGAAAACCCATGAAATCAATTTTGAACCTGGCAAAATTGTCAACACCTACAGGTACTGATATTTTTCAACAAGTCTGCTATATATACTTATAATCATAATACTATCATCATTACAGGACATCACAAATTCACTGCTGAACATAGTATGTGACCTTTTCAAGTGGACTAATATTTTAATACTTCCATCATTGTTTATTTATGAGAACATCACAATATACATATGGAAAAATGTAAATTTATTACTAAAAAAAGAAAGAAGTATCCTGTAGAAAGGGTTGAGATGATACCATAGAAGTTCTTAAATTTGGATTGACTTAAAAAGTCCATAAAATTTAACAGTAATATCTCTATAAATATAATGCAATAATTGAACATAGGATTTATAAAACTTTGAAGGAAATTTTGTTAAATAACTAATAAAAATGTAGTAAACCCAAAACAGAAAAAAGAGCTGATGATCTTCAAATGGCTGACAGATTTTCTTGAATCATAACTTAGAACACTCTTGATCTAGTCACCTTACAACATAAAAAAGCTAAATAATAGCCCATCTATGCGGCCACTATGATGCTTCAGACAGACGCACATATACATATGTTCAATTTATAACACTCCTATGTTTGCCTTGGGGGTTATAAAGCCTAAAATAGATGGATATATTGAGGAAAGTTTGTGGGAATAGCTCTTACTCTACACGAACAAGTTCCCTGGCTACTAATATATTGTTAAAGATCTATTAGTAGCCAGGAATGTATGACATTTTATAATGTATTGATTTTAAGTTGTACATTTGTAAACCGCTGTAGATTTTTATGTTCATAAGAGATTTTAACAAGCCAACAGTTTGATTTGGCTTTAAAAATATGTTTTCTTAATCAAACCTTGCTCCTGTCAATAACAGGAGATGTGTTGTTCTGCCTATGACGTTAATTAGACTACTCTTTTTCAGCTTTTTCTAAACTTGACTCTATTAAGAATGTTAGGATGTGATTAAATGCAGGATGTTTTAATGTATTGTTAATGAGGAAAATTAACAAATTATTTTTTTATAGTTTTTGCCAGTGGGAGTTGTAGTGTAGCCCCCTCGACAGTATATACCCCCTTGACACCAATATATATATATATATATATATATATATATATATATATATATATATAATTATTATTTGGAGTATCTATATAGTTTTCTCATCTGGTTGGGTTCTATAAATATATAATTATAAATGAAAATGAAAAGATAAATATACATAAATATCAATAACATAAAATAAATATAAAAGTACATAAATAAATAAAAGCCCAACCAGATGGAGGCCCTCGGCAGGGGAGACCAAACGGCCGAGGGTTAGGGGGAAAGGGAAAGAAACTGGCGGACGATGCGGGCGGTATCGAGGAGCACCGCCTTCTGCATTTGAACCTGGAGCGGTCCGCCACGTAGTCCCAGCCGCCTCAGATGACCCGAGAGGCTGACTGGGATTAGCCCGTTTGCAGAGACGACTACAGGAACAATTTCGGTCGGCAGACCACCCCACATGTCGGTCACCTCGTGAGCCAGGTCCAGATATTTTGTTTGCTTGTCTGTTTCGGCTTTCACGAGGTTCTCGTCATACGGAATGGTAATGTCGACCAAAAATATCCTTGACTGTGCCCGGTCCATCAGCACAATATCAGGCTTACTCGCAAGAATAGTCCTGTCTGTGATGATGGCCCGGTCCCAATAGAGCCTGGCGCGATCATTTTCGAGCACGGCTTCCGGCAAGTACTTGTAATACGGCAATTTCCGATCCACGAGACCGTATTTCTGAGCGAGCTCCTGGTGTAGAATTCTGGCTACTAAGTTGTGCCTGTGCAAGTACTCAGAGTTAGAAAGCGCCGAACAACCGGAGATAACATGCCTAAGTGACTCACCAGGATGGCGACAAGCTCGACAGATGTCGACGGTGCCATCCTTTAGGATGTATCTCCGATAGTTGTTGGTCTTAATAACCTGATCCTGTATTGCACAGACAAAACCCTCGGTTTCCCCGAAGAGATCACCAAAGCGTAGCCAGTGGAGGGAGGCTACTGTGTCTACGAAAGGCTCATGTAGAGCCTTGTAGAACCTCCCGTGGAGCTCCTTCTCTTCCATACGGTCTCCCGGTCGGAAATGCTCTGCACTGCCGGGTCTTGCCATTGCTCGTTGGCTAAGGATAGAGGGGTAAGTCCTTTATCACAAGAAATGACGTCCTTATAGAATGGATCATCCGATCTCGCCAGGAAGTAATCACGGAGGCTGCACACTTCGCGATTATGCATGGTGAGCGCGCTCAAGAAGCCACGACCACCATGCTTCCGCGGCAAGTACAGCCTCATTACCGACGATCTCGGATGATGCATCCTATGGGACGTCATGGTAGTGCGGACTTTTCTATCCAGGGCGTTAAGTTCAGTCTGAGTCCACCTGAGTATGCCAAAGGTATACATGAGGACAGGCATGACCCAGCCGTTATATGCGTGTGCCTTATTCACACCGGACAAAAGGCTGTTAAGCACTTTGGTCAAGCGTGCATAAAACACGTCGCAAACTGACTGTTTCGTACCAGTCACATCGATACCGATGTTTTGTGACATACCCAGGTAGCGGTATGTTTCAGCCTCAGAAAGGGTCCTTAAGTTGACGGGCATAGATAAGTCTACGCCCTCAGAGTTAGCAACCCTTCCCCTTTCAACATGGAGGCCCGCACACTTATCCGTCCCAAGCTCCATTCCAATGGAATTGCTAAATTCACAAGTGATGTTTAGCAATTCCCTAAGATGGGAGCGACTGGAGGCGAATAACTTGAGGTCATCCATATAGAAAAGGTGGGTCACTTTTGTCCCTCCTTTCCGTAGCTGAAATCCCCTCCCGGAGCCCTCCAGTAAGGTACTGAGAGGGTTCAGAGAGAGGCAGAACCAGATTGGACTCAGACAATCGCCCTGGAAGATACACCTTCTTATCCTTATGTGGTTCTCCGCAGCCATCATCCGCTCGCCCAGATGACAAAGGATCGTACTCCACTGCCCCATACACTGCTCGAGGAAGTCTCTAACTGTACAGTCTATCTTGTACAGCTCGAGGACTCTCTTTAGCCATGTATGGGGCACCGAGTCGAATGCCTTTCTGTAGTCTATCCAGGCGGCGGAGAAGTTCCGACGGTTGCGTTTCACCACTTTGCCAATGACCGCGTCAATGAGAAGTGGTTCCTTGGTTCCACGACCACCGCCCCGACATCCATTTTGAGCGCGCGACATCACCTGATTTGAGTCCAGGTGACAAGTGATTCTCGCGCTCAAAATGGATGTTAGTATCTTGTATATGGTCGGTAGACACGTGATGGGGCGGTATTTGCTCGGGTCTGTGGTACCCTGGTCTTTAGGAACCAAATGAGTGATCCCAGTAGTGAAGAGGCTTGGGAGCGACTTCTGGTTGAGAGCCTCTTGAAACTGTCGGGCGAGCACAGAGTGACACACCATGAACCCCTTCAGCCAGTAGTGATGCAGCCCGTCAAGCCCCGGACTTTTCCAGTTCGGGGCCCTACGGACCGCCTCAGCTACGTCATCCGGCGTTATGATGACGGGGTCCATGGGCGTAATACCCGCACACTGACTCGCCACAACTTCCGTCCAAGGGCCCTCGCTGTGGTTTACGGGCTCTGACCACAGGCCGCGCCAGAATGCTACAGTGTCGGCCTGATTCGGTGCTGGACCCGTTCCACTTACCATTGGTCGCTCCAATGATTCATAGAGCCTCTTCTGATCACTCTGGAAGAGACGATTCTGGTTGAACCGTGTCGACCTCTCGGTATATCGCCGAATCCGCTTTCCCCAAGCAGCGATTCTCTGCTTCAGATCATCTATGCGCTCCGTCAGTTTTTGCGTTATATCCGGCTGGGACAAACTGACATTTGTCCCAGCAAACGCCATCCTGACGGTGCGCACAATTCTTGGCCTGTTGTTGCCTGATCTGAAGCATATCAGTCTGCCGATGAGAGCTCTAGCCTTTGCGATACGTTCCTCAATTCTTCTTCTCCATGCTGGGATAGCGCTACTATGGCCAGTAGCGCGTCCAGCCGTGGAAACATTGGCACCTATGATACGGCAGGTTGCCAGCGCGGCACCAAATATATATATATATATATATATATATATATATATATATATATATATATATATATATATATACATATATAAATATATATAATAATTATTATTATTATTATTATTATTGGATATTAGGTTTTCCAAACTCTGAGCTGATCAGACTGATTGTATTATTTACCATGGCACTCGCACCTGCACACTATCAATACTTTAAATTTATAATTATGTATTCTGTAATTTAGCCATAAATTTACTCAAATCTATAGTATTTGATATATCATTTTCAGCCATGGAATGAGGCTCACAATATAAGCATAACAAAATTTAGATAAATTAATTGTATACATAATATTATGTTTCTAAATCTTAAGTTTATTATATAAGTTATTGATACTCTACAAAAAATAAATTATTACATTTTTTGTTAAGATATACTGAAAAAAAGAAGTCAATGTAAAGTAATGTAATCATTATAATTAACATTCCAACATACAAATTTTCCTCAAAAAGTATGTAATATTAAATATTTAAGAAAAGGCCGTTATATATATATATATATATATATATATATATATATATATATATATATATATATATATATATATATGCGCATTTAATTTTCCTTTTCATCATATCCAGTATAATTGTATCAATTCCAGTAAATTACAGTTAAATTATTTTTTATTTATTTAACAGTTTAATAATTATGCAGACCGCGACAGTGCACTTGCATTGTCTCAGCGCATTGTCTGGCAGGGTCACCATGTAATGTTGATAAAGATGTTAATGAGAGGAAACATGTTGGTTTGTCTATTACTTTAAATAGACTACTAGACTAATAGACTCAGACTCTAAACTTAACACTATATTGTCGTAGGAGCTACACTTCAATCCACTGAGAAACACCCATTTCTCCTAACCTCCAGTGATATATTTATTTTGGTTTGGTCTTATTTAGATATTGATTTATGAATTTCATTTCACATTATTATTCTGAATGTTCGGTACATCGATTATACACAAAAATGGAAGGAAATACTTCTCACAAAGAAAATCTTGGTTAGTCTGACTTATGATGCCATTTTTAACAGTTTCAATTTATTGAACATAAGATATTATAATTTTTTTATAAAGCAAAAAATTTAATTACTCTGTATATATTTAATGTGTTTCTATAATTGTGATTATAATTCTATGTTTTTAATAAATTTCTTATAACCTATATGTGGTAGAGCCTCGCTGCTTAATGCGGGTGAGTTGTGTATGGTGTTTAGGTTTTACTGGAAATGAGGCATTCTATCGTAGTCTTCAGGGGTGACAACGCATCTGCATTTTAATTTTTAATTGAATTTAAATGTAGATATCTATAGGTAGAGCATCAAATTACCATCAGTTTGATTGTGTGCTCATTTGTCACAAGCGCCTGTGTAAAATCATGGCTACGACTGTTACAATAACATAAAGTAGCAAAGGAATAATTATAGTAGTGAAGCATGTTGCTGAAAGAAAATTAACTAATGTTTCAGATCCAGTTACTCCAATGCAAGAACCTGTGATATCAACTAATCCTGTAGTTATAATCTATTTTCTGGATGTTAGCGCTGTTAGTCTATACGACTCTTACATCTTCATCTGACTCAGGCTAATTAAAAAAGGGAAAGGCAATGAGGTGAGGATGATGATGAGTGGTTTATGATTTGGTATTGTTACCAATCATCATGTCGCCTTTTTAGGCGTTTCTTGAGCCATCTAACCGCAGTCCGAGGGGGGGAGTGCGGACCCCCGTCTCTGACTGCTCAGCTCGTGTCGGTCGATGGTCTGGGCGGTGAGAATCGCCCAGGAACGCGGGTGTACGGTTTGTACGCGGTGTGAGCGGGAACGCGTCGTGCCCGTCTGCGGATGCGACGCGCCCCATTCGTTATCCTAGTAGTGTTTGTTCCATTTAGTGTGGGTGTAGTGTCATTGTGTGATGTGCTTGCGACGTTTGGGTCGACTGGATCGAGCGGTTGTAGGAGATAGGTCGCGACGTTTGTTATCGGAATGTAGTTAGCTGCGTCTGTCACTAGCGGGTGGCTTTTTACTCTGTCAAGTTGGGACATCTCCTTAAAGTATTCGGAGATAGATGCTAATTCACAATCATTGTGCAAATCAGAGTTCCGTTGGTACCACCGTGCACCGGTGGCTTTTCGGATGAAAAAGTTTTGTACTCTTTGGAGTTTTACAATGTGGGTCTTGTAAATGCAGTGATATTATACATGATGTTTGGGATTTATAGGACAGATGTAGGGTGCGCTTTGAGAGATGCCCTATTATTGTGTGATAAATAGTTGTTGTATGGTTCCACCACATATTTTTATTTAGCAAACACTGCAACGAGCTTTAAGTCGCATGTATGAAGTTATATTATTTGCACTAGGACCATATGGATTCAACAGGAAAGGTCCTATTATAGTGAACATGTCAGGTTTCACAGAGGGTATCGAATCGAAGGACAGTTGGTTGATGTGCACATGTTATGACGCTTGTGTGGTACCTTGGGTGGGCCAGGCATCAGCCGACAATATAGCCAGTGCCAACATCACTCCTTGATGTTGTAGATATAAGAGAGGATGATGAATAAAAAGTAATTTTGTCTAGCCTACTTGTTTCATTAAAGTACTCCTAAATTATAAATTCTACCATTACACTTCATTTATTCCCGTAACCTACCATTACTCGATTTTTCAATACATATGCAACTTTAAAAGACTGAAAGACAGTAGGTATCTAGCGACTAACTCTCTTCAGCTAGAATTAAAATGGTCAAACTACAAAAAAGCCTTGAAATATTTTAGGAAAGACTTCGTGTGATAATAATTACGCCATCCTTGTTTTTTACACTACATACTGTGCAAGCTAGTGCAATACATGTAGGTGTAGTTTTTATTGAATTAATGGTCATAATTTGTTGTCGAAACGGTCAACTTCACGAGATGGTTTGACAGACGGCCCTTTTTGATTTGACATCGAACTTTAGGGAGTATGGTGCACATACGTAGGGTTCGCTTTGACAGATGTTCTATTATTGGGTAAATAATTATTTTAACTACACTATTAGGCTACGTCGCAGTCGGATAAAGCGTCCAAGCAAGGTTTTTCGTTAAAAATCAAAGTGTACAAAAAATTGCCTTAAGAAATAACAAGACTTCGTTTCGACAAGTGACAAAAACATAATTTATGAATCACGCTTTCTATAATATAGAAGAATATATGAAATGTTCATTTTCTGACTTGCTTGACATGTAAAAATAATGTAAATGTATTTTGAGTTGTAATTTTAATAATCTAATGTAATATTATATCATTTGTATTGATCATAGATTACCATAGATAAATAAATATGTAGCAAGCTAATAGATTACTGTGATTGTAATTTTGACATACCAATGTTATATTTTAATAAAATGGCCAATAAAAAAAAGTAAAAGGTATTTGTTGATTCAGCCTTAAAAATATTGTTGACGTTATTATAAAAAATCGTGGCGATTTAGATATTATTTTTAAACGTGATTGTGTTTACAACATAAAAACAAACCAATCTAACTATAGTTTGTTTTGGGACATGAAAAAAAAAAGTCAAGTCCAGCTCCTATAGAAATTTGGCCATCCTCCTTTTGTTCTTATCTTTGTTTCAGGCTGTTCATTAATTTCTATATTTAAGTTGAATAAATGTACTGATATTTATTATTGTAATAACTATTATTGTATTTGTGTGCTGTTTTTTAATAAATCCTGTAAATATAATGTAAGTTTTATTTATTTTTATTTTAATTATTAATATCTGTGATAAGAATAAGTATATATACGTAGGCGCTATATATATATATATATATATATATATATATATATATATATATATACAATATGTAACAACAACCCTGTGGTTCCCGTTAAGTGTGTTATCAGAATCAGTAGCCAAGCGTATAGAAACATTTTCACAAAACGCATTTAATTTATTTTATTTTATTGAAAAAAAATTATTTTGCAAATTGTATATGGTTTTATTTCCTCTAAATCACACGAGTATCGGTAATGCGGGGACTTTGACAATCCTCTTACTCTTCGGCCAATGCAAATATAATAGAATTTGTAAATTAAATATTTTTTTCATTTAAAATTAATTTTTTTAAATGCGTTTTTTTGAAAAAAAAATTATTTAAAAAAATTAAAAGATACTGATTCTGATAACACAGTTAACGGGAACCACAGAGTTTTTGTTACATATATATATATATATATATATATATATATATATATATATATATATATATATATATATATATATACGGCGTATGTATATATAAACTTATGTTTATAGATATTACAATAAAGTTGCTAACTGGGGATGTAGAAGTAAGAAATACCAACATCCATAGTAGGATAGTTGAAAAAGTGGCTATCTGTATGCAGTAAATAACAGTTCAAAACCCTCCAGAACAGCGCTGGAGAAGCTACTGGGATAAAATGAACTTAGCAGTTGTTGACGGTTTGAAGTGTGCTGCTAAACTGCTCACTAGCTCTAAAATCTAAAATAATTTTATTTAGTAAATATAACCTCGAAAAAGTCGTCTATCCCACTATTATTTTTCGGTGCGTTCTTTAAAGTTTACCCCGTAGTTATAGTGTCGCCACCCTTTTTAACGGTTTTCTATGGACACTTTTTAATATACAGTCTGTACTCCTTACTTCTACACTCCATACTCTGTGGAATAAGACCGTGACTATGGCTGCGTTTGGCAGAAAAAAGCGCTAGGAAGCGCTTGTAAGCAAAATGGCAATCGTAAGCGGTAAGCGCTGTCAAATCGTAAGTAGCTTTTTTCCTCTAGGACACGAAGTTAGCTTTAACCGGGGAACCTAAACTAATTTAAATATATGTTTGTAAAGAATTCATATTAAAAACTTACCAATCATGAATTTTTAATAACATGTATAATATGTTTATTCACGTCATTACTTGAAACTAATATTGCACAAAACAACGAATAAAATCTACTTCAAAACAAACAAAGTAAATAAGGAAAATGGCGGATTGTGTCAGCGCTACTGAAGTTAGCAAACGTGTCCTGGCCGAAAACTGTTTAGTTTCACCATTTTGTTTACAAGCGCTTCCTAGCGCTTTTTTCTGCCAATCGCAGCTAATGTTCCTATGATGTTCATTATGAACTTGGTTGTTTGATATACTTTACTTCTAGCAACGTCTATAGAAAAAATAAAAAGAAACTTGTCATTGAATGAACGAAGTTCACGGCTGGTAATCATTCAGCAAAAATCTATGACCATATGATATGCTGTGAGCAATTCATTATAGGCGTGTGTAACTCTTTACGGAACTGACTCACTGATTCGAATCACTGAAGTGTTTCAAAAGATTGGTTCAGTAACAATGTTTCAAATGCATCATTTGAATCTGTAACATTACTTTGCTCATTTAGTGCGTCGCGTCTCGCTTGCGAGGCGACTGAGCCACAAGCGAGAGAGTGGCGAGTGAGCGCGCGAATTACAAAATAACAATCTATACAAGTCAGAAAGAGATAACAAATGAGAAGTGTATAACTCAATCTCAACTCGTACAAATTTTAGCTATAGTTATTCATGCACGTAAAAATGACCACTAAGGTGCTTACGTATCAAATACTATACGGTCGTCTTTTGCACATAATGTTTACATTAACAAGTTGTCCTTTTACGTTGATCCGGCACTAACTTGTCAAATTGTTTATGTTCGTTTGCGCCTGTTTACGAAAACATAACTGAGTTCTGTTTAGGATTTCTTTGCGTAGTGATTATTGTGACTTACTTTCTTCCTTTTCATCATAAATAATACGCCAGCTTGCCATAAATTAAGGACTAGCCGCCAGTCCTAAGTCTGGATAAAATATAAAGGAGGATCGATTTTATATACAAACTTATTACGGTACACAATAAATAACAATAACTAAATATATGATAAAAATAACCTAAGCACTTATATCATTCTATATATATATATATATATATATATATATATATATATATATATATATATATATGTATATGTATATATATATATAAGAATATTAATGATTGATGAATATATTGTTCGATTTTATCTCGTTTCGCGTTTTTTTAATAAAATTAAATTTAGTGACATATGGGGACTTTTTTGTTAATAAAATAATAACTAGGGACTTTATGACGGCAGTCTAGAGACCTACGGTAATTCAATGTGGCACCACTGTCCTTCCCTCAGTTGCCATTTTGTCATGTTACTGTCGCTTAGCTGTCAGTTCTACATGTATGTCTTATTGTTGTTTGGAGGTTTTGTTGGATATTTCGTTGTTTCCGTGAACTAACAAAATAAACTTTTACTTAGATTAGTGCTATTTTACGATAGGACGTTATAATTTATAAGCTAATTTACGGAAAGACGTTTATTGTGTACTAGGTTATATACGACAGGACGTTTCTTTAGCATAAGTGTATTTTAATTTTTAGTTTTAAAATGTATTTTAAGTGTTGCATTCCCATTAGTGCAAGTAAAAGAGAAGAGACTAAGTTACATAAGTTTCTGTCTGACGAAGACCAACGGAACAAGTGGCTGGACTTTATAAACTGTGACACTCTTAAAAGTATGCATTCCAGTAACCTTAACAAGATGCTGGTTTGTCACAAACATTTTGAAAAAAGGTTTCATACTGTAAAATCTGGCATTAAGAAGACAGCTTATCCCACACTTTTTTCTTTTGAGGAAATTGAGTCAGTTTTCTCATCAAGATCATGCAATAACAAAGGTGTGTACATTTAGTTATTCCTTAATAAACATAACTACAATATATAAAATTAAATGTAAGCAAGGATGCACTTAAATTAGTAAGTAACTGTGTTTGATAGCATATGCTAAAGTATATCTTGAAATATATAGTTAATACTACCTAAATGTACTAGTAAATAGATGAAAATCATACTTGACTTCGCTCTGCACATACCTTCGTACTACATACCTTTGAGCTATCAAGTGAAGGTTATTCACCTGTTTATTGAAGTAAAATTTACTAGTTTATAGATTCTATTAACAATAGCCATTAACTTAATAGATACAGATTAATAGCTTCAGAAAGGAGGATCTCGACTCAGTTTGGTCATATATTTTTTTGTGTTAAGTAAATCGATTTTGATGATTCTCTTTTATTTAAAATCTGGTGCTTCTCATGTGGTCCTATATAAATTTGATCAAGATCTGACCAGTAGTTTTAATTAATAATGCATATTTATTTGACTTCAAATACATTAATGATGTTCTCATTTTATTTATATTGAAGTTGGTTATACAACTTTTTTAATTTTACCACTTGTTATGTACCTATATGACAAGTTTTGTTTCTTACAGGGAATGTACTTGTTGATCACACATATATATGTAAGAGACACTATGACCACACATACTGTAAAATAAAACATTCACCTTTGCTAAAGCCTCAAAACCCCTTAATTGGTAACTATTCAATTAATT
The DNA here is from genome assembly GCA_907164705.1 of Parnassius apollo. NCBI lineage: Eukaryota > Metazoa > Arthropoda > Insecta > Lepidoptera > Papilionidae > Parnassius > Parnassius apollo. The sequence goes on from CAJQZP010001342.1 coordinate 8,235,469, forward strand.
TTAAAACTATCTTTTCTCTTTGAAGTAATCAATTAGACTAGTTATTTCTCATAATATAAAAAATTGATAGGTGGCAATTATCATAATTTTGTATCAGTTGTAATAAACTGATATAAAATTATGAGATTTTCATCAATATATCTTCAATTATAAGTTTACTTTTAGTAAGTTGAGCCATTTTGATATGATAGTTGAAAAATGTAATGTAGGTTAATTAAGCAAAAAAATAATGAAATAATTTTAAAAATCTTCCTACTATATTTAATATTTATTTTAATGTTTTCAGATTTGACTAATATACCATCAACATCCTTTGCTCCATCATCACATTTGGACAATCTAGAAAATGTACCTGGTAATTTTTCATAGTGTTCATAAGAAGATTTGTTTTGATGACCACTTAAATTTGTACTCAAATGTGTTAAGAAGTTGTATAAATCTGTCATCAAAAAGTTTTTTCTATTTCTTCTTTATAGTTTTGTTAGAAATCGGCAACATTTCATGTATGAAAGTGACACTAAAATTTATTGGTTGTATTATGATTTTTTTTAATTTGTTAGAAAATTCTAATCAAATTATACAGGTTGTTAGTGTAAACACCGTTATCCTTGAAAGCAGTGGTTTGGTTTCGCTTATAGATCGTAAATTCTATGAAAAATAACAACATTTTTTTTAGTATAATCTCAATTTTTCCTTAATTCCTCAATTTTTGCCTGTCCTAAGCCAGGATGAAAGTATGAAGAAAAAGTTACATCACAGGTTATGTGTACCTATTGTGTTTTTATTGGAATGTTGTGTTGGTAACTAGCGCGGGCGGTGATCTTTACAGTGATCACGTCACTCGGGCGCATAGGGTATCCATGAATTTACGTCGGTGTTGGACAGAAACTTTTTAAATTTTATGAAAGAAAATAAGCGTTTTTGTTTTTAAATTCATTGAATTTACGTTCTATCAGTGAAACCAAACCACTGGTTTCAAGGATAACGGTGTTTACACTAACACCCTGTATATTATGTTCTTATTATCATTTGAAATTTCATGCATAAAATATGGGTTAACATTTTAATAAATAAACCATTATTCTTATATATTAATATTTGGAATTATTCTGTTCCATTCTTAGTTTTTTGTTTAAAGCATAATCTATGAGTTTTATTAAGCAAAATTATTATTTTAATAATGATGTGTTTTCTTGTTTAGGTGAGTTGACTTTAACAACACCTAAAAAGTGGTCAAGAAGGGGCTTGTACAAAAATTTTCTAAACTTTCTCCTCAATGCAAGCTACTATACAATGAATTTAAAAAGTCGAGAAGGCAGTTAAATTATAATGTGCAGGAGAGTGCTAGCTTTTTCAAAAGACCAAAGTTTTGAAAAAATGACTGGAAAAATGAATCCACTTGCAAAGAAGTTTTTCTACATGCAAATAAAGATGTCCACAAAAAGCAGAAAAGGCAGAAGGTTTTCATTAGAAGAAAAGTTGATTGCTTTATCTATTATGAAGCAAAGTCCCAAAGCCTATAGGTTTCTTCAGAAAATTTTTATCCTACCTTCTAACACAACCTTAAAGAAAATGATTGCAAGATTAGATGTAACAGCAGGAATAAACACCTAAATATTTACAGTCATTAAGGAGGAGGTATGTGTTATTGTAATTATTATGTAAACCTTTTTGTTATGTTTTATCAAGAAATATGATAAAACTAAAATCTTAAATATATAATTGCTTATATTTACGGGAATACTACACATTGAAAAAAAAAAACTACTTTTACATATTTTATCACTTTCTATTTTCACTGATTTTAATTCCTGGCATTTTGAGTGATCCTTTTGATAACAACTTAATATTAATAATAAAAACCTGTGGTTGGCAACCCGTCTGCTACATGTGACATATTTAGCATTAGATTTATAATAGGCATGGCAGGAACATGAATGAATGATGTTAATAATAAATTCTTGTTATAGTAATTTATTAAAATTTTAGGTTAATAGCTGGGATGAAAGTAAAAACCTGTGTACTATAATGTTTGATGAAATGGCTCTTGAACCTTCCCTTACATATTAATCAAAAAATGATAGTGTGCATGGTTTTGTAGAGCTTGATGTGAAATCAAATAATTTGGCTGATCATGCACTAGTGTTGCTAGTGAAGGGTGCGGACTGCAGGTGGCAACAGCCTATTGTTTTTATTTTACTGCAGCAGCAGCGTCCTCCCCTCAACTACAAGTAATATTGCAAAATGTGCTGACAGCAGTTTTAGAAACAGGCTTACTTCCCATTGCCCTTGTATGTGATCAAGGGTTATCTTTTCAATCTGCTTGGAAAAGCATGCGGGATAAAACAAAAGGGGATCAAATACGCGCAGGTTTAGAAACAGGTAAACATTACAATAATTTCTTTCACTATAAAATGTTTCAACAACAATAGGAAATTACTTGATATATATAATAGCTCGATGCTATTGTCCAATGATATCAAAATTGTTTAAAGGATCAAAAAATAAGCTGTGAGTTGATATAGCTCAGCACATATTTTTACTAAATACACTCAGGGATACAAAAGACACTTGATTTAAGGGCAGATAAGTTTATGATATCAAAACAGTTATAACTTTCAATAAATAAGTAAATAACAAATTCTATTATTTTAAATATTAATTATTTATTATATTGTCAGCATTATTTTATGCATAATCAATCACACACCTGAAATCTTAATAGTGACAAAATCGAGGTCAAGTCTGAATGTGAATGATAAACAATCCTTTATGTTTTTATTTCAGATGATACAGTTAAAATAAAAGGTGCATCACTTAATGTGATATTTGATCCACCACACCTTAATAAAGGTATAAGGAATAATTTCCTATCAAAACATATAACAACTGATGGCAAGGTATCAAAATGGCAAGATATTGTTGATGTATACCTAACGGACTGCAAGCATAGTCAATCTTGGTTGTTACACAAATTGAATGATGAGCATGTGATTCCCAACAAAGTAAAAAAATGAAGGTAATAATCAATAATTATGTAAAATTGCTAAAAAAGAGCCGTGGTAGCTCAGATGGTTAGCGCTCGCTATAAATTTCACAATACGCGAGCAAACCGAGTTCGATCCCCGTCGGCACCAATGAAATTGTTAACTGCAATTTTCAGTGCTGATTTACCACGTGCTCGGCGGTGAAGGAAAACATCGTGAGGAAACCTGCATGTCTAAGGAATAAGATAAAAAATATTTCGAAGACATGTGAAGTTCGCCAACACGCATTGGGGCAGGGCGGCGGACTATTCCTTGCCCTAAAACCCTCTCAGAAATGAGAGGAGGCCTGTGCCCAGTAGTGGGACGTATATAGGCTGTAACTTTACTTTAACTTTTATGTAAAATTTATCATAAAACAATCACCATTCTCAAACCTTAAGTAAGAATATGTTTTTATTTTAATTAGGAATATTTTTATATTTTTGAGCAAATCTGGTTTGATCTCCGTCTACACTACTGAAATAAATGAATGAATGTTAATAGGTTGTATTACATTTAACTTATTTTTATATTTTTTACTTTACAGGTGAAGAATTGTGTCCGGGTTTTTAGTAAAACCATGGCAGCAGCTTTTATTTTAAATATTGTTTTAATATACGATAAAGTTTTACAACTACTTCTATCCTCCCAACCTTTGGTTTCAAAACATTGCTAAAGCATATTATTTAATTATCTTGGATATGAATGATAATAATGCCCAAAATTATCGAAAATTTCTGTATAATTGAGTTTCTTAGATTTATGTGAAATACGGCTCGACAAAGGGAAGGACCACAACTCTCACAGAATACCAGCATAAAATAGCAGCCTAATGCTGCTGTGTTTCGTATGGTAAGAGTAGAGAACCGGAGACTGTTTTTGCTGTAAACAACGCATTCCATCTTAGTCCTCACGGGTGACAATGATTCGTATTTGAGGATAGATGTAGATGTCTATGGGCCACAGCAACCACTTACCATCAGGTGGACTGTGTGCTCGTTTGTCACCCTATCCTATAAAAAAGTAACTGTCTAATTACTATGGCCTCTAGCTGAAGAAAAAACGAATAAAACTTGTCTTGACATTGTCTATAGGATTGTCACTGTCCTGGAAATAAGAGAGCTTCCATTGAAATATTATTAGTACCCATATTAAAAATTATACTTTTATTTTACGATTTATTTAAATATTCTTTTTTTTAGCTCACTACACTGATGGCAGACCAGTTAGCAATACTTTAAAAAACACTTCGAAGACTGTATCATCTGGATGATTTATTCGATAGTGTAAATGGCTCTTCTCTTGATCACAAGAAATGTGGTGGAAAACCTTTAAGGAAGGCTGTTACTGACAACTCATTGCATCACAACTTTTGGAAGGATGCAAAGAAAAAATTTGAAAAAATTAAATTTATTGACAAGGGCAATGAAAAGTCCGTGCCTACACTAAAAAATTGGCTGACAACAATTAAAAGTTACGAAAGGGTGTGGCAAGTGTTACACAAAAAAAAATTTAAAAATCATGCGACCTCGGTATTTTAATTCAGATCCCATTGAAAACTTTTTTGGGCGAGAGAGGTCGCATAATTTTCGTAATAATGATCCAACTTGCCACATTTTCATCAGTACTTACAAATCTTTACTGATAACAGCCCTCGTTAAATTTCATTCCGAAACCTATAATTGAGAAGATGATACTTGCTATCAGTTGATAAATGTGCAGTCTTTATTTAGAAAGCGATCTGAAGAGATAAACTGTAATACACCCAATATCAATCAGGATATTGGATGTATTGAAGAGAATCTTTCTACTGAAAATATTCAAGTGCAGGCAGCAAGGGAGCGATTAAGTGTTCACTCAACAGCATATACCACTGGATGGGTTATAAAAAAACACTTAGCAAAATAAATTGCCAAGAATGTGAGGCCAGTTTATGTACTAAAGTAGATGGTAATGTACATAAATGGATCTCACAAAGAGAATATAAAACAATTAAGCAAAGAAAGCTGACCTATCCCTCGGAATATGCTGTGAGGCATTTTAATTCAATAATAAAAGAAACAAATAGATACTATAATATTGTGCACACAAAGAAAATGTAAGCCAAGAAATCAAAAAATATATAAAAACCAAGTATCTATTTGAATTCATTAATTGTAAAAGCCATAAAGACATTATACTTGAATATTTTCTAATGCTTTCTATTAAACTAAGCATTTTCAACTGGTGCAACATAATTAATAGGATTCTGAAGGGCACGGACATAATTAGAATTGAAAAGCGTACATTGCCACCAATGCAATAAAAAAGCGTTGAACAAGTACAAAAAAAAAAATTAAAAAATAAATCATATTACAAATAATACACACTGCATTTTATTTCTTCTAATTCTCCTTCTTCATAATAAAATAATAATAAAAAATTAGTATAATGATTTCTTATATTTACGCGAACATTCATCATCATCATCATCACAGCCCTTCACAAGTCCATTGCTGAACATAGGCCTCCCCCAAGTAATGCCACAAAGCACGGTCCTGAGCCACCTGCATCCATCGACTTCCTGCATATCTTACCAGGTCGTCACTCCATCTAGTGGGGGGGGGGGGGTCGCCCTACACTACGCCTACCGGTACGAGGCTGCCACTCTAGAACCTTTCTTCCCCATCGGTTATCGGTTGTTCGAGCTATATGGCCGGCCCATTGCCACTTCAGCTTACTAATCCGTTGGGCTATGTCGGTCACTCCGGTTTTACTGCGGATATCCTCATTTCTGAGTCTATCACGCAGAGAAACTCCGAGCATAGCCCTCTCCATAGCTCGCTGAGCGACCTTGAGCGTCCTCATACGGCCAGCAGTGAAGGACCACGTCTCTGATCCGTAAGTCATCACTGGCAACACGCACTGGTTGTACACTTTAGTTTTCAGAGATTGAGGTATACCTGACGAGAAGATGTGTCGTAATTTCCCGAACGCTGCCCAGCCGAGTTGAATCCGTCGATTGACCTCTCGGTCGAAGTTGGACTTACCTAGTCGGACTATTTGTCCCAGGTAAACGTACTCGTCAACAACTTCGAGCATAGTGCTCCCAACAACTACGGGCATAGGTGTGACATGGACATTAAATATGATCTTTGTTTTGTCCATGTTCATCTTAAGACCTATCCGTTGGGAGGCACTATTGAGGTCATTGAGCATAGTGCTTAAGTCCTCCAGCGATTCTGCCATAAGGACTATATCGTCGGCAAATCGAAGGTGAGTGATGTACTCGCCATTGATGTCAATACCGTATCCTTTCCAGTCCAGTAGCTTGAAAACGTCTTCCAAAGCAGCGGTGAAGAGTTTCGGGGATATAACGTCACCCTGTCTTACACCTCTCTGCAGTTGGATAGGTTTCGAGCTCTGGTTCTGTACTCGGATAGCCATCGTAGCCCTACTGTACAAACACTTCAGCACTTCGATATACCGACAGTCAACTTGGCACCGCTGAAGGGACTGCAGCACCGCCCAAATTTCGACGGAATCAAAGGCTTTCTCATAGTCCACATACGCCAGGCAAAGTGGCAAATTGTACTCTTCAGTCTTCTGTACAATCTGCCGTATGGTATGTATGTGGTCTATGGTACTGAAGCCTTTTCGGAAACCGGCTTGTTCGGGAGGCTGGAAGTCGTCGAGTCTGCGTGCGAGACGATTCGTAATGACTCTCGAAAACAGCACGTAGACGCGGCTCAGAAGGGAAATCGGTCTGTAGTTCTTAAAGAGAGCGTTGTCGCCTTTCTTAAAGAACAAGACCACCGCACTTCTGCTCCACGCCTCTGGAGTAGTGCCACCATGGAGGACGGAATTGAAGAGCTTCTGAAGGACTTCAAGTACCGGTGTTCCATCCGCTTTCAGAAGCTCCTACGCGAACACTACACATGATTAAAAAAAATTAGTAATTAAATGGCAAGAGTACTAAATTATAGCGGTAAGTTATCTTTAAATATTTATCTACTTTTCGAGGCTTGTTGGCAATTTTAAATAAAAATTTTGTAATTGAATTAGACTCGGTCCTAGAAATGACCACCGTAATGTCGCAAGTTTTTACTTTTTAAGTGACTTAATTACTTTCTGTGTCAATATATTCTGTGTAATATATTGTGAAACTAATATTTAAGCTTTTAATATTTAAGCACAAAGTATACTTTGATGTAAAAAGTGAGAAATTGCTTCAAAAGTATGTAACGGTCGTTAAGTGGCTGATATCCTCCAACTTCACAGACTAGGTTTGATATTTGTTTTGGTAACGATGGAGAATATGGATAAGCCTTTGGCAGTGATGGGAAAAATGATTTATTAGAGTATTTAGAAAATCAAAATGCTAATTCTTAGATAACATTCAAACTAATTGAAGTAAAAATATATAATAGTTTTGAATTAAAGTATTTAAGTACAAAATTCAAAATACGTATTTAAAAAAAAAACATTTTTTTAAATACATTTCTAATTGATTTTAACAATACTATTTGTTGAGGTATCAGTGATTGTTTTGTTTGAAATATAGAAGATCCGAGTCATGATCACTGTGCAAACAGAAATATGGATCCACTTCTTCATCGTCCACATCACTGAAGTCTCGCTCCAACTCCGCCTCTATCCACTGACTTAAGGTCTTTTCATTTGTCGAAGTATTTAGAGCTACTCGCTTTCGTTTTCGACTGTTTCCTGAAGGTCCAGGTTGATCCATATAAAATAAAAAATAAAAATACGTGTGGCACTCGGTGACTGCCGCGGTAAAGCTATTGCATAGCATTTTTTATCAACTTATGCAATTATAATTATTTATTTATTTTATTTATGCAGTTAAGTCTTTGATATTAAATCAAGTTACACTTTTTGAGCGTGGTGACCGATAAGAAAACAATTTTTTTTCTCCTATTGAATAAATGAGAAGTTAATATTGTTTAAAATATTTTTAATATCTTACAATACATGTAGGTTATTCAGGAATTTTTATCATTGAGTTAGCAGCTAGTGTACACGTATACGTCTAGTCGCACGCACACAAACACCGTGCCGAAGTCTGCCGAGTGCCGAAGTCTGCCGAACTGAAACGACGTTAGACGATGCACGGCTTTCAACGCCACACCTCCGTGCCCGTCGGAGTGGGGAGCGTGAGGTTTTTTTTCGTTACGGAATTTCTGGATTCGGTCCCCGCGCTCAAGGCCCGCGATAGAAGCTATGCAATAGCTTAATAACGTACACAGTGAGGTGAAGAATAAGAGACACTTAGAAAAAATACACTAATACTGTAGTGACGTCTAATAAATCATTTACGCAAATACTGACCTCACGTCTTAGGGACACCAAACGGTCGTACAGGTACAGGTGTTGCTGCCACGAGCGCGAGCACTCGACTGACCGATCACGCCTCCGAAACCCGAAGGTAGCGAGAGGGGCGGGAGCATCTTTAAGAAATTAACGCCACGAGACTGATTTTCGCATCGAGGCCGTCTGTGAGACACCCACGTCACTACTTAAAGGTTAACAAAAAATGTTCTTGTGTTTACTTGGCTTATTTTCTTTTCCTTTTGCATGTTGGTACTGTTGTTGATACAGTCAGAGAAGTGTCTGGCATGGTCCATACACGAGGTAGCATTCGTTCACGCATTAGTGCACGCACACGCGGTGGTGTTCGCACACGTGGTGGCGTACGCACATGTGGTGGCATACGCACACGTGGTGGCACTGCAGGTGCGGCGCTTGATGTGGACGCGGCACTTGTTACGAATATAGCGTGTGGTGTGAGCACAATGCGAGGTGGACCAGCGGTACGAGGCGGGCGCGCAGCACGAGGTGAACATAGCGCGCTTGTTACTGGAGTTGGAAGGGGCATGTCAAGACCTTCCGTCTCAGAACCGTAATCATCGCCTTTTTACTTACGTTCTAAGATCTTCTATACTGATCAATTTTTGTATATACTAATTACAGGAAATTATTACTATTTTAGCCTATTTAGCGCGATGATAGAAGATGTACAGCAAGGGTATGGGTCGGAGCGTCCTTTACACACTAAAAGAAAGCGCTCTTTGCCCCCAACATCAGTGTATGTATTTTTATTGTTGTTTCTTAATTAAACTATAGATAATGATTTTAGAATGGACTAAATGTATATAAATTTTTAGCTTCAACATAAATTCATCGTTGTTGGAGTTAAGTTATCAACATCCACATTCTGTTGAGGTGAATGATGTTGGGCCATCGTCGCCACATATGTAAGCACTTATTATTATTTTTATATTAGATTTCTAATCTTTGTTCCTTTTTCTTATCCAAATTTATAATTCAGACAGGGTTCTGATACGGTGCGTGCTACATCAATGGCACCATCTCCTGCGCCGTTTGAAATGGTCTCGCCAGCACCCTCTCTGGTGGTCCCAGTGGTTGAGTCATCGACGCCTGCTACATCAGAGTACTTGGACGTCCCTTCACCGGCAATTTAAGTGTAATAAATTTTAATTTTGTCGATATTTATCTGTGGTATTATGGTATTCATGTTTTTTTAGGTATGTAGAATGTGGTGGAAGTGGGACATCCATGCCTCGGACTGCAGGAAGGAGCTTCCACGGATATGCAACATTCACGCCAAGGGCCCCAGTAGTGAGCAGAGGTTTCAAACGTTCTTTGTAAGTATATTTAGTAAAATATTTAATTAACGCAAATATATTGTTGTTCTGTACTGTTTTTATTAATATTAATAATTTTGTTATAGGATTTATAGGCGACTTTTACGGGATCATGAAATTTCGGAGTATATTCAGTATGGTTCGTTAATTTATGTCATTTCATCTGCCCAAATATCTTTCCAATTTAACATTCTATCATTCATTTCCTTTTATTTTTTAATAGGCAGTAAAGAAGAAGAAAGCGATGGAGAGGATGGCCAGGAAGAGGGCTCTCCTACTATGCTTATCCCAAAATAATTAAGAATGTTTATCGAGGACAATGAAGAAGTGGGAAATGCATCGCCGGAGCTCAATTTTGCATGGCCTCCTTCAGCCTCTACTTTGGGATCTGCAGCACCCATCCCATTAAGACCATCACATGTGAAACAGTCCACTGGCTCAACAACTGCCCCTACAATAATCACACCGCTTGAGGAGCAACCAGCAGGCCCAGCACCGGCCCTTGTAATACAACCACATAAGGAGCTGCTTGTGCCCTGCAACAAATATGATTTCCAGTAGAGAGCATTCCCGCAGCCTCAAATTGAACCATAACAGAGGAGAGAAATGTTCTGTTTAGTTAATTGTGGACCCACTGGCCAATATACCAGTCCATATGAAGCATTTGTTGCAATATGGAACCGGGAGATTATGGAGAAAATCGTTGTGGAGACGAACCGCTACGCTCAACAGTTAGCGGCGATCGTGATGCAAACAGGGACTTTGCACCCCAATAGCCGCATCACAAAATGGCACGATACCACTGTCGATGAATTGTACGTGTTTTTCGCTATAGTACAAGCGACCGGAATTATGGTGAAAACACGTATAGAGAAGTATTGGAATTATAATAAAGATATTTTCTGTACTCCAGAATTCACCACAGCGATGCGTTTTGATTGCTTTATACTGTTGAGAAGGTGTTCATTTTACAAACAACGACGCATGCAATCCTGCATTAATGACCCGTGCGCAGGCAAAACTTTTTAAAATACAGCCCATTCTAGGAGATTTAAATTTTAAATTCTCCAAACTAAGATACTAAGGGCCCCAGTGGGGAACGCACTTTGAAATGTTGAGCAAAAATTTTCGCAATATGTACTGACTCGCTATTCCCATCCACACTCACCGGGAGGCCAGGCCTAAAATCACATTTCTCGGTAGCCTTCCAAAATTGTTTAAATTTTTTGTCCACCCTATGTTGTGCTAGGATGTCCATTTTTAATTGTTCCTGGTTTCGTTGACACCATTTTAGCCGACTTTTGAACATTTTGCGGGACTCGTTCATTTGATCATAGATCCTTCCAGATGATGGCCTATTATACGACAACCATATCCTGAAGTTAAACCTGGCCATCTGATGCGCCTCTTGAACATGTTTGTTCCATTCACAGAGATAAAAAGTTTTATTATAATATATATGAATACATGGTAATATATGTTGATAGTAATACATGGATTAAGGTGGTTCCTCCCAAGCTGTTTCTAAACTAAATTTTGTAAATATTTTGTGACCATTAACAGTCTAAAACTTATTAAAAAAAAGTTCAGCTGGATTTCTTGCTGGGTCTTCCCTGGACGGAGGTTTTTTTCGAACTAGTGGTAAGGTAAAAAAATTACTTTCAATAAGAATTACAAGTTATCTATATTGAATAAATAATATTCTATTCTATTATTTTATAACCATGACCCGAGTATAAACATCTGGGTTCATCACACAAATGGATACCCAGGCCACAAATTGATATACCTGGGACATATGGCGTATGAGGCAGGACCATCAACTACTACGCTACTCGGCCGTAAGAGCAACGGAAATAATTTAATTATGTTTACTCTTACTCTGTTTATTGTTTTATTATAAATACAAAGTAGAAACTAAAAAAAAATATTTTAAAACAAATCAATCTTAGTCTCATCCATATTAGTCTTGACACATTTTGGATGTTTTTGTACTACTTTTGTATTGTATAAGCAAGGTTTTTAAAATTTCAAATTAAAGCTAGTTGAATATATATCTCGGAAAATATAACAGTTTGTTCAAACAAACAACTTAATCATGTAACCACTAATTTGTAAGTAAAAAAGGACCCTTTTTATGTAACTCTTATTCTAGTTTCATTGAGCATACCCATGGACCACTTGTGATTTTGCTTACCTGATAAGCTCAAGTTACAGTAAACATCTACTTCAATACTCAAAGCGCTTATTTACATAAATATACGTTAAAATATGGAGGTCACTTTTGTATAGTCTCAGAGTAGTTGGTTTAGAATGAAAGTTTTAAACATTGTCTGAAAAAAATTGTATGAGGAGGATTGCTTTTTTTTATTTATTTATTTATTTATTTATTTAATCGGAAATCCCTCGGTTAACAAAAAAACAGAGTAGGTAGAAAACAATTAAACAGTAGGAAACCATTTATGGGTTTTCGCAAATAGTGGCACTATATAAATAATTGCATGCGATGAGTTATCGACAGCTAATAGGACACTGTCGCACCAACTGTAAGCTTAGCTAAGTAACATCGTGCATTAAATAACTAAACATTACAGATTAACAAAAGCAAAAAATATAAAAAATAAAATAAAATAAAAAGAAATGAGAAAGATCATCAGCTGGAATTGAAAAAAGGCTTACTCAGAACTCGTCTCGCCGAAATGATACTTGTGTTGAATAGGTCTAAGTTAAACAATTGAGATACAATATTAAAATTCATTAATATTAAAATTAATAAATTTTTTGTTATAAATTTGTTAAAATACGTACTGTTGATGTAATTAAATGATTATTATTATCATCAAACATTTTTTTATATTTCATTTTTTACATAGAAATAAATATGAATATGAGTGCCCTAACTTAGATGTAGTATAACAAATTTATTATAATATTGCAGTTGATATGATTTAAAGAAATGGGAACAGAAACTACTTCTGAGTAATGGATAAAGAAAATAAAACCTTAATTTAAAAAAAGAACTGGAGATATCACAATTTTTATAAAATTAAAGCCAAAAATAACTCAAGTCTGTGATGTGGCTGATTTAAACCACACAGACATAGCATTTTTCATTTTGAGTTTCTCACAGTTGAGAGGATAACGATATACAAGCTAATGAAAACTCAATACTCCACATAGGTATCGCAGACAACGAAGAACGAGATACAGAAACTTTAGATTTAAATGCTGAAAACCACACAACAAATGAAAATGAAAATTTACACAGAGAAAAGATAATTGCCATAGATGAAATGTTTGCTAAAGCTTTAGAAAATTTGGTAATACAAACCCAATAGAAAGACGATTTATACCAAAGCAAAGGTCATCAAAAAATGGAGTAAAATAGTCGTCTATGTAAATAATATTTTATTGCCACAATACTTCAACAGCGAAATTGAATTTAAAACATTTCAGAATTTAGTGTACTGTGCAGAATGGACTTCAGCTAAGCTCAACGAAGCTAAAATTGAAATAGCTGTACAAGTTAATAATCCGTTAGGACTTGAGAAACAAAAGAAATATAATAAGCCAAAGTGGGAAAAAGATTAGAAAACAAAGTAAGTTAATTAAGAGAAAAAACTGCAAGGCTAACACAATATATTAATGGAAACCGAGGTCAAAAATTAATCAAACACGTAAATGCTATACTTGAACAACATAAAATTCATTCTGTTCACGAAGAACATAACACCAAATACGAAAATTTTTAGACACACTTAAAAAAAACTTAAACTTACTAGTAGTCGGTTAAAAAAAAGAGTATGCTCTCTATGAAAAACTCAAAACATTCTATTTTGTTCAAATGAAAAACTTTTCTACCGTAATATAAAAACCCTATTAAAATAAAATCAGCAGTTTGAAAGGCTCCGAAAATAATATCTTACCATCACTGAGAGAATTACAAAGTTACTCTTCTACAATATGAGAGGAACCTAAAGATTATAATACAGAAGCGGTTTGGATCAAAAATCAAATAGACACATTACAGATTAAAGCCATGCAATTTCAACACATCAAGATAGACACTTTCCATAAAATAATAAAAAAACTGCCTAATTGGAAAACACCTGGATCAGATAATATACATAACTATTGGTATAAAAAGTTTACAACTATCCACCTGATTCTGTTTAATTTTGTTAATAAATTCATACAAAGCCCGCATATCTCGCCGCAAAACATTAATTCAGGAATAACGTATATGATTTACCACCAAAAGACCCTAGAAAAATAATCTTGACAATCCTGCAAAATATAGACCTGTCACATGTTTACAAACATTGTACAAAATAATTACATCTTGCTTAACCGAAACCATTTATGAACACATAGAAGCTAATAACATATTGTCGGAAGAACAAAAAGGTTGTAGGAAATTTAGTCAGGGTTGCAAAGAACAGCTCACAATAGATACAGTAGTATTAAAGCAGGTACAATCAAAAAGAAAAGATTTATTTAGCATGTAAATTGATTATAAGAAAGCTTATGACTCAATACCGCACACTTGGTTATTAAAAATTTTAGAAATATACAAAATACACCCAAACATAATACAATTTGTACTGGCTGCGATGACCAATTGGACAACGAAACTCAAAATTAACTCACTAGATGGAATGATAGAAACAGATATTATTGCAATAAGGAGAGGTATTTTTCAAGGTGATGCACTTAGCACCTCTTTGGTTCTGCCTTGCAATAAACCCCTTATTACAAATGTTAAACTCAAAAAACATAGGGTACTCTTTACAACACATAATCGTCTACATACTAACAAAGAAGAAAAAAAATTGGTATTGATAAGTGCCACATTAATTCAGTAAGAGCTGGACAGTACATAATTATCAGTTACAAACAGGACAGCAAATCAAATCTTTAGAGGAAACTGGAGTGTATAAGTATTTAGGATATAATCAGTCTAAACAAATACATCACAAATAAATTAAATATACATTAACAAATCAGTTCCGATATAGACTTTGCTTAGTATTAACATCTCAATTAAATTCTAAAAATATATTTAAAGCTGTCTGTCTTAACACATTTGCAATTCCCATACTAACTTATCCCTTTAGCATAATACACTGCACCACCACTGTACCAAAACTGAAGTAAAAAAGCTACAACGCGAAATAAATACATCTCTTACGAGGCACCGTAAACACCATCCACATACGATTTAGCCATAAGAAAACTACTAGTATGCCCTCCGCCTGATGTAAAACGATTTTACTCAACGTGGTTGCACTCGATTGCGATTTACTTGCCGCCGGCTGTCTCTAGCTCGCAACCTGAACCCCAACCCAAGAATAGCGTCAGAAAATAATTCAATACTGTATTTGTCATCGTAAAATTTTAGCACCATAGCAATCGTCTTGCAAATAATTGAGTATGTTCGTAAATTTAAAAAATTTGTTAAAATCATCATATCGAATTCACAACATATTTCGAATGTCTTTATATTTAACTAAGCAGCCGCAGTGGCGTAGCTACCTTGGGTGGCACCCGGTGCGGAAGTTGAACCAACCACTTTGAAAAGATTGATCACTGGTGATAAAAAGAGATCATCTACGATAAGAATGTGCTAAAAAGATCATGATCAAATGTTCGTAAAGCTGCATAGACTGTAGTAAAACCCGGATTAACTCATAACAAGTGATGCTGTGTGTATGGATTGGAATGGTATCATTTATAATAAACTTTAAAAAAACAAGCGATTTAAATCTCTGCTGCCAAAAACTAATGAGACTCAAACAAGAAATTGAGAAAAAACGGGCAGGATTGATCAACAAAAAAAGGAGCGGTGTTAATGCATCCACCATATAGTCCTGACGTTACAACCTCAGATATTTACCTGTTGCAGTCTCTTCAGAATTCTTTCATATATATATATATATATATATATATATATATATATATATATATATATATATATACTATATATATATATATAATACCTGTATTAAGTCAAAGTCAGTCAGTCAAAGTCAAAACTACTTGTCGCTTTTGTTTAATCAAAAGTCCCAAGATCTCTACAGCAACGGGATTATGTTACACCTACAAGACGGCAACAAGTTATTGAACAAAATCGCATATGAATATTATAATTAAATGTTATCTGATAAATCGCATCTAGCTAGCGTAAAAATTAAACTTTAATGTAATTAAACTTTAAAAAAAATCTTTAAAGAAACTTTTTTACCGACCTATTGTTTTAATATTTTATTAATTGCAATTATAACTCAGATATTTAAATAATAGAATAACGAGTCATTATATAGATTTTTGATGTGCACAAGAAATGTGTAACAAGAAACTCAACTCTAAAACAATTTGTTGTCCAGAATATGACCAATTATTAATTATTTACTTTTATTAAACTTAGATTGCCTTTCTTCAAAATTAACGACTCATTTATTGCATTTCGAAAATTCTAAATGATACACAAAATCCGCTCTATCGCGCGGTTTAATACTAATCCATCAATCACCGGATGTGTTTGATAACGCTACTGGATTACAATCCAGGCGTAGACTAATTACGGAGAATTTTTTTCTTTTTTTTGAAAGAGAGAGAGAGAGAGAGTACTGTTTCATTATTTAAAATAATCTAATTATTTGTCAAACTTCATTTTAGCAACAAAATAAAATAATAAATAGCAAATATAAAATAATATCCAGCCAGAATAGTAATATCTATTAAATAAAAACTGTGTTATAGAAAAATATAATACAAAATTAATATAATATAAAAGTGAAATATTTAGAAAAATCATTGTTTGATTACAAACCTGTTTAAAATTACTATCAAATTGGCAGCAAAAGGAGCTATTTTAGATGACCTCCACTTCCTTTCAGGATTTCTATAAGTAGTGTTAAGAGGTATGTCATCTATAAATAATCCAAGGGCAGTGTATATCATATCCATCATTGTAGCGTGAGTGAAATACACAGTAAGCTTCTTTCCTTTTCCACGTTTTACTCTCTTAAAACTTTCGAGCAAGTCTGCCAGGGGAATACGTCCAAACACTTCGTTGATTGGAGTACCATAACTATTTCTATAAAATTGATGCAAATCACCTGCGTACTCTATAACTTGTAAATCTTCTTTATTAAAAATCGCGCACCAAGGACTAAATTTGTTATTTAAACCTGAAGAGGTATAGCGGCATAAATCAGATAAAGCTGTTATATTTTCGTGTGTCAACGTAAAATCAATGCCTATTCGCTGTTGTATTCTGTTTTTTACGTAGAATATATTATGGGATAATTAGGTTATATATACGCTGCGTGTTTGAAGAAAATAAAAATATTAATAATTAATTTATAATCAAAATATTAATTTAAATTAACTGATCATTTAAGACAAGCCAAATTTTCGAAAAGGACATATGTATGTGTAATTAAAAATAAACATGCAAAACTTACTGTAAGATATTCTAATGTATTTTGATACTTATTTGCTTCTGCGTATGTACTTGAATTATTTTTCACTTTCTGTATGTAGAAACTACAAGCTTCATAAGGCTAAAATTTAATGGATAAAAGATAAATACGTTACTGAATTGAAAAAAGGTTTTCTGGGTTTTTATATCTACAGCTATTATGTCGTAGGCAGCGTTTGATTTTTCAATTTTCATTGACGTATTTCCGAAACCTTCCATAAATCCTTTAACTCCGTTTTCTATCCAATCTCCATGTGCTGAATGTAGCTTGTAATGTTTTTCATCCAAGGAAGTAAGTAAATCTTTAAATGCTTTCCTAATTCTGTATCCTATACCAAACATTTCTTGATAGCCTTCTTCAGCAATTTGGTGGATATTTTTAAACATATTTGGATCTGCTTCCCAATTATATAAATTTTCTACATCTTAAGCACACATAAAGCCTTTACCATTTTCATGGTTTAATTTGATAGCGTATTTCATTGTAGTTGCATGTAACATGTTCTGTGCAAATAAAAATCCTGGATTTCTTTTTCCATGCCTTACTAATCCCCAGACACTAATTTCTTTACATCCTACCGATATAATAAACATGTTATATAAATGTTTTTAATTAATTAGCTATTTAAATTTTCTTGAAGAATTACGAAAATAAACACAGCAGATAATCGAAATTACTTACCATTTTTTTAAACAATTGAATCCAAAATAAACACAGCAGATAATCGAAATTACTTACCATTTTTTTAACAATTGAATCCCTGATATCTCCCCCTGACAAATTCGTATGGTGTTCTGCTTGAAAGATATTTATAATGACAATTTTCGCTCCAGTAACAATTTGATATCGACAACTTTATAACAGCTAGGACTATGGAAAATATTGCTATTATTTTCATTATTACTAAACGGATGCTATTATTTGTAAAATATATATAATCCGAACACAAGTTATAGCTTTTATGAGCTCAACAAGCAACTTAATTAAAACGTTTGTCGCTTCGTGTATATGAACCGTATATAACCATTACCGGTTTAAGCACGGAATTTGAATCTATAACAGTAATTATATCTTTTTTTTTTTGTTGGTTAACAATATGAATATAAATTTTTAGTATAGTTAATTTTTAAATTCAAACTTATAAGTAGAATTTTAGAGAAAACTAACATTTCAGTAGAGAGGTAGTACCACTTCTGGCTCACTGAGTCAAAAGTGGTACAACGTTCGTCGACTCACGATCCTTAAAAAAAAAGCTCTGATCACGAATCTGCGGTCCGTTTTTGCGTAGGATGCACGGTTCCGGAGATGTGCAGATCAATTAACTCTTATCTAATTGATATCCGGTGAGGGCCTCCACCGCCATTAGCGCCCCATTGTTATTTATCTATTGTTCATATACCGTCAGTCTATTTTTCCTCGGCGTATGCATCGGCTCATCAGTGCTATTGTATTATACTTCTTTGTTCCTATCTACAACGCTAATCTGAATCATCAATAAAACACATTAACTAATTTTGTTAAAATTTTTATTTACAAAATACAAAATCATTGTACAATGAGTTCCCTGTAAATATACTCCTAAAACTATGCATTGAACATCCCTGAAACTTATATAGCAAATACATTAAGCAATATTCGCCACAAACTGAAGTCCACTCATTCTGAATACTATCAACATTCCAGTTCCATCTTTTACAATTACTTTTTAAAAACTCTAGATGATTTCGTACAGGTGACCGTCCATATGAATCAAAATATTGACCTAGGTCATTCGTATCGATATATAAAGCTACCCAATGTGACCCTGGTTATCATCTGTATCCAAATTCCATATTATATACGTTGGGTACGTGGGCAGTCTATTAGCAGCATAAACATTATTTTCTAGACTGGGGTGAATCTTTTTCAGATGTTGTTGTACATCTAGTGTATCCATGATATTACTGCTATTAGTAGATTATTACAGTACCAATCTACTCAATGACTAACATAGGAATAATCAATTAAAGTGATTTCTAAATATTAAATTGCATTCTTTTGTATTGAGTCATGCGATACACTGAACAAGATGCAACACGAAGGAATCTTGAGATAAGCAACAGAATGTGAGATAAGCTTGTTGACGCATAAAGTTACTCGTAATATCAATTCCACTGCATAAATTCTTTAGATTAGAATTATTACTTACTGGTACTATATAAGACCGAGCAGCTGCAGTAATGGAGTTAGTCTATGGTCGTTTGACCGCAGCGGATCTATCAATACTACATTTGTGTTACTTCAACGCATCAAAGGCCATGGATGTAAGTGTTTATTCTATTGATAAACTTACTTTTCTCTCTGTTATTTTCTTACGTGTGTATGATTTAGTGTTAACAAATTATATTTAAATATTATTTATGTATATGATTAAGCCGTGGTAGCTCAGATGATTAGCGCAAGCTGTAAATTTCACAGTACGCGACCCGGGTTCGATCCCCGCCGCCACTAATTAAATTGTTAATTGCAATTTTAAGTGCTGATTTACCACGTGCTCAGCGGTGAAGGAAAACATCCTGAGGAAACCTGCATGTCTGAGAAAATTTCGAATGCATGTGAAGTTCTCTAACACGCATTGAGGCAGCGCGGCGGACATTTCCTAGCCCTGAATACAAAGACAATAGCAGAAAGTGAAAAAGTGAAAAAATACTTTTTTAACAATGACAGTCATTAGTTGATCATTAGTGAAAGTGATTCTGTTAACTTAAATTACAGGAAGACAAGAGCAGAAGGAAGAGATGGGATGATGGGAACTAATGAAGCATTGTTATGTGAAGCTTGTTGGAACAAACATATTTTTAGTCACGTGTAAATACTTTTAACTTTTTGATTCAAAATGACACAAAATCTAAAAATATTAGATACATCATCGACATGGACGGATTTTACATTATATATCCTCATAAACATTTTCAATGTAGAGAAATGGCTATTCTAGACGTAAAACCATCTAATAAAAATTATACGTTTATCGATGATTATTACTTTCGGCCAAGTTATCCTTTCAATTATTTGTCGCCAAAAGACAAAAAAAACTGTTCGTTATTGCCAAACACACGTGCACGGCATTCCATATTTTGACGTGACCGAAGAATTAAAATGTGCATACAAACAAGAGAACATCGTTCCCACATTAAATTGGTACATTAGAAATTTGTGCAAAGACGAAGTGATCGCATACAAAGGTGGTTCAGCAGAAAAACAATTTTTAAAAATGTTGACGACGAATGATAGAATTTTTAATATTGAGGAATACAAATGTCCGAAATACGATGATTTGGTAAATGTCATAAATTTAAACAAACATTATGTGTGTAATAATCATATATTTGCAAAAAAGATAATCACAAAATTTTACACTGTTCTTGTGATGAAGTGTGGGTTTTTTTTACAAGTGGTTATTGCTTGAAAATAAAATTTTTAATTAATCATAAATTTTGATTGATTTCCCAAACATATTAGTTATAGCACACAATATAATATATATGTATATATATATATATATATATATATATATATATATATATATATATATTAATTGTTTACCTACACCAACACTTTCATTTTTTATTTCACCCCTTAGAACTTTAGACGTGTGTAATGTTTCACTTTATACATCCGTTTACTGCTATTGTGCGCATGTCCAAGCGGATGTGAGAAGTCAAATTTTGTAACAAATTTCATAAAATCAGTTACAGAAATACGTAATTGTGATTTTAATCAGATCACATGGTGCTTTGATGAAATGCAACCTTTATATAATTTACGAAATGTTAACTATCATCAAGGAATTCCAAATCTTAATATGTTTGATGGTGAAAACCCACATCTTGTTATTATTGATGATCTAATAAGAGAGTCCGATGTAACTTTAAACTCGAACAGTGTTTTGTATTAGATTAAATGAAGATTTATAAAGAAATAAAAAATAATATATTGCACACAATTTGTTTTATTTAATTTTATAACGTTTCACATAATTACATACACACAAAATGCATTACACATAACTCATAAAATCTAACACACAACACATATTATAACCTTAACTACTATAGTCTACAGTAACATTTCTGTTTTTATCTATCTCAATAATATTATCAAACTCAGCATAAACTATACAGTTAATTGTTTGTATTAGTGAGGATTCAAATCGTACTTCTAATCTTACACTACCATGCGTTATGAGATTCCAATGAGCTGATGAGTTGGCTGATAAATCAGGAATTAAGTCAAATGCTAATAGACAGTAACCTTTGGCATACTGTTCACAAGAGATTCCATTTCCTTCATTAAGAAAGTGAATACCAGTTCCCGAGAATAGAGTATGATATGATGATGTAAATATACTATTATTAAAAGATGGTTGCAAAGCTTTTGAAGGTATTTTTTCACCATCAATATATAAGCTGAAAGAATTAATACCATAGTTTTCAAAGTTAAATGGATTTTTAGTAAGGGAACCATTAAATGCAGAATTGGTCACAAATCCAATTATACATCTTTTGGGTACCTGTCCTAAAAATAAATTATCAAGAGTTTTCCTTGAACACCCGATGGAATTGTTAAAACTTTTACTTCAGCTCGAGTAATAGGATATTTAGCAGTGGTAGAAGCTAAAACTTTTTGATGTGCGAGTAATACACTTGGATTAATTCGTGCTTGTCGAACAATAAGAGTTGCATCCGTAATGCAAACTTTAAACTTTACATCGTTTGACCCAGCAATTAAATTAAAACTCTCTCTTGATCGAACCAATTTAACACTCATTTCTGCACCATTAATTAAAAATTTATCTTGGTTGAAAATGTCATTGTGAAGATGACCAATCATTTCTATTTCCTTACTTTCACTAATCAATTCCTGTCTTTTAACAAATCCTATGTTTTTACCATCCGTAGAATCCATTTTTCCTGCTGTATCCTCATACCAAAGACTACAAGTAAGATGAGATTGTTTAGCAGCGGGAGCATAGTTTAAAAGGGTTTCCATGTATGCTCGATATGCATAGGTATTATTAGGTGGTGATACAAGTTTTGGTTTAAATAAACATCAAGTTGACTAAAAAGTGAATGCAGCCAATTATTTACAGGTGCTACTATTGTAGTAGATATCAAGTTAGTTGAATCTTGATTTAATATGGAGGCCTTTATGTGGAGTAATGTATGAGACAAATCTATGTAGTCATCGCCTGTCCCAGGTACTTGAAACTCGATAGGTCCATCATCACCAAGAGATGAAATTGGTTTATAATGAATCCACAATCCATTTTCAATGCTAGTTTGTGTAGACGGTAGTGCAAACAAATCCAATTCTGACTTAACGCACTCGCAAGAATAATTATGAAGGAAATACATATTTAATTTGAAAATATGTCTTTGATATTTTTTGGTTTTAAGCCAAGTTTTTTCGCAGCTTTCACGCAAGAAAATGGTGTCAATCGTTTTCTTTTAGTTTTATACCCAGATCCTGTCATGTTAAATTGATCAATTTTCTCATCAGCCTTTCGTTTTAAATTCGTACTAACTTGCTTTAGACGTTCTTTTATTGAGGCTTCCATAGGACGCGCTTGAACCATATCCGATAAAAGTCCTACTCCAGCGCTTAATGCCTCCTTACCAATCACTCGAGCACCACTTGAAAGTAAAGGTAAAACTGATCTAAATAATCCCCCTAAGAAGCTCCCAATACCATGACCGCGTTGGTATGGTGAACCCTTATAAATTACTCTAACTCTTGACCCAGCTTGATGTGTATAATAATTTTCATATGGACATTTATGATGATCACGAAGAGAATTCATTATTATAATTTTCGGAAATGTAGTTTAATACACACGGTTCGAAACTGGAATGGTATTTTTTGTCCTGTGCTCGATCTTATAACTATTTCCAGCGTATCAAACTCTCTTCGCATAACAGGTAAGTAGTGAGGTTGAGAGAAAACGTGCATTTTATTTGCACCATAAATGTATTTTGTAGGATCTAATGAAATGACTCTTAGTAAAGGAGTCACAACATCACATACAATCTGAGGATCGATAATGACGCAATATAGAAATAGTT
Organism: Parnassius apollo; assembly: GCA_907164705.1. Classification (NCBI taxonomy): domain Eukaryota; kingdom Metazoa; phylum Arthropoda; class Insecta; order Lepidoptera; family Papilionidae; genus Parnassius; species Parnassius apollo. The sequence goes on from CAJQZP010001342.1 coordinate 8,258,751, forward strand.
GAGATGGTAATCCTAAGTGTAAATTAGCAGGACACTTTCCAAAATTTCTCTCTATGAGATTTTTATTTGGTTTATAACCTAGTTGTAAACTTAATTTGGGTGATAATGTTACGGATGTTATATTTTTATCCAAAACAGAAATAGACACAAATTTTGTTATTTCATCATAGCGAAATTTCAAGTTCTCTCCGATACCATTTAACACTCTTAAAATATGCTCAAAGTTATCATAGTTGGTAGCTGGAATATGTTTTTTGTAGTACACTATGTATGGTTTATGTTAATTAGACATTAACACAGATTTTGTAATTTCCATGATCTTGAACAGTAAACATATTATTACATTACATTAGGTACATGGATATTGAAACTCGACAACTCCAACCGACCATTCACCTTCTAATTTAATAGCTTTTGGTAATTTAGTTGAAAAATTTGTAGTCTTGTTATCAGGAAAGTATTCCATTGAACTATTGCTGAGCAAAATGGTTTCTTATATTTACGCGAACACTATACATTGATTAAAACTACTTTTACAGATTTTATCGCGTTTTATTTATATTAATTTTAATACCCGATGTTTCGGGTCCTTTTCAGCACCCATGGTCACGGGGGACTAAGTGACTACCCCGATGTCAAAGTTAACCCGGAGTACCTTCAGCTTTTTAATTATTGTCTTTGGTTTGGTTGGTTTGCGTAGATCGGACCAAAGACAATAATTAAAAAGCTGAAGGTACTCCGGGTTAACTTAAAAAAAACTGACCTTTTTATTATAAATTTTTGGTATTAAACTGAGTATTTGAGCTGGTGTGTAAAGTGGATTTTCATAATTTTCTTTACTTTTAATGGATCGATTATCTTCCAACAAAGATTCAGCATCAACTGAAGTTTTTAGATCTCTATCTTTATTTTTAAATACAGAAACGAAAAACCAATTTTAGACTCATTTGAATCTTCATTAGATGTATCAGAATAAATTGGTAATCTGAGTGGTTGACGATCCTCTTCGGTAAAATGAAGGTATCTTTGCAGTGTTTGTAAATATAACATCAATTTTTTTCGGTTTTACGTCTTACTATTCATAATATTTTGCATTTCATATCTAGTCGAGATAAATTACTATTAACCTTATTTTCTTGTTTTAATTTTTCAATCAATCCAGGTTCGATAAGTATCATTTTCTTTGCATTTTCCATGTTAACTGTCTAGTCCACTCACTAATCCACTCAATATGGCACCTAATATTATTGGTAAGAAAGCCCCTCCTTTTTGTATAATTATATTTTTTCTTAGTTTATGTTTACACTTACGCACTAGTTTACGGAGTATATTTTTGTGTTTATTCAATTTTTGTTTATCTTGATCTTTAAGAGGTACTTTTCCTTGTAAAACGTTATGAATACACTTACAAGTACAGTTAATTTCTTCTTCATCACACGTTTTAAGTAATGCTCTTTGATATTTTGGTTTAAGCGTATGCAAAGCGTTTAGCAAATGTTTACACGTTGTGAGTCGACGATGCTTCATTTAGCAATGACTTGAATTGTTTGATTCTTGGTGTATTTAAACTCTTTTGTGGACGTAGGACGTAGGAGGACGTAGAATGTACAGAAACCATTAAATGGGAAGACATTTGTCTTGATACGACAAAAATTATTGGTATTCTGTTTTAAATCTACCATTAAAGATATCCATGCGCCTCTAGAGTTGCATCCTTGTAGGCATCTTCAATGAATTTTGGGTTATCTGGTGACACTTGTCGCGCGAAATATCTTATTTGAGTTTTATCTCGAGGGTTTTTAAAATATATTATATAACTTGAGTTTAAAGATATGTCTCTTTGCCCTATACCCTGATGAAATAAATTTTGTGTTAAATAAAATACACTTAGATTCCTGTGATGACTACATTTTGTAAATATATCTACAATTCTTCCATCGGACTCTCTCATTAGATCATCAATAATAACAAGATATGGGCTGTCACCATCAAATATATTAAGATTTGGAATTCTTTGATGATAGTTAACATTTCGTAAATTATATAAAGGTTGCATTTCATCAAAGCACCATGTGATCTGATTAAAATCACAATTACATATTTCTGTAACTGATTTTATGAAATTTTTTACAAAATTTGACTTCTCACATCCGCTTGGACATGCGCACAATAGCAGTAAACGGATGTATAAAGTGAAACATTACACACGTCTAAAGTTCTAAGGGGTGAAATAAAAAATGAAAGTGTTGGTGTAGGTAAACAATTAAATATATATATATATATATATATATATATATATATATATATACATATATATATTGTGTGCTATAACTAATATGTTTGGGAAATCAATCAAAATTTATGATTAATTAAAAATTTTATTTTCAAGCAATAACCACTTGTAAAAAAAAACCCACACTTCATCACAAGAACAGTGTAAAATTTTGTGATTATCTTTTTTGCAAATATATGATTATTACACACATAACGTTTGTTTAAATTTATGACATTTACCAAATCATCTTATTTCGGACATTTGTATTCCTCAATATTAAAAATTCTATCATTCGTCGTCAACATTTTTAAAAATTGTTTTTCTTATGAACCACCTTTGTATGCGATCACTTCGTCTTTGCACAAATTTCTAATGTACCAATTTAATATGGGAACGATGTTCTCTTGTTTGTAGGCACATTTTAATTCTTCGGCCACGTCAAAATATGGAATGCCGTGCACGTGTGTTTGGCAATAACGAACAGTTTTTTTTGTCTTTTGGCAACAAATAATTGAAAGGATAACTTGGCCGAAAGTAATAATCATCGATAAACGTATAATTTTTATTAGATGGTTTTACGTCTAGAATAGCCATTTCTCTACATTGAAAATGTTTATGAGGATATATAATGTAAAATCCGTCCATGTCGATGATGTATCTAATATTTTTAGATTTTGTGTCATTTTGAATCAAAAAGTTAAAAGTATTTACACGTGACTAAAAATATGTTTGTTTCAACAAGCTTCACATAACAATGCTTCATTAGTTCCCATCATCCCATCTCTTCCTTCAGCTCTTGTCTTCCTGTAATTTAAGTTAACAGAATCACTTTCACTAATGATCAACTAATGACTGTCATTGTTAAAAAAGTATTTTTTAACTTTTTCACTTTCTGCTATTGTCTTTGTATTCAGGGCTAGGAAATGTCCGCCGCGCTGCCTCAATGCGTGTTGGAGAACTTCACATACCTTCGAAATTTTCTCAGACATGCAGGTTTCCTCAGGATGTTTTTCTTCACCGCTGAGCACGTGGTAAATCAGCACTTAAAATTGCAATTAACAATTTAATTAGTGGCGGCGGGAATCGAACCCGGGTTGCGTACTGTGAAATTTACAGCTTGCGCTAATCATCTGAGCTACCACGGCTTAATCATATACATAAATAATATTTAAATATAATTTGTTAACACTAAATCATACACACGTAAGAAAATAACAGAGAGAAAAGTAAGTTTATCAATAGAATAAACACTTACATCCATGGCCTTTGATGCGTTGAAGTAACACAAATGTAGTATTGATAGATCCGCTGCGGTCAAACGACCATAGACTAACTCCATTACTGCAGCTGCTCGGTCTTATATAGTACCAGTAAGTAATAATTCTAATCTAAAGAATTTATGCAGTGGAATTGATATTACGAGTAACTTTATGCGTCAACAAGCTTATCTCACATTCTGTTGCTTATCTCAAGATTCCTTCGTGTTGCATCTTGTTCAGCGTATCGATGACTCAATAATAACAAAAGAATGCAATTTAATATTTAGAAATCACTTTAATTGATTATTCCTATGTTAGTCATTGAGTAGATTGGTACTGTAATAATCTACTAATAGCAGTAATATCATGGATACACTAGATGTACAACAACATCTGAAAAAGATTCACCCCAGTCTAGAAAATAATGTTTATGCTGCTAATAGACTGCCCACGTACCAACGTATATAATATGCAATCGGATACAGATCAGGGTCACATTGGGTAGCTTTATATATCGATACGAATGACCTAGGTCAATATTTTGATTCATATGGACGGTCACCTGTACGAAATCATCTAGAGTTTTTAAAAAGTAATTGTAAAAGATGGAACTGGAATGTTGATAGTATTCAGAATGAGTGGACTTCAGTTTGTGGCGAATATTGCTTAATGTATTTGCTATATAAGTTTCAGGGATGTTCAATGCATAGTTTTAGGAGTATATTTACAGGGAACTCATTGTACAATGATTTTGTATTTTGTAAATAAAAATTTTAACAAAATTAGTTAATGTGTTTTATTGATGATTCAGATTAGCGTTGTAGATAGGAACAAAGAAGTATAATACAATAGCACTGATGAGCCGATGCATACGCCGAGGAAAAATAGACAATGACGGTATTCAATGAACAATAGATAAATAACAATGGGGCGCTAATGGCGGTAGAGGCCCTCACCGGATATCAATTAGATAAGAGTTAATTGATCTGCACATCTCCGGAACCGTGCATCCTACGCAAAAACGGACCGCAGATTCGTGATCAGAGCTGCCACTTTTTTTTAAGGATCGTGAGTCGACGAACGTTGTACCACTTTTGACTCAGTGAGCCAGAAGTGGTACTACCTCTCTACTGAAATGTTAGTTTTCTCTAAAATTCTACTTATAAGTTTGAATTTAAAAAATTAACTATACTAAAAATTTATATTCATATTGTTAACCAACAAAAAAAAAGGATATAATTACTGTTATAGATTCAAATTCCGTGCTTAAACCGGTAATGGTTATATACGGTTCATATACACGAAGCGACAAACGTTTTAATTAAGTTGCTTGTTGAGCTCATAAAAGCTATAACTTGTGTTCGGATTATATATATTTTACAAATAATAGCATCCGTTTAGTAATAATGAAAATAATAGCAATATTTTCCATAGTCCTAGCTGTTATAAAGTTGTCGATATCAAATTGTTACTGGAGCGAAAATTGTCATTATAAATATCTTTCAAGCAGAACACCATACGAGTTTGTCAGGGGAGATATCAGGGATTCAATTGTTAAAAAAATGGTAAGTAATTTCGATTATCTGCTGTGTTTATTTTGGATTCAATTGTTTAAAAAAATGGTAAGTAATTTCGATTATCTGTTGTGTTTATTTTAGTAATTCTTCAAGAAAATTTAAATAGCTAATTAATTAAAAACATTTATATAACATGTTTATTATATCGGTAGGATGTAAAGAAATTAGTGTCTGGGGATTAGTAAGGCATGGAAAAAGAAATCCAGGATTTTTATTTGCACAGAACATGTTACATGCAACTACAATGAAATACGCTATCAAATTAAACCATGAAAATGGTAAAGGCTTTATGTGTGCTTAAGATGTAGAAAATTTATATAATTGGGAAGCAGATCCAAATATGTTTAAAAATATCCACCAAATTGCTGAAGAAGGCTATCAAGAAATGTTTGGTATAGGATACAGAATTAGGAAAGCATTTAAAGATTTACTTACTTCCTTGGATGAAAAACATTACAAGCTACATTCAGCACATGGAGATTGGATAGAAAACGGAGTTAAAGGATTTATGGAAGGTTTCGGAAATACGTCAATGAAAATTGAAAAAATCAAACGCTGCCTACGACATAATAGCTGTAGATATAAAAACCCAGAAAACCTTTTTTTCAATTTAGTAATGTATTTATCTTTTATCCATTAAATTTTAGCCTTATGAAGCTTGTAGTTTCTACATACAGAAAGTGAAAAATAATTCAAGTACATACGCAGAAGCAAATAAGTATCAAAATACATTAGAATATCTTACAGTAAGTTTTGCATGTTTATTTTTAATTACACATACATATGTCCTTTTCGAAAATTTGGCTTGTCTTAAATGATCAGTTAATTTAAATTAATATTTTGATTATAAATTAATTATTAATATTTTTATTTTCTTCAAACACGCAGCGTATATATAACCTAATTATCCCATAATATATTCTACGTAAAAAACAGAATACAACAGCGAATAGGCATTGATTTTACGTTGACACACGAAAATATAACAGCTTTATCTGATTTATGCCGCTATACCTCTTCAGGTTTAAATAACAAATTTAGTCCTTGGTGCGCGATTTTTAATAAAGAAGATTTACAAGTTATAGAGTACGCAGGTGATTTGCATCAATTTTATAGAAATAGTTATGGTACTCCAATCAACGAAGTGTTTGGACGTATTCCCCTGGCAGACTTGCTCGAAAGTTTTAAGAGAGTAAAACGTGGAAAAGGAAAGAAGCTTACTGTGTATTTCACTCACGTTACAATGATGGATATGATATACACTGCCCTTGGATTATTTATAGATGACATACCTCTTAACACTACTTATAGAAATCTTGAAAGGAACTGGAGGTCATCTAAAATAGCTCCTTTTGCTGCCAATTTGATAGTAATTTTAAACAGGTTTGTAATCAAACAATGATTTTTCTAAATATTTCACTTTTATATTATATTAATTTTGTATTATATTTTTCTATAACACAGTTTTTATTTAATAGATATTACTATTCTGGCTGGATATTATTTTATATTTGCTATTTATTATTTTATTTTGTTGCTTAAATGAAGTTTGACAAATAATTAGATTATTTTAAATAATGAAACAGTACTCTCTCTCTCTCTCTTTCAAAAAAAGAAAAAATTCTCCGTAATTAGTCTACGCCTGGATTGTAATCCAGTAGCGTTATCAAACACATCCGGTGATTGATGGATTAGTATTAAACCGCGCGATAGAGCGGATTTTGTGTATCATTTAGAATTTTCGAAATGCAATAAATGAGTCGTTAATTTTGAAGAAAGGCAATCTAAGTTTAATAAAAGTAAATAATTAATAATTGGTCATATTCTGGACAACAAATTGTTTTAGAGTTGAGTTTCTTGTTACACATTTCTTGTGCACATCAAAAATCTATATAATGACTCGTTATTCTATTATTTAAATATCTGAGTTATAATTGCAATTAATAAAATATTAAAACAATAGGTCGGTAAAAAAGTTTCTTTAAAGATTTTTTTTAAAGTTTAATTACATTAAAGTTTAATTTTTACGCTAGCTAGATGCGATTTATCAGATAACATTTAATTATAATATTCATATGCGATTTTGTTCAATAACTTGTTGCCGTCTTGTAGGTGTAACATAATCCCGTTGCTGTAGAGATCTTGGGACTTTTGATTAAACAAAAGCGACAAGTAGTTTTGACTTTGACTGACTGACTTTGACTTAATACAGGTAGTATATATATATATATATATATATATATATATATATATATATATATATATATATAGAAAGAATTCTGAAGAGACTGCAACAGGTAAATATCTGAGGTTGTAACGTCAGGACTATATGGTGGATGCATTAACACCGCTCCTTTTTTGTTGATCAATCCTGCCCGTTTTTTCTCAATTTCTTGTTTGAGTCTCATTAGTTTTTGGCAGCAGAGATTTAAATCGCTTGTTTTTTTAAAGTTTATTATAAATGATACCATTCCAATCCATACACACAGCATCACTTGTTATGAGTTAATCCGGGTTTTACTACAGTCTATGCAGCTTTACGAACATTTGATCATGATCTTTTTAGCACATTCTTATCGTAGATGATCTCTTTTTATCACCAGTGATCAATCTTTTCAAAGTGGTTTGTTTTCATCACGTTTAGATTGATAATCGCAAATGAGTCGATTCACTAGGTTTCTTTCAGTGAGCTAATGTGGTATGCCAAATATCGGGCATTTTTGTATAACCAAACTTTTTCAAATGCGTTTAAACTATTTCGTAGTCAATCTTCAATATCTCGGCTTTGTGGTAACTACTACTAATATACCGATCTTGCTCCACTTTTTCAAAAATGGCATAAACTTTAGGGCGGCCAGAGTGAGCTGCATTTTTGATATCAAAGTTCCCGAACTGAAAACGCTTGAACCAACTTTGTGTTACTCTTACCGTAAGTTTGCACTAAAGCCATTTTCACAAAAAAAAATGTTTTAAACGCTGTTTTCTGTCAATGTATCTATCAAAAAGCGTTTGCATAGTCAAAGAATATGTAATTCTGAAATATGTTTGACAGTTTATTGTACATTACATATTTTAACTATATTATATCTTTATAACTACAGAAACAAAATGTTTGAAAACAAATTTGTAGAAATATTGTCATGTTGAAAGATAAGTTTGAATATCTGTTGAAAATTTTACACAGTTTTTGTGAGTACGAACGCCACCATCAACAAAACATATTGTGTGATTTATTTTATGTAATTTGTTTCAAAACATTACGTGATGGATGTTTCTCAGTGCAAACGTACTATTACTGATACTGCATTATGTCCATAAACGTCAAGATTTTTTCGTGGCTCAGTCGCATTCTTCCCTTTTTTGTAATAAAACTTCAGAATGTATCGATTTTTTTCGTTAGATTTACTGATTTTGACGGACAGACAAACAATGGAAAAAGGGCGGGAAAGTTTTTTAAAACTTTTTATTTATTTATCTTAATGTCCATATATTGATGTTAAAACCACAGAAACAAAAAGTACAACCAAAAAAAAGTTTCTTGAGTTTTATACACACTAAGTACGAAGGAACTTTTCCACGACTTTACAAAATACAATAATTAAATTACAATTCATAAAAAATAATTAAACGAAATTAATTTTACGGACTTTATCGCGATTAATTTTAACTTTTTAATTTCCAACGTTCGAGCCAGCGCAATATCAAAATCAAACACGACAAAACCCGTAAAATTTTATCGTGTTTTATTAATGTGTATATAGTATTTACGTAAATCAAGTGATTCAGTAGGAACTACTAAAACCCCCCGTGATAATGGCTGTAAATGAAAATTATATTTCGTGTTTAGAAAATAATTTTTAATATTTTAAAGTAATTTTGCATCAAATTTTAAAAATTATAAAAGTATTTAAAATGATTGAGTAATAATTAACTGCTTAAAATACCTTACAAAAGTATACTTTAAAATAATTGAGTAAGCAAGAACTTAGTAAGAAATAATAAGTATTAATTTTGGCTATAGTGAAAATACTTTAATTAAGTTGTCAATGTGTCTTTACTATCCAATGGGGTAGTTGCCACACACTAACTTCAAGTATCAAGTAATAATTAAGCAGCTTAAAAGAATTTACCATCCCCTTTCGTCAAGTGGTTCTCGTAAGTGGTAACGACGTATTTACGATAGGTAGCAGTATAACCGTTTCGTTTTCGCCAGACTTAAATATCCAGCGGCGTGCGAGACCTCTATATTATATAGGTATTTCAATGGTCAATTGGTCTGTCAAACATAACGATTCAGGCAAATCCTCTTTGTAACGGAAAGGTCCATCTCTAGCAGAGGAATTCTGCGGGCCATTTGAAAGGGCCGCAGTATTGACCGAATATTCTGCGATTCGTTGATGAGTTCATGACATTGCGAATCGGCGCGGCTTCCGCTAGCTAGATGCGATTTATCAGATTTTGTCATATGTTGGATATCCCGGAAATGACATTACTAGATAGCGACTCCTCCGCGATACAAGAGCAACACGGCAAGTAAGACTTCAAAGATATTATTTATGATGATACAGTTATTTAATTAAGTAATAGTGATTCAAAGGGCTTTTAAATCTTACTGTTTTATACTGAAACTCTTCCCCAATTAAAAAAATAATTAAGTAAAAATTAGACAGACAAAATGATATATTTGGTTATAAATTTAAAAAAATATCTTCAAGCCTTACCTTAATTTCATGTTGCTGTATACTAAGTAGCTAGTTTTAATATATATATATATATATATATATATATATATATATATATATATATATATATATATATATATATATATATATATATATATATATTTTAATTTAAGACGAAGGTTAAACCTTCTTTTACATTATTAATGTGAGAAAATTCCGTTGTTTAGATACTAGTTTAAACAAATCGAACTGTAACCGGTCATTCTGGTCACGAAATGAATATTTTATGGTAACATACCCGCCCCTATTACTTGGTATGATTTCGTCCGCCTGGAATCTTTACCTTTTATTTAACAAATTTTTATTTAAGAAATGATGCGGTTTTAACATACGCAATCATTTCTTCAATCCAAATAGTATTCAATATTTATAGAAGCCAATTAATTAAACGTATTATAAGTATATAAAAATATATATTAGGCGATATTATTTGACTGGAATCTTTCTGAAAAATAAAGCCTTTAACTAACAAAGATTTTAGTTAATAGCATAGTCCAAAGTGTGCTGTGCCGCGTTTACACTTAGACTTTGTACATATAGGTCTACCACGAATCGGTCGGCTTTTCTAGGGTAGGACCACGCTCTCACAGAATACCAACGCAAAATATCAGATGAATGAGGTGAGCGTAGAGAACCGGAAACCCGAACGCGTCGTAATAGGAATAGGGACTTCACCTGTGTTTGCCCGCCTACTCTTGAACTATTATCCTGTATTGCACAAATGAATTATCAATGAAACTTGCCACCGTGACCGAAATTCGGATAAAATAGATTACTAAATAATCGAAAATTCACAAAATATTGAAGTTGATAAATACTTCATAAATTAATTATTCTACAACTATGCCTCTCAATAACAGAAGCCCGATCACTGAAAATATATACAAAACACAGAAATTAGGAAGGCCTATTGCACCAACTACAAAGCTTAATATTCATGTATTATATTTTAAAAACAGCCGTACGATATGTATTATATGTCTCATTTGAAATTTTTCGATTTATTTCTAGATGTTCAAATGGCGAGTCGACAGATTATAACGTCGCATTTTATATGAACGAAGAACCTTTAAATTCGATCTGTAACGAAGGCGTTTGTTCTTGGGAAGACTTTGAAATAAAATTAAAACCTTTCATTAACACTACGATGAACTTTTGTTAGTATGTAAAATAATTTTTGTAATGTTGGAAAAAACATTTTATAATAAATAGCAACGATTTTTATTATTTGTTACGATATTTAATATTAACGTGAAGAAAAACAATATGCGCAATAAACCTAACATAATATGCAACATTTTGTTACAAGACATTAAAAAAACGTCCATCATGAATAAAATAAATAGAAGCATGGAAATCAATTTTTTGTAAATTTTTACGTAGTGCCATACTGCAGCTATATTAGTAGTATAGTTGTAGCAAAAATGAGTCGGCTCGAACGGGGAAGGATCACGCTCTCACAGAATACCAACGTAAAATAGCAGCTCAATACTGCTATATTTCGTATGGTGAGTGTAGACAACCGGAGACCTTTTTTACTGGAAAGAAGGCATTCCATTTTAGTCCTCACGGGTGACAACGCATTTGCATTTTGATTCATATTCGAGGATAGATGTATATTTCTATGGGCCACAGCAACCACTTACCATCAGGTAGACTGTGCGCCTTGTCACCTTTCTCTTATAAAAGAAATTACAGAGCAGAAACTCACAGAAATGAAGATGTACACAATTTGGGAAGGCAAACTTATTTTGGTCTCTAAGATCAAGAAGATTACGAAGAGTAAGATTTAAACTCTATAAGGAAGCATTCGAATGTACTAAATAAATCAAAACAATATTTAAGTTAAATCCTCTTATTTTCATTAAAAACTCCGATGGCATGTTTAACTTTGGCACTTTATAAATATTTGAGTATTATGTCTATTTAGCGTTAGTAATTTTTAAATCACTGAATAATACCAAATCTATGAAGAACATTTCCATTTAACATTTATCAAAGCAGGCCTAGTCTGAGAGTACTTTGTCATTCCAAAACTGTCAAAGTTTCCAAGTTTCACGGTACCTTAATTTATTACATGTAAATGTTATTAAACGCTTATTTAGGAAATTCAGTACAATTTATTATTTTCTATTTTTGTTAACTACCTGTGGATGGTTATATCATATCATATATAACCATCCACAGGTTAAATAAAAACCGGACAAATCTTCAACCAAATATACCCACTATACCCACAACTTAACTATAACGAGCAAATTAAACGACGAAATTTTATACAAGTAACATTTTTTAGAAATAGAAATAGAAATAGAAACTTTTTTATTCAATGTAGATTATAAAAATACTTATTGAAAGTCACTTTTTTAATTTACCACTGGTTCGCAAAAAAAAACCTCTGTCCTGGGAAGAACCAGCAAGAAACCCAGCGGGACTATTTTTTTTAATAATAGCTTACAATCATGTTTACAATCAACAACACAAGACAAATTAGAAATAGCTTGGTAGCGATCACCCTTCCCAGGGGTTATTATCATCTATAAATTCCTTAATATTATAATAACCCTTTTTATAAAAACTTAGTTTAATAACATTTTTGAACTTTGTGTATGACAAATTTTGTATATTTTCTGGGATTTTGTTGTAAAAGCGTATACATCGCCCCAAGAATGAATTACTGACTCGGTGGAGTCGAGTACCTGGTACTACCAGCTTGTGTCTGCTCCTAGTATTTACAGAATGAATATCACTTATTTTCGCAAAACTACTTTTATTTTGTGTACGTACATTACATTTTCATAAATGTATTGAGAGGCCAGAGTTAATATATTAATTTCCTTAAATTTTTGTCTCAGTGACTCTTTTGGTTTTAAATTATATATTGCTCTAATGGCCCTCTTCTGTAAAATAAATATAATTTCAGTGTCAGTCGCGTGTCCCCATAGCAAAATACCATACGACATAATGCTATGGAAATAACTAAAGTAAACTATTCTAGCTGTTTCAACACTGGTAATTTGATTAAGCTCTTAAAAATTGGTAAAATCCTGACATTGTTCTCTTTATATGAGTTTACTGTATGCTATATTATTGTATGTTAAATTACACTATCACTATCACTACAGCTCATTACAAATCCGTTGTTGTACGTAGGACTCCTCCATAGATTTGCCACTAAATACGGTCCTGAGTTACCTGCATCCATCGGCTACCTGCGTTTTTCATCAGGTCACTACTAGCTACTTCTTCGCTACACGTCATCGCAACCATGTATATTGTTTTCCTTTTATGTCTATTATATCGATATTTTTACCCGTATGGAATAGTACCAAAATGTTTACTTAAGTTCATATGAAATATTTATGAGTATTTTAATAATAGTAATTAAAACACATTTATTAAAATATGTAAAATTAATGCTTTTTTTCGCATTAAATGAGATTAATTTTCAAGGTCACTATCAGAGTTGTTTTTAAATTGAGATTGATGGTTGGTCTGTACTTTAAATATTTTTTAGGCGCTTTATAATAAGAAGTACTTAGTTTGTACCAATTCGGTCAGACTTTTTCTCCGACCTATTATATTGTATACATTGATACACATATTTTATTTTATTATTTTTATTCATTGTAATCATATTTTATCTATATATGTATATAGTGTATAACAACAAGACTAGAAACGTTATAGTAGTTAATACAATTCACCATCCTCAGCCTTCATCGGCTGACGGTGGGTCGCCGGATCCTAAGCATGTTCTGATCATGAATCTGCGGTCCGTTTTTGCGTAGAATGCGCGGTTCCGGAGATGTGTAGATTAATTAACTAATATGTAATTTATATCCGGTGGGCTTGCACCCTTTGTATGGTAATTTTCGCATCCTTTTACTACACAACTAGACATATTTATGACAGGCAAATCTGTCCTGCGCGCGCACCACTGTCGACCGATTCGCGTTGGCCCTAAACTGTAATTTTAGGGCCAGCGCACTGGTCCGTTTTAGTTGTTCGGTCGGCCCGGTCCTTACGCTAGTAGTAATATATAAGTCAAAGATGCGAGATAAGCTTGTTGACGAGCTGTTGGCTAGTGGGTACACCATCGGCCATAACTGAATTTTCCAGGGGAGTTTTTGATTTTCCATCTTTGGCTCGCCATGGTCGACCAACCAAGGTAGAGTACCGGAGCTTAAAGCTAAAGTTTGAGTTTTAGAGCGTTAAGATAAGATCTTCAGTCCACAGACACACCTTTCTACTCTCTTGGCTGTTTACACCTACGTTTCCCGTAGCAGTCAGCTAAGATTACATGTACAGCTCCACAATTCACAATATACACAGATTAGAGTTTATTGATTATGATAATAAATGTTCATAATTGAATAAATCTATTATAACAAACGATTTACGCAAAACGAGCTTATAGTATCATGAAGTCTTGCAGTGGTATGCTTGGGTTTGGGTTTAATTTTGTTAATTATAGGATCCCAAGTAGATGGTAGCACCCAACCATCTTCTCTATTGAAATTTGGATGTTTTTTCATTTTGAATAGCCTCGCGAAGAAAGAATCGGTGTTCTTTTGCGAGAATTTGTGGTTTATCAAATCTAATGTAATGGTGGGGACGATCTTGAACATGTTCGCAGACTGCAGACTTCCCGGAGCGTCGGTGCTTCACATCAGCTATATGTTTCTTCACGCGGGTTTTTATAGATCTCTTTGTTTGACCTATGTAAGAGAGACCACATTCACAATCTAGCTTGTACACACCTGCATCTTGTAGAGGAATATTACATTTGATGGATGGTAAAAATTGACTAATCTTCTTCAGCGGCTTGTAGTATGTCTTAATGGACGCTCGCTTCAAGATGTAGCCAATCTTGTCCGTGACTCCTCCAACATATGGTAGTAGAGCAGGTGCGCGCTCGACTGTTGCCGGCTTCACTCGTTTACTGTGACGTAGGTGCGGGACCCGAAGCTTGTTGTCTTGCAATACTTGCTTGACGTGCTGAAGTTCCGCAGCCAGATGTTTTCTGTCACAGATCCCTCGTGCTCTCTGAAACAAAGATTTACCCACGGTAGCTAACTTTGAAGGATGATGGTGAGATTCACCATTTAGATATCGGTTGGTATAGGTCTTTTTCCTATACACAGTGTGACCAATAGTGTTATCAGGATTTCGGATGACTAAAACATCTAGGAAAGCTAAAGAATTATTTGCCTCTAACTCCATTGTGAATTGTATTTTAGAGTTTATGGAGTTAAGGTGGTCTAAAAAATGCAGTTACTTTGTCAGATGGTAAAATTGTGAAAGTGTCGTCTACGTACCGCTTGTAGAACCTTGGATTTACAGGAGCAGTAAGAAGGGCTTTCTCCTCAAAGTCCTGCATGAATATGTCGGCGACTATGGGAGACACAGGTGAGCCCATCGCCACACCATCTACTTGCTTGTAGAACTCCTCCTTCCACAATAGATAGCCAGATGTGAGGCAATGTTCAAGTAGTATTGCATATTCTTGAGGCATGTTATTTTCTTCTAGCTTCCTAGTTACAATTGAGATGCAGTCCACAATAGGTAGGCATGTAAATAGTGACTGAACATCAAAACTGACCATAGTTTCATTGTTAGCGAGATGTAGGTTTTTTATCTCACTCACAAAATGGTATGAATCCTTTGTGTGTGCTCTGGTATGTCCTCTCAGTGGTGATAGTATTTTTGCTAAGTATTGTGCCAGCTTATAAGTTGGTGAATCGATCTGGCTCACTATGGGACGTAGTGGAGCGTTTGGTTTGTGTATCTTCGGTAACCCATACAACCTCGGTGGTTTGGCACATGATGGTATTAGCGAATTCACGTCGAGATTTAATTTTTCGGAGTATTTCTTTATTAAATCGCTAGTTGTTTTAAGCGTGTTAGTTGTAGGGTCTGTTTTGACCTTTTTATATGTACTTTCGTCCGATAAAAGTTGTTGTATTTTAAAATTATATTCCGACGTGTCCATTACTACCGTAGCATTTCCTTTATCCGCGCGGAGAATTGTGAGTTCTGGTCTGTTCCGTAAGTTATTTAGCGCTGTAAATTCGTCTTTGGGAAGGTTTGGTTTCGGCACTGAACTGCGACGTAACAAGGACGAAATATCTTGACGTATGGCCTCCAAATCTTCCTTACCGATATTATTCTTAAACAGACAATCCTCAACACTGCAGATAATTTCTTCGTACGGGATTTTTCGCGGAGTTAATTACCATTAAGATAAATACCATTAAGACATACTACAAGCCGCTGAAGAAGATTAGTCAATTTTTACCATCCATCAAATGTAATATTCCTCTACAAGATGCAGGTGTGTACAAGCTAGATTGTGAATGTGGTCTCTCTTACATAGGTCAAACAAAGAGATCTATAAAAACCCGCGTGAAGGAACATATAGCTGATGTGAAGCACCGACGCTCCGGGAAGTCTGCAGTCTGCGAACATGTTCAAGATCGTCCCCACCATTACATTAGATTTGATAAACCACAAATTCTCGCAAAAGAACACCGATTCCTACCAAGGATGATACGCGAGGCTATTGAAATTAAAAAACATCCAAATTTCAATAGAGAAGATGGTTGGGTGCTACCATCTGCTTGGGATCCTATAATTAACAAAATTAAACCCAAACCCAAGCATACCACTGCAAGACTTCATGATACTATAAGCTCGTTTTGCGTAAATCGGACCAAAAATTAATATTAAAAAACTGAAGTTAGCCGGACTAACTATGACATTGGGACGTCAAACATCTCAGTCCCCCCTGTGACCATGGGCGCTGTAAAGCACCCGAAACGTCGGGATAATAATAAAAATAAATTAAAGTAATTAAACGCGATAAAATCCGTAAATAATAGTTTTATTCAATGTGTAGTGTTCGCGTAAATTTAAGAAATCATTAAATGTTCATAAATTGAGAATATCAAGACAAATAAGAGACAGATTTCTGACAGAATACAAGCGCTTTTAAAGTTCACACTAACAGTACATTTACTACTACAATACAGTTTACAACAACACACAATTCTTAAACAAAAGGCTAACAAAATTTTTGTAAAAATTTATACTTTAGTACTCATTTAGCAACTAGATTTTATTTTTAAGCAAACAATGTGATTAGCGTATATGACAGTTGTCAGGCAGAACTATCTTTTTAATTTTTTACATATATTTATGTGGCTACGCCACAAGTGACAAGTGCAACTGACGAATGACAAGTGCTTAGTGCGTGTGAACAGGAAGTGAAAAGTGATAAGTGTGAATAAAATTCACACTAAGTACTTGCTATTTGTCGGTTGCACCTGCTACTCGCACTTGTCACTTCTCAAAATGTAAACCGGGCCTTAATTTAGTTAAACTGGGCTTAGCTTTAGAGCTAGGTACATTTTGAGTTTAACCAGTGTTGACAGTACGGTGGGTAAAGTTTTTGTTTTTATTTAGAATTGTTACTGTGTTGTTGAAAAATTTTTGAATTTGTAGTTAAGTCTGTTTTATTGAGTCATTTTTAAACTCTTATATGTCTTCAAAAAAACAAATGAAATTGAACTTTTTTACAAGTGGCGATTGCAACCTTTTCGTCTCGATATGTGTATTATTTTTATCCCAGTAACCACACAGCTTTTTGTGATTTTACTGAACAACTTTTAAGTTAGATCTGTTTAGATGGGCTCCAGTACGCCATATCAAATTTCATTACATCGAAGCACGTGAAATGGAACACGTTATATCGATGGCTTATGGCTTATTATATCGATGGATGGTGATGTACTGGACCTACCTAATGGTTTGTGATATTTTTATTTGCTATTTCAGAAAAATAATGAATCCTGGACGGAATTAAGTAAATATGGTTAAAAAGAGGGACAGAGAAAAACATGTACCCTAGCTTACTGACTCAATATGAAAATATGCAACCAGATACTAGACCTTTAGAACAGGAGTTTGAACAAATAACACGAAAGGAGACTGTACTAGTAAACAAGCCATAGCTATACGATGACCTCAAGGTATCTTAAGCAATGAAAACTTATCTAAGAAAACTCATGCCGCTAGATTTATCAGCT
This sequence comes from Parnassius apollo, assembly GCA_907164705.1. NCBI lineage: Eukaryota > Metazoa > Arthropoda > Insecta > Lepidoptera > Papilionidae > Parnassius > Parnassius apollo. The sequence continues at coordinate 8,276,694 of CAJQZP010001342.1, forward strand.
ACGGATAAGATCCGTAGCTGATAAATCTATTTCGAGCACGTGTATGTATGTTCGATTAATCAAGATGCGTTGACATCCCTGGAAACTAAGACAGATTGCCTCATTTCCTCTAAAAAGGATCTTCGGATTCCTAGACTTACAGGAAAGTTTGGGTGCAGAAGCGGATTCTCCGAATAAGAGGATCCAGATTAGTATTTATTTTCTTTACTAAGAAAAGTGCGTTGTCATTAAAGACATACAAGAATTGATTGACAAGAACGTCATTCCAAAAGCCTATTATGATGTTTATTATAAAGAAGTTTTAGACGAAAATGACTGTTTTTATATTATTAAAGTATTTTTTAAATATATATATATATATATACATAACAGTCATGTTGTACTACCTACCTTTTTTCGTTGTTAAATATGCACTTAAAACATACTTTGCTCTAGGTTTAGCATACTCATGTGAGTTTTTTTTTAAAGTAAAGATTATCTTTAATCCATAGTCCTATATCTTTAGTCCATAGTAAACAACGATAGTAAAAACTTTATTCTAATTAAAGAAAAGTTCTATCGTTATGATTTGTTCGCTTCAGAATTTGATTGAGCATTTTATTAAAATCGCTATTGATTTAAAAAGGCCTTATTAATATTCATTATTGGAAAAATTTCGTACTTGTAAATGTGAATTTTAGATGTTTTTGTGTAGATGACTGAAAGGTTCTTATTTATTTATTTATGTTGTGTTATTTATTTATTTATTTATTTACAACCAACTTATATCTAACATTACAGGTTTCTACCCAATGCGATAGATAAAGCACTATTTACAATCCTATATTACCTATATTACTATATTAACTTATAGCTAATTATCCATAAAGCAAGTTTTGTGAATTCCTTCAGAGTACAAAAGAATAAATCTGTTTCTCTGTCGATCAGGTATAATGTTCGAAACGCTCGCGTCAGGGGTGCCTGTCGCAGTAAATTAGTGCGACATCTAGTGACTGCCAGTAGGTCTGGCTGACGCCGCCGCCATATATACCTAGCCGGAACACAAATATTAATCTTCTTCAACATATTCTCATTAATAATCCTACCCCTAAGAACCACAAAATATATATCAAACTAGTTTAAGTTCTCTCCTTACCCTGAGCCGATTGTATCCCACCATACCCAGAACAAATAATGTGGGATATTGCAGGGGGTAAAATGGGTACACCCCCATATAACTTAAGATACAAATACCTTACAAATTTGTTTTGGTACTTTCTCCAGCATTAGATCGTACTTCTTTTCATAAGGAGCCCAAATTATTGAATTACACTCCAAATGACTCCGAACTAGTGTGTTGTACAAAGCTATAATAGCTTGCACATTTGTGAAACCGTTAACTGTATGTAACGTAAAACCTAGAGTTCTAAAAGCATTTTTACATGTTTAAACAATATGATCCTTAAACGTTAAATCAGCAGAAAATTTTACTCCTAAATCACTGACTTGTATTACCCTAGACATAGGTATCCTGTCAATGTAATATATTATATACTCTATGGGCTTATGTTTGCGCGTGAAAGATATTGTTGAGCATTTAGCGATATTAAATTGTAATTTGTTATCTTTGCTCCATTCAACAACTCTATTTATATCCTCTTGGAGACTACCTATATCCATCGATAACTTAAGGTCGTCTGCAAATAACAAACGTCTTAATTTCTTCACAACATTGGGTAAGTCATTTATCATGATTAAAAACTCCAAAGGTCCTAGATTCGACCCCTGACTCACACCAGACTATGTAAAATATGGTTTTGTCTTATGACCCTCATATTCTACATACTGTTGCCTATCTGTCATGTAGCTAGCGAAAAAACTCAATAAGTGTGGCGTGAAAAAAAATTTGCCATTATTTATAGTAATATGTTATTATTAACCAAATCAAATGCTTTTTTGAAATCAAAATAAGCAGTTTGTCCCCCACTATCTACTACTGGTATTATATCGGTCACAAGCGCTAGAAGGATACTTTCAGTGCTCCGAGCCGGTCTAAACCCGTACTGCGCTTCCAACAGCTGTGTGTTTATCTTTTGATATAAGCTTTTGTATATAGCCGACTCAAATACCTTGGCTGGAGTAGATAGGACTGCTACCGGTCTAAAGTCCTCTACACTGGTCCTTGTGGTTCATTATTGCAGATGGATATAGACTATATATATATATATATATATATATATATATATATATATATATATTCTATATCCATCTGCAATAATGTACCTTTCAAAAAGGTGAAAAAATTTTCAAATGCAGTGGTTCCGGAGATTACCTTTCCTATACAAACTCACAAAATTCGTACTCTTTCTTCATAATATTAGTAGGTAAACAAATTTATGTCTCTTATTGAAAATTCATTCATTAACAATTTTGAAAACACAATATTGAAGGTAAACAGCACCATATTAATGAAAAGATTGATGTTGATGATTGTTGTGCTGTTTTTTTACCACTCTTCCCTACCAGTATTTACTTAAATAACGTCAGATTTAAAGATTTTTCCGAAATCAGAAATCATAATTTTTTTATTTGCTTTAAACATGGTAGTGCAAAGATGTTAACATAGTGGTACGTCCTCATGTTTGTTGTGCTTTTTTTACCACTCTTACCAATACTGGTAGTAATTACTTAAAATAACGTCAGATTTAAAGATTTTTCAGAAATCAGAAACTTTTTATTTGCTTTAAACATGGTAGTGCAACGATGTTAACATAGTAGTACGTCCTCATGTTTGACTTATAATTGTCATGCAAATTTAAAAGTAGTTAAATTTTAGTCTAATTAGAGCTAAAAATAAGTTAATAGACTAAACAGACAACTAATGTAAACATGAGTCACAGACAGAACATTATGTGTCATTATTTAAAAATTGTATAATATTTTATGTCAATTTATTCAAGTCATAAAATAAACACAGAAAAGCTACAAACACAATTACAATTCAAAAACAAAAAAAAATCAAAAACTTGGTCATCTAATTATTCCTGGACTGAATAAAAGCACCTAGTGAAAAGCCAGTTCAAAGTCAGTGAAAAGCAGTTTCCAGTCTTATATGTAATAACCGTTATTTAAAAGACGGTAAAAAATACACGAAATTATATTAATGTAAAACAGTTGTAAATTCAATAAATAATCAAAAACTACTATATTGTACATAATCGTACTGTATTTTTTATTATTTGTTGAAAGAAATATCGTCCGTGACGTCGGAAGGAGAACAGTTACAAAGCCATACGGACACTCGAGCTTAGCGTTAAATTTTGTGTGTGATTTATCTAATTATTAATAATAATGTAAGCTATTAGAACGTTGGAAAGTGTTCAACATCAAAGAGCTGCAACTTCTGTACGTAGTAAGTACTATTGTATATTATAATATAATATTATATTATAATATACAATAGTACTATTTTCTCTTTATATAGATAACATCGATATTTTTTACCTGTATGGAATAATACTAAAAAGGTCAGTGCTATAAACAAGTTGTTACTGTATTTTTTTAGATAGGTACTTTATAAAAAGAATTCAAGTATGGTTGTACTGTACACTATATGTATATATGTATACTTTACAGTTTCGGTTAAAGTCGCTCGTTTAAAATATGATAAAAATAAATTACAATAATATAATATATACTTACTACTACTACACTACTACACATTAATAGTATTTATTAAATTAGTATTATAAATTATATATTATATTATATATAATATTAAATATTAAAAATTTCCGATACTAAAAAATTCTAAATTAAATATATATATATATATATATATAGTATCAGTTCAAACTAAAACTGTTGATACTTTTTAAAATATTGGATTTTCGATATATCGATAAATAAACTTATATATAAATCTCCGATATTGATATATTTATAATTATCGATATATGGAAAATGCTATATTTAAAAAAATATCAACAATTTTAGCTTGAACTGATCAGTTGAACTGACCGTGTGAGGAGGCCATTGCTCTTAGCACTCTTTCATGTTTTCTCTTTACTAAAATTAAAAAGTGAGTTGCGTCAAAATCACTGTATAACATTTCTTTAATTCAAATAGCCCAGAAACGTACATATTGAGCAAGCTCTGTGTGATTCTGATGTTTTGGTTGAAAGCATTTTCAAATTTTAGCGCCAACTTGTTTTTAAAAGAATAAAAATATTTTTTGAGTGAGCCGTGTTCGCTCAGGAGCTAAGCGCTTGCTGTAAATTTCACAGTACGCGAACTACCCGGGTTCGATCCCCGCCAGCACCTGCGAAATAATGAATTTCGAAATAGAAAATCATCGTCAGACATTTCCTTGCTCTAAAACCCACTCATAAATAAGAGGAGGCTTGTACCCAGGAGTAGGACGTACATAGGTTGTAACTTTAACTTTGACTTTTTAAATGGAATTTTTTTGTTCTGTTTCTTTTTTGTCAGTACCTAAACTGATATACACGAGTATTACCGATTTTAGTGATGATTTGGCATGATCATCATGTTTAACACGCGAAATCGGGATCGCAAAACCAAACATCTTGTAAGTTTGAATATATTGCCCGTCTTTGGATTTTAAGTCAGACATAATGACAGGAACACTGTCAAAATGTTGACAAACTGGTTATGAGAAGTAAATTGCTTGTGCGATAGTATTGTCTCTGTACTTACAAACCCTTCATCCAGAGTGGTAAATAAGACTGCTGTACCTACAGGTGAATTTTTGAAAAAGTCTGTCAGTCCAGCAGTAGTCTAAAATGCATTTAATACGTAAATTATTATTAGTACGATCACTATGTACTCATATATAAGTCCTACCAGAAAAGTGCTTTAAAACTAAAGCACAAAATGGGACCTCCTTAGCGGTAAACGCGCAAGCTTGCCTTTTGGGATTGAACTGGACTAGAATTAGTGGCTCCACTCCTAGACTTTGATCAAAAATTCAATTTATTTCAAAACATTCAATCATGCCATAAAATTTAAAAAAGTGGCCGCGCGTTGGGTTCCTCGAAAGTTAACATACGCCCGAATGTTAAAAGAAAGCATGAGTTGACATTCAAAAGCTAAATTTAGCACTAGTTAAAAAATATCCAGATTCTTTTTGCGCTCGTTTCGTAACCGTAGATGAAAAGTGGGTATACAATTTTGACTCGGAGGCGAAAAACCAAAGCAAGGTCTGGAAAAACTGTCCTCCCATCCAGCCAAGATCTTCAAGGTTTCTGCGTTCGCTGGAATACTAATGGTCTCCATTTTCTGGAATGCGGAACGGTATGATAATGATCGACCATTTAATTAAAGGAAAGACAAGAACCGGAGATTATTAAGCATCATTAATAAAAAGCTATGCGCAGAACTAAGGAATAAACGTCGTACAGAGCTTTGTAGATTGTTCATTTATAAAATCTATTATTTTATTTAAGCTACGCCTTACGTAATAATTGGTGATGACGTGCTAGTAGAGGTAAAGTGTACTATTACAGGATACGAAAAAGCCTAATGAATACAATTGAGGCTCATAAATTAAAAATATTGAAGTATGATTTAAATTCTAACACCATAACCATTAACAAAAAATGATTTTTATTACTAAATACACGTTATGAAACAGCAAATATGTCTCCTTGGAGATTGGGTGAGTGAAAATGAACCTATATGTTTTGAAGGCATTTAAAAAGACGGCAATATCTGGAAGATAAAAATGAAACGAATAATAGTAAAATTTTATGCCATCAAAAACATAACTTGTAAAAAAAGTAGTTAGCTAACCTAACAACATTTTGTAGTGACCATATCAATGTTAAAAATCTTTTATGTTTTAAATAAATAGATTGACTTGGCCATCGCATGAAAACACCAATGTATCTCACAAGTAATACATATTATAATGATTTCTTAAATTTACGCGAACACTACACGTTGAATAAAAACTATTATTTACGGATTTTATCGTGTTTAATTACTTTAATTTATTTTTATTATTATCCCGATGTTTCGGGTGCTTTACAGCACCCATGGTCACGGGGGGGACTGAGATGTTTGACGTCCCAATGTCATAGTTAGTCCGGCTACCTTCAGTTTTTTTATTATTAATTTTTTTTAATTTTTGGTCCGATTTACGCGAAACGTTGGGATAATAATAAAAATAAATTAAAGTAATTAAACGCGATAAAATCCGTAAATAATAATTTTATTCAATACATATTATATTAATTGCTTAGTGCGATTGCCAAGTCAATCTATATATTTAATACATAAAAGATTTTTAATATTGATATGGTAACTATAAAATGCTGTTAGGTTAGCTAATTACGTAATAACTTAAAACAGAAGGACCCTAAGTAGGGACTGAATAAATTAACGGACTTGGTATTACATGGATCTCGCAGCTTTTTACTGTAGAAGAACTGAGTTGCGAGACTTGGTTTTTTTACAAGTTATGTTTTTGATGGCATCTCATTCTTTTTGTAGATAAGATAGCCCTAATTTTTTTCCTTTCCGGTACCTTCTACTTCTTGAATACCAACAACGTAGCTATCTACACCTATTATAACTGTACAAGTACACTGATTCATTCACTGCAAATGTAACTTAGTAATTCTATATGTTTATATGGGATTACAAAGTTATTTTTACAGTTGGTGTATCTAGAAAACTGGACCGAAATTAAAAAATATTTTAGTTTTTCCTTGATTTATACACTAAACACTGATTATATTCTAAATTTGAAGCTTCTATGTCTGCTAGAAGTGCCTTAGAGTTTTGATGATTCGGTCAGTCAATGAGTGACAAAATTAAGAAACTTTAACAAATTATAATTCTTAAACCGTTAGTTAAAATTAAATGAAATTTGAAACATACCATGTTAACCTGTTAGCTCGCGAGGCCACGTAATATGACACTCCCGTTCGCTCGCGACCGTAATGGCGGGAAAATTTGCAAATTAGCAAATTTTTTGCTATATTGCAAATTTTGCTATATTTTCACTTTGAGACAATATTTATGGATAAAACTTACAGGAATTCTTGTTGAATGTATAAACTATTGAATAAAATTATTTTGGTTGCTAGAAATTATAATAAAATTCATAATGACTACTACTGGTTACTGAAAATTCAAGCTTCTAGTTTTATCCACTACGAAGTTATAGGGGGTCGAAAATGGCCTGAATTGCTTCGAGAAAAGTATGGCACTGCCGTGCCCCCAGATTTAGAATATTTAGTTTTCAGAAATAGTAAGCGCGAGGAGTTCACGAGGTATGCTGATTAATTTTATTGCAAGATAAAGAAAATGTGAAGCTTACATCACTATTGCACAGAAAATCGCACCACCAACACTGGTGGAAACTACTAACACTAGTATCGCGTGCAATATCGATAGTATGTTTCGACATAATTATTATTTTTAAATAAATATTTACTACGTTTCGTTTCATGATCATTACTTTAACATATTGTTATACTAACACTGTTACAGAATAGGATTAAACACACGATTTCAATTATACCTATATTTACTTACTAAAAACCTGTAATGTCTGCGAAAATGGTTCATAACATACATTTTTTTACATTAATTAATACATTAACCGAAAGATGTTTATCAATACATTCCAATTTCAGTATGATTTTACTATCCTGTTAGACTTTCATATCGCACCTCCGATAAAATGCGGTTACAACTGGAAAATCCTGGATTTTTATTCTTGTAGTATTAAATATGTGATACAATTTATGTACAGGATGTTAGTGTAAACACCGTTATCCTTGAAACCAGTGGTTTGGTTTCACTTATAGAACGTAAATTCAATGAAAAATAACACCATTTTTTAAAGTAAAATCTCAATTTTTCCTTAATTCCTTAATTCCTTTCTGCCTGTCCTAAGCCAGGATAAAAGTATGAAGGAAAAGTTACATCACAGGTTATGTGTAACTATTGTGTTTTTATTGGAATGTAGTGTAGGTAGCTAGTGCGGGCGGTGATCTTTACAGTGATTACGTCACTCGGGCGCATAGGGTATCCATGAATTTACGGACGGTGTCGGACAGAAACTTTTTAAATTTTATGAAAGAAAATAGCGTTTTTTTAAATTCATTGCATTTACGTTCTATAAGTGAAAACAAACCACTGGTTTCAACGATAACGGTGTTTACACTAACAGCCTGTGTAATTGTGCAGCGTATTGTGCCAGTGTTTTTCCTGTCATGACAATTGCTTTTCCATATAGTGTTCTTCATTTTTTCTGTTGAAGACATTGTTTGTCTTTTGCGTTTTCATAAGCAATACATAGCTTATAGCGATCCTTTTTTGGCACAAGAATACTAATTTGAACTCTGTGTTAAAAACATTCGCATAATTGAAATCATCATTGTCATCAGTGGTACCAAAAATATGACGGTTTAAAAAATACATGTTTTTATTGACCTTACTGTACTTTCATGTACAACACTGCCGCAAATTAATGAAATTCGTTGAGTTTTTGGTGTTCTATTATTCTTCACAGACTTCCATTAAAAATGCAGTAGAGTATAGGTATTTAGTGTACTTTTCTGCAAAAAAAAAACTTATGTATGTAGACCTAAGTGGCCAACTATTTCTAAAATATGCACAGTTAGTACAGTTTACAAGATGGTATAATACATAATTTTATCCGAAAATAGAAAATTTAAAAAAAATCTTATCTTTTCTTTAACAGTGAAAATGAAAAAGGCGTTCTTGAGTGAAAGAGTCGTTTTTATTGTAGTAAAGATCATATAATATCGGTATTTACTACCCCATCTTTGGTTTATTACGATTTAAGAGACAGCGATAGGTAGAGGGTGAGTGAGCGAGAGAAGAGTATAATGTTAATACATTGTACCTTTTCTTATGCGACTGGGCACGTAACAAAGGCAAGTATTAAGTGCGTCTCTCGACTTGTTGGGTGTCGCATTTGCCAAATCACAGAGAACTCCAAAAGGAATGCCTTTTGGAGTTCTCTGTGATTTTAAAATCAGTGTTATAACCTCAGACGAAATAAAAACTCAAGACAGAGCGCTGTCAACAAAGAAGTGAGGTCGGTTTGGTAAACATGTGTGCACTAAGCGAGTGTTGCCGTGCAGTAAAAATTTATTACCCTAATATATTATTGTCTAAGTACTATCAGGATGAATTGATAAGTAAAAAGTTGGCAATTTTTTCAATTGTATACCTCACTTTAAGAAGTAGTATGTAAGTATAATTGATAGAATCAGGCGTTACTTTGCGGAAATCCATTATATTAAATAATTTATTATGTATGTAAGTATGTTTATTTCGACTAAGAAGGGGAAAAATATATTATTACAATAGTAATATAAAGAAACATGTTTTTATTTTAATAACCTTTTTGTTGAGTCAATTTTTGAAATATTGCCGTTTACTGTCCTCCGTGTTGGAAATTGTTTCCAATTTAGAAATATGGTGGAAACGAATTGATAAATATTTTTCAATTATGCATCTTATTAAACTTATTTTATGCTCTTGACCAGCATAATTGTACTCAGTCTCCAATTTAGAGAAAACGTTGTCAGTATCAATAAATCGTTTTGAAATATTAATAACAACTGATTTGTGTTGGTTTTCGGTAACTATCACTACGCTTTCATTACATAATTTACGTACAACAGTTTCAAAAATTATGCAAATTTCAAAAAGGTCTTTCGACGGAAAGATTAAGCCACCTTTATCTTTTAAAGATATCAGTTTATGGAAGTCCAATATCTCATCCGACTGTAAGCGAGCTAGCCACGTTTGACACTTCATGACCCTTGACAAGTAATGCGCTTTACTTCCTGATATATATACGATAATTTATTTATTTCGGATGGGCAACCTTAAAAATATAGATTTTTGAAGTGATGATAAAACATGAAAAAACAAAAAAAAATAATGCGTATTTACACTACAATAATTTTATAAATATTATAAGTAAAATAGAAATACATTAAATAGAATTACATTAAGTTTCGCGTCACATTAATAAATTACCGAATAAATGGGGACTACTGTGACGCTCTCTAGTGGCAACACTTGTCGACGTTTTATGTTCCAAGCTGTCAGAATAAATAATAAAAATGATTAATTAAAAATTTGGATTTTTATGTATACTTACGTATGAAATGTGATTCCATCCTGTTTTTTATTTCTGGAAGATTGGTTTTTACACTCTTTCACAACACAATTCGGCATTTTTTCTTTAAAAACTGCCAATTATTATAACCTGAAACTCTGTGCGCTGGAATAGCTCGAATGAGAAGCTAAGGCGTAGTTTCGTTATATTTGTGTGCGTGAAACTGTGTATGTACAAGGCGAGGCGTAGTTTTACCTGCCTCAGTGCGTTGTTTGACGGGGCTCTGTCTTGAGTTTTTATTTCGTCTGAGGTTATAACGACGACTCCTGGCTATTTCATTGGGCTCTTAGTTTCGTTTTGTGATTTAACCCTTCAATCCCCATAAAAATCATGCATAATGGCCATAAAAATAAAGACAAATACTTTTCATGCATGATCTGCACAGCTGGCAACTCTCAAGTCCGTATCTAATGCAAGAAGAAAGATCACAATACCAGTTCAAAATAAATTTTTGGACTGGTATATTAAACGGAAAAATCATTGGTCCATTTAAACTGCCCGGAAACTTATCTGGACAAAGTTATTTGAATTTTCTACAAAATGTTCTGCCAAATTTAATGAAAGAAGTGCTTGAGGAAGTGAGACAATTCCACTGCCTACAAAATGATGGTTCTCCTGCATATTATGCTGCAAACGATCCTATTTTGTGGCCTCGCGATCCCCGGACTTAAATCCGCTAGATTTTTTTTGACTGGGGCTGTCTAAAAGAACAGGTGTACTTTAAGCCTATTTCAAGTTTGGAAGAATTGCGCAGTCGTGTGCAGGAAGCCACTTCAAAAATAACTGGACGGCGCTACGCATGATTTCTAAGAAGAGCATTTATAAGAAACTTGTATCGGAGTCGGTGGCAGAAAATTTGACCACCTGTTATGAAATAAAGGTTGATTTATGTACAACTTAAGGCTTTTATTATGACAATTTAAGACAAGATAATTTTTTTCTTTCTTCAGTCGAATTTATTCCTTTTGTATGTTAACGTTAAATAAAATTATGTATTATACCATTTTGTAAACTGTATTAACTGCGCATATTTTTGAAATAGTTAGCCACTTAGGTCTTCATACTTTTTTTTCACGAATGGCTCTCAACCTTCTGTCAAAATTATTTTTTATAAAGTTTTATGCTGAAAATTCAGGTTTTTTTTGCAAAAAAGTACAATAGATACTTATACAATTTACTGTATTTCTCATAGAATAGTTTGTGAGAATAAGAGAACATCAAAAACGCGACGAATTTCATTAATTTGCGGCAGTGGTGTACATGAATGTACAGTAAGGTCAATAAAAAAAATATATTTTTTAAGCCTTCGTATTTTTGGCGACACTTGGATTTTTTGTATTTTTAGTTGAGGGCCTGATACTTGTGCCATTAGGTGCTAGATTTCCACGTATGTACTTACTCATCTCGAAATCTTTTTTTAATATGTGGTAGAGCTATGCTGCAGTTATATTAGTAGTATAGTTGTAGCACGAATCGGTCGCCTCGACCAATAATAATATCAGTGGGATCGAGAATACCAGTGTGAAATTCACACTCTCACGGCGTTAAAGAACTTTTATTGTAAATAATAAATTTCGAAATTATTATTTTGTCATCTTGAGTTCAACTGAGAACCAATTTTACGAAATTCCACTCACGACCGGGATTGCGGGGGGCGTTATAACGAAAGTTTAAAAAAAAATTTAATTATAGTTTGGACTATAATGAATTATAAAATTAAACTGTAGAATTGTATTGTGTTTATTGGAGTGAGTTCCTGGCTGGCTTAAAAACTAAATTGGACCCGATAGGAGACGCTATAGTTGAAATCTAGAAATCACGGTGTGTAAGTGCGAAGCTGGGGCAAATCGATAGTAAATAAAATTAGTATTCATATTGTTAACCATCTAATATATTCGTGCTGAAACCGGTAATGGCGAAATACAGTTTATATATAAGAAGCAATAAATGTTTTAATTTAGTTGCTTGCTGGGCTTATAAAAGCTATAACATGTGTTCCGATTATATATATTTTATAAAAAATAGCATCGGTTAAGTAAAAATGAAAAGTATAGCAATATTATACATAGTCCTGACTGTCATAAAGTTGTCAATATCACACTGTTACTGGAGCGAAAATTGTCATTATAAATATTTTTCAAGTAAAACACCATACCAGTTTGTCAGGGGAGATATCAGAGATTCAGTGGTTAAAATAAAAGGTAAGAAATTTCGATTATTCCTGTTGGTTTTTTTTTGGTAATTCATGAATAAAATTTCAATAGCTAAATTATTTAAAACTTGTAATTTAACGTGTTCATAATATCGGTAGGATGTAAAGAAATTAGTGTCTGGGGATTAGTAAGGCATGGAAAAAGAAATCCAGGAATTTCATTTGCACAGAATATATTAGATGCGATAACATTAAAATACGCTATAAAATTAAACCATGAAAATGGTAAAGGCTCTATGTGTGCCCAAGATGTGGAAAATTTATATAATTGGGAAGCAGATCCAAACATATTTAAAAATATTCACCAAATTACTGAAGAAGGCTATCAAGAAATGTTTGGTTTAGGATACAGAATCAGGAAAGCATTTAAAAATTTACTTACGTCCTTGGATGACAAACATTATAAGCTACGTTCAGCATATGGAGATTGGATAGAAAACGGCGTTAAAGGATTTGTGGAAGGTTTTGGAAATACGTCAATGATAATTGAAAAACCAAACGCCAGCTATGACATAATAGCTGTAGGTATAAAAACATAGAAAATTGTTTTTCAAATTATTAACTTATTTGCAATGTCGTTATTTATGATTTACCTATTAAATTTTAGCCCTATGAAGCTTGTGGTTTCTACGTAAAGGAAGTAAGAAATAATATAGAAACATTCGCAGAAGCATATAAGTATCAAAATACATCAGAGTATCTTGCAGTAAGTTTTCCTTGTTAATATGTTTAATTATTCATACGTCCTTTTAGAAAATTCAAGTTTTGTGTTCAATGATTAGTGAAGATAAGTTAATATTTTGATTATAAATTATTTATAGATATTTCCATTCTCCTCAAACTCGTAGGGTATATTATAGCCTAATTATTCTATACTAAATTCTAGGCAAAAAACAGAATTCAACAGCGAACGGGCATTAATTATACATTGACAAAGGAGAATATGACAGCCTTATATGATTTATGCCGCTATACCTCTTCAGGTTTAAACAACATACTAAGTCCTTGGTGTGCGATATTTACTAAAGAAGACATACAAGTCCTTGAGTACGAAAGCGACTTAAGGCATTTTTATAGAAATGGTTATGGTAACCATATCAATGAAATATTTGGACGTATTCCCCTAGCAGACTTGCTAGAAAGTTTTAAAGCAGCTAAAATTGGAGAAAGAAAGAAGCTTACTGTGTATTTTACTCACGCTACTATGATGGACATGGTATACTCTGCACTTGGATTATTTAAAGACGACATACCTCTAAATGGTACTTTTAGAAATCCTGAAAGGAAGTGGAAATCATCTAAATTAGCTCCCTTTGCTGCCAATTTGATAGCAACTTTAAACAGGTTTGTAATCAAACAATGATTGTTTCAAATATTTCAGCCATAATTATTATTTTTACATAATGCTAGCTAGCCCGGCAGACGTTATTCTGCCCTTTCTCGTTGCTTACACTTTTCTATAGACTTATTTAACGTAATACGTATAGATAAATCCTCTTTATGACTAATAGAACCACCGCTATCGTTATGACAATAAACTTAAAAAAGGGAAAAACATAACCCTTCTTGAATAAAACTATTATTTACGGATTTTATCGCGTTTAATTACTTTAATTTATTTTTATTATTATCCCGACGTTTCGGGTGCTTTACAGCACCCATGGTCACGGGGGGGGGGGAACTGAGATGTTTGACGTCCCAATGTCATAGTTAGTCCGGCTACCTTTTTTTAATATTAATTTTGGTCCGATTTACGCAAAACGAGCTTATAGTATCATGAAGTCTTGCAGTGGTATGCTTGGGTTTTGGTTTAATTTTGTTAATTATAGGATTATAGGACGCTCCGGGAAGTCTGCAGTCTGCGAACATGTTCAAGATCGTCCCTACCATTACATTAGATTTGATAAACCACAAATTCTCGCAAAAGAACACCGATTCTTTCTTCGATTCAAAATGAAAAAACATCCAAATTTCAATAGAGAAGATGGTTGGGTGCTACTATCTACTTGGGATCCTATAATTAACAAAATTAAACCAAAACCCAAGCATACCACTGCAAGACTTCATGATACTCTAAGCTCGTTTTGCGTAAATCGGACCAAAAATTAATATTAAAAAAAACGGATGTTAGCCGGACTAACTATGACATTGGAACGTCAAACATCTCAGTCTCTCCCGTGACCATGGGTGCTGTAAAGCACCCCAAAACGTCGGGATAGTAATAAAAATAAATTAAAGTAATTAAACGCGATAAAATCCGTAAATAATAGTTTTATTCAATGTGTAGTGTTCGCGTAAATTTAAGAAATCATAACCCTTCTTTTTTAGTCTTCTGTAAGCGGATAAAAATTTACTTATATGCTATATGCCATCATTTACTGTGTACACACCAAATTTCGTAGAAATCAGTCCAGTATTTTTGACGTGAATATTGAACAAATAATTTTTCTACAGATTTATTAAATATATAAAGGAGACTGATAAGCTTTCATACATTCTTGGGCCCAGATGGTAAAAAGATGAAAGTGATGTCGACCAATAGCTTATATATTATCAAAACATCACTGAAAACTCGGCGGATTTTGGCAATCTGAGAATAGTTATATATAGAGATTTAGTAAAAGTGAGGTTCTGCAACAAATTGGCAACAACCTGAACTAAACGGCTGATTTTTGAAGTGCGATTGCTATATTTTATTAGACAGCTGTTTACTATATTAATTTCAGTATTTATTGTACTGTATGGAGTGGAAGGATAATAGGAAACTCACAAATAGATTGAAAGATAACAAAGGTTAGGCGATGTTTATAAAAAAATACGTGTGGCACTCGGTGACTGTCGCGGTAAAGCTATTGCATAGCATTTTTTATCAACTTATGCAATTATAATTATTTATTTATTTTATTTATGCAGTTAAGTTTTTGATATTAAATCAAGTTACACTTTTTGAGCGTGGTGGCCGCTAAGAAAACAAATTTTTTTCTCTTATTGAATAAATGAGAAGTAATGTAATATTGTTTAAAATATTTTTAATATCTTACAATACATGTAGGTTATTCAGGATTTTTTATCATTGAGTTAGCAGCTAGTGTACACGCATACGTCTAGTCGCACGCACACAAACACCGTGCCGAACTCTGCCGAGTGCCAAAGTCTGCCGAACTGAAACGACGTTAGACGATGCACGGCTTTCAACGCCACACCTCCGTGCCCGTCGGAGTGGGGAGCGTGAGGTTTTTTTTCGTTACGGAATTTCTGGATTCGGTCCCCGCGCTCAAGGCCCGCGATAGAAGTTATGCAATAGCTTAAAAACACCTTTTTATCTATCTTTCATTAGTCTTTTACAACAAAATCCCAGAAAATATGCAAAATTTGACATACATAAAGTTTAAAAACTTTATAAAACTAAGTTTGTATAAAAAGGGTTATTATTATATTAAGTAAATTATGGACGATAATAATCCCTGGGAAGGGTGATAGCTACCAAGCTATTTCTAATTTGTTTTGTGTTGTTAATTGTAACATACATGACTTTAAGCTATTATTTGAAAAAAAAAATAGTTCCGCTGGGATTCTTGCTGATTCTTCCCAGGAGAGAGAGATTTCTTTGAACCAGTAGTGAATGAAAAAAGTGACTTTCAATCAGTATTGTTTACAATCTGTGTTAATAAAAAGTGATATATATATATATATATATATATATATATATATATATATATATATATATATATATTAATTTTTTTGTTATTTTTTTTTTCATTTGAATTTTTTGAATTTTCTTCTAGATGTTCAAATGGCGAGTCGACAGATTATAACGTCGTGTTTTATATGAACGAAGAACCTTTAGAATCGATCTGTAATAAAGGCGTTTGTTCATGGGAAGATTTTGAAATAAGACTTAATCCTTTTATTAACACTACGACGAACTTTTGTTAATATAAAAAAATTGTTATGTTGTTCTAGTATTTAAGTAAAGTATTTTAGAATAACTAGTCCTGATTTCTGCTGTTCAAACTACCTAAGTAGAAAAAAAAATTATGCACTGTAAAATTATTATATATAACATTTCATTTCAAGTCGTTAAAACTTAAGAAACTACTTTATTTTAATTCATTTTAATGGTACAAATGATCTGAAGCGTTTCTTTATTAATTCAGTATAATTTTTATCATGTTCTGTTTTTTTAAAGTGCCTACACTATGACTTAAACAATACCGGACAAGATCTTCAAACATATGCGCCCATCATAAAAAATTTTTCGGCTTAAACTAAACTTTATATAAAATACGAGAAAATTCAATGACTAAAATTTATATAAGTCACATTTTATGAAGCTTACAAAAAATTTGTGAAGCTCAAAATCCTGCCGTTTTTCTCTTTAAATTAGTTGACTGCGTCTGTTTTATTATTGTTACACTATCATCAGTGTAACAGCTCATTAAAGTGTAATGTTGGACGGTGTTCAATTAAGAGGAGACGTGTTACTCAGTTTAAGACTTCAATTATACTACTCACTGAACTACACTACTAATAGTGTGGAAGCACATGCACTACACCTACCCCGATACTTAAAAAAAAGAAATGTCCTCTATATATTTTTTACATTTTATTTTCTTGATAGATATAATAAAATCAATTTGATTTATGATTACAGGTAAATTACATTGTGAAATGCAATATTTTATCATAATATTATACGAAATCTGAAGCTTATAACATAATATTAAATTTAATATAGAAGATAAAAATAAAATGTTACTGAGGCTTTAAATTTATATAATTTCTAAATGGAGTAAAATAAAATAGTTAAACAAAATATAAAATTAATTTAATTAAAAAAATATTGTTTCATGATCGTGATCAAGGTTATACATAATATTATTATTGTGAAGTGCCGGTACCCGGCACGAGTAGGTTTTTCAAAAATACTATCTGTCTCACATCGCTCGCTACGTATCGCCGTCGTTCGATAGAGAGAGTTGCAAATGTCGGCATAATTGCCTACATTTTTTTTTAAAATATTGTTTCGAGCGATAACGTTTCTCACCCCTAGACCTTTACGAAATGAGACAATGTTGATCTCATTAGATTTAGTATACCTTAATTTAGGTCTGTACATTTTTCTTTTTTAGTAATTCTGTTTAAGTTATTTAAAAAAAAACGCTCGAGGAAGTTTTAAGGTCAAAATGATAGATATTTAGTTGCTAATAACGTATATCGTATGCAATATTTCCTAAAAATAAAAACGTACGGACCTAGTTTTTCATGATATCCAAAAAATTCCAAAAACTTTGAAAATTATATTGTATTTACGGAAGAGAAAACGTTATCCCTTTTTGTATAAAAATTTACAGTTTCACAATCCTCTTAATCAACTTTACAACCCCACGTTTAAGATGAACTTAGCACATATCTTACCATATTATACCATATATTAATATTTTTTATTATTTATTTCCTCTCGAGATATATTACATGAATTTTGTGTATATATATATATATATATATATATTTATTTATATATATATTTATATATATATATATATACTACTCTTTATTTTAACACCTCGTTCTATATTTTCACGGGTTCAGACATGTAATTATGTTTATATTTATTTATTTCTTTTATTTATTAGCATTTCACACTAAAACCTTCACGCAGACGTCTCGCGTATAGCATGATCAAGTATATAATGAGAAAATAATAATGCGTTTTGCGTTTAACTTGACATCAATTATATGTATTTTTCATCTCTTTTAAAACCTTGCTATCTATGAAAGTTCTCATTGGCTTTTTAGCATTTCTATAGTACCCGGTTGCGCACCCGACTATCCGTGAAATAGCTACTTATCACCAATATCTTGTGCTTTACCTATTATCATTCCGTGATTTTTTCATTGCTGTAAAAAGTTAATATTTTAATTCACTCTAATCAATGTGTATAAAACATTCACTGAATTTATTTTTATCAGTCAATAAATTATACAATCCTTGCCATTCAACACAAAACTTTAAGCATCTTAACCGGCAGCGACGATGTGAAACGGTGCGCAGATGAGCGGTACGAGGATTAGCGGGCTAAAAATGTACTTATATGAATGGCTGTTGTGAAAAAAAGTTTCAAAGTTCAAGTTTACAAAGAGATATTATTATAAGCAGGAATTTTTAAAATCATTTTCAAATTGAATGTAGTTGGTTTTGTTTAACTTTTCTAAGCTTTGAGTTTGATGTCGATTTAGTTTATTTCGTATTTCGTAGAATTACTTAAGTGTGGTGTAAAGTCTAGCCAGTAAATATGTACTTTATGGTGATTTATTAGTTGTTTTAATTAATCGGTTGAAGTCTAAGTGTTGCTGAAAATGGTGTGTCCTAAGAAGCGTCCATAATCGCCTAATATTTCTGTGTATCAATTAACTGTCAATAATATAATTAAAGTAAAAAAAAGGTAAAATTTCAGCCTATATACGTCCCACTGCTGTTCACAGGCTTCCCCTCATTTCTGAGAGAGTTTTAGTTAAATTTAATTAATATAAATTAATCTTTACAAAAATAGTTTTATTTCCAAACTATTAAAAGTAATTCTGTGTTCCGTTCCAATTTTCTACTTATGTATTAATGGTAATTTTAATTTTAATCTTACTCTCACGTTTTGTGATAATCCTATCCTATACCTTTAAACGAGTAATTCTATATAATCGGAATCTCGGAAACGGCTCCAACGATTTGTTTTTAGGCAATGAAAAACTGCTACAATATAAGAAGGAAAATTTTGGCAGTAAAATAATGATCGTAATAGCTCATGTAGGATATCCGGCGGGCTCGAAATCGAGGCAACCTGGTTCGCGTCCTGTCTTCGGGCCGACTTTTTTCTTTTTTTTTTCAAATTCCCTTCTTTTGTGAGAAAATCTGTTATTTCGAGCCCTCTTATTAGTATTATTTTAAAACACGAAAATTTAAATTAAACTAATTGCACTCATGATTTTTTATTCAAATAACCAGTTTAGTTTTTTCTATTATGTCAATAAGATCAAAAAATATTACTCGTGTTTCATCAGTATGTAATTTGTTTCTTAATATAATTTCTAAAATACACGATTTCCAAAAAATACATCCAGGTATGTACTTACTTGTTTAATATGTAATCTAATAGAAATTGTAATAATACGTTTTAGAACTTTGAAAAATTTGGAATTTTGAAAAATTCCAAAACGTATAATTACTATTTCCATTCCAATTTTCTACATTTAGATGTAGAAAGTTGCAATGGAAATAGTTATAAATGAAAATAATATGTAATATTGAATGCGAGAGTGAGCATATTATATTTACTATACTCTTTGGTTTAGTTGCCGTGCGTATCAGTACTAGTTTTTTTTTATTAACTAGCTTTACGGCTCTGGGTTCATCATTCTTTAAAATAGGAGCGGCACTCCGTCTACGGCCAAGTTCCCGCCAAAACCCTGTCAGTACTTGTCGTCGATCATTTTATAGACCAAGTATATACATACATGATCCTTATATTACATTATGTTGTACAGAGTGGATCATTGTACGTTTGTTTGATGAAGCGATTAGAAACTATCCATGTTTGTGGAATACTTCTTTAAGATTTTACAAATGAAACGAAACTAAGGACGCTGCGTGGGAGTAAATTGTGAAAGAAAAAAATACAAAGACGGTAAGTAATAATAAAGTTTTATTTAAAAAAAATGGGTTACTACATGCAGGTTATTACTGTGCCTGATGAATTCGTGACGTTAATATATTGCCATGACACTTTTCCCTTATTATTGAAATAGGAGCAGCATTTCTCTCTAACTTGACAAACATCATTTGGCTCGGCGTCGATGGTAATGTTAGGAATGTATAGAAGAGTAGTTGTATTATTGCTAAAAGACAAGGAGTCACGCTGTCTTTCTATTAACACATTATGTAATACAATAGTAGTTTTTATGACTTTGTCCACTGTTTCACGTTACATTCAAAGTATTTACGAAAAACATACCATTTTTGCACCAATACACCAAAAGTGGATTCCACAATTCCACGTGCTCTCGAAAGTCTATAGTTAAATAACCGTTTTTGTTCATCTAATTGTCCTTGCAGATATGGACGCGTTACAAAAATATATGCGATAGACAATCTGAAATCAAAACACATGAATGGAGATCATGAAATACCTTTTGACATACATTTTAAAAAGAGATAGAGGGCAAGTTCTAAAGAGAATTTTGCATCACAAATAATAAAACAAAATTGTTTTTTTCGAACTACACAAGCGTCATCAAGTCAAAATAACGATATTTTAAGTCACTATGACAATCCTAGTAGAAATTGCATCAGCGTCAGATTCGGGAACGAATTTAGCAACTCAATCATCATAAAAGAAGAAAAAATGAGATGAATTATTAAGTTTATTAAATAGACATAATTATAGATAGTCAAGAAATTTATCGAAGAGAAAGACAAGAATTAAAAGAACTTTTAAAACCAACGGATCACGACGATAAAGATCTATTTTTTCTTTTAATAGCAAAAACTTATAAATCAATATCACTATAGCGTGTACAGCTAAGAACACTTGGATTTTTAAGACGAATAACACGATACCTTAATTGTTGAAATCCATCCTGCCGTTTGGAAGATACGAGGTAATAAAAAAATTTACAAACATACAAGATTGCGCGAAAAACATAACCCTTCCTTGGCAGTCGGGTAAAAAAGTATTGAAATCCGAAGTCCGGGGTGAAAGCTCCAAAATCCGGGAACCTTACGCTTTCGGTCCTGGAGGGCAGGTTTTAGAGATGGCAGTCCTATAAATGAGTACCGCGTTTTTTTAATAAAATTAGAATTAGTTCCCTTTCTGTTCAATCGATGCTCGATCGATGCATTTATGTTGCGTCCTTGATACAAGGGCTACTACTATAAAAACTCTATGCTCCAGAAGCAAACTGTCAAAAAACTTATAGATAAACAAGACGCGTGGCGCCAAAATCCCAGCTCATGGGAAAAAAGAAACATGGAACGTCAAACGTGATATAATTTTTTAAAAATAGTATATTTTTATGTTCCATGCACAATATTTTTGAGGGTCTGAATAATCCCTGGCGTAATCTTGGTAACATAACTAAACTAACTGTAAAATAAAACTTTTAAAATTCGTTTATATAATAATTTATTGTAACAAAATTAAATCTTTGTATCGTAATTTTTGCATTCTTTTACCACGCAACTAGACATATTTACGACAGGCAAATCTGTCCTGCGTGCGCACTACTGTCGACCGATTCGCGTTGGCCCTAAACTGTAATTTTAGGGCCAGCGCACTGGTCTGTTTTAGTTGTTCGGTCGGCCCGGTCATTACGCTAGTAATATATAAGTCAATGACTATGAGATTTTTATTTCTGTTTGAGGAAATATTTCGCGGCATCGTTGGGTGACTAATTTCTAGATATGTGTGTTCTACGGTTGTGCAGAAGCTTATTTTCAATTTTCATTTTTTTGACAAATACGAGAGCCGTGTAGCTTCCCTTAAGGTTTCATAGCAGGGCAGCATAATGTGTACGAATCCTACAAGGACCTGTTATAGCATACATTTTATGTGCTGATTTACCACGTTTTCGGTGTTGAAGTGGTAAAGAATAGCTTCCTTGGGAAAGCTAGATTTCTGAAGTAGTCTGAGTATATTTAAAAAAAAAAATTCTTCCCGCTAATTTCAAATGCAAAGCGCTCCAAATTTCACCAAATTATGTTGCAAAATTTCGAAGTTATGTTAAAAAAATGTTTTTTTTTTTCAAATTTTATTTCCTTCGATGTTTCGCGAACGAATGAACCGATTTTTATTTTACAAACGGCATTCGACGTAATTTTTTGAGCTCCAAAAAAACAGATTTTCAAAATTTTTATTTTTGAGGTTTCTCAAAATCTACTCGTCCGAATCAGTTCAAATAATCACATGATTTCAACGAGCTTTAGCTAATATATCATTACTAATAACTTGTATAAGGACAATTAGTCTTTTTCTGAACAAGTTTGCTTCTTTAATTTAAAATAAATTTTATTTAAGTATTAATTAGTCGTCTTAAATTACATTTATTGTTATAAAATACATGACTAATTAGCAAATTATTTTAATTAAAAAATTTAATCAAAAATTTTTTAATGGGGTTTTTATTCGGAACTGCAGTCCAGGACATGGGGTTTGGACACTAATAACTAATCTTTATTAAAACTCTCTAACACCTAGCGCTCTTTCAAGAAAACGATTACGATTTACGATGTGAACTTATAAAACAAGTTTTATAAATTCAAATCGTACATATATACATAAGAGATGCAAACCAGACTAGCTAATGTCTTAGCATTATTTTTCATTTAGTCAGCACTTGGCTCCCATCGGGACATCAAGTCTTTCATAGCCATATCGTACTTTTTATAAAAAATTAAATATAATTGAGTGTTCATTATGAAAATCTTTTTCGTTATAACGATCTCACTAATATCTAATTCATGTACTGCTTCTTTTTGTCATTGGAACAGTGGTTGTCCCTACAAATACTTTGCTTCTAAATCTTCATACGACTCGATCAGAGGCGACATAAGGGACTCTATATTAAAATTAAAAGGTGAGTTGCGTCGACTTCACTGAATTACATTTGTTCAATTCAAATACCCATTATTTCTTGTTAAAGGATGCAAGGCTATTAGTGTATGGGGCTTATTTAGGCATGGAAAAAGTTATCCTTCAATGAATTTTGGGAGGGAAATGGAGGATGCGCTGGCTATAAAAAATTATATTATTTCAAGTTATGAAAAAGGACATAGTTCTCTTTGCGCACAAGACATAGAGGACTTGAGGAATTGGTCTATAGATAAAAAAATATTTAGTGATTATAACAACCTTACTCCGGAAGGTCATGAAGAATTGTTGGGGATTGGGAAACGGTTTAAGGAAGCTCTCCCGGCGTTGTTGGAAAATTTAGAAAAGGATAGTTATACTTTTCGTCCAGCTTTTGGAATTTGGATAGAAGATAGTGCAAAAGCGTTTGTTAAAGGCCTTAAAAGCAGAAACGTACATATTGATAACGCTCTATCTGAATCTGATGTCATGGCTGTAAGTATTTCAAAATTTTAGCGCCATATTGTTTTTTTTTTTTCAAAATAATAAAATAGACTTGATGAAATTTAATTGTTTTGCTTCTTTTTTCTATAGCTTGGGTAAGCCCCGTACCACCTATAAATTTTACAGAAATATTGGTTCCGGCTATGTTTTGAACCACTCGGTGACTCGGTTATTCTGATTAACGAGTTTACACGGTCGAATTAAAATTAATCATATTATAAATATTTTAGCCCTATCTGACATGCGGAAAGTACCAAATGGATGTGTTAAGAAACCCGAATGTGTTTGCTGAAGCAGCAAAGTACAAAGCTAACCTGGACTATCTGGCTGTAAGTTTATAGTCAAAACACTATTCAAAGTATATTTTGATTAAGACTGAATCATGTTTTTGTATATTTTATGATACAAATGATGATCTAAAAGTTAAGGATTTGTCGCATATTTTTTTCCGTTTTATTATAAAGTATAATATTTCCGTTTGTAGAACTTTCTTATTATAAATTTGCTTAGTAGTTAAAAATTTATTATGGCAGTGAGCTACTATTTACACATTACGGTCGTATTTACTGTAAACCTAAACTGTTGTATTGCACGAACAATATTTATAGCATATAAACTATACAAAGAGTCTTTGTATACTGTATTGTTATGATTTTTCGATATAAAACTAACAAATAGTCTTTATATACTGTAGTGTCATGATTCTTTGATATTAATTTGAACTAACCTGCGTCTTTGACGAGTATGAAATACGCGGGTTAGTAAAAATTAATTTGTATAAATATTGTGTCCTTCATACAAGTTTCCTCCCGACCATATTCTCAATTTTATTTCTCTAAAAATAGCAAGGAATTGGTGACAATTAGCGAGGAAATAAAAATATTAACTGGATACTTAATGAGATAAATCCCTTTTTTCGCTGGCTGTATTCAATCTTCTTGCTTGGATTAATTGTGACATAACACCACGTAAAATTTACATAGGTATCCAGACTGGCGATAGGAAGCAACGACAAACAGATCCTTCCTATAACTTAAGTTCCTACTAAAGCCGGCGTACGACGGTGGAAATAATTGAGATGATGAGGTGGGGCTGGAGGCTGGATTCGTCGTTAATACAACTACTAAAACTTTTTCCGTCAAAAAATATGCGACAGTCTTAACTGTCCTTAAATTATCAGATATTTGCAGAAAAATCCTTTATTATGATTTATAAGATCTTGTGATAAAATAATAAACAAATTAGCCGAAGCATTCTCCGTTGTGCTTATTAAATTAAAGGTTGTATAATCTTGATTTTCTTATGATATTAAATATAACACGGAAATAGTTTTATAGCACATTTTTAAGGGTATTTAAAAACCTAACTCAAAATAAAAGCAAGGTTTTGGCAATGTGTGTACTTAACAAAATTGTATATGTATGAAGCAATGCTTAGTTTCAAAAATTTCAATCTTTTAATAGCTTCGCTTTCTCACAATATCCACATGTTATGGTTTGAATAAAAACTGTACAAAGTGGGTTATTATCGTGGGTTATTATTAGGCATTAGGTGCTTGCTAGTATAATTCTATTACAATTCATAAAAAAATTATATATAATTAGTAAAATTTTAAGTTGCAAATATTTTCCGCTGGGTTTCTTGTGGTTTTTCGGCTAATTTTCGAACCAGTGTAAGAAGAACCAATGTAGAGCCATGCTGCAGTTATATTAGTAGTATAGTTGTAGCACGAATGGGTCGGCTCGACCGGGGAATTACCACGCTCTCACAGAATACCAGCGTAAAATAGTAGCTTAATGTTGCTGTGTTTCGTATGGTGAGTGTAGAGAACAGGAGACCCTTTTTACTGGAAACAAGATATTCTATCTAAGTCCTCAAGGGTGACAACGCATCTGCATTTTGACTCGTAATCGAGGATAGATGTAGATGTCTATGGGCCACAGCAACCATCAGGTGGACTGTGTGGTCGTTTGTCACTCTATCTTATAAAAAAAAGAACTAACTATAAATATACGTAATGGTAATTTATATAGAATAAAAAGATTATATTTTATTTTATTCTATTTATAAATTTCAGGCTAAAGACAGAATACAACGAAGAAGCGGTATTGATTATATTCTCACCGACACAAACATCACAGCTTTATATGATCTCTGTCGCCATACGTGGTCTGGAGTCAAAAATAAGCTCAGCCCATGGTGTGCACTTTTTACCAAAGATGATTTGCAGGCTTTAGAATATATAGAAGATTTAAAATCCTACTATAAAAGCGGTTATGGATCACCTAAAAGTGATGTATTTGGTCACATTCCATTAACGGACTTATTGAATAACTTCCGAAGAACTAAAGACGACGGAAAAAAGAAGATTACAGCTTACTTTACTCATGCAACAATGTTAGAGATGGTTTATACAGCACTGGACTTATTTAAGGATAGTAAGCCTTTGAGCAGTGCCAATAGAGATCGTGAACGTAAATGGAGAACTAGTTTCATGGCTCCTTGCGCTGTGAATCTTGTTGCAGTTTTAAACAGGTTTGTCACCAATTTTTCTTGCTAAAAACTAAATGTATACAAACGTGTGGTCGCATTGATACATTTTTTTGAGATGCACTCAACAGACAACTGAAAAAGGAACATTTGAAATCACACAAAAGTAAGAAGTAATTATTTGTAAGCAACGTTTTAAAATTATTTGACTACGGACTGACTGTTTTACTGTATACTATGATGTCATTGATATTGGCAGTATGAATATAAACAATAAATATTTTGTTTTAATCAATTTAATGTCACTGCAAGACATTTTATACGTGGTAGAGTCACGCTGCAGCTATATTACAGTTGTAGCACGAATGGGTCGGCTCGACTGGGGAAGAACCACGCTCTTAATACTATACCAGCGTAAAATAGCAGCTTAATACTGCTGTGTTTCGTATGATGAGAGTCTGGAGACCCTTTTTTACTGGAAATGAGGCACTCCATCTTAGTCCTTAGGGGTGACAACGCATCTGTCGTTGTCGTCTTGTCATTTTGATTCTTAATCGAGGATAAATGTAGATATCTTGAGTCTATGGGCTACAGCATTCCTTTACCATCAGGTGGATTGTGTGCTCGCTTGTAACCTAATTTTATAAAAAAATATATACATTTTAGATTTCTGAACTACTTCTCTAAATGAACTTTAACCATGCCAAATCTCACTCTCCTGCGTGCGCGCAATTTAATATATAGATATAATCATATTATTAGGCTTAGAACCGCAGTATGCGCACGCAAAGTGAAGCCGTTTCAAGTTAGCCTTTTAAGGCTAAGTACGACTTTCAGCGTCTCAGTACTCGAGTCCACGTAGTCGTGTAAAGAGCTCGCGCCATTTTGCAAAAAACAACTTACTGTGCTTTAAAAGGGTGTCACAACTCATCACATAATCATGAAAAAATCTAAAAATCTCATTTCACTGGTAATTACTGCCTAGCATCTTATATTTTTATAAAAGAACATTCATCAAAACAAAATAATAAATCTTAAATTTGACAGACGCCAATATAATGAAAATGTTGCTAGGCATAGTAAAATATTTTACCCCATATTTTCTTATTATTATAATTACATACTGCCAATATGGGACTACTATTGTTGTATTTTTATTTAACAAAAAAATACCTACAATATTCACGCATGAGTAGGTATTTTTAATTGCCAAATACTATTATAAGTCCCACTTGCCAAGAAAAAAAATGTGTTAATTTTATTTTGTTTTGTTAATGTGCAGTTATTTTTATCTTTTTTATAGTATGTGTTTTAGGATAAAAACCCTATGAATATTTTTTTAATTCTAATTATGATTTACATACCTTCGCCATTTTCTAAAAAACGATACGTTTTGCCAATAGCCAACAGTGTAAATTATGGTAAAGACAATAGTTAACGCTTAGCCAAAATAACACAAAATTATTTATTTTGTTTTAATGAAGTGAAGTTGATAATAACTTGAATATTATTGCCAATTTAAACGTATTCGTTTTAATATTTTCGTCTGGTCCGACTGTTGCTGCTCAACACAGACCACCAGCCTACGTCACGAAACCATTACGATTTTCTAATTAAATTAGTCTGTCCAGGTTAGGAGAAAGAAAGGTATGAGGGTGGCGCGTGAGATGTAACTCATGAGAGATGTGTCACATCCATAAATCGTACGCGTAAATATGGGAGACTATGAAAACGTAACGTAATTATAAACAAATTAATGATGCGTAAAATACACCGTTTAATACAAGTAAAGTTCTTTAAAATATATACATGTATTTTACAGATTTGAGCAGATGAAGTACAGCTTGTCGCCTTTCTTTAAATGTCTCGTAGGCTAGGTGGTCTGTGCTGTTTAATGAATTGAAAAAATTAGACTTAATCGCAAAGAAAACTAACGAAAACTAACTAATTTACGTTTCTAATTTAGTTTACTCCATTTGTAGTATTGCTGAAAATTTCTAATGAAGTTTATTCCATTTTTAGTATTGCTGAAAATAATCTGCGAAATCATATTAAGCATAATGCACAGGAAAACAATTCAGAGAAAGAGCTATTTCTCGAAGTTATTGCCAAACTCGTTGGTTGTTCTCTATTTCCTTAAAAGAGCACATCATTAATCACGAACAAATCACGGCTATTGTAAACTGTAAGAGTTCGATTCTTATATGAATCCAAAAAAGATAATATTTCGCGGATAGCGTCATCAAAGCGGCAGTTATTTAGAAAACAGTTGCAGATGCAGGGTTATTACTTATTAAGAGACGTTTAGTTTAAAGACTTGGGTATATACTTATTTAATAAATATTTTTAGTTTCGTGTTTTATTTGAATAGTTTTTCTCCTTCCGAATCTTAATTTGTTTTAATACAAAACGCCTATTCAAAAAAGTATATCATATATTTATATAAATGTATAATACTATATACTTATATAAACCAACCATATTTCTTGCAAATAAATGATTTATGATTATGATTATAAATATATCTCTTCTAACAGAATAATATAATGACATAATAGATTTATGAATATTATTATGGCATGTGATATTACGTATATAAATAATTTTAATAAAATATTAGGTAACAAATATAAGTAATTTTATATTTCTCTCTTTGTAAGTTATTAATAAATAATTCTAAACGCATCGTAAATATAAATTTTACGACTATGTCTACTATTATACTTTGCCCATTTTTTGGGAAAATCATCATTTACTTGCATACATTACTCATCCACTTTACAGGCCCTTGCCACTTCATTGTTGCTTCAACTTTGAACGGAATTTTGAATGACACTATCACTCTAAGTCTAATTACTCTATGGATATAATTACTTATTTTCCATTTTCTTATTTGTCAATAAACGAATATGTAAACTAAAAAAGGGGTATTGGTATCCACATTCGTGTCAAAAATAGTATGACATTAATAAGGCCAATATAATTCTTAGCGTCTGTCTACCTACTCTACTAGTTTATTTTTCTATTATATAAACTATTAGGTAATTGAACCAACTATTACCAAAGAATTTTGTTACTTTTAGTAGTAGAATTATAATTCGTCTATTAAAAATATATGACGTCATTAAATTTTATTTCAATTACTAATAACACAAAAACGCAATTCCAGCAAACGTCGCGGTGAATACCGTCCTCAAATGCCAAAATCACATTAGTAGCTTATTTTGGATTGAATCTTTTTCTAGATACACAAGAGTTCAAACAAGGTATCTCAAAACAACTTTCAGGGGTAAATTATGGGTATAAAATTTGAGCAGCATCGTTTATATATGTCATATAGAAGAATTTAATTTTATAAGGAATATAAGATAGTTATTATAGCTATTTTTGATCTCATATAAATGACAATGATAAAATGTATTTACTTATTAAAATTTAATAACGCTCAGTTTGTATGAGTGACGTGAGAAATTATAAACTGTTTACATAATTCGATTTAGTATTCGACTTTTGTGTATCTAAATTTAAGAATTTATTCAAATATTTACTGTATTGATCAACTGAAATAATGTTTCTTTAAACAAACAGTGTGATATACTGATCGAATAACATCAATTTCTTTGATATAAATAGATAGAAAACAGCAAAACCTTTCTCTAATAGTGACTTATTGAAGGTGGCCATATTTATATACAGAGTCTTTTTGAAACGCTTCCGAAAACGAAGACAGACGATAGTACCTACTAAGGATACGTTTGATGATAGGTCATTACGCCCAATGATTTTAGAACTACAATTAAGTCAATGCGATGGTTATGATGATGTTGATGAACTGGGAGCTGTTTTATTACAGATGCGTGGACAACGAAGTGAGCGACTACAATGTCGTCTTCTATTTAAATGAAGAACCTATTCGATCTATATGCGCAGATGGAATTTGTACATGGAAGGAGTTCGAAGACAAATTGTCACCATTCTTAAATACAACTATTGATTTCTGCGAGTTTAAGTCTGAACCATATTAAATAAATTTTAAATTTCAATAAAATATTAATAATTTAAAATATTTTTGTATGCTTCCTTATAAATATTTAACAATTTAAATAACAAGTTGTTTTAATACTCGTAAAGCAAAAATTGATTCGACGTTTTTATCAGAAATACTTAAGAGGATAATTTAAGGCAGAGTCGTAGAAGGACCTTAGCATTATACTCAATGACCTCAATAGCGTTTTCCGACGGATAGGTCTTAAGATAAATATGAACAAGGTAACGATCATAATATTAACCAAGTATTAAGCAAGTACATGTCACACCTAAGTGTGACATGTACTTGCTTAGGCCAGTAGTTGTTGCGAGCACTATGCTCGAAGTTGTTAACGAGTATGTTTCCCTGTGAGGAAGGTTCAAGGTTCTCGAGTGGCAGCATTGTATCGGTAGTAAGCAAAGTATAAGTTATACTGGCGAACTGGTGAAAGATGCAGGATAATCAACAAGTTTCTTGAATTGAACTTTGGATATTTTTTTTACAATCAAGAGATTTCCTTACAGATAAAGCAGCGCATCGGATAATATATCTTATATTTTTTATTTAAGTAAGGATTACAAACAAACATACAGTCCACATGACGGTAAGTGGATGTTGTGACTTATAAATTAACACCTGTATCTATCCTCGATTATCAATCAAAACACTGACATATAATCCTTCAGAAAGCAAATGAAATACCTCGTTATCAGTTAATATTATCTGTTCTCGTTACTTACCATATACACTTGCAGTACGATGCAATTTCACGTTTGTGAGCGTGGTTTGTCTCGGGTCGAGCCGCCTCTTCGCAGCCATAATACGGTGTAACATTGCACTGCCAATGTAAAATCGTATAATACACTCGTATAAACCAAATGTAATATTCTAGTACCGGCGGTGGGTAGCAAGGTTTTTTTTTTCATCATCATTTTGGAGTTCGTCCTTCAGCGGCCGAGTGGAGGTGGAGCAGTGAACTGTTGTGACAGGCTAATTGAGTAAAATAAAAAAAAAACTTTATGAAAAAAAAGAACATTTTTTATTTAATAAAAAACATTTAAATATTTATTGTATATAATAAAACATAAAGATTAGTTAGGAAGTTAAAGTTACAGCCTCTTTACGTCCTACTATTTGGCACGGGACTCCTCTCATTTCTGAGTGTATATGTATGTGCCTCGTTCGTATGTTGGTGGACTTCACATAAGCAAGACTTCTTTTCCACCTTGGCATCCTTAATCATAGATTATATCTATGAACCTGTTTCCGTCGCTAGATAGCAATACCTACTTGCGCCGCTGTGTTCCAGTCTGAAGGGCATACAGAGGCGTTATATGTACAGGCTGTAAAGCATTCCCTACTTGTCCCTAGATGTGACGACGCACATGAAACCTTCTGAGTTGGAAGTGGGCTGCGAGTGACCATCAACTGCAGTAGCAACTTACAATCAGAATGACTGTTAGTTTGTCACTTTGGTTTTAAGGCAAAATATCTCTGAAATATTTTATTTATTAGACATGGTCGATCTGATGCTGATCTCATTAATTTAGTGAATTTTCGAGGGGTTGGATCTACAACGGATCATAAATACAAATTTCAAATAAATAGATAACACAACACACTGAGTAAAACTACTTTTACGGATTTTATCGCGTTAAATTTATTTCATTTTTAATTTCCGACATTTCGGGTGCTTTCCAGCACCCATGGGTGCTCTCACGTGACCATGATTACAAGGAACCAAGGTTATAAGTTAATTGAGAAGATAAGTCATTAATCTTGTATCACTCTAAATAAAATTACTCCACGCCTAATGAAAAAGTTATAACAAAATGTAAAGATCACCTGTCCACCTTAACTTCTTAATGTCATCTTAATTCAATGACCTTAATTAATAAATGCGGCTTTGATTTCGAAAAAGATAAATAATTTTTTTTCCTTGTACTCACCTTGGTCAACCCTTTAAATCAGATCAGGGTTGTTCTTTATTTTTTATAAATCAGGTTATTTTAAAATAGAACTGGCCTAATTTTGCTAGCGTAGCAGTAGGCATATATTATGTCAATTGAAATCTTATTACGTACTTACAATCTATATCTGTATGATATAAAAATATGTAGAAAAGTCGTGTTAAATTAAAGACACTAAAGGGCCTGTCTGTCTGTGTATTCACGATTTACACAAAAGCTACTGGACGGATTTTTATGAAATTTTGTACGTTTATTTCCAGTTACTACTTACTATTATTATTACTACTATTATTATTAGCTACTTATAAGTTTTATTTAATTTTATAGTTAGTTATTATTAGTTACTATACGTTTTATTTGAGTATGGGACTTAAAAAAAGAAGGTATAAGTATTACTACTGTAGTATTGCTACTATTATTATTAGTAATACGTTTTAGATGAAAAAAAGTAAATTACTACGAAGTTGGAAAGTTATTACACGATTGTTTTTAAATAAATACCACATTTATAAAATAATAATAGTTTAAAGCTGGTTTTAAGCTACCATAAATTCATAAATTAGTGTGCATATTTTACAGTATAAATTTATATAATGTCTTACAATGATATGTTTAAATAATTACATTTATAACATAAAGTAATTAGAAAATTCTCGCGTATTTTTTATGTTTTTATGTTATTATTCAAAAGTGTTATAACTTAAATTGATAACGTTTTTATTTTAATTCTTAATCTGTAAATCAACTGATTAAAACGCGCCTGTCTGCAATTATTGCATAACTCTCATTATCTTAATGATTTCTTAAATTTACGCGAACACTACACATTGAATAAAACTAAATTTACTGATTCTATCGCGTTTATTTAACTGATTTTTCTTATTTTTAATTCCCGACGTTTCGGATGCTTTACAGCACCCATGGTAACGGGGGGGACTGAGATGTTTGACGTCCCAATGTCATTGTTAGCCCGGCTCCCTTCATTATACTGGATACTGTGATTAAAAAAAGAAGCTCTTTGGTTGATTATATAAGGCGTCTATTAACATAGCCATAATTTTACCTACTTCATGAAATTATACGATGTTAAATTGAAAACTAAGTGCACTATGAGCAATAATTTTAAAAGGAAGGATAGGCCCATCTAAATATTTTATTCATAACTTTTTTATACAACATAAAGTAGCGCATATGTCATAATACAAACGTCATATCAAAACACGACGTAACCCGGGTCGGATTTCGTAGTATAATTATCCTAATTATATCATTATTTCATAGTTTTTAGTATATAGTATCGTAATAATACTAAGTGAATATACCAACTTAATTAACCAATTACCGATTTATATTATTATTGGGTCCTTTTGCATTTTTATATTAACCCTACCCTCGAGAATTTCTGTATTGTACATGAGTAGGGCCGCCATGCGTCCGGGTTTCCCCGGATTTGTCCTAAAAGCTACGGGTTAGGTATTTCACCGCAAGCGCTGCCGACGCTATTTTACTACACGAGCGGCCTCTGCGCCAAATTTAAACTTTCTTAAGTCAAAGTCAAAATTATACATTCATAAATTTTTATTTATTAAACAGCAATTATTACTAAAATAAGTCATAAACATTTTGTTTTTAACACTATATCTGTTGACAACGGTGCAGTGAAGAACAGACGAGAAACTCGAGGTTTGCTCTTTTAAAAACTGGTTGTGCAATTTTTCTTATTTACTTTACACTGGTCTCCCCATATAGTTTTGTGACATAATCGTAGCTAATCTACATTTATGTAGTGCTAGTTTTTTATCATTTCTAGTATTATTGTCATGCAGGTGACTGTTTGTGATAAATTGATTTAGATTCTGACGAACGTAACATTATGTTAGTAAAAATATATTGATGGTACTGTCATAATGCATGGATCAAGAATTTTATAGGTTCATGTCATAATGTTTCTGCTTAAACGGTTCTAGATGTAGGGGTTTGGATTGGGCTTTGATGAATCAGTGAGTGAGTCCTGCAATTCAATATATGAAGAATTTTATTAATTGTCTATGAAATATAGATATTTTCTATTCATCATTTATTTAAATGTAAATTGACCGAAAATTGTCTGAAACACTTTAACTGACACTACGAGTAGTTTTTTTTTAAGAGAACTACCGTATTCGTTTAATTAAGTGTTACCACAAAGTTGAAATTCATAACATAAGCTATTTAAGCTTTAATTTTGTACAATCTATTTAAAATTTGAAGGCAATTTTAATGTTCTTGCTTTAAGAATTGCCAAATAATTAAAAAGTAGTTTTTTTAATTTAAATTATTTACACAGTTCTATGAATGTAAACAACAAATTGTGTTTTGTTTGTCTGCAGTATATAGAAATAAACATGTAGGATTGCTAAAAAGTTACAATTTGTGGTTTTTTAAGTTTTAGTTCTGATTATAGTCTATTTTAAAATTTGAGGACATTTTGATGTTACTAAAGTTATAAAGAACGATTAAACACACAATTTCATGCAACAAGAGGCTTAAAATTAAGGTTTTCTTCTATCAAGTGTGGAGTAAAATATATTTTTTTACATTTAATCGAGATGTAAGTGAATTAAAAATAAATAATTAAAAAAACAAAAACCCGACTGCAAAAAAGGCAATTTAAAAGTAGTGCACTAACAAGACCGAAACAAGATTGAATAAAGAAAACAAAATTAAAAAAAAAAACCTATAAAAAAGTAAACTCTACTTCGGTTTAACAGACTATATTATGAGCTGAAAGCCTAAGTAAAATAGTCTAAGTGAAATATTAAGTTTAGTAGAAGGCGGAACCCATTTATTTTCTTTCGGTTTATAATTTGTAATTGGGTCCCGCCTGCTACTAAGTTTAATATTCAATCAAAAACAAGATTTTTTTTTTTCCTTTTTTATTTTTATTTTTAGTGTCCTAGCCTATTGTGTAAAGATTTTTGACGATTTTTCAATAACTATGTGACTTAGAAAGGTCGATGTGTATTTCCTGAAATAAACGGTGTTTATTTATTACATTTTTCTTAAAAACTTCAAGGTATACGGTTCAAAATTAATTATAAACAATTTATTTGGTTCGTTTTAAATGTGATTTGACAACGGATATAAATAACTATCGTTTTTTTTTCATATAATAGCACGATCGGACGATACGAACATTGCACATTTTATATACCAGTTATCAAAAACTTTATAAACCAATTTATTACTCATAATAAAATTTAACCACACAACTTATATTCGATATTCGATATGTTTGGTTATTTTTTTAATTAACGTATTACTATTTTGCGCCAAAAATTCATCATTTTGTTTATAAAAAAAAGTTATCTAAGAACACTTGGATTTTTAAGACGAATAAAACGATACCTTAATTGTTGAAATCCATCCAGCCGTTTGGAAGATACGAGGTAATAAAGAAATTTACAAACATACAAGATTGCGCGAAAAACATAACCCTTCCTTGGCAGTCGGGTAAAAAAGTATTGAAATCCGAAGTCCGGGGTGAAAGCTCCAAAATCCGGGAAACTTACGCTTCCGGTCCTGGAGGGCAGATTTTAGAGATGGCAGTCCTATAAATGAGTACCGCGTTTTTTTTAATAAAATTAGAATTAGCTCCCTTTCTGGTCAATCGATGCTCGATCGATGCATTTATGTTGCGTCCTTGATACAAGGGCTACCACTATAAAAACTCTATGCTCCAGAAGCAAACTGTCAAAGAACTTATAGATGGAACGTCAAACGTGATATAATTTTTTAAAAATGGTATAATTTTATTTTCCATGTACAATATTTTCGAGGGTCTGAATCCATCCCTGGCCTAATCTTGGTAACATAACTAAACTAAATGTAAAATAAAACTTTTAAAAAATTATTGTAACAAAATTAAATCTTTGTATCGTAATTTTTGCATTCTTTTATCACGCAACTACACATATTTATGACAGGCAAATCTGTCCTGCGTGCGCACTACTGTCGGCCGATTGACGTTGGCCCTAAACTGTAATTTTAGGGCCAGCGCACTGTTCTGTTTTAGTTGTTCGGTCGGCCCGGTCATTACGCTAGTAATATATAAGTCAATGACTATTAGATTTTTATTTCTGTTTGAGGAAATATTTCGCGGCATCGTTGGGTGACTAATTTCTAGATATGTGTGTTCTACGGTTGTGCAGAAGCTTATTTTCAATTTTCATTTTTTTTGACAAATACGAGAGCCGTGTAGCTTCCCCTAAGGTTTCATAGCAGGGCAGCATAATGTGTACGAATCCTACAAGGACCTGTTATAGCAAATTTTATGTGCTGATTTACCACGTTTTCGGTGTTGAAGTGGTAAAGAATAGCTTCGTTGGGAAAGCTAGATTTCTGAAGTAGTCTGAGTATATTTAAAAAAAATTGGTTGAACCTGCAGGCCATCGCTGGAACTTCCCGCTAATTTCAAATGCAAAGCGCTCCAAATTTCACCAAATTATATCGCGAAATCTCGAAGTTATGTTAAAAAAAAAACGTTTTTTTTTTTTCAAATTCTATCTCTTTCGATGTTTCGCGAACGAATGAACCGATTTTTATTTTACAAACGGCATTCGACATAATTTTTTGAGCTCCAAAAAACATATTTTCAAAATTTTTATTTTTGAGGTTTCTCAAAATCTACTCGTCCGAATCAGTTCAAATAATCACCAAATCTATTCCACACTAAAATCTTTATAACACCGAAAAACGACACAATCGCACGCACACGCACACAAGTTACGAAAGGTTTACACGCACACACCGCACACACACGCACACACGCACACACACACGCACACGCACACGCACACGCACGCCACACGCACGCACACGCACGCACACGCACACACACACACACTACACGCACACACACGCACACGCACGCACACACACGCACACACACACACACACACACACACACACACACACACACACACACACACACACACACACACACACACACAACACACACGCGCGCCGGTAATCGGAACATAAAGTATATCTATAACGATCCAAAGGCAAATTTCATAATACTCAGCCGATGGCTGATCCAAATTAGACCAAAGAGCCATATTAGATCTACGTCAATACCACGTATAGTTTAATTGCCATTGGAAGTGTCAGTTTACCACATTCTCGGCGATTAAAGTATACATCGCTAGGAAACCTGTATACGATTGGCAACTGTAGCCTTTTATTATTTTGAGCTATTATCAGGAAGATGCTAACCTAACTTCTCTTTCAGTTTCACTCCGCCGCCTGTTACGATACTCGCCAGGGGACGATATGAAGTAGTGGATTCTCTTTCGCCACCACTAGAAGGTTCATATATTTCCATTCGCGTGCATGAACGTAGTTCTTGAATTCATAAATGCAGTTCACGGTAACCGCGAGAAGTATTATAAAATTATAATATATGCATAAATATGTAATTTTGCAAATTGTGCCGCTTAATATACAACGGGGCCAATGATGGAAATGAAATGTCGGCAATAAACACGATGCCGTAAATTAATAGATAATAGCGAATAAGACCATGAAATTTAACATCAATTTGTTGAAACGAAATCAACTTTAATCCGTACAAATAAATAAAATTAAAGTGCCTGTTTGTAAATTCAAAATTACAGATTTTAGCTAAATGTATATAATAATATATACGGTACTTATAACAAAAAAAAAAAAAACTATTTTTTAAAGTTTTGTTTGTCTGTCTCACTATTTATTCCAGTTAACCTCAGAAATGACTGAACTGATTTAGAGGGGACTTTCACTGGCAGATAGCTGATATTATAAGGAGTAAATTAGACTACTTATATTTTTGAAAAGAATAAGAGATCCACGCAAAAAAAATAAAAATCTAGGAAAACTAATAGGCAACTGCTAGTTATAAATAAGTGTAAAATGTACTTACTTACTTACTTACTTATCTTCACGCACAATTCCTAACGGGGTAGCCAGAGAGAACAGATCGCCAAGTGTCACGATCCTTACATACCTCTTTCGCTTCTTTCAGGTTCATTAACTTCTTTATACATACACGTCTAGGTATCTGAGTACTCTTGACCTTCCCCTCTTCGCGCAATTTGCTCACATGGTCTTCGAAAGTTAGTCTCGATCTACCTCGACACCTTTTAATATTTACTTTCGCTCTATATAGTTTCTTCACCATTCGGTCTTCACTCATTCGCTCAACGTGCCCAAACCATTGGAGTGTAAAATGTAAACATCACAATTCTGATTTCAAGACAATTTACCCTCCATAAGGGCACATCAGAAGACATGCTCGATAAAAAAAAGTGGAAGGAAGTCTTGCAAGACGTATGATATTAATACATTTCTGAAAAATTCACAGACGTTTTCCTCTAGTATATTACATCTATGCCGAATTTCCAATATCTACGTCCTATAGTCTCCGAGAATTAAAAAAAAGCGACATATATACCAAGGTTACTCTACAAGTTACTAAATTTTGTTAATTTTGACATGGAACAGCATTAATAATGTTCCTAAATTAAAGCCGACGCGATCGAAGCCGCGGAAAAAAGCTAATACGTAATAATTTCTTAATTTATGAAATAAAAGTCACAAACTTATTAGTTTAAATAACTACTTTATATTTCATGTTTAATTTATATGATAATGTCATGTTATCTTTTAAAAACAAGGCACCACAAAAATGAAATGCCCTAACAAGAGATTACCACAACTTGTTTTGTCTGTAATTAACTGCGATATACCTTTTTGATATTATTATTTTTTTATCTCCAAATCTTTGAGAGCAGAGGGTATATGTAAATTATTTATATTTATCCTAATTGTGTATCCAAATACATAACTGTTTGTTAACGATTCAAGTGATTATACGAGAATCATTTCAGATTTCAGCCATTGTGCAGCATTTACTAAATGATCTCTGTAGCATATTATACCAATTTGCATCGTTTTATTGGGTGAATGCGGTCGTAAATATTATGAAATAACTCAATTGACCAAATTAGAATATTATCTGAATTTATTTTGAATTTCAAAATATCTTCTTACGAAGAAAACATTATCTTTTCTATCTTTTCTATGTCACTCTAATTTATTGTAAAAGGGCAGGGCAATGGACATTTGATGAGCTGTAATGATGATGACAGTGAAAAAAGGTGATTCATATAACCTTTTATGTCTTTCTCTCAAAGAACGTGTTTTATTACTTCAAAGATTTGCCCTTACTCTTTAAGCTAGGCGAGCTGGTTATTTTCTATCACCCTTCTGTAAAAATTATGGCTTATCGTTATGGAACTGATATTCCGCCAACATTCGTTCGCCAGAACCCCGTCCATTAATTAACAGCGTGACTTTTAAAGAAAATATTCACAACTTTCCCCTTACACTGCAAAAAAAAATTTTTACTTATATAATTATTAATATTAATTTTTCTATTATTCTTATAATCTATTAACAAACTATTGACAATTTTATGGGTAGTTTGTTGATACCCTTAGAGTCCGTCGCACGATAGTCGTAGTACTCTTTAAGGGCGTCCTTTACTGCCGCTTATTCGGAATTGAAATACTATCCTTCAACAGGTTATCTAAACTTCTAAAATAAGTTGCACCTGTTGAGGTGTGGAGAATATCCTTCCCGAATGGGTTTATGTACGATGCCATTCACTCGCCCTATCCTCCGCAGTCAAATCTTGGTTTGTTCGCTGTTGCGGAGCTATAGGCCAGATCCGCCGGTCAACAAGTCTAGTTCTTCTGAGTGCTTGATTTTCCTGACCCTATGGCCTCCGCGTACCGGACTTGTAAGGAGGGATAAGTAAAAACAGATTTAAAATAATCCGATTGCATGAGTAATGTGATGCTGAAAAGGCCACTGACTCAACATAATGCTATCACACGGTTGCGATAGCGTTGTCTTTCAGAAATGCCCATTAAGAATCCTTAATGGACTCGCCTATTTCTGCCAAATCTTTGATTTCAGGCACGGTTTGGTACCCAAAGCTAAACTGTGCCCATTTTGCTCGAGATGAACCCTTTCTATTGTCGTATAGGATCTATCCTCTTCTCATCGCAACTAACAATACGATTCAAAATTCCCTCCTTTCCTCTTAAATACCGATCCAGCAATACGATGCAAGCTTAGCCGCGGGCCTCTGGCTATGCGTCGCTCAGTTCATGAGATGCTCAATTGTCTTGCTTCTTTACTAATTATTAGCGATTTGCCGTAAGTGATCTAACACTGTTTTTACACTTTTGTGATATCATGTGTCAAATTTTTAGATGGATCCACTTTAGATTTAGCCTACAGTCAGTCACAAGCTTTTTTTTCGGGTGTCCACAAGGTTTATTTGTGAGTCAGAATTTACGAAACGAAAGCGATATTACCAATTACTTACAGTTCATTCGTTATTAGTATTTACTCGGCACATATCATCATCATTACAGCCCTTCACAAGTCCACTGCTGAATATAGGCCTCCCCCAAGGTATGCCACAAAGCACGGTCCTGAGCCACTATCTGCATGTCTAATCAGATCGTCACTCTATCTAGTGTCCACTCGAGAACCTTTTTTCTCCACCAGTCATTGGTTCATCGAGCTATATGGCTGGCCTATTGCCACATTAGCTTACTGATCCGTTGGGCTATGTCGGTTACTCTGGTTCTACTGTGGATATCCTTATTCCTTAGTTTATTACGCAGAGAAACTCCGACCCTAGTCCTCTCCATAGCTCGCTGAGCGACTTTGAGCTTTCTCATACGGTCAGCAGTGTAAAACCACACCTCAGATCCATAGGTCATCACTGGCAACAGGCACTGGTTTTACAATCCAGTTTTGAGGTTTTTAGGTACGCTTGACGAGAAGATGTGTCATAATCTCCCGAACACTGCCCTGCCGAGTTGAATCTGTCAATGGACCTTTCGGTCGAAGTTAGGCTTACCTAGTAGGACTATGCGTCGTACTACTCGACAACTTTGAGAATTATGCACCAAACAACCACCGGCATAGGTGTGACATGACATTACACATGACTTTTGTTTGTCCATATACATCTTAAGACCTATCCTATTGAGGTCAATCGGCATAGTGCTTAGGTCCTCCAACGATTCTGCCATGAAGACTATATCGTCAAAAACTGAAGATGAGTGATGTACTCGCCGTTGACGGTAATGCCGTATGCTTTCCAGTCCAGTAGCTTGAAAACGTCTTCCAACGCAGCGGTTAAGAGTTTTGTGGATATAACGTCACCCTGGCTTACACCTCTCTACAGTTTTATAGGTTTCATACTCTGGTTCTGTACTCGGACAGCCATTGTTGCCCTATGTACAAACACTTCAGCAATATTATATACCAAGAGTCAAGAGACCTTTACCCTGTTCAACAGTTTTCACCCTTGCGATCCCTGAAACATCACTGAACGGTTGTCATCTGTTCTTCATATTGAAGTCAATCTAATTTTTTTTTTGAACCGTCAGGGCTCAACCAGTTTCACTTTCTGTACGGCCGCTTTTGGAAGAAAGAGTTCATCATAAAGAGTCCCTCTTCCTCCATGAAGCATTGAAGTATCCCATCAACACCGTATAGTGGGTTTTGGAGGAATGCATGGCTCTATAGATATCTTCTTACATTTCCTCTACCTCCTAATCGGGATGTGCCGAGGTTGGTGCGTAAACCTGTATGACTTTCAGCGAATATCGCTTGGTGATTCTGAGTATAAGGTACGCAACCCTCATCGACACACTCCCAATCTTTACAACGTTGCTAACGAGACACTTGTGGATGATAAATCCGACACCTCTTTGGGACAGATGATTGCCCTCCCGATGATAGATCAAGTTGCCGGATTCGAGGTTTACAGTGACCTCTTTTCGGAATATCCCAGCGAAACAGGTCTATCTCTTCTTCCAGCTCCAGGATCTTCCCGTCAGTCCTCAGAAAGCCAGGTCTATGTTGTAAGTATGAGTCGTCTTAGGTGGCAGCCGAACCTCCACCGGAGATTCTTAGCACCCCCTGCCCCGCCGTTACCATGGTCATCAACGTAGCCAGGAATAGCGGGGTCGACGAGGGCTGAGGGCTGTTTATTGTGTTTTTGCTCATAGGAGTATATTGCTATAGTTGCCACGCTTCGCGAGCGAGTTGCACACGCAGTTTTTTTATTGTTATTTTGCCGTTATCAGAAAGATGCTGCAGTTACGCTCTGTCGCCTCGTACGACACCCGCGTGAAGATATGGGGTAGTGGGTATTCTTACTCGCCACTACACGGGTCACTAGGCACAAGGCATACATATGTTATTCGAATTGCGTCCTGTTTTAGATGAATTGTTTCCACGTCAAAATTCACATTAAAATGTACTGCAATTTGCTTATTTTCATGTGTTTATAATTATAGGTAAATGATTCATAGACATATGAGAAAAATATGATAGTTTAGTTTAATATTTGTATATCATAGAGCAACATGGGCCACCAGCGGATCGGCGGGGAGTAGCCATAGCGTTGTTGATTTGTTCGCACAAATTTTAATTGAAATATTAGTTATATGTGCAATAAATTTTATTTGTTTATATATTTACTTAAGCACCAACAATACATTTTAATTAAAATTACTTAATAGTACCCCGATGACCGAGCTTTGCTCGTTTTTTTTGAAATTACATAAGATACAAATTACATATTGATGAATAATATTTTTTGATCTTATTGACATAATAGAAAAAACTGAACTGGTTATTTGAATAAAAAATTATGAGTACAATTAGTTTAATTAAAATTTTCATATTTTAAAAAAATACTAAAAAAAGGGCTCGAAATAATAGATTTTCTCACAAAAGAAGGGAACTTGAAAAAAAAAGGAAAAAAGATCGGACCAAAGACGGGACTCGAACCAAGGGATTACGATTTCGCGACTGCGCGCTATCCACTGGAGCTATTACGATCATTAACAGTGTCAAAATTTACCTTCTTATATTGTAGCAGTTTTTCATTGCCTGAAAACACGGACAAAAAAACATTTTCTAAAAATAAGTTCTAGCTAGATCGATTTATTGCCCCCGAAACTCCCTGGGCACAAAAGTTAATAAAAATAGTTGGAGCCGTTTCCAAGATTCCGATATATATATATATATATATATATATATATATATATATATATATATATATATATATATACAAGAATTTCTCGTTTAAAGGTATAGGATTTGATCAAAACATGCAAACAAGTATTTTCTTAATTATAGGTAACGATGGCTAGTTATAAATAACAAGTAGTAGACAACTAAGATACAAAAAAAGCTTAAGAAAAAAAGAAAAAGGATAGTTGCGATTAAGGGCACTTAACAGCTAAATTATTTTCGTGAGAAAATAATTACGAGTTAATTAAATATGAATATTATGATATTTAATTTTATGATCATCAATTTTTTCTATTTTTGGAGTACAGATAAGACCAGATATTCCCTTTAAATTTTCGGAAAGAACGTGCTAAAACGATATCCAATATTTTTTAATAAAAATTGTTCCGCGTCTGTTTACGGTTTACACCAAAAATGTACCAAATCACTTTTAAAATATTTTTCTATGCATTTACTAGGCAGACTGGTTGACGATCCACAGTATCAGACGTATCGCATCTTTGACGCTCCTGCCCGTTACCGGACGCCTAGTGTAAACGAAATACTGTCATTTATCGAACGCCATAAGATGTTTATGGCATTTCCCATAGCTGCCTCTTACAACAACCACTTGGAGTTAATGGGGTAATGACTAATGTGTTCTCCCACACATCTCCAGTTTTAGTTAGCTGTGTGATTGTAACAAATCGATTAAGGTATAATTTGGTACATCCTGGGAATTACTTAGGAGTTAGGGAGGGGCAGACACGGACGTGCATACATATACCTGCCAAAATTATTAACCTACTTTTGGGCATCTTCGTAGTTTGTTAACCTCTCAACACCCTAGCGGTCTCATGAGACCGCGGCCATATTCCGTCAAATCGCTAGTGGTCTCATGAGGTCGCACCCACCCACAGCACTTTAACCCATAAAAACTCATATATAGAGACTACTTTTCCATGAAGAAGCTTGGCATTATATAATCAATATGAAATATTCTATCCTCTAGTGCAATAAAAAACTGTTATCTTATGGATATTTGTTTATAATCTACGTTCATTTTGTACGCCATTTTCGCGTGAATGTTTTTGTCTGAATATAATTTATCTTTTACGTAAATAATTTCGAGTAATATATAATGAAATAATTGTGATTTTCACGCTGCCGACATTCGCTTGGTATGTTTTGTTCTGTTATCAAAATAAAATAAAATCTTTTTGTAATGAAGTAAAACCTGACTTTTGTTTAGACCACAGGATAGAGAATTTTGTGTAGATTTTATAATGCTAAATTTCTTCATCGAAAAATAGTCTCTAAATATAAGTATGAATGGTTTTAAGTGCTGTGGGTGACTGCGGTTGCATGCGACCGCTCGGGATTTCTCGGGCGCATGAGACTGCATGGGATTTTTATGGCGCTTGAAGGGTTAATAAAAATACCCTTCTTTAGGGTTCTGCCTGAATCGGAAACAAGCACAATAGAAATACAGATTAGAGTTCAAAAAAAGGCGTTTAACTAGGTAATTAAGTCATACGTAATAACGTAGTAAGTTAAAAACAAATCAAATTAAAAGCGATAAAATCAGTTAAAGCAGTTTTATTTTATATAATACCAAAAATCGCTTTTGGATCCTGGTTGAGTGACTGGCCTAGGGGCTCCCGAGTTTTATTCCCAGGTCGGGCCTTGACCCTATTACGCGAGATGTTGCTAGATGGACTGTGTACGCGGGCATAC
Source organism: Parnassius apollo (assembly GCA_907164705.1). Classification (NCBI taxonomy): domain Eukaryota; kingdom Metazoa; phylum Arthropoda; class Insecta; order Lepidoptera; family Papilionidae; genus Parnassius; species Parnassius apollo. The sequence continues at coordinate 8,321,557 of CAJQZP010001342.1, forward strand.
ATATCAGTCGATGAAGACGTCCAAAAGTTATGAAAGGTTTACACACTTACACACACACACACACACACACACACACACACACACACACACACACACACACACACACACACACACACACACACACACATTACGAGCGCGCGCGCACGCACGCATGCATGTACGCACGCATGCACGCGCGAACGCACGTACGCATGCACGCACGCACGCACGGCAGCACGCACGCATGCCCGCCCGCAAAAAAAGACATTAATTTTCATTGATTTTCAAATATGGAGTGGTAGAAGAAAGAAGATATTCAATATTATTATGCCTCAACAAGATGGCGGACGTGGCACGCGACAGCCTTGGACAATGCACTCGCTATTCAAAATCTATTGCTTCGCCAAGGTCGAGAGGAAGTTCTACTTGAGCCGGTAAGGAGAAAAATGGGGCGGATCAGCTAACAAAACAAAACACTCAAGTAGGGAACTAAATAAAAGGAAACACACTTACCGGGGTGGGATCCTGATGCAGCGGGCAACGCTTCTGTTGTGGTGGTGCGTTGAAAGAGGGTGCTCGAAGGCTGCGCGCGAGCATTTATTGGGTCGACCATCCCTCCTCCTCATCTCGGTGGGGCGCGCGTTTTTATTGGACAAAAGAATCGCGTCACCTTCTAGACCCCCCTCCCGCTTCAGTGCGTACGGAAGGGATATGAGGATACAGGAAGGACAGACACTCGGCGAACTATATACCCCCGAACAAAATTATAAAATAAACGAATAATTTCCGTGTATCCCCGGCCGGAGGAGATCCTCCGGCTTGAAGGGTCCCCTTTAAACTAACTAGCGCTAAGATTAAACTTAATTTCTACTATAATTTCTAACCTAGAAAGCTAATTCAAACTATTGATTGGGCAAAGGACACAAACGGACAACAGGGCGCATCTAAGACCCAGTCGTGGTCCTAACGCCAGCTACCCTAGTTACCCCGTCGCATCCGGGAAAAACCTCTTCGACGATCCCTGATGGCCAATGGAGAGACGGCGTATACTCCTTGGTAAGTACAACCACAGTTCCGACCGTTAAAGGTTCAGTTATTGTGTTTCATTTTTGCCGAGACTGCAACGTATGCAAAAATTCCGTCTTCCATCGTTTTCAAAATGACTGCACCAGCGGGTCTAATAATTTATGGCATACAGAATTTCTAAGTTTGTCCTCGTCTATGTCTATAGCGGGCAGATATTTCAAAAGCGTTAGATTCAAAAAAAATGCTGGAGCTAGAGCCAGCGGCTCCGAGGGGTCACTTGATAATGTACGACAACGGGGGTGACTATTCATGACGCATTCAATTTGAGCGAGCACAGTACTTAACTTTTTTGATCTCCAATTACTCGATATAAATGGCTCTTTAGACTCCTAATATTAGTCTCCCAAAATGGCTCGCAGCGGGGATGTTCAGAGACCACTCGATGCGATTCTCGGCTAGGATGTGAGCGAACTCCGAATTATAATATTTAGTGGTTAGAAACTCATGTAGTTCTGATAAAATACGTTTCGTGCCGACGTAGTTTGTACCGTTATCCGAATACAATTTACTTACAGGGCGACGGCGGGAAAGAAATCTTTTAAATGCACCCATGAAGCCCACTGCGCTTAGATCATCAGCAAGTTCTATATGCACAGCACGAGTAGTCAGACATACGAAAATGCAGACGTAAGCTTTCGTGGATCTTATACCACGCCCGCGAGTAAGCGTGACGTTAAACGGATCAAATTCTTTCCATTGAGCATACAGAGCAGACATGTCACAAAGTAATTCAATAATTCATTAATTTTAGTGAAGCAAAATCCAACAATCGCGCTTAAACATTATAAACTACTTTGGCATCGCTCAAGCTAGAACTGAATTATTAATAACTGATGATGATGATGAAATAACTGAATAATTATACCAAAAACGTGCGCAATGGGCAGCATCTCCCTTCCTCACACCCGCGGGTAAGTAGCACAGTTGCATTTTTCATCTCTTACACCCACGAAACTCATTGCGTGTTTAAACACTCCCGCACATCCTTATTGACAGTAAATAAGCAACATTTTCACAATAAGCGTAATGAGATCTCCAACAAAAACAGGCGGTTTACAGCCAGATCTAACCAAACTGCGTGACTCAGAGACTAAACAAACCACAGTGCGTAAGCTTAAATAACTAGATACGGACTGCAGTTGCATCAAAAATATTACAGATTTAAAGGGTGACATTACAAACTTATTGAATGAATTTACATAATTTCAAAATGCACATATGATTTTATTGCGTGTGGATGTTGCTCAAATTAAAACCCAAATGGAAAACATACGAATCACTACGGAATACCTAGTTACAGAACACAGTAAAATATTAGATATAAACGATTTAAAAAAGGAAAAAACCCTAACTGAGCAAAAAATTAAAACAGTTGAAAATGAAATAGATACTTTGAAAAGAGAGGCATGTACGGAACCTATCAATTCACTACCGATAACCCTAAGTGAAAACCTTATACGTGAAGCTAATGAGAGATCAGAGAGAAAAATATTATAATTGTTGGTGTTCCCGAATTGCATGGATCGGTTAGGGAATTAAAATTAAAAAAAAAATACATAACTTAAGACAAAATTTTTCCTGCAGCTTATTTCTTTCTATAAAGATATTTGATAGTTTAAACATGAAGAGAAAATCAATATTGATTACAATATTTCAATTACTTATATAACATAATATATAAGATTTACAATTATGAATGAATTGATAATACGCACAATCACAAATCAGAGCATGTCTACAATACCCAAAATATCAATATTTTAATCAAAAACAAGTTAATTAATAAATAAGCTCCTACACACAATTGCAAAGTACAATATCCACAAACAATAATTTTGTTTTGATAATATTTGGTTGTCTATCTATTCCCTGAATAAACACTAAAAATTTTGTTTCTATATTATATGCAATATATTAAGTATTAAATGCAACTTATAAATAGAATAATTATAATTCAAAATTATAAACCACGTTAAATATTAGATTACAAAAATTTTCCATAAGTAATTTAAAAATTATTTCATATAGAGCACTTTCTTTTTCAGGTTCAACATTATCTGACATGCTTTGATGTTTGTGGTTGTGGTTTGTGGTTGCTCATACCTCTGCCGGCTAATATAGTAGATTAGGCTCTAGCAAGTACATTGTCCAAAAGCCGGCCTCGTGTTTCTTCCGCCATCTTGCATTGACTATAGATAACAACGCATACAGTCCACATACAGTAAAATCTCGCGTAATAAATTTTGGCCAGACCCGGGAATCGAACCCGAGACCCCTTTCGCTCCACCATCTTTAGGTTCCTTAAATCCGGATACGAAGGCCAAAATAGTCACCCTAACCAATTATTGAACATCCGTTTCCGGATTCGAACCCAGGAACCATTAGCGCTACCAATTTTTGTTCCTTCACTCTGGATTTTAATTGGCTCAACTATTTTTTGGTTACTTCGACCCGGATTAGAATCGGGATAACCGCCGCACCGTTTTCTGGTCATTAGCGCGACAATTTTCTGGGTCTTTCGGGCCGGATTTAAAATTAGCAACCTTGCGCGTCACCACCTGATGACGAAAAATTCGAAAATTCTTTTCGGGTGTCTAGAAATACCTTTGAAACATTACTGAATTTAATTGAAAATATTATCAAGAAGGAAGACACTCGCTACAGATACTGCATCAGCGCTAAGGAAATATTGGCGGTGTTTTTAGAGTAAGTAAAAGTTTCATTGTTAATTTGTTTAGTCATTATTGAACATTTAATTGAAAAGTACATACTATACATTGACCAATACGAATCAAATGGTAAAATTGCTTATTGCATAAAATATTAAGGTTTCTATTCTTCACTGCAAATGGGGCTCACTGTTTTCTCTATGTGTGATATACCTGGGGTATTTACGACTTATTAATATTCCGTCCGCGGCAGTATTGGTTGTGGGGGTTGTTAATAGATTCACTTTCTTGTGGCAATGATGGTAATTTCATTTGGCCTGCCGTGTTATCATTGTTGCTACCATAGCTCGTAGGATAACCATTATTTTGGTTACACCACGACATTAGGTAGGTTTCTTCTGCTTCGGAAATAGTATTATAAAATTTCCTTTTCTAAGGAACTTGTAAATAATCTGGTATTTTTTTATAAGTTTTTGTTATTGAAAGAAAAAATAGATCTTTATCGTCGTGGTCCGTTGGTTTTAAAAGTTATTTTAATTCTTGTCTTTCTCTTCGATAAATTTCTTGACTATCTATAATTATGTCTATTTAATAACCTTGATAATTCATCTCCTTTTTTCTTTTTTTATGATGATTGAGTTGTTAAATTCGTTCCCGAATCTGATGCTGATGCTATTTCTACTAGGATTGTCATAGTGACTTAAAATATCGTTATTTTGATTTGACGACGCTTGTGTAGTTCGAGAAAAATAATTTTGATTTATTATTTGTGATGCAAAATTCTCTTTAGAACTTGCCTTCTATATCTGTTTAAAATATATGGCAAAAGGTATTTCATGATCCCCATTCACGTGTTTTGATTGCAGATTGTCGGCTTTTTGATTTCTGCCTCTTAAACGGGTCGCGGTGGCTATCACGAAGCTGTTTCTAACGACTCTTTGCACTTTTTACTGAAACATTAAAATACGGAATGATCTTGTTAAACATTTGAATATAGAATTCATTTCTATACACAATATTATACATTCTTTATTTACTATGTATTATCATATGTTTGCATACATTTAGTTATTTACCAGATAGAACACTTTAAGGGAAATTGACCTATTTTTTAAAAGATGTATAGTCTCATACATTTATTATATTACATAGCAGTATAGTAGAGGGGTTCTAAAAAAAGTACCTCTCTTGACTGATATAATTATAATTATTAAAAAACTAGAAATACAAATGAATTGTTTTGGGCTTGATTTGTTGTAAATATCTCTTCTATGACCCCTTTCGAGGAATAGGTAGATTTTTCCCTATCACATGTATTTTTGTAACGCGTCCATATCAGCAAGGACAATTAGACGAACAAAAACGGTTATTCAACTATAGACTTTCGAGGGCACGTGGAATTGTGGAATCCACATTTGGTGTATTGGTGCGAAAATGGCATGTTTATCGTAAATAATTTGAATGCAACGTAGAAACAGTGGACAAAGTCATAAAACTACTATTGTATTACATAATGTTTTAATAGAAAGACAGCGTGACTTCTTGTCTTTCATCAATAATACGAGAGTTAAAATCGGTTGAGACATCAGATTATATTGAATTTCATGTAATCTCTTTAAATCAATAGATTTAAGGTGTATGTGAGACGAGTTGTCCAGATGAGTAGCTGGCTTATAGGTAAGCTTCGTGATCTTCAAAGGCTGCCCTTTCACTCGGTCGTTGATGTTAGTGATGGTAAACTCCGTAGTATACAGAAAGCAGTTCATTGGTAGGGTAACCAGGTAAGTATCATTTAAGATGCTGTAATCCTCTCGCCCGCACCGAGTATGTATCTTCGTGGCGTTAGGAAATGACAAGACATAATGTTTCTCATCAAGTTCCTCTAAAGCTGTCCTGGACAGGGTGACAGTGGTCATCTGGAAGGTCCTGCCAAGGGATTGATTGATGATAAGTTCTTGGCTACAATCGGGATGCTGTCGAAGGTGGTGGTCCATCCTCATAGTACAGAGGTACCAGTGACCGTACTTCGGTCATTCAGCCTCTATGTACACATAACCTTTCATGTTTGTTGCTATCAATGGATAAGAAGGGATGAGAGCCTGCCAGTATTTATTGGGAGCTACACATAATTTATATAAATCGTAAGTATATAGGGCAAATATAGGTTAGTTAAATACAATTACTATTTTATTTCCAGAATTATAATAACCGGGTTTTATTATATCATAATATTCTCTAGGTTCTGACTCTAATATATATTCTTTACTGTATATAGAGACTAATTTATGAATCATGCCACTAAGTACCTCGACACTTAACGTTGAGTAGTGAGTACTTGAGGAACGAATGAAAGCTAACATATCCTCGATCTGAGTCAGCTCTTCTAATATGTCGTCTATGTTTTCCGTTATAATAACTAAATATTGGACAAACTTGGCAAATTTTATGAGACTCTCTTTAGAATTCTGGGTCATCCACTCGTTATTTAAGCTTATGTGGGTATTAAATTGACTGATAAGTTTATTATTATTATCCTGAAGAATTTTGATAGCATTATCATACCTTAGTCTGTTTGTCTAAGTTGTCTAAGTTTCCGGTAATAGTCTTAACAATTGAACATAATCCATCTATGAGACCTCTTTTTACGCGTGTTGGCTGTAAAGTTTCTAAGTGCTTTGTAACTTTTAGTAATTTAGAAGACAAACATTCTACTTGTAGTTCGTACAGTATATAAGTATCATTTTTCATCTGAAGTTTGACTTCTGCTAATTGTACTGGTAATAATTCTATTTATTAATTCTATTTATCGCTAATATCTTTAAGTTGTATAAACTGTAGGAATATATAAGTAGTGCGTGATTAACCTTGTCGATCCTAGTCAAAATGGTAGTAATCCAGGACCATCATCAAGGGTATCAAGTGTTACCCCCTGAATGGTTTCCTGGGCCGTTATCAAAGAAGTAGTCGGGACCAGAAGCACCCTGCAACAATTGGGCACTTTTAGGGACTCTCTTTATCCTATTTTTAGCGACAGGTCCGTGTTTTTTAGATGTATATATATGATTGGGCAAATCTGCGAGCACAGTATCCTGACTATTTCTTGGGGCTAGCTTTTGCCGGCTTGCTAAAAGGTTACTTATAAAGACGCGTTATTGGGACTGGTATTCAATTTCCGGTTCGCGGGTTTTATTCCGATTCTCTATTATATGAGTACGTTCATCTAGGGACAAATTGTTAATTGCGTCATATACTAATTTTATTTTCTCTCGATGATTTTGGACGTATAAATGAATGAATGAATGAATATACTTTTACAGTACACCACAAACAAGTAAACAGATAACAAAACAAAAAGCAGATTATAATATTATGTACTGGACAGTAAAAGATTTATTAAAACAGGTAGTATTGTGAGTTGGAACCCTTAAAATGAATTTTCTTGAAGAGCGTAGAGGTTCTCCTGAAAGCCCTACAAAATTAAACTTCTCCTTTAGATAGGGAGGTGTAGAAGGGTGAAATAATACACAGTACAGAATAGAAAGAATATACATATTCCGGAGAAGTCGAATAGGTAACCACTTGAGACTTGGACGAATTGTTGCATGAAATGTTTGGTCATATCTACGTCAAATGGATCTCGTGGATCGAAGTGGCCGTTTTCTACGTTAAAAGCCTCCATCCATTTCCACCTGATAAAACCCGCTAGCAAGGTCCAAAGTGGTAAAATACTGACAGTTCCCTAACTTATCTAGCACGTCATTTATGTTTGGTAGGGGGTATTTATCATCGTAAGTTTTTTAGTTTAGTTTGAGGAAGTTTATGACAAGACGCCATTTGGTTTTTCCAGATGCGTCTATTTTTTTTGGAATTATCCATATGAGTGAACTCCACGCGGATTTCGAAGGCCGAATTATGCATTGTTCCAGCATTTTGCTGATTTGATCCCTAACTTGATCTCTATGTATATACGGGTATCGGTAACTTTTTTGTGATAGGGATTTCGTCTGTTGTCCTAATAAGATGTATAATTTTGTTCGTAAACGTTAATTTCTCTCCATCTATATAAAATACGTCGGCTTATTTTTTACATAATAACTCAAAATTTGCTCGTTCCTCGGGGTTCAAATGGTTTGTTCGTAAACGCGACAAGACTTTTTTCGCACGTGACAAGGTTTCTTCAGTATGCGTGCACTCAATATTATAAGACTCCGCGTGAACTGGATTTTCTAAAGAAAATATTAAGTCGTGTCGTGTAGGGTTCGTGACTTCTAAAAATCCGCAATTGTTCCGTACAGTAGGTACCGTTAGACACTGACCAATTACACGGTTAGAAATAGTTTGTTCGTTAATTATAGCTTATATTAATAAGGATTTCAATTAATTTTGATGAGTTGGCCGGAATAATATCTTCATACAAGTTAACGGTCCGCGAATTGTACATATTTATAGGGTTAGTAGAATTACGTGTTATAAGCAATTTGTCTTTTAAATATATTTTCGCCTCCCAATTTACCAATAAATTAAGTCCGATAAGTCTATCGAAATAATCATGGAACTTATATACGTACAGTTTAATGTTTTCGGATTCCTGAAATTCTGTAAAACACGGTATATTGATGGAATATTTATTTCTAGTTGTTGCGTGCACGTTAGTGACCTCGAAAGGATCAAAGTTTAATAGAACGTTTGAAAAGAACAGCTGCCGGACTTATAAAAGACTGATTAGCGCCAGTGTCTATCAGAAATTTTAAGGGCGGATCTAAAATTTGAATAAAAGGAAGCTGTCTCTGAGAGTGTAGATTTAATTCTATTTTGGCTTGTCTGACTTCACGCGCATCCGAAAATCCTGTTCCTTGACAGAGCTAGTCGATGACTGGGGCTCGGCAGAGTAGCCGGAGAGTCCCTCATTTGCTATGTCATAACCCGACTCGACCGAAGGTATCTCAGTATAACAGAATTCATTTTCGGGGTAAAATATTCGTAAGGTTCATAGAAATAACATTCAGGGTAATAATAATCACCGTAATTCTTGCATTCATTTAAATTCATTTCTTTCGTTTTGAAATAATTCGAAGCTGGAATATTACCATGCTTATGCCAATCATGACCAGTTAATTGATTAGTTGTAGGTTTTTAGGTCCCTGCCATTGGTTTTGAGACACGTTTATGGGTGCAAGTTGAAAGTTATTCTGATGGAGGTTGTAATTTTGGGGTGGCGTGCGGAATATTTGCTGAGTATACGACTGCATGTTCATTGGTTTAACTGGTATTAATTGGGAATTTAGCTTCCACCCTTGTGGGGGAATAGGATCTCAGTGACGCCACTAGATAGGACAATCGTGTTTTAACTTATTTGAAAAGGCACATAAAGACTCACCTTAGTTACTATTATGATCTCACCTTTCTGATGGTGCAAATCGAAGGTGGGTATAGGATCTCAGTGACGCCGCTGGATAAGACGATCATGTTTGACCTCATTTGAAAAAGCTTATAAAGACTCGTCTCATTCTCGAGCGAGAGATTATTTTTATTTTGCACGGTATAACTTGCTTTCGGTTCAGTGACGTGAATCATTTTGTTGTGGCGGCGCTTGTATATCTTTACAACCTGGTTTTTTTGCAATGATTCGCAAAATGTCTTTTTAGTCTAGCCTCATTACTGAGTGCAAGAAACTGCGAACACCTACCTAATTATGATCATCATTTATAACAACCCTTAAATTAGTTATTTGAGTTTATATTATTATTATTTGATTGCTGCACCGAAATCGTAGATTTGAATTGAGAGCTTGCCTTATTCGGTGTAAAGTGAACATTACGAGATATCTCCAAAGTTTCGAGTAGATCAGCTCGATTACGCTTAAACTGGAGAATTATATTTAATGTAACGGGTTCGTCCTTTTTTAAATGACCCCCTTAAAACCTTAATGAAACCCTTAAACTCCTCCAACTTACGGTAGGTTTTCTGATCCAATTCATCTGTGACTATAAATTAGAATCGTATCCCAATGTTGACGACCCCTTTGTAATAGTTTCAAGGTTAAATACGGCTAACATATGATTTTTAACTAACAATCGTTTGTTATTAAACCTCTCACACAAATCATTCCACATAAATACTCCACAGCATAGTTTCTTTCAGAAAATTCAAATGACTGAATTACCACAGCAGCAGACCCTTCAAGAGACACCTGTAAATAATGAAATTTATTAATTTCATCGATCTCATCATTAGGGTGAATAAGGGTATCGTAGAACTCCAACCAGTTCTCGTATGATCCACTAAATTTTGGCAGTTTTATTTTGTATAGTAGGTAACTCAACGAACTTACGATTACTTACTCGAGAACTCTAGTCACTACCTACCGGTTCAGAGTTAGTATACGGAGCTTTAGCTAGCGCCTTGTAATACAATTCAAAGCATGAACGCTCAGTCAGTTGTACATAGATTACTGCAGTTGTAAGTCGAGCTTGTCAACAATACATTCCAAGCGTAACTGCACTTCATCGTATTGGTTATACAATTCCTGCCTCCTCCACAAGCCTCCTGAACAAGCCGGTTTCCGAAAAGGCTTCAGTACCATAGACCACATACATATCCTGCGGCAGATTGTATAGAAAACCGAAGAGTACAATCTGCCACTTTGCCTGGCATATGTCGACTATGAGAAATCCTTTGATTCCGTCGAAATTTGGGCGGTGCTACAGTCCCTTTAGCGGTGCCAAGTTGACTGTCGGTATATCGAAGTGCTGAAGTGTTTGTACAGTAGGGCTACGATGGCTATCCAAGTACAGAAACAGAGTTCGAAACCTATCCAACTGCAGAGAGGTGTAAGACAGGGTGACGTTATATCCCTGAAACTCTTCACCGCTGCATTGGAAGACGTTTTCAAGCTACTGGACTGGAAAGGATATGGTATTAACGTCAATGGCGAGTACATTACTCACCTTCGATTTGCCGACGATATAGTCCCTATGGCAGAATCGCTGGAGGACCTTAGCACTATGCTCAATGACCTCAATGGTGTCTCCCAACGGATAGGTCTTAAGATGAACATGGACAAAACAAAGATCATGTTTAATGTCCATGTCACACCTATGTCGGTAGTTGTTGGGAGCACTATGCTCGAAGTTGTTGACGAGTACGTTTACCTAGGACAAATAGTCCGACTAGGTAAGTCCAACTTCGACTGAGAGGTCAATCGACGGATTCAACTCGGCTGGGCAGCGTTCGGGAAATTACGACACATCTTCTCATCAGGTATACCTCAATCTCTGAAAACTAAAGTGTACAACCAGTGCGTGTTGCCAGTGATGACTTACGGATCTGAGACGTGGTCCTTCACTGCTGGCCATATGAGGATGCTCAAGGTCGCTCAGCGAGCTATGGAGAGGGCTATCCCCGGAGTTTCTCTGCGTGATAGACTCAGAAATGAGGATATCCGCAGTAAAACCAGAGTGACCGACATAGCTCAACGGATTAGTAAGCTGAAGTGACAATGGGCCGGCCATATAGCTCGAAGAATCGATAACCGATGGAGAAGAATGGTTCTCGAGTGCCAGCCTCGTACCGGTAGGCGTAGTGTATGGCGACCCCCCACTAGATGGAGTGACGACGTAAGACATGCAGGAAGTCGATGGATGCAGTCAGGACCGTGCTTTGTGGCGTTACTTGAGGGAGGCCTATGTTCAGCAGTGGACTTGTGAAGGGCTGTAATGATGATATTGATGATGAATTTTTTACTTAATTACTGCAAATCATAACAAAATTTGCAAATGGTAACCACAATGCAATGGGTAATTAATAATCTATAGAGCAATTAATTCACTTATCTTATAAGACCGTTGCTTTACACCAAATACTATAAGATAAGCTTAATTAGAGTGTTGATTGATGATGAATCTTAAATTTTATCTTTAACATCACGTAACTACTGCAAATTTACCCACATTATTGTTAGCGGCGACGTAACCCACATTTAATTCCAACGTAAATTTCACTATATTTACTATATATAAGCCACATTCTGGTTCTTATTATTTTATATCAGGCGACGATCTAGGATCATGTTTGGGATTTTACAGCAATTTAAAAATAATGCAACTTAAATGTAGTCGTGGGCGATTGTATTGATCCCACAATAGTTGAGAGGGTTTTTTTTTATAGAAGAGGGGGCAAACGAGTATGCGGCTCACCTGATGTTAAGTGACTACCACCGCCCATGATCAACCGCAACACCAGGGGAATTGCAGGTGCGTTGCCGGCCCTTTAGAAAGGAGTAAGCTCATTTCTTGAAGGTCCCCAGGTCGTATCGGTCTGGAAAAATCGCCGATGGTAAACCATTCCACAGAGAATTCGTACGCGGAAGAAAACTCCTTGTGAAACGTATAGTGGTGGACCGCCAAGCATCCAGATGATGTGGATGGTATCGGGACGATTTCCGCGTAGGGCGTTCACAAAATTTGGCAGCTGGGATTAATCCGAACAATTCCTCAGAGCACTCCCCATGGTATATGCGAAAGGAAATGCAAAGAGATGGAACATCTCTTCGCAGTGCCAGTGAATCGAGCCGATTGGAAAGCACTCGGTCGTCGACGATTCGAGCCGTTCTGCGCTGGATGCGGTCAAATGGAAGGAGCTGGGGCACTAGGGAGCCCCAACCTAGAGATGGGAACAGTATTCCATGTGCGGCTGAACCTGCGCCTTGTAAAATTGCAGGCGGTGTGCCGGCATGAAATACTGTCCCGCTCTCCTGAGCACGCCTAGTTTTTTAGAGGCCTTCGTGTTTTTTTTGGCCTTCTCTTCCGAGTGACCACGAAACTGCACGTCACTCGATATATCGACGCCGAGGATACCGATACTGGCTGAGGCAACAAGGGGAGTGCCTTGAAACTGGGGAGATATGACAAAGGGGTTCTCTTTAGCGGTTAACGCACAAACTTGTATCTTCTGGGGGTTAAACTGGACTAGATTTAGTCGCCCCCAATCCGAGACTCTGTTCAGCAAGGACTCGACTACAGACACAAGTTTGTCCCGGTACTCGGAGACGTTTTCCCGAGAAATATTGGCAAGGCCGGTGTAAAGATCATCACCAGTACTGTCATCTGCATAGCAATGAATGTTACGGGTTTGCAGCATATCATTGATATGCAGAAGAAGCAACGTTGGCGATAGCACGCATCCTTGTGAAACACCAGCATTAATAGGCTTATAATCGGAGCTTGCACCATCTACAATGACCTTGATGCTCCGATCTGCAAGAAAGCTAGTGATCCAATCGCACAATTTCTCGGAAAGCCCATAGGAAGGGAGTTTCGAAAGAAGCGCTTTGTGCCAAACCCGAAGGCCTTCGCAATGTCCAAACTAATGGCCAATGCCTCCCCCTTGGACTGTACTGCCTCCACCCATCTGTGAGTTGGGTAGACCAGAAGACCACCAGCTGATCGACCACGGCGAAAACCGTATTGGCGGTTACTAATCAGCTGGTGATCTTCAAGGTACCTCATGAGCTGGCAGTTAACAATAGACTCCATTGTTTTGGAGAACAAGGAGGTGATGGCAATAGGCCTGTAGTTGGACAGGTCTGAGCGGTCGCCTTTTTTAGGGATCGGGTGGACGATAGTGGTCTTCCATGATTTTGGGACTGCGCCTAGGGAGTAGGAGTACCGGAAAAGACGCGTTAAAACCGGGGCCAACTCTGGAGAACACGCCCTCAGCACATGGGGCGATTCCATCAGGCCCGCTCGACTTGTGGATGTCCAGGGAGAGGAGTGCTTTGCGAACCGAGCGCTGTGTAAACTGCACTTCCGGCATGGAGCACTCACACCACGGGATGGTCGGCGGTGTACTCCCCCCGTAATCGAAAGTCGAGTTGGACGCAAAGAAAGAGCCTAGCAGATCGGCTTTCTCCTTTGCGGTATGAGCCAGTGAGTCGTCCTCCCCGTGCAGAGATGGAAGAGATGGCTGACAGAAATTCCCCTGGACAGCCTTGGCACGAGACCACAATGCACGGGTTCAAGAAGGAAGGCGAACTAGTTTCTCGTCAATTCTGCCTATGTGCTCAGACTTTGCCTTGGGCATGACTCTTTTGAAGGACCTAGAGTCGGAATTATACTTCTTTTTTAGAGCGCTGGTGTGTACACCCCGGGACGCTAATGCGTCAGCCCAGGCTTGGTAGCACTCCTGCTTATAGCATGATGCTATTTTGCAGGAGCGACCAAACCATGGATTTCCCTCCAATGGGCACTACAGAGGTGGGAATAAAAAGTTCCATACCCTGAAGTAGCACATCAGTGACAGAATCTGCAACAACGTTGGGATCGTCCGGCGAGAAGCAAACCCGCCCCCAAGGGTAGGACGCAAAGAAAGACCGCATCCCATCCCAATCGGCCGACCTATAGTGCCAAACACGGCGGCAGTCTGCAGAATGCAACTGCGATTTCAGCGTGAGTTTCCGAGAAGACTGTGACTAATGGAAATCTGATATTCATCCGGGTGAGAGATCAGCAGAAGGTCCAACAGGGAAGGTGCACGATCCTCCACATCTGGAATCCGCGTGGGCGAAGTAACCAGTTGTGTCAGACCATATGCCAAGGCAAAATCTTGAACAGATCTCCCCGCGTGATCGGTTAAGCGTGAACCAAGCCGGCGTGATGGGCGTTAAAGTCGCCGAGAATCACGATCTCTGCGGAGGGGATCTGCTGTAGCAACGAATCTGTAGCCATTTGAACGTGTTTGAAGAGTCGGTCTGTTTCGGCATTACCGCTATGGGACCTATAGAGGCACCCGTAGATGCGCAGATGGTCGTCGCTCTCTACGCGTAGCCAAAGGATGGGCAGGTCCGAACCTTCAAGTCTGCCGAGGCGTCGAGAACAGATGTCCTCTCTGACGTAAACGTAAACTCCAGCCCGAGCCACAAAGGAGTGTTACAGTTTGTAAACCGGGTGGAGAGATACGAGACATCAGCCGGAGAGGACACCTGCGTCTCGGTCAGAAAGAGCATAGCCGGCCTCGCCGTCTCGAGATGGTAGTGGACGGCGTTTATGTTAGAGTGAAGTCCCCTAAAATTGCGGAAATTCATGGATAGCGTGGCAGGAGTCGCCTTTGTCTTGGTGCTCGGTTTGCCCAGAGCAGTTGTAGTCTTGAGCGGAATTTTGCCCCCCCCCCAGAATACGCGGGGTAGCCTGAGCACCCACGCTCAGAAGTGGAGTATTTGGTCGTGGATGCTCAGCGAGGGATTCTCCAAGGGTGCTTCTACCCTCCTGGGGTAGATCTTCACTTAATTCCGCTACCATGTTGATGGGGAGGGGGGATTGGGCCTCTGGTCACCTGCACTCACCAGACGAAACGCGGAAGCAGAGCTTCCACTTCACGACGGTATTCTGTGAGGTCGTGGTACCACCCCGATTTGAGCCGGCCCATACGTGTGCAACAGAAAAGATGCCGCGTGGCTCTACCACTCTTCAAGAGTAATAAAATGTTGAAAGGACAAGAAACCGGTTCAAAAATTAACGTACTAAATCTACTGACGTAATTACTAGAACTAATAACAGTGTATTGGTTAACTCGTTGCTATGAAGGAAGGCGCAGGCGCTTCAAAAAAGAGTAATTACGTTAGAAAGTAAATATATCCTAACAAACTTAAATATTCGTATTTCATTTAAAAAAAATTGGCACTTAATAATTACTAAGTCGTAGCACTAATTTCATAGCGAAAGATGTAGGCGTTCTTGAGTTATTCTATAATATCTTCAAGCCTGAATCCTCCTTAAGTTAAATGGGAATAACCAATTCCGCTGGAGCGATATGTTTCGAGCTCGGTATAGGACACTCACCAACAATAAGGCACTCAATCTCAAAATAGGTCATATTATATCTAACCCATATCATTACAATATCAATGATATGTTGATGCTTTGCACAAAGCCTTGCGAATATTTCCCGAGAAATCGTCACCGAGTACTAGAAAAAACTTGTGTCTGAAGTCGAGATTTTGTGGAGCAAAGTCACGTATTGGAGCGACTAAATCTAATCGTTTAGTTCAATACTCAGAATACACAAAATTGCGCGTTTATCGCTAAAGGATCTTTGTAGTATCTCCTCAGTTCATTCAATCAACTCACGTTGTTGTCTCATCCAGTATCAAAATCCTTGTCGTAACGTATCGAATGACGTGCACTTTCATAGTCACTTACAACGAAAGGGTTCCAATTAAGCAACCCTGGGATTGCAATTGAAGCCCCTCGAAATAGGGGCATCGTTGACCAGTGTCACCGATTCCAACTTTAAGGCCACTCAGCCAGAATGGCTACGCCATTCGCTGTGGCCGTAGTGGTCACCTAGGTAACGCATCACCTACCACGGTACTAGCGACTGCACCCGCACGCCGAGATGTCAGAGCCTCCAAGCTGCGTTAATTGGGGTGAAGAGGGACACCCAGCGAATTAGCGCGGGAAAACCGTCCCAGACGTCCGGATTAAGCCGGTATGTTGCGCACTCGGCTTCGTTGACCCAACTCCGCGCCATCTTCTCAAGATCGCAAATTACACCTTAATTAGAAATGATACTTTGACCAGCCCCAGAGGCGGCATCTTAATCTACTACAAAAGGCCCTTGTTGCGCATCGATTGATGCTCCCCCGTTAGCTAACAGAGAAGTTTGTAAATGTAAGATAGTTATGCCAACCGCACTTACTATCGTTTCGGCATATCAACCGCCAATGAAGCGTATTATAGAGGCAGAAATTTTGGATTTACTAAGGCCCCAGTGTCATAATAGCTGGAGATTTCAACTGTAAGCTTTCCACCTGGAACTCGCTAACAAACAACCAAAATGGTTATGTATTGTTTGATCTTACGAAACGACTTAACTTTGATGTTATCGCGCCTGAGATTTAAACCCGCTACCAAACAACAACCAGACACCCTTGACGTAGCGATATTCAAAGATGTCTGTTTGTCGATAACATCCGTCGAAACAATCCTAGAGCTTAACTCCGATCACAGATCAGTCCTATTACAGCTAGGCCAGACCGCAGGTGTGGTTTTTCAGACCAAAACCATCATGGACTGTCGTAAGATTAAGTTCAAACTCGAGTCTACGACTTCCCAGCACTTAGACACGATTGCCAATAAAATAGGCTCACCAGAGGAAGTCAATAAGGCACCTCACCTCAGCGCAGTGGTCGAAGAATGCTCTCCAAAGGTTCGCATGTTGAGCAATCGACGCCTGAAGTTTCCGAGTTATATTTGACAACTAATCAGAGGTAAG
Organism: Parnassius apollo; assembly: GCA_907164705.1. Classification (NCBI taxonomy): domain Eukaryota; kingdom Metazoa; phylum Arthropoda; class Insecta; order Lepidoptera; family Papilionidae; genus Parnassius; species Parnassius apollo. The sequence goes on from CAJQZP010001342.1 coordinate 8,338,560, forward strand.
AACGCGGCCCTAAAGCAATACGATCACTACGGCACATAAGATAACAAATTTAGGCTGTGCAATCTCCAAAACAAGGTAAAAAGAGCGCCCCTTAATGCCTTCCCCTTAATGTTAGAGTCCCTCAAGGATGGAGTCCTCCAAGGCTCTGCCGCTCCCCACTCCTTTTCACACTTTTCACGAGTGACATCCCTAAAGACACAGTAGTTAACACGGCACTCTTCGTTGCCCATCACAACAAAAGTATTCTCACAAAGATGGAGCATCATTATTTTTCATTAACCGCTTAGTTGATTGGTTTCGCTCATGAAGAATCGAAGTGAATCCTGAGAAAAGTGTAGCAATATACTTTCAAAAGACTTCCACGCGCAAACGTCATAACACAAATCCCGATAAATGGCAATCAACAGCTAAATATCTGGGGGTGACTTTCGACCACGGCATGACCTTCGCGAAACATATTTGCTCCGTTCGCAACAAATACGAGTCAGCCGTCAGAACCGGAGTCTGCCAGCCCCTGTTCGGACAGCTGTTAGATAACTCATTTACATGCACTTTCAACTGACGTGGGTGAACATCGTTACGCAAGTAACGACGCAGAATGACTTAAATTTATCCCCTTTATATTTTTAGCTTGCAGCCTTTAAGGCTGCCCTGAGACCAATAAAGTTGTAAAAGCCAAACAGCACATATAACACAGAAACTAGAAGAAAACTAAATGAAGGATCTAAACCGTACTCAAACGCCAAAATCACAAAAATAGCTTTTTGCGGGTTGAATCCTTTTCTAGCTACGTTCAAACAAGGTCATCTTAAAATTATTTTCAGAGGTAAATTATGGATAGAAATACATGTAGAGATACTATTAATATCAGTCGTATTGACTAAGTATATCTTCATAAGGAATATAAGATAATTAACCGTGATAGCTCAGAAGCTAAGCGCTCGTCATAAATTTAAGCGTGAGCAACCCGGATTTGATTCCCGCTGGCTCACAATTTTAAGTGCTGACTTGCCACGTGCACAGCGGTGAAGGAAAATATCGTGAAGAAACTAACATGTCTGAAGAAAAAGCGCGGTGGACATTTCCTTTCCACAAAAACCCTCTAAGAAATGAGAGGGGTAGTAGTGGGACGTATATAGGTTGTAACTTTAACTTTTAAGATAATTATTACAGATATTATTGTTGTCATATAAATGACAATTAAATAAAGATCTTAGTTGTGCGTGCCATAATAACGGCCGACGAAGCGTTATAAGAATATTTTAAGACATATCCCAGCATCCTGGCTCTATTTTAGGTTAGGTTAGAACTTCTAAATAAAGTCACAAAATACGAAAAAATATACATATTTAACAATCCCAGTAAATTAGTAGTCTAGTTAATTATATCTTTAAAAATTCGCATTCATTGCTATGCGGACGACAGAACAAGTGATGCTTTATACACCGGCCGTGCCAATATTTCTCGGGATCACGTCGTCGAATAGCGGAAAGTAAAGTCGTTTACAAAGTCTCGGATTGGAGTCGACTAAATCTTTTCCAGTTTACCAAAACTTAAAATAACCCCCTCTTTCGTATCCTTGCTGCCCCAGTTAGCATCAAAATCCCCGGCGTCGACATATCGAATAATATACAGTTTTGTGGTCACTAGGAAGGAAGGGAGACTAAATTGGCCTCTAAAAAGCTTGACGTGCTCAGCAGAGCGGGCAGTATTTCATGGCGGCTATTTACTGATCTCATCTGTTCTCATCTCTGGGCCTAGTTTGCCAATGCTTACTCGTATTTCTAGTTATTTCTGATCGGATCGATTCACTGACGCTGCGGAGGGATGTTGTTCTTTTTGCATTTTCTATCGTATCTACCACGAAATTGTCCGTATTGATTCGCTCACACGCACTGAGGTATTGTTCCAATTAATTCCAGTCGCCAAATTTAATGAACGCACATTGTGGCAAAATTCACGATACTATTCACACCATCTGGAAGTCTCACGACCACTTTGGTTTTTGCTTTTCTTCCTTGCACAACCTATATGTGGAACCGTTTACCACTGGCATTTATCCGGACCTTCAGCTTCTTTCTAAAAGTCCGGCAACGCACCTGCAATTCCCTTCGAGTTCATTTCTTCATGGGCGGCCATAGTCAGTTACCGTCAGGTGAGCCGCATACTCGTTTGCTCCCTCTTCTACAAAAAAGCAACACCTACAAGGAAAGTTTTAATTTAACAATATAATACAGTATAATAAAGTGATAACAATCGTGCATACGTAACGGATTATCCTTACCCTCAATCATAGAATAGAATAGTTTTTTATTCAAAATAGATTACATGTAATTCTTATAGAAAGTAATTTTTACTCTTACGTTTTACCACTGGCTCGGAAAACTCGGACAAAAACCTCTGGCTTGGGATGAAGTAGAATGCCAGCGGAAATTTTCTTTTTTTTCAAAATAAATAATGCAGTAATGTGAAAGTTTATATTATATATATATATATATATATATATATATATATATATATATATATATATATATACAGATATATAGATATGTAGATACGATAGAAAATGCAAAAAGAACAACATCCCTCCGCAGCGTCAGTGAATCGATCCGATCAGAAATAACTAGAAATACGAGTAAGCATTGGCAAACTAGGCCCAGAGATGAGAACAGATGAGATCAGTAAATAGCCGCCATGAAATACTGCCCGCTCTGCTGAGCACGTTAAGCTTTTTTAGAGGCCAATTTAGTCTCCCTTCCTTCCTAGTGACCACAAAACTGTATATTATTCGATATGTCGACGCCGGGGATTTTGATGCTAACTGGGGCAGCAAGGATACGAAAGAGGGGTTATTTTAAGTTTTGGTAAACTGGAAAAGATTTAGTCGACTCCAATCCGAGACTTTGTAAACGACTTGACTTTCCGCTATTCGACGACGTGATCCCGAGAAATATTGGCACGGCCGGTGTATAAAGCATCACTTGTTCTGTCGTCCGCATAGCAATGAATGCGAATTTTTAAAGATATAATTAACTAGACTACTAATTTACTGGGATTGTTAATTATGTATATTTTTCGTATTTTGTGACTTTATTTAGAAGTTCTAACCTAACCTAAAATAGAGCCAGGATGCTGGGATATGTCTTAAAATATTCTTATAACGCTTCGTCGGCCGTTGTTATGGCACGCACAACTAAGATCTTTATTTAATTGTCATTTATATGACAACAATAATATCTATAATAATTATCTTAAAAGTTAAAGTTACAACCTATATACGTCCCACTACTACCCCTCTCATTTCTTAGAGGGTTTTTGTGGAAAGGAAATGTCCACCGCGCTTTTTCTTCAGACATGTTAGTTTCTTCACGATATTTTCCTTCACCGCTGTGCACGTGGTAAGTCAGCACTAAAAATTGTGAGCCAGCGGGAATCAAATCCGGGTTGCTCACGCTTAAATTTATGACGAGCGCTTAGCTTCTGAGTTATCACGGTTAATTATCTTATATTCCTTATGAAGATATACTTAGTCAATACGACTTATATTAATAGTATCTCTACATGTATTTCTATCCATAATTTACCTCTGAAAATAATTTTAAGATGACCTTGTTTGAACGTATCTAGAAAAGGATTCAACCGGCAAAAAGCTATTTTTGTGATTTTGGCGTTTGAGTACGGTTTAGATCCTTCATTTAGTTTTCTTCTAGTTTCTGTGATATATGTGCTGTTTGGCTTTTACAACTTTATTGGTCTCAGGGCAGCCATAAAGGCTGCAAGCTAAAAATATAAAGGGGATAAATTTAAGTCATTCTGCGTCGTTACTTGCGTAACGATGTTCACCCACGTCAGTTGAAAGTGCATGTAAATGAGTTATCTAACAGCTGTCCGAACAGGGGCTGGCAGACTCCGGTTCTGACGGCTGACTCGTATTTGTTGCGAACGGAGCAAATATGTTTCGCGAAGGTCATGCCGTGGTCGAAAGTGACCCCCAGATATTTAGCTGTTGATTGCCATTTATCGGGATTTGTGTTATGACGTTTGCGAGTGGAGGTCTTTTGAAAGTATATTGCTACACTTTTCTCAGGATTCACTTCGATTCTTCATGAGCGAAACCAATCAATTAAGCAGTTAATGGAAAATAATGATGCTCCATCTTTGTGAGAATACTTTTGTTGTGATGGGCAACGAAAAGTGCCGTGTCATCGACGAAAAGAGGAGTGTTAACTACTGTGTCTTTAGGGATATCACTCGTGAAAAGTGTGAAAAGGAGTGGGGAGCGGCAGAGCCTTGGGGGACTCCAGCCTTGAGGGACTCTAACCTTAAGGGGAAGCTTTGATGAACGGGTACCCTCTAATCGATAGCGAAAACGGCTGCTGGCAAAAAAGGCCCTGATGGTGTGAGTGAGCCTATCAGGCACGTTGAGTTTATACAGCTTGTTGTCGCGCCAGACTGTGTAAAACGCTTTTGTGACATCAAAGAAGCGGGTGCCAGTCTTAGTGCTCCTGCGACCTCTTTTTAGGAGGTTGAAAGCTTTCAAAATCTATTTTGTGAGGCGATGTAACTTGTCGGTGCACTAGTGTTCGGTTCTGAAGCCTAACGTTTGGAGGCGATTTAATGTTCACCGCAGTCGTTCGTATAATATTTTCCCAAGTGTGTTGAGGAGACTAATGGGTTCGTAGCTTGTGGCTAAGTTGCGCGGTATCCCTGCTTTCGGGATTTCTAAAATGTCCGCTTCTTCCCAGGTATCCAGCAAGGAGCAGTTGGATAGAAGGGCGTTGCAAATGCCCACAGGGAGGCAAACAAGTGGCACTGAGAGCGATTTAAGCATCCTGTTGCTAATGGCGTCGGGGCCGGGTGATGATTTCTTTTTAAGGTTTTTAATTAGTTACGTGGCTTCATTGACAGTCGCAGGCTCTAAGGGCTCACCCGTGGGTGGTAGCTACGTGCGACCTCCGCTTCGACCTCAGAAAGGTGAAAGGCACTCTAGTTCATCCCAAGCCAGAGGTTTTTGTCCGAGTTTTCCGAGCCAGTGGTAAAACGTAAGAGTAAAAATTACTTTCAATAAGAATTACATGTAATCTATTTTGAATAAAAAAACTATTCTATTCTATTCTATGATTGAGGGTAAGGATAATCCGTATATATATAATAATTTTAGGAACAGCTTGGAGACCTCATTCAAAGGAGCTATTGTCAACCGTGTATTCATTTAGATCATAATAACCCATTTTATACATTTTTTTTATAAAATATTTAAACCTTGCATATTTTCTGGGACTTTGTTGTAATAGCGTATACAATGCCCCAGGAATCAATTTCTGACTCTGTGAATTCGAGAAACTGGTATCACTAGCTTGTGTTAGGTACAATCACAAGCTTGTTTGTATTTATAGAATGGCTATTTTATTTATTATATTTATTTCTTTAAATTTTTCGCTCTAAATCGACCGCATTTCCCCATAGCAAGAGACCATAAGAGATATCGCTATGAAAATAACTAAAATAAACTTATCTTGCTTTGCTTACTCTTTTTTTTTTTGGGAAGGTAGGCGTAAAAAGTAACACATATTTTATATAGAGCTATATACTATATAATATAGTATTGAATTTTAACATGTCATCTTCCCCTGTCTCATATGGACTCATGTTTCAACTTTTTCTATTATTTTGATACGAGTGGTAATGACGGTCTGTTGCTGGTGGGTATTTTGACCTGACTTTTTATTATTATTATATATTTAGTTTACCAATAATCTTTACCTAAGATTGGCTTTATTTTAAAGGTGAGTAACCAAAGTTTTTTACTTAATTAATTGATAAAAAAATAAAAGATTTTTTACTTAATTAAATACAATAATCTTGTTTAGCACTATGTTTTGTTATCATATGTGCAATAAAACTCTTAGATATGTTAAAACAAATAAAATACATAATATTAATATTATGATCGTATCACATAATATTCATCACATAAACATTTTATTGTGAAAAATTTATGTGTACTTTTATTCGCGAATTATAAAGTTAATTGGATATTTATAAATTATGGTTTCCGCCGCCATTCAAAGAAGTGAATATTAATGGAGAAAATAATTATTACTTTAGGTAAGAGAAAACAATATTTGTGACTACTGCAGGTTTATTTTCTTAGTTAGGACATAACATTTGGTATAAACTTACGAAACATTGTATATATCAGCTTAAAGCTCCGTTCAGATCTACCAGCACGTAGCGTGCCCAGCAAGTAGCGTGCCCAGCACTTGGCGTGCCCAGCACGTAGCGTGCCCAGCACGTGGCGTGCCCAGCACGTAGCGTGCCCAGCACGTAACGTGGCTGACACCGCACAGACAACAGTTTTCACATCTAGCGCACCCGTCAATTCATTATTATTAGTCCACAACGCATACAAATATTAATGTTTATTGGCCTCAGCTTCTACTTACCATCAGGTGGACTGTGTGTTCATTTGTGGCCCTTAGTCTATTAAAAAAGTGATTTCTTTCCAAGTTATCATTCTGACTGGCACATCATTGAAAAGGCTTATTAGTGCAGGTGTCAGAAAAAATAAAAAATATAAACAAAAAACAGTGCCTGTATTGTCATCATAAGTACACACACAGTTGTTTTCCTGTTTTGAGAATATAACTGAGTGAATATAATTACAGGCTACGAGTTATTTTATCTTAGTACTGACTATACGAGTATATCAGTGTGGCCTTAGTTGCAACTGCAAGTATCCATTTGCTATGCATTGAATTCAAAAAGTTATCTATACACAAAATTAGTATTCATATTATTAACTATCTAAAAACAAAGAACTATCTGGGGGCACGGCAGTGCCCCCGCCAAGTCGAGCATAAAAGCGGCACGGCCGTACCATCTTTTCTCGAAGCAATTCAGGCCATTTTCGACCCCTTATAATTTCGTGGTCAATAAAACTAGAAGCCTGAATTTTCAGTAACCGAGTAAGCATTGCATGAACATGGTATATATTTTAAATTTCATTCAATTTGAACCAGTAGTTTAAAAATTGTAACCAGTCAAAGTTTCTTAATTTTGTCACTCACTGACTGACCGATCATCAAAACTCTAAGGCACTTCTAGCAGACATAGAAGCTTCAAATTTAGAATACAATTAGTGTTTAGTGTATCATATATATATAAATCAAGGAAAAACTAAAACATTTGTTAATTTCTGTCCAGTTTTTTAGGTACACTAACAGCATAATTAATCCCATATAAATATATAGAATTACAAAGTTACATTTGCAGTGAATTAATCAGTGTACTTGTATCTGTATAAGTACATAGGTACGTTGTTGGTACTCAAGAAGTAGAAGGTACCGGAAAGGTAAAAAATTAGGACTATCTTATATGCAAAAAGAAATGAGATACCATTAAAAACATAACTTATAAAAAAACCAAGTCTCGCAACTCAGTTCTTCCACCGTAAAAAGTTGTGAGATCCATGTAATACCAAGTCGGTTAATTTATTCAGTTCCTACTTAAGGGTCCTTCTGTTTTAAGTTATTACGTAATTAGCTAACCTAACAATATTTTATAGGACCATATCAATTTTAAAAGTCTTTTATGTTTTAAATATATAGATTGACTTGGCAATCGAATTAAGCAATCTAATTTAATATAATACGTGTTACTTGTGAGATACATTGTGGTTTCATGCGATGGCCAAGACAATCTATATATTTAAAACATAAAAGACTTTTAAAATTGATATGGTCCCATAAAATGTTGTTAGGTTAGCTAACTACGTAATAACTTAAAACAGAAGGACCCTTAAGAACTGAATAAATTAACCGACTTGGTATTACATGGATCTCACAACTTTTACGGTGGAAGAACTGAGTTGCGAGACTTGGTTTTTTTACAAGTTATGTTTTTAATGGTATTAATATTACGCAATAAGCTTCCGTGCTGAAACCGGTAATGGCTAGATACAGTTCATATACACGAAGCGATAAACGTTTTAATTTAGTTGCTTGTAGTGCTCATAAAAGTTGTTGGGTTCTACTATATATTTTATAAAAAATATATTATACATTTTATAAAAAAAATAGCTTCCATTGAGTAAAAATGCAAATTATAGCAATATTGTTTATAGTCCTTACTGTTATAAAATTGTCAATATCAAATTGTTACTGGAGCGAAAATTGTCACTATAAATTTTTTTCAAGCAAAACGCCATACCAGTTTGTCAGGGGAGATATCAGAGATTCAATTGTTAAAATAAAAGGTAAGTAATATAAGATTTTTTCTGTTGTTTTTTTTTTCGGTAATTCATCAGTAAAATTTTTTCACGTAGCTTGTTATTTAACGTATTCATAATATCGATAGGATGTGACGTAATTAGTGTCTGGAGTTTAGTAAGACATGGAAAAAGAAACCCAGGTATTGATTTTGCACAGAACATGCTAGATGCGACAACAATGAAATACGCTGTCAAATTGAACCATGAAAATGGTAAAGGCTCTATGTGTGCTCAAGATGTAGAAAATTTAAATAATTGGGAAGCAGATCCAAATATGTTTAAAAATGTCCACCATATTGCTGCTGAAGGCTACCAAGAAATGTTTGGTATAGGATACAGAATTAGGAAAGCATTTAAAGGCTTACTTACGTCTTTGGATGATAGATATTACAAGCTACGTTCAGCATATGGAGCTTGGATAGAAAACGGGGTAAAAGGATTTGTGGAAGGTTTCGGAAATACGTCAATGATAATTGAAAAATCAAACCCCATCTATGACATAACAGCTGTAAGTACAAAAATACAAATAAAAAAACGTGTTTCAAGTTACTAACTTATTTGCGTTGTCGTTATTCATATTTTACTTATTAAATTATAGCCATATGAAGCTTGTAGTATCTACGTAAAGAAAGTGAAAAATAATGAAGAAACATATGCAGAAGCAAATAAGTACCAAAATACATCAGAGTATCTTGCAGTAAGTTTTCCTTGATTATTTTTTTATTTCTACATACGTCCTTTTAGAAAACTCAAGTTTAGTGTTCAATGATCATTTAAGATAAATTAATATTGTGATTTTAAATTAAATAAAATTAATTATAGATATTTACATTTTCCTTGAAAACGCAGCGTATATATATATATATATATATATATATATATATATATATATATATATATATATATATATATATATATATATATATATATCCTAATTATCCTGTAATACATTCTAGGTAAAAAACAGAATACAACAGCGAACGGGCATTAATTATACGTTGACAAACGAGAATATAACAGCCTTATATGATTTATGCCGGTATACCTCCTCAGGAATAAATAACGTATTTAGTCCTTGGTGCGCGATTTTTAATAAAGAAGACTTACAAGCTGTAGAGTACGTAGGCGACTTGAGGCATTTTTATAGAAATAGTTATGGTAATCCAATCAATAAAATGTTTGGACGAATTCCCCTAGCAGACTTGCTAGAAAGTTTTAATATGGCAAAAAATGGAAAAGGAAAGAAGCTTACGGTGTACTTCTCTCACGCTACCATGATGGATATGGTATACTCTGCCCTTGGATTATTTAATGATGACATACCTCTACGTAGTGATTTTAGGAATCCTGAGAGGAAGTGGAGATCATCTAAAACGGCTTGTTTTGCCGCCAATTTAATAGCAACTTTAAACAGGTTTGTAATTAAATAAAGCAGGTTCTAAATATTTCACTCACAATCATTAATTATGTATTATATTTTATATAGCACAATGTTAATTTATCATTACTATTACGGCATTATTTCTTTATATATATATATATATATATATAATCTTTATTAAACACCTTATAATACCATCAGGTCGGGTTTAGTGATCAAACACTACCTTTAAGTTTACCGCCCCATTACGCCACGTGGTAGTCGTAATTGGTAACTATGGAATATATAATGTTAACGATAGATAGCAATATAATCATCTCCAAGCCAAACCTTATATACACAGACCGGCGAAGGGCAGCGGCGTTGAAGGTATTTCGGAGGAAGACATCTGGTATTTCGATCGTCAATCGGTCTCTCAAGTATAACAATTCAGGCAAATCCTTCCTACAATGAGAGAGACCCATGTCCAGCCTCTGCTGGAACCTATGCGGAAAGGGTCACAGATTTGACAGAGTTTTGTGCGATTCTTTGATGAGTTCATGATATTGCGAATACACGTGCGGATTCACTAGCTAGTGTGAGATTTCTCAGTTTTTATCATATGCATGAGCCCATGGAGTTGCGGAATCCCGCTTTACTACATTGCAACCCCTCCGAGATACAAGAGCGAGATAAAATTTAAACGGATCGAGCCTATATTTCGTTAAATATTAACAGAATTTCTTCAGCAGCTAACTTGGTTTGTACGTTACTCTACAAGTAGTAGTCTATAAAGTACCTAGCAGGTAGTTTTAATATTATTTTTTAAATTTTATACGAGTGTTAAAAACTTCCTTACATATTGTCAGTAATTTGATTCCGTTGTTTAGATACCGGTTTAAAAACTCGAACCGTAACCGCTATTCTGGTCACGAAATGAATATTTATTCATAACATGCCTAATATAATATTCATAACATGCCTAATTTAATAATTACTTCGTGTGTCGTCCGCAAGGAAGCTTTGACTACAGCTATATTATAGATATCTTAAAAAGCTTTTCCCAAAGAAAGAAATAGATGTTCCCTCTCCTAAAAGATGTAGATGTCTGTGGGCCCCAGCTCCCACTTCCCATCAGGTGGACTGTGTATTTGTTCGTCACTCTTATTGTATAAAAAAATACATAAATTATCGGTTTCTTAAGAAATTACCCACGTTTCAGGAAAGCACGTTAAATGGTCGTCCGTCTGATCTCTCTCCGGTCGTGTCAGATTGCCGTCTCTTGAGATGTGGGGAATAGGCAATTAAACTGTGTTTGCGCATTAACTTGTGCACTATAATACTTTCCTGCGCAAATGGCTGCTCTCCGATGAGTCTTGCCACCGTGACCGAAATTCGGAAATAATATAGATATATAAATATAGATTAACAAAAATCTGTAATTCTTTCACCCAGAATAGGAGTTTATAAACGCATCATAAATTATTTATTCTACAACTACAATACAAAAACCTCTCATCACAGAAAACATATTCAAAACACAGAAGTTAACAGAAGGTCTACTATACCAATTATAAAGCTTTATACTAATATATTATATTACATTGTAGTAAACAGTCGTACTACATATAGGTTACATATTTATTTGAGTAAGTAAATGATCAATTGTTTAATTTTATTCTAGATGTTCAAATGAGGAGTCGACAGATTATAACGTCGCATTTTATATGAACGAAGAACCTTTAATATCGATCTGTAACGAAGGCGTTTGTTCGTGGAAAGAATTTGAAATAAAACTTAAACCTTTTATTAATACTACGATGGACTTTTGTTAGAATGTAAAATATTTTTTGTGATGTTGAATAAAATATTTTATAATAAATAAGACCGATTTTTATTATATATGAATGTATGCAATCACGCGAAATTCATAATTGCGGCAAAGAAATGCGTTGAAAATTCTAATTTTTTTATATTATTATTTTATTCTATAGTCACGTTAATAGTTTCATTATTTATTTGTCAGTAGGTTTCTTATACACGGGTTAGTTATAGCATCGCATTGGTTAATGTAAGTGTAATGATGTTATAATTATGTAATAAATAAATATTTCCGACATTCCTCTTGATATTAAAAAACTGCCAAACTCCAACAAGATTTAAAAACAAACTTGTTTGTTTTTAAATCAACTCCATTAGCATGTGAAAAACCTTTGCATATTTGAACTAACCCAGCTGTTATTTTCATATATATTTCGTATTTGTTTTGACATAAATAATATCTTTACATAATATGTGTATCTATACTAGTATGTGTATCTATACTAGCAACTTGTTCTATCACCGGGACCATTTGTCCCAAAGGGGTGTCGGATTTATCGTCCACAAATCTCTCGTCAATAACGTTGTAAAATTGGGAGTGTGTCGACGAGGTTCACGTACCTGATACTCAAAATTACCAAACGGTATTCGCTGAAGGTCATACAGGTTTACGCACCAACGTCCGCACATCCCGATGAGGAGGTGGAGGAAATGTATGAGGATATTTCCAGAGCCATGCGTTCCTCCAAAACCCATTACACGGTGTTGATGGGAGACTTCAACGCAAAAATAGGCACAAGAGAAAGCGGTGAGCTTCATGTAGTGTAGATGTCTTGTATGGAGGAGCTACATACCTGCAGTTGTACATATATATGGGGTGGTCGGGAGCCCGACTGCTTGAAGTAATGTAGCACAATGACTAGTACTATATTAGTGACTTATAATAATAAACTCAATGATACAAAAGCAATACTATAGAAGGTCTCTATGATGAATTTGCATTACAATAGTAGGGTCGTGGGTTCAAGTCCTACATATTAATGACTTATGAAAGTTTGGTCTATAATACAAAAGCAATACTATGAAAGGTCTCTATGATGAATTTGCATTACAATAGTAGAATCGTGGGTTGAAGTCCTACATATTAATGACTTATGAAAGTAAGGTCTATGATACAAAAGCATTATTATAGAAGGTCTCCTTGATGCATAAGCATTATATGGGGTGGTCGGGTCTTTATTAGGGACTTGAAAAGGAATATTATGGTGGCGTGCATACACGCCACCATAATTGCTTCACGAGCAATTGATCCGAGGTAAACTTGGGCTCGCTAACCGATGTGTCCTAAACATATCATCTTGGTGCTGGTGGTAAGCGGGTTTGTTGTATATTTTATTTGTATACGGCTTACCCGTGGACATCGCAAACCTATACCGTTTGTGGGCGGCGTCGTAGCGTATAGCGATGCGTCGTCTATCTTTCGGATTGGGATGAGTGTGTTTGGTAGCATTTTTAAGTTTAACAGGCATACTCAACTTCATGTCTTAGTGCATTAGCGCTATGATACGTGGAGTTTTATCCACTAGCGTCTTAGTAGCGTGCTACTATGATACGTTGGTGATATTTTTTAGTTAACAACATTACAAACTTTGTTACCAAAGTCGATAGGGATCATGTAGGTGTGTTGTGAGCGGGCGCCACCCGTATGATAGTTGCATTGATGCTTACTGCTACTTGCGGTATTGCGTCTTGTGATGGATCTGCGGGTGTGCTGCGCCTGATTCGACGCATCGCATTCGACGCATGCTTGTTGCGTTATGCAGCATTGCGTCTTTGCGATGGTTGTTTAGTGGGACGCTATTCTCAATGACGCTCTCTGCGTCTTGGTTTGACTCACACCGGGGCTGCAGACTGTCTGCTCTCCACGATGTTTTATATAACAACATAATAATATATCTCTGTAACTTTCCCACCTTTGAATTATTGAAGGTAACTTGTTGGTGGGTGAGGCAAACATGATCGAAAATGCATTTACTCAACGTCAGTGACACAAATCCTTTCTGATGGCGAATTATTACTCTTATCTTATAACTGCCTTTTGGCTATATCTGCCGTTGTATTGATTGGTGGAGCATATGTGTCGACCTCATGCGGGTGGTAGCTGGCGGGAGGATCTGAGGAGACTCTCAAGGCTGCGGCCGAAAGCCGCACAACGTGGGACCCCATTCCCTTGAGGTGAGCGGTAGACTCATGACACGCTCTGCGGCTAGTAGCTGTGCTGATCATGCAACTGGTGGTGATGCCATACACTTACATCACGTCTGCAGGAGCGGCGGTCTGGCAGGTGATAGCGCTCACGGAGGGTTTACGGCCAGAGTGCCTATTTGTCTAAACCGTTTGACGTACATTCACTGTGGCTGGATTCGTTCGTATTCTGTATGGCGTTTACACGCATTGACATGCGCGACTTCAGTCGATGTTTGTACTTACGCACTAAAAAGGGGCCAAGCCTCTTTTACTGGTTCGCCAGTTATTTTGCTGTGGACTACGGTGCAGTTCCCGAATTAACGTTCCCTCCGGGGGGAGTGTATCAAAATGGTTGGCGCTCACCGCGCACGGCGTGTGTGGAGCCGTCTGCCTCCCCTACATTTTTTTATATAAATGTAGGAGAGCGAAGCCCTGTATCAGGTATTTTGTATAAATATGAGCCTTTTCCAAGCGGGAAGGGATAAATACTAATAAATTAATAATGTAAACCTGATACAAGTGGAATAGGAATGTTTTATGTTCTTAACCTTTCTCGAGCCCTGTCTTCGTGAACGGCGTTCACTTAGCTTGTAAGGCACTACCAACAGCTTTCAATGGCTCTAGTGAATATTCATTCTTACAAAAGACACTTAAAGAACTAAGTTACTAAACAAACACAACGTAAATAAGGGCCTAACTAAGACGATCACGCCAAAAATATTACAAACGGCCTATTGATAAACCTTTTGAAAGATCATTTAGAAAGATCAAAACATATTTTATTAATCCTGGTCACATATATATAATTTTATTGAAAAGGGTTAAATTAATTATATTTAATATATATATATATATACATATATATATATATATATATATATATATATATATATATATATATATATGTGTGTGTGTATATATATAGAGGGGGGAAGCGTTACAGTATGAAAGAAGCGATCGAGCGGAACCAGGGCTCCAAAGTCTTTGCCAGAGATCTGTCTGCCAGTAAGAGCCAACTGTCAAAGCTGAAGACTGAGTGTGGCAGCATCGTTTCCGGGACACCTGAGATTCTGAGTGAGATTGAGAGGTTCTATGGGCAGCTGTACACATCAACGTTGGAGCCACACGCAAGTGTGAGTAACAATCCAAGAGCAAGTCTTATCCGACACAATTCCGATGATATCCCGGACGTCAGTCTGAGCAAGATTAGAGTAACTCTCCAGCACCTTAAAAAAGGAGAGCTCCCAGGCGAAGATGGAATTACAGCTGAGCTTTTGAAAGCAGGTGGAAAACCGATACTTGAAGTCCTTCAGGAGCTCTTTAATTCCGTCCTCCATGGTGGCACTACTCCGGAGGCGTGGAGCAGAAGTGCGGTGGTCTTGTTCTTCAAGAAAGGTGACAACGCCCCCTTGAAGAACTACAGACGGATATCCCTTCAGAGCCGCGTCTACGTGCTGTTTTCGAGAGTCATTACGAATCGTATCGCACGCAGTCTCGACGACTTCCAGCCTCCCGAACAAGCCGGTTTCCGAAAAGGCTTTAGTACCATAAACCACATACATACCCTTCGGAAAATTGCACAAAAGTCCGAAAAGTACAATCTGCCACTTTGCCTGGCGTATGTGGACTATGAGAAAGCCTTTGATTCCGTCGAAATTTGGGCGGTGCTACAGTCTCTTCAGCGGTGCCAAGTTGACTGTCGGTATATCGAAGTGCTGAAGTGTTTATACAGTAGGGCTACAATGGCTATCCGAGTACAGAACCAGAGTACGAAACCTATCCAACTGCAGAGAGGTGTAAGATAGGGTGATGTTATTTCCCCGAAACTCTTCACCGCCGCATTGGAAGACGTTTTCAAGCTACTGGACTGGAAAGGCATTAACATCAATAGCGAGTATATCACTCACCTTCGATTTGCCGACGATATAGTCCTTATGGCAGAATCGCTGGAGGACTTAAGCACTATGCTCAAAGACCTCAATAGTGACTCCCAACGGATAGGTCTTAAGATGAACATGGACAAAAAAAAGATTATGTTTAATGTCCATGTCACACCTATGCCGGTAGGTTAAGCTCGAAGTTGTTGACGAGTATGTTTACCTGGGACAAATAGTCCGACTAGGTAAGTCCAACTTCGACCGAGAGGTCAATCGACGGATTCAACTCGGCTGGGCAGCGTTCGGGAAATTACGATACATCTTCTCGTCAGGTATACCTCAAAACCTGAAAACTAAGTTTAACAACCATGCGTGTTGCCAGTGATGACATATAGAACTGAGACGTGGTCCTTCACTGCTGGCCGTATGAGGACGCTCAAAGTCGCACAGCGAGCTATGGAGAGGGCTATGCTCGGAGTTTCTCTGCGTGATAAACTTAGAAATGCTGATATCCGCAGTAGAACCAGAGTGACCGACATAGCCCAACGGATTAGTAATCTGAAGTGGCAATGGGCCGGCCATTTAGCTCGAAGAACCGACAACCGTTGGGGAAGAAGGGTTCTCGAGTGGCAGCCTAGTACCGGTAGGCGAAGTGTAGGGCGACCCCCCACTAGATGGAGTGACGAACTGGTAAGACATGCAGCGTTATATATAAAACAGTTAAATTAATACATATACATAGTGATTGGTGACCATGAACGATTTATAACCACAAAGATAAAAAATATCATGCACAGAATAAATAGAAGCATGGGCAATAATTACAGAGCCTCTATGAAACCTCTATATAAGCCATTGTGAATGGCAACCTTATTTTGGTCTGTAAAATTAAGTTAAAATCATTGAGCTATTATGTACTACGTACTAGAGGCGACACTGCATTCAGCTACTCTGTTCCACTCCACTGCGGTGCATACACCGCACTATCAGTCACTCGCTAGGCGCTTGAAGAGTTGTCACGTGTTGTGTTGATTTAATAAAAAGCCCTTGACAAAAATATGCCGTCGTGTATTCTTAGATATTGCACAAATAATTCAAGAAATGTCAGTAAAAACCAAGGAATTACTTTTCAGCGGTTAATAAGATACTTAATCAATAAAAAAGTATTATAGATTAGTAATAAAATAAATTATTCCTAAGACGCCATCTCGTGTCATGGAATATAGATTATGAAATTAATTTGTTCAGATGCGACATTTTTGTGGGTACTTAAGTATAGGATGAATATATTATTAAACACATTTTTTTATAGAAACATATAAGCTATCATTATTAGGCTAATTTTTTTATATTTAAATCTGCTCATTATTCTTTTTTTATTTTTGGGTTTCCACATCAAAGTCAAAGTGGAATAAATTCGTCCATTTTTAACTCGCGTGCCATCATATGAACGACTCTTATTCTAATTTAAATAAATATATTTGTAATTTAAATGTTGTATTAATAAGTTTTGTTAAACGTACATTTAGTATGTTTTATTTTAATATTTGACATAGACACCTTTTAAAATATTTAGATAAAAATATCATTTATATGTAATCGTGATATAATATTATATTAAATAAGCAAATATAATATACAAAATAAGTAACAAAATTTAAAAATTGTTCTCGATATAATTTACCTATTTGACAATACAATCTACCGATAATTCTGCCTATGTTTATTTTCTTACATTTTGATTCTTAATTGAAGATAAATGTGGATGTCAATGGGCCACCCACTTACCATCAGGTAGTCTGTGTGCTCGTTTGTTACCCTTATCCTATATAAAAAAAACTTTTTCTACATTAACACTAATAACTTATATATTGTCGTAGCGTCTACACTACAGCATTAGCTCATAATAAAATCTCATTAAATCAACTTGTGAGACGATGGTTTATTATTTCTTCTGTGTAGAAAAATCTCATAATTAAAGAAGAAATATTTGGAACTATAACTATTTCTTCCTCGTCGTTTTATGGCGATTTAACGACATTTAAAAATTGAGTAGCGTTTGTATTGGGGCGTTAGTTACATAAGTTGTACCGCACCAACAATGCAAAAGGTTTGTGACGCAAACATTATCTGTTGTGACTGTTGTTTGTACAGCTAGGTCGGACGTGTTCAGAACGTTATGGGACAGATCAATGGTGATACCAGGTAGATTGTTTAATTTATTGCCAAACGCTATTTGTTAAAACTGACGTATTGAGATCTTGTTGATCAAGAAAGTATTTTTAAATAAACACTCCGTTAACCGCCCAAAGAAAACCGTAAAGATGGGAATCTGGACTTTTTAAATTTGCGATCTGTACCCATTGCAATTAAGCTAATTTATTTCAAAAACGTAAGAAATGAAAAGGGTTACAAATTCCCTCGGATCCATGTATGGATGTATGACATCTTGTTATCATCATCATCATCATCCTCACAGCACTTCACAAGTTATAGATCTATACTTGTGAAGTGCTGTGACGTAACATTGGCCTACGCCAAGCAATGCCTCAAAACAAGGTCCTGAGTCACCTGGTTGTATTTTGTATGAATATTTTAGTAATTTTCTCACACGTTGTTGTAGATTAGATTGCAAAGCTATATTATGATTTAAAAACGAGTAGCGCACATTTTTTGTTTGAAATAGCTGTTCTAGTACGTAAGTACATATTACTTCAATGGTTAAAATCTAAAAATAAACTTTCGAATGTATAAAATAAAGCAAAACATTCTTTAGTTCACGTGCTCATATAAGGTTAAGTAAACTTTTTCAATGTGTACCAGCCTCAGTTAAAATATTCAAACACCTATAGAATAAATAGGATAGAATGTACTAAAAATAGAAACTATTTTATTTTATTACACATTAAATGTTCTTAAGGGATTATTTATAATCCAGTATATGTACTTGATTATGTTTTAATTTTCTTAACTGCAAACACTTATTACTACTACAAAAATTACTTTTCTTAAATCATCCACATTTGAAACAAAAAGGTACAAGATCTTTAATGAAATACACCCTTCATACAAATATTTTTTCTCAGCTTCAACTTAACCATAACGAGCAAACTAAAATACTAAATTTTGTTCAAGTCATAGTTGTTGAAGCTCATAAAAAAATTGGTAATATGCTGCCATTGTTCCCTTTAAATGAATTTACTGTGTGTATGATTTAATTTGGTATGTTAAATCACACTATCACTATCACTAGCACAACAGCTCACCACAAGTCCACTGCTAAACGTAGACCCCTCATAGATTTCCCATTAAATACAGTCTTCATTCACCTGCATCCATAGACTACCTGCTTTTTTCATCAGGTCGTCACTACCAATGGAAATCGACCAACACATCGATGTCCAGTAGGAGGCTGCCATTCGATTTTGTACAAAGAATTAGTGGTGATTATGATCATTTACTGACTAACTTCTGTTAAATTAGTATTATAAATTAATATCGGTATTACAACATTCTTTATAACGAGCATTAGCTAATATATCATTACTATAAATTACCTGTATAAGGACAATTAGTCTTTTTCTGAACAAGTTTACATCACTTCTTTAATTTTAAATAAATTTCATTTAATATTTAATCGTCTTAAATTACATTTATATTTATAAAATACATGTATAATTAGCAAATGATTTTAATTAAGAAATTTAATCAAATATTTTATTAAAGGGAATTTTGGTAACTTCTGATCACTGTTTGGTGAAATCTGTGTCGTTACAGTCCGACTCTAACTGCGATTTCCACGGTATGTGGTGAATGTGGTGATATAAATCAGCATATTGGGATGAGATGCGGCATTTTTTTGCGTCATATCTTTGGCTTCAGATTTGTTTCTCGTCTGAAGATCGGTCGATCTGCGTGAATACGTGTGATACGTCACGCGATGGATTATTGCATCCCCTTTGCCGACGTAATTATTATGGCAAGCCAGTTTCGAGCGTACAAAATACATTGGGACAAAGCACACAGGGTTTGGACACTAATAACCAATCTTTATTATACCGCTCTAACACCTAGGGCTCTTTCTTGTTTTACAAGTTCACATCGTACATAAAAATATATATATATACATCAAGTCTTTCATAGCCATATCGTACTTTTTATAAAAATATAAATATTATTGCGTGTTCATTATGAAAATATTTTTCGTTATAACGATCTCAGTAATATCTAATTCATGTACTGCTTCTTTTTGTTATTGGAACAGTGGTTGTCCCTACAAATACTTTGCTTCTAAATCTTCATACGACTCGATCAGAGGCGACATAAGGGACCCAGTATTAAAATTATAAGGTGAGGCTGAATCACATTTGTTCAATTCAAATACCCATTATTTCTTGTTACAGGATGCAAGCCTATTAGTATATGGGGCTTATTTAGGCATGGAAAAAGATATCCTTCAATGAATTTTGGGAGGGAAATGAAGGATGCGCTGGCTATAAGAGATGATATTATTTCAAGTTATAAAAAAGGACATAGTTCTCTTTGCGCACAAGGTATAGAGGACTTGAGGAATTGGTCTATAGATAAAAAATATTTAGTGATTATAACCATCTTACTCCGGAAGGTTATGAAGAATTGTTGGGGATTGGGAAACGATTTAAGGAAGCTCTCCCGGCATTGTTGGGAAATTTAGAAAAGGATAGTTATACTTTTCGTCCATCTTTTGGAATCAAGTTAGAAAATAGTGCAAAAGCGTTTGTAAAAGGGCTTAAAAGCAGAAACGTAGGTATTGAAAACGCTCTATCTGTATCTGATGTTATGGCTGTAAGTCTTTAAAAATTTTAGCGTCATTTTTTTCTCAAAATAATAAAGTAGACTTGATGAAATTCAATTGTTCTGCTTCTTTTTTCTATAGCTTTGGTAGGCCCCGTACCGCCTATAGTTTTTACAAAAATATTGGTTCCGGCTATGTTTTGAACCACTCAGTGACTCAGTTATTCTGATTAACGAGTTTACACGGTCGAACTAATCTAAAACATTTTATAAATATTTCAGCCCTATCTGACATGCGGAAAGTACCATATGGATGTGCTAAGAAACCCGAATACGTTAGCTGAAGCGGAAAAGTAAAAAGCTAACCCGGACTATCTGGCTGTAAGTTTATAGTCAAAACACTATTCAAAGTATATTTTGATTAAGATTGAATCATGTTTTTGTATATTTTATGATACAAATGATGATCTAAAAGTTAAGGATTTGTCGCATAATTTTTCCATTTTATTATTAATTATAATATTTCCGTTTCAAGAACTTTCTTGTTGTAAGTTTGCTTAGTAGTTATAAATTTATTATGGCAGTGAGCTACTATTTACACATGACGGTCGTATATACTGTAAACCTAAACTATTGTATTGCATAAACAATATTTATTGCATATACAGTATACAAAAAGTCTTTGTATTCTGTATTATTATGATTTTTCGATATAAAACCAACAAATTTCTTTATATACTCTAGTGTCATGATTCTTTTATATTAATTTAAATTTTAAACTAACCTGCGTTTTTGAGGTGGACAAAAGACGCAGGTTAGTTAAAATTAATTTGTATAAATATTGTGTCCTTCATACAAGTTTCCTCCCGACCATATTCTCAATTTTATTTCTCTAAAAATAGCAAGGAATTGGTGACAATTAGCGAGGAAATAAAAATATTAACTGGATACTTAATGAGATAAATCTCTTTTTTCGCTGGCTGTATTCAATCTTCTGGCTTGCGATTAATTGTGACATAACCATCGCATTAACGTAAAATTTACATGCCCAGACTGGCGATAGGAAGCAACGACAAACAGATCCTTCCTATAACTTAAGTTCCTACTAAAGCCGGCGTACGACGGTGGAAATAATTGAGATGATGAGGTGGGGCTGGAGGCTGGATTCGTCGTTAATACAACTACTAAAAAGTCTTTCCATCAAAAAATATGCGACAGTCTTGACTTGACCTTAAATTATCAGAGATGTGCAGAA
Organism: Parnassius apollo; assembly: GCA_907164705.1. NCBI lineage: Eukaryota > Metazoa > Arthropoda > Insecta > Lepidoptera > Papilionidae > Parnassius > Parnassius apollo. The sequence continues at coordinate 8,360,165 of CAJQZP010001342.1, forward strand.
AAATCCTTTATAATGATTAATGAGATCTTGAGATAAAATAATAAACAAATTAGCCGATGCATTCACCGTTGTGATTATTAAATTAAAGATTGTATAATTTTGTTATGATATAAAATATAACGCGGAAATAGTTTTATAGCATATTTTTAAGGGTATGTAACCTAGAATCGAAATAAAAGCAAGGTTTTGGCAATGTGTGTACTTACCAAAATTGTATATGTATGAAGCAATGCTTAGTTTCAAAAATATCAATCAATAGCTTCGTTTTCTCACAATATCAACATGTTATATTTTGAAAAAAAAACTGTACATAGTGGGTTATTACCATGGGTTATTATTAGGGATTAGGTGCTTGCTAGTATGATTCTATTTCAAGTCATAAAAAATTATATATAATGAGTAAAATTTTAAGTTGCATATATTTCCGCTGGGTTTCTTGTTGGTTTATCGGGTAATTTCCCAACCAGTGTAAGAAGAACCAATGTAGACCCATGCTTCAGTTATATTAGTAGTATAGTTGCAGCACAAATGGGTCGGCTCAACCGGGGAAGGTCCACGCTCGCACAGAATACCAGCGTAAAATAGTAGCTAAATGCTGCTGTGTTTCGTGTAGTGAGTGTAGAGAACCGGAGACCCTTTTTACTGAAAACGAGACATTCTATCTTAATCCTCATGTGTGACAACGCATCTGCATTTTGACTCGTAATCGAGGATAAATGTAGATGTCTATGGGCCACAGCAACCATCAGGTGGACTGTGTGGTCGTATGTCACCCTATCTTATAAAAAAAGAACTAACTATCAATATAAGTAATGGTAATTTGTATAGAAATGATTATATTTTATTTTATTCTATTTATAAATTTCAGGCTAAAGACAGAATACAACGAAGAAGCGGTATTGATTATATTCTCACCGACACAAACATCACAGCTTTATAAGATCTCTGTCGCCATACGTGGTCTGGAATCAAAAATAAGCTCAGCCCATGGTGTGCACCCTTTACAAAAGATGATTTGCAGGTTTTAGAATATATATAAGATTTAAAGGGCTACTATATAAGCGGTTATGGATTTCCTAAAAGTAAGGTATTGGGCCATATTCCATTAATGGACTTATTAAATAACTTCCGAAGAACTAAAGACGGCGGAAAAAAGAAGATCACAGCTTACTTTACTCACGCGACTATGTTAGAGACGATTTGTACAGCACTGGAATTATTTAAGGATAGTAAGCCTTTGAGCGGTGCCAATAGAGAACGTGAACGTAAATGGAGAACTAGTTTCATGGCTGCTTTCGCTGGGAACCTTGTTGCAGTTTTAAACAGGTTTGTCACTAATTTTTCTTAACTATAAATGTATACAAACTTGTGGTCGCCTAGTCATCGTAAATTCGACCGCGTTGATAGTTTTTTTTTGAGATGCACTCAACAGACAACTGAAAAAGGAATATTTGAAATCACACAAAAGAAGGAAGTAATTATTTGTAAGCAACGTTTTAAAATTATTTGACTACGGACTGACTGTTTTACTGTATACTATGATGTCATTGATATTGGCAGTATGAATATAAACAATAAATATTTGGTTTTATTAAATTTAATGTCTTTGCAAGACATTTTATACGTGGTGGAGGCACGCTGCAGCTATATTATGGTTGTAGCACAAATGGGTCGGCTTGACCGGGAAAGCCCCACGCTCTCACAGAATACCAGCCTAAAATAGCAGCTTAATACTGCTGTGTTTCGTATGGTGAGTTTAGAGATCTGGAGACCCTTTTTTACTGGAAACGAGGCATTCCATCTTAGTCCTCAGGGGTGACATCGCATCTGTCGTTGTCGTCTTGTCATTTTGATTCTTAATCGAGGATAAATGAAGATGTCTATGGGCCACAGCATCCACTTACCATCAGGTGGACTGTGTGCTCGTATGTCACCCTAATTCAATTTAAAAAAAAAAAACAAATTATATATAAATTTTAGATTTCTGCACTCCTTCTCTAAATGAACTTTAACCATGCCAAATCTCACTCTCCTCTGTGCGCGCAATTTAATATATTGATATAATTACTTATTTTTCACTTTACATCACATTACAAAATTTGAGCATTACCGTTAATATACGTCATATAGAAGAATTTAATTTTATAAGATAATTATTATAGCTATTATTGATCTTATATAAATGACAATGAAAAAATGTATTTGCTCATTAAAATTTAATTACGCTCAGTTTGTATGAGTGACGTGAGAAATTATAAACTGTTTACATAATTCGATTTGTTATTCGATTGATATTATCCTAAATTTAAGAATTTATTCAAATATTTACTGTATTGATCAACTCAAATAATGTGATATACTGATCTAATAACATCAATTTATTTCATATAAAATACATAAAATACAGCAAAGCATTTTTTTTAATAATGACTAATCGAAGGTGGCCATATTTATATACCGAGTGTTTTTGAAACGCTCCCGAAAACGAAGACAGACGATAGTACTAAGGATATCTTTGATGTTGGGGCAAAAACATATTCGATCCCAAAAAAAACATATTTTTAACAACGTTTAATAAGCTTTATTTACCTTAACGTTTCTAATAAGATGGTTTTTTGTATAAAGGAGTATAAGTTTAACAAAAATTGGTATTTAATTTATATAATATGTACATATTTTATAATTCAAACATATTATAAAATACACATGATTCAAAGTTACGGACCAACGTCACTTTTTGTTTAGGAGTCCTTACACGACCTAACCTAGTGACAGGATACTAAGAAGTGCCTTAACATTTTATTTCCGACAAGTACATAATCTAAAGTTGTCAGTATAACAAAAAAATGTCATTACGCCCAACGATTTTAGAACTACAATTAAGTCAATGCGATGGTTACGATGATATTGATGAACATGGGGGAACTGTTTTATTACAGATGCGTGGACAACGAGGTGAGCGACTACAATGTCGTCTTCTATTTAAATGAAGAACCTATTCGATCTATCTGCGCAGATGGAATTTATACATGGAAGGAGTTCGAAGACAAATTGTCACCATTCTTAAACACAAGTATAGATTTCTGCGAGTTTCTGTCTGAACCATATTAAATAAATTTTAAATTTCAATAAAATATTAATAATTTATAATATTTTTGTATGCTTCCTTATAAATATTTAACAATTTAAACAACAAGTTGTAGAATCGTTGGAGGACCTTAGCATTATACTCAATAACCTCAATAGCGTTTTCCAACGGATTTAAGATAAGATAGACAAGGTAACGATCATAATATTAAGCAAGTACATGTCACACCTAAGCCAGTAGTTTATTGCGAGCACTATGCTGGAAGTTGTTGACGAGTATGTTTCCCTGTGAGGAAGAAAGGTTCTCGAGTGGCAGCATTATATCGGTAGTAAGCAAAGTATAGGATATAGTGGTGACTTGGTGAAAAATGCAGGATAATCAACAAGTTTCTTGAATTAAAATTTGGATTTTTTTTATAATCGAGAGATTTCCTGACAGATAAAGCAGCGCGTCGGATCACCTTTATTTTTTATTTAAGTAAGGATTACAAACAAACACACAGTCCACTTGACGCTAAATGGATGTTGTAACTTATAAATAAACACCTGTATCTATCATCGATTATCAATCAAAACACTGACGATAATCCTTCAGCTAACAGATGAAATACCTCGTTATCAGTAAATAGTATCCGTTCTCGTCACTTACAATATACAATGCGGTTCGCTGCGACGTGAAATACGTTGGTGAGTGTGGTTTGTCTCAGGTCGTGCCTACTCTTCGCAGCCAAAATACGCTGTAGCATTGCACTGCAAATGTACACTCTTATTTAGGTTTATACCAAATGTAATATTCCAGTACCGGCGGTGGGTAGACAGGTCTTTTTTTCATAATCATTATGGGGTTCGTCTTGCAGCGGCAGAGTGGAGGTGGAGCGGTGAACTGTTGTGACAGGCTAATTGAGTAAAATAAAAAGAAAAACTTTATGAAAAAAAATCATTTTTATTTAATAAGAAACATTTAAATATTTATCGTATATAATAAAATATAAAGATTAGTTAAGTAGTTAAAGTTACAGCCCCTTTACGTCCTACTATTTGGCACGGGACTCCTCTCATTTCTGAGTGTATATGTTGGTGGACTTCATATAAGCAAGACTTCTTTTCCACCTTGGCATCCTTCATCATAGATAATACCTATGAACCTGTTTCCGTCGCTAGATAGCAATACCTACTTGCGCCGCTGTGTTCCGGTCTGAAGGGCATACAGAGGCGTTATATGTACAGGCTGTGAAGCATCCCCTACTTGTCCTTAGATGTGACGACGCACATGTAACCTTCTTAGTTGGAAGTGGGCTGCCAGTGACCATTAACTGCAGTAGCAACTTACAATCAGAATGACTGTTAGTTTGTCACTTTGGTTTTAAAGCAAAATATCTCTGAAATATTTTATTTATTAGACATGGTCGATCTGATGCTGATCTCATTAATTTAGTGAATTTTCGAGGGGTTGGATCTACAACGGATCATAAATACAGATTTCAAATAAATAAATAAAACAACATACTGAGTAAAACTACTTTTACGGATTTTATCGCGTTAAATTTATTTCATTTTTAATTCCCGACATTTTGGGTTTTTGTCAGCTTACACGAGTGCTCCCACGTGGCGATAAGTACAAGGAACCAAGGTTATTAATTAATTGAGAAGATAAGTCATTAATATTGTATCACCCTAAATAAAATTACTCCACGACTAATGAAATAGTTATAACAAAATGTAAAGATCACTTGTCCACCTTAACTTCTTATTGTCTTTTTTATTTTTTTTTATACGACAGGGTGACAAACGAGCACACAGTCCACCTGGTGGTAAGTGGTTGCTGTGGCCCATAGACATCTACATAGATCTATCTTCGATCACGAATCAAAATGCAGATGAGTTGTCACCCGTGAGGATTAAGATGGAATGCCCCATTTCCAGTAAAAAGGGTCTCCGGTTCTCTACACTCACGCTACGAAACACAGTAGCATTAAGCCACTATTTTACGCTGGTATTCTGTGAGAGCGTGGTCCTTCCCCGGTCGAGCCCATTTGTGCTACAACTATACTACCAATATAACTGCAGCATGGCTCTACCACGTACAAACGTGTCATCTTAATTCAATGACCTTAACTAATAAATGCGGCTTTGATTTCGAAAAAGATAAATAAAATATCGTAATAGCGTAAATAGGAACGAAAAAAATTAATATTAAAAAACTGAAGGTCCCCCCCGTGACCATGGGTGCTGTAAAGCACCCGAAACGTCGGGAATTAAAAATAAGTAAAATCAGTTAAATAAACGCGATAAAATCCGTAAATTTAGTTTTATTCAATGTGTAGTGTTCGCGTAAATTTAAGAAATCATTAAGATAAATAAAAAAATTCCTTGTACTCACCTTGGTAACACCTCTAAATCAGTTCAGGTTTGTTCTTTATTTTTTATAAATCGGGTTATTTTAAAATAGAACCGGCCTAATTTTGCTAGCCTAGTAGTAGGCATATATGTCAATTGAAATCTTTTTACGTACTTACAATCTATATCTGTATTTTATAAAAAAATATGTAGAAAAGTCGTGTTAAATTAAGGACACTAAAGGGCCTGCCTGTCTGTCTGTGTATTCACGATTCACACAAAAGCTACTGGACGGATTTTTATGAAATTTTGTACGTAGATAGTTAGTGTCTTGGGGCAATTTATAGGCTATTATACGTTTATTTCCAGTTACAAATACTTACTAAAGAATACTATTATTAATAAAATATTATTTTATTTTTATATTTGGGAAAAATATTACTACTATTATTATTAGCTACTTATAAGTTTTATTTAATTTTATAGTTAGTTATTATTAGTTACTATACGTTTTATTTGAGTATGGACTTAAAAAAGAAGGTATAAGTATCACTACTTTAGTATTACACATATATACTACTAGTTTTATTTAATTTATAGTATAGAAAAGGACAAAAAAGAAGGTATAGTATACTACGATACTACTATTATAATTAGTTATTATACGTTTTTTTGAGTATAGGACTTAAAAAAGAAGGTGTAAGTATTTTTCTTACTACAGATGTTAATTTTCTATTGTATATTTTTCTGTGAGTTGTAAGTTAGGATAGTTATTAGCACGATTGTTTTTAAATAAATACCACATTTATATAATAATTATAGTTTAAATTTGATTTTAAGCTACAATAAATTCATAAATTAGTGTGCATATTTTACAGCATAAATTTATATAATGTCTTACAATGATATGTTTAAATAATTACATTTATAACATAAAGTAATTCGAAAATTCTCACGTATTTTTTAGGTTTTTATTATTTTTATTCAAAAGTGTTTTAATTTAAATTGATAACGTTTTTATTTTGTTAATTTATAAAAAACGGAACGCTGCCTGCAATTATTGCATAACTCTCACTATCTTATATTTTAATAGTAGTTCAATCAAAGTGATTTTTATATAATATTTCTTGGCTAGATCGTAGAATTGATCATATTATCATAAAGTAGTTGATCGTTTTTATGAAGACATGAAAAAATATCACCACCCATTTCGTCTTTGAAAAACCCTGGAATTTTACAATTGACTTTAGGCATATCATACTGATCGTTTTTGAAATTACTTGTATCAAAATATTTTATATTTTTTTTCATGTCTTCATAAAAATCATTTGTATTTATTAGATACAGCAGACTATCAGTATCAGTATAACAGAGTTGCAGCGAATTTTTATACATGCGTTTCATTATAGAGTAATGAAAATGATATAAATGACTCTTAGCTAAATCCAGAATTTAAAACCAATGTAAATTGGGTGATCAAGGATAACTTTTGTTAGTTCTAACTGGATTCCCAAATTATTGACAAATTTTTAAAATTAGGAGCGCTTACATATTTTTCAGCTCTACATAGTCTATTAGTCTTATTGGATGTATCTTTCCATACTCTCTATTGTCTTTCCAAAAATAGAATTGTTTTGTTTTTAAAAAAAAATCTCTTTCAAATTCTGAAGCAGCGTTTTGTCTAAGTGTTGTATTTAATAAAATATATGGTGCTAAAAATGCATTTTGGCTAAATGACAATATCCTAAAAACTTTGAGCAAAATAAGTTCATGACATAAACATTCTTTTAAATGCTGATAATGAAAAACATATTTACATAGTACAAACTAGCTATTAATTTTTTATGTTTGCTTCCTGTCGGAGCAAACTTTTCTGTTGCAAATGGTAAATCTAAATGATCATCATGTATTTTGCATTAATTGGATATTGCAATTCTACTTCAAGAATATATCCAATATCACTATCATCAGGCACACTCATTACATCAAATTGATTAATTTCTTTTTCTCTTAGAAATTTAAAGTTCCCCGTTGGTAACTTTTGCATCATAGCAAAACCATATAAAGGAGGATGCCCAATGTTCATAGACACTTCGGCCATGGGTGCCCACATATAAAAGCATATGGAAATGATAATATGCAATTAAAATAATGAAATGGTTAAGGAATTGGTTTAAAAAAAGTCGGGATTTTTATGATATAAAAGTTTTTATTTTTTAACGACTACTTTTACCGATTTTATTGCTTTTAATTTCTTTAACTTTTAATTCCCGACGTTTCAGGTGCTTTATAGCATCCATGGTCAAGGGGGACTGAGGTGACTGCCATCCCAATGTCAGTATTAACATGGAGTACCTTCAGCTTTTTATTATTACTTTTATAGTCCAATCTACGCAGATTGAACTTACTCTATCTTTAAGTCTTGCAGTGGTATGCTTGGGTTTAGTTTTAATTTTATTAATTATAGTGTCCCAAGCAGGTGATAGTACCCAACCGCCTTCTCCATTGAAATTAGGATGTTTTTTTAATTTCAATAGGAAATAAGGATAGGTAGGAATTAAGGTTCTTTCACGAGGATTTGTGGTCTATCAAATCTAATGTATGTCTATCTGGTTGGGATGACACCCTTGACATACAGTAGTACAGCAGGCACACGCTCAACTACGGTCGGCTTCACTCGGTCACTGTGACATAGACGCGGGAACCGAAGCTTAATTCTGTGCAGAACCTCCTTGACGTGCTGAAGCTCTGCGGCCAGGTGCTTGCTCTCACAGATCCCATATGCTCTCTGTAACAAAGATTTGCTCACGGTAACTAACTGTGAAGGATGCTGGTGAGATTCACCGCTAAAGTATCAGTTTGTATGGGTCTTTTTTCCATACACAGTATGACCTATGATGTTGTTAGGATTTTGGATAACAAAAACATCAAGGAAAGCTAAGAAATTATTTGCCTCTATTATAATATCATAATTACTGAATGGAATTTGGCACAGAGAGTGGTAACAACATTCTGATTTAATATTTCACGGGCCATATTCATGAGCCGCTCTAATCTGTTTCTTGGTACTTGCAATAATGCCTATATGCATTCATCACTATCTCCTGTTCTTACTTTCATCAAATATACAGCAAGTGCAAAACATTCACTATATTTACTTAACATTTATGGGAACTTCAGACAGAATTTGTTGGTATTGTGCCTTTGATAAGCCTTGATAATAATGTACAGTATGTTCAGGCATACTGAGAATATTTTCGAAGTCTATGTGATGGTATATATTATCTTACAATAATGTAGAAAAATCTATAATTTGTGCTACACTAAATGTTTTAATATGGTTATATATTGATTCTAAAAGTAAATAACAAGAGTTACTATTAAAATGGTAGTTACTGATTCTACATTTTGGAGGTATATAGTAATTGTATTCGAAAAAAGAGATACCCGCAATGCTGATGGAACAGTGAGTTGATTGAAATTGTTACAACCAGGAAAAAACATTGATTTTGTGTGAGTGGTGCTCTTACAAAATTAGGCAGCAGTATATTGTACGATGTATGATCTAAGCTTTGTTGTTCTAGGTTCAATACATTACTCACTGTAAATTGCAACGAGGACGGACTAGATGATTCAGATGGTTCCCGTTCTAAAGTTTAACGTGATGCTGCTTTATCAGTCCTTCGCCAGCAATCATGACACTCACGCGATGACGATGGCAACTGAAATAATAGTAAATAAAAAAATAAGACAAAATGAACAAAATAAAATAGATTTGTTTACTTTAAACTCAAATATAGGTAAATGTTACTTAAAACATAATGACCTACATTATTAAATAGTTAAGGACTGACTGACTACCAGTAGTCCAAAAACAATTAAAAATCGACTGTCTCATTTCTTGGTATTTGATAAAAATTGTCAACTATCTGGTGTTAGCTAGCTAATCTTATCGCCACGTTATAAATAAGCTATTATGTTTATCAGATATAGCTTGTGCATATGTTAAAAAGTAAAACAACTTCATCATTTCATTCATTCATCACTATCAAATATCAGCACTAGAACTAATAAATTAAAAACTGTTGAACACTTACTTTTAACTGTTGTTACACTATAATGTGATCGGCAATATCACTCCATATGAGTTCTTGAGAATTTATTTGAAAAATAACAAACAAAATGCCACAATTGCGACTATTTAGTTGTGAATTCTCTAGTACCTTTTTACTTGTTGAATTGTGATTTCGGGTATGTTCCGAAATACAACGCAGTGTACTGTCCAATGCAAATGACGTCATGAATCGTCGCTATACTGGTAATTCGTTCCAAAACATTGGACAGTATATGATGTCATACTTTTGCGCCATTTGGAAACGTGTTGGCGATTATTTTGTCATTTTGTGCTCAAAAAATCATTACATCCTCCTAATGGATACACCATCAATTATTCTATAATTTTTTGTATTTGAATAAATAAAAACAAATTCTGGCATGCTTCATTCGGCAAACACACAATTAAAAATTGTTTTATTATGGCCGGATATCCGACACAATATGGCGGCGGCACGCTAGTACAATAAAGTGTCAAATGATACGTCATTTGCATTGGACAGTACACTGCGTTGTATTTCGGAACATACCCTTCATTTTCATTTGCACTTCGCATGACATATTTCATAGCTGCCAGATTTGATGTTGCCACATAACTAACATAAATTCAATGAAACGATATCGATTTTTATTCGATTAGTAATTTAATAAAAAAAATATTTGAGGCGCTTTAAGTTTTACACGCTTTTTAAAATATATTTTCTTTTATTTATTTAAATTCTTTTTGAAATGTATTTTTAAGAACATTTAAAATGTGGAGTAGCGTATTGTTATGCTCTAAACAGTTCATGGTAAATCAGCTGAAAATTCACTAGTTTATTGATTAAAACTACTTTTACGGATTTTATCGCATTTTATTTATATTAATTTTAATACCCGACGTTTCGGGTGCTTTCCAGCACCCATGGTCACGGGGGGACTGAGGTGACTGACGTCCCGATGTCAAAATTAACCGGAGTACCTTCAGCTTTTTAATTATTGTCTTTGGTCCGATCTACGCAGAATGAACTAACTGTATTTTGAAGTCTTGCAGTGGTATGCTTGAGTTTAGTTTTAATTTTATTAATTATAGGATCCCAAGCAGGTGGTAGTACCCAGCCTCCTTCTCTATTGAAATTAGGATGTTTTTTAATTTCAATAGCCTCACGTATCATCCTTGGTAGGAATCGATGTTCTTTCGCGAGGATTTGTGGTCTATCAAATCTAATGTAATGGTTGGGGCCATCTAGAATATGATCGCAAACTGCAGACTTCCCGGAACGTTGATGCTTCACGTCAGCTATGTGTTCTTTTACGTGGGTTCTAATTGATCTCTTTGTTTGCCCTATATATGAGAGACAACAATCACAATCAAGCTTGTACACTTCTGCATCTTGTAGAGGAATATGACACTTGACGGATGGTAAGAACTGACTAATCTTCTTCGGCGGCTTGTAGAATGTTCTAATAGAAGTTCGCTTCAAGATGTAGCCAATCTTGTCTGTGACACCTCTGACATATGGTAGTATAGCAGGCACACGCTCGACTGTGGCCGGCTTCACTCGGTCACTGTGACGGAGGCGCGGGACCCGAACTTGTTGTCGTGCAGAACCTGCTTGACGTGCTGAAGCTCGGCGGCCAGGTGTTTGCTGTCACAGATCCCTCGTGCTCTCTGAAACAAAGATTTGCCCACGGTAGCTAACTGTGAAGGATGATGGTGAGATTCACCATTTAAGTTTCGGTTTGTATGGGTCTTTTTTCTATACACAGTATGACCTATGGTGTTGTTAGGATTTCGGATGACTAACACATCTAGGAAAGCTAAGGAATTATTTGCCTCTAACTCCATAGTAAATTGAATTTTAGGGTTTATGGAATTAAGATGTTCTAAAAATGCAGTTACTTTGTCTGATGGTAAAATTGTGAAAGTATCGTCTACGTACCGCTTGTAGAACCTTAGGGTAACAGGTGCAGTAAGGAGGGCTTTCTCCTCAAAGTCTTCCATGAATATATCGGCGACAATGGGAGATACAGGTGAGCCCATCGCGACACCATCTACTTGCTTGTAAAACTCTTCCTTCCACAATAGATAGCCAGATGTAAGGCAATGTCTTAGTAGTACTGCATATTCTGGTGGCATGTTATTTTCATCTAGTTTCCTAGTTATAATTGAGATGCAGTCTTCAACAGGTAGGCATGTAAATAGAGACTGCACATAAAAACTGACCATGGTTTCATTGTCAGCAAGACGTAGGTCTTTTATCTCACTGACAAAATGGTATGAATCCTTAGTATGTGCTCTTGTGTGTCCTCTAAGTGGTGATAATATTTTGGCTAAGTGTTGAGCCAATCTGTACGTTGGCGAATCGATTTGACTTACTATTGGAAGTAATGGAGCGTTAAGTTTGTGTATTTTTGGTAACCCATACAACTTGGGAGGTTTTGCACACGAAGGTATTATTGAATTGACGTCTAGATTCAATTTCTCGGAGTATTTCTTAATAAGATCGCTAGTTGTTTTAAGCGTATTAGTTGTAGGGTCTGTTTTGACCTTACGGTACGTACTTTCATCCGACAAAAGTTGTTGTATTTTAAAATTGTAATCCGACGTATCCATTACAACCGTAGCATTTCCTTTATCTGCGCGGAGAATCGTAAGGTCTGGTCTGTTGCGTAAGGTTTTTAACGCGTTAAATTCATTTTTGGGAAGATTTAATTTCGGCGCTGTACTTCGACGTAACATAGACGAAATGTCTTGGCGTATGGCCTCTAAATCTTTATTACCAATATTATTTTTATACAGACAATCCTCAATACTACAGATAATGTCTTCATACGGGATTCTTCGCGGTGTAATTGCATAATTAAAACCTCTTCCTAAAACTTTTAATGTGGCGTCGTCCAGAGTATGTTTTGACAGGTTATAGACCACGCCTTGTTTACTATTCGTGTCTGTGATCGTTTCGTTCTTACGTTGCCATTGATGTTGGACATTTGATTTAGTTGTTAATTTTTGGTATTTATCAATATGTATATTTTTGCTGTTACCCCAAGGTTCTACAAGCGTTACGTAGACGATACTTTCACAATTTTACCATCAGACAAAGTAACTGCATTTTTAGAACATCTTAATTCCATAAACCCTAAAATTCAATTTACTATGGAGTTAAAGGCAAATAATTCCTTAGCTTTCCTCGATGTGTTAGTCATCCGAAATCCTAACGACACCATAGGTCATACTGTGTATAGAAAAAAGACCCATACAAACCGATACTTAAATGGTGAATCTCACCATCATCCTTCACAGTTAGCTACCATGGGCAAATCTTTGTTTCAGAGAGCACGAGGGATCTGTGACAGCGAATACCTGGCCGCCGAGCTTCAGCACGTCAAGCAGGTTCTGCACGACAACAAGTTCGGGTCTCGCGCCTCCGTCACAGTGACCGAGTGAAGCCGGCCACAGTCGAGCGTGTGCCTGCTATACTACCATATGTCAGAGGTGTCACAGACAAGATTGGCTACATCTTGAAGCGAACTTCTATTAGAACATTCTACAAGCCGCCGAAGAAGATTAGTCAGTTCTTACCATCTGTCAAGTGTCATATTCCTCTACAAGATGCAGGAGTGTACAAGCTTGATTGTGATTGTGGTCTCTCATATATAGGGCAAACAAAGAGATCAATTAGAACCCACGTAAAAGAACACATAGCTGACGTGAAGCATCAACGTTCCGGGAAGTCTGCAGTTTGCGATCATATTCTAGATGGCCCCAACCATTACATTAGATTTGATAGACCACAAATCCTCGCGAAAGAACATCGATTCCTACCAAGGATGATACGTGAGGCTATTGAAATTAAAAAACATCCTAATTTCAATAGAGAAGGAGGCTGGGTACTACCACCTGCTTGGGATCCTATAATTAATAAAATTAAAACTAAACCCAAGCATACCACTGCAAGACTTCAAAATACAGTTAGTTCATTCTGTGTAGATCGGACCAAAGACAATAATTAAAAAGCTGAAGGTACTCCGGGTTAACTTTGACATCGGGACGTCAGTCGCCTCAGTCCCCCCGTGACCATGGGTGCTGGAAAGCACCCGAAACGTCGGGTATTAAAATTAATATAAATAAAACGCGATAAAATCCGTAAAAGTAGTTTTAATCAATGTATAGTGTTCGCGTAAATATAAGAAATCATTATTCACTAGTTTAATTATCATAACATGATTCCATTTTAAATGTATTGTAAAGAACAGATAAGAATAACAGTTATATTGTGCAGTAGCGTTTTGTTATACTGCATAGAATTCATTGTAAATCAGCTAGTAAATCGCTTATTTAATTATCATAACTACGGATGTGAAGGCGGTTGTTAACGTTTTCAACCAAGCCGATAACGGTTGTTTTTGGCTTGAAATTGATAAAAATATTTTTTTTGCAATAAGTTTTTCTCTTTCGTAATAACTTTTTTTTGCGCTACAAGTAGCTTATTTTCAAGAACCGCAATTATAATTTTGTCCTTTATACAAAAATCTAGGAAAAACAAAGTAACTTTTTGCTGGCGATATCATCATCATCATCATCATTACAGCCCTTCACAAGTCCACTGCTGAACATAGGCCTCCTCCAAGTAACGCCACAAAGCACGGTCCTGAGCCACCTGCATCCATTGACTTCATGCATGTCTTACCAGGTCGTCACTCCATCTGCCACTCGAGAACCTTTCTTCCCCATCGGTTATCGGTTCTTCGAGCTATATGGCTGGCCCTTTGCCACTTGAGCTTTCAGCTGAAACTACAGCTGACGCAGAATCATCCCGAACCCAAGGTACTAACAGCAAGTTAGAGGATATGTTGAGAAAGCAGAGAAGCAACTTCAAAGCTTTTCAGCGAATTATTAGCAGCTTCGATCTCGACAAAGTCTCTGAAAAATGGGAGTATGAGGATATTTTGAAGTCGGTTCAGGTACGTTGGACGATAATAGACGCCTTGCACTGAAAAATAGACAGCGAACTGTACGAAGATAATGAAGAAATGTTCACCAGCTATGAGCAAAAATTTAATAACATGAAAAAAGTTATCAACAGCAAGATGTGGTCTGATCTTTACCGGGAGAAGGCAACCCCAAAAATACTGAAAAGAACGTTCAAAAATCCGAATTTTCACAGGAAATAAACGATTTATCTAAGCTAAGCAAGGTGGATTCTAAGAGCAAGCTTCTCTACCTAAATCCGTATTTAGATCAAAACGGCTTATTGCGAGTTGGAGACAGACTCAAAAATAGCAACATCCCTTACGATATGAAACATCCATACATTATTCCAAACAGTGGTCACCTTACCAACATACTTATCGATCTTGCACACAGATCAACTTTTCACGGAGGAGCCCGCCTCACTCAAGCTTGGTTTAGACAGCAATATTGGATCTTAGGTGGAAATAAAGTTGTGAGAAATCGTTTACACCGTTGTGTTATATGCAAACGTCACAATCCAGAAAAGAATGAACAGCTAATGGGAGAGTTACCCGAAGCAAGGACGAATTCCACGCGAATTTTTAGAACGGGCTGGATTTCACGGGATACATAGACATTAAAGCAAATAAGGGTCGAGGCATTAAGACCAACAAAGGATACCTGGCCGTCTTTATCTATATGGTCACAGAAGCTGTCCACCTGGAGTTAGACCTATCATCATCGGCGTTTTTGGCAGCCCTTCGTCGATTAGCAGCAAGGAAGGGTACACCATGTCATTTATATAGTGACAACGGGACTAATTTCGTCGGAGCGAATAACATCCTTTCCAAAGAGTATTTGATCTTAAATCAATATTATTGGAAGAGTTCTTCACAGAGATCAGTGAGATGAAGATCGACAGGCACTTTAACGCCCCCTCGTGGCCTAGTGCCGGTGACTTTGGGAGGCAGCAGTGAAAAGCTTAAAGCACCATCTGCGTAGAGTTTTTGGCGATCAAAAACTGACATATGAAGAATTTTCCACGTTATTAGCGCAGCTAGAAGCCTGCCTCAACTCGAGACCCCTTTGTGTATTGTCAGAAGACCCGGACGACATTAATTATTTAACGCCAGCTCACTTCTTGTCCAGCGGACCTATTCTTTCGCTCATTGAGACAGAAACAGACGGGAGAACAGAATGGCTGCTCACGCAAAAGATATTCAGCGACATTTGGAAAAGGTGGCGTGCTGAATATTTGGTTCAGCTTTCAGCACGAAGCAAATGGCGTGAGTCACGGGAAAACATTAAAATTGACGATGTTGTGGTGATACACGACGCTAACTTACCCCCTGGTAAATGGGCTTTAAGTCGCGTAATTGAACTACTCCCCGGTACCGATAATCTGGTCAGAGTCGTCTCAGTCAAACACGAAACGGTTCTGTTATCAAAAGACCTGTAATTAAGTTATCGATCCCACCAGTTAACATAGATCAGTCAAATAAAAGTAGCGAAACAACAACAATAAATAAAGCATCGTCAAAAAATAAAGGGACACAAACACCGAAGAAAAGTTTTTACATAAACTTCTTATATATTTTTATGATACTTTCTCTGTTCATCACTTCAACTGTGCATGCAAACTACATCGCATAACTGAGTGATAACAAATACATATTTTTTGAAAAATTGGAAGTATGCGATTAGTACAGGATCATTGGAAATTAGTTACTTACTAGGACATGCAACCCTATTGGTACGGATAAAGGATATTTAATACATATTTAGATCATCTTCAAACATTTTTTTTCTTTGTCAATCGCTTCTTGTTTATTGTATCCTGGTTTGGGGCGCTGCTAATAAAACAGTTCTAATATCTTTGGAAAGAGCTCAGCGAGCAGTTTTAAAAATTATAAATTTTAAACCGATTTTATACGACACATCGAAGTTATACACCGATTGTAAAATGTTATCTGTCAGGCAACTAAGAAAATCAACATTTATCCGCTTAATAAGTTTGAATGCAACAAAAGCTGACAAATTGGCTACAATGTCTCACGTATGAAGAAACTGAAAACCTCCTAGTTTGACTGTTGCTAACACACTCGTGCGCTCACACACATACACACATCAATACACACACACACACATACACACACACACACACACACACACACACACACACACACACACACACACACAACACACACACACACACACATAAACACACACACACACACACACACACACACACACACACACACATTTCGTTTGGTTTTAATTTTTATTTTATTTTCCTCCTTTTATATTGTTTCGTTTTTATGTTAACAAGTTTATTATTTTTTTCATTTATTACTTTCTTTTTACTTTTTGCTAACTCACTTGTCCTGCCGACACTGATTTTGTGACGAGCGCTGATTTATATGATACAGGCCCTGCCTAGTTTAGAAGTCAGAGGTTCTTAAATAATAATAGATGTAATATTTAGAAAGTATGTTAATATATATTTTATGTAAACTCATTGTTATGCAGCAATAAAATTTTAGTATTTAATATAGTCACGCATTGTGAAATAATATTGCAACAGCTGATACACGGGCTCACCGAACTGGAGCATTATGACTTATGACCGCATGTTACTCAGTCAGCATTTTGATAGTCGGAAACGCGCGCGTCAAGGCCTTATCAATGGTGTCGGCTACATCGCTAATACATTGTTCGGCGTTCTAGACGAGCGGTTTGCGGCCCAGTACGAAAAAGATATCAAGTTAGTTCAGAGCAATCGGAGACATATAGCACAACTTTGGAAAAATCAAACATCAGTTATAGAAGCGGAAAATAATATTTTGAAAAGAATCGAGAACACAATGGAAAAGCAATATAAGACATTTAATCAGCATTTAAATAATTTAGGAAAAATATCTAATACAGTGAAAGTCGAAAGAAATATCTAAGGTAGAAATCACAAACGACTTCATCATGTCAAGCATCATAGCGAATAATGTCCTTTCAAATCTGCGTAATATCTGCTGTCACCCACCCAGCTGGAAGATGAACTAAGTGTAATATCTAGCAAACTATCAAATGATTTGTCATTGCCAATAGATAGCACCCAGAGTAATTATCCAACCTATACAAAATTTTGAGGGTCAAAGCTAGAATGACAAACCAGTATTTCATTTTTGAAATTCAAATCACCCTCACTAATAGAGATGACTATGACATTTACAATGTAATACCTCTTTATCATCAAGTTGCTAACTCATCACTCACTATGATAAACCTGATACCGATTGCAGATCACGTAGCCATAAACCTGAAGAAAGATACGTTCATACCTGTGACTTACAACGACTTTCAGAACTGCATAGAATATAATAATATTGTTTATTCGGATTATCTTTGCCAGCTTCAAACGCCCGTCTACGAGAGACAGACGAACGAGAGCCTTTGTATTAAAAACAAACAATCAAACAATTGTAAAATTATCAGTAGCGCGTGTCAGACTACATGGCGAAAGCTTACACGTATATAATTAATTATTGCGGTCAATGTACCTTCCGATTCATTTGTCAAGATCGAGTTACAGTAGAACAGGTGACGGGAGTAAACATTATAGTTCTCGGTACAGACTGCGTCATTCGGGGAAATACGTTAGTAATTACGCCTTATAAACAAATGACAAATGAGATTAATTTCGAGCCGGTGATCTTTGCACCAGAGATCGCGCCTGTCAATAACATATTCAACATATCGATACCCATCAATACGATCAACATTACGGAGAATTTCGGGCAAGCTATAGAAAATATTGACCGGCAGATTAAAGAGTTAAAGTCAGCTTCGGACGGCATAGCCAGCGAGACGAACAGCCTCGACTATCATGACGTCCATCACTACGCCGCTATCTATTCATTGGTGGCGGCAGGACTAGCAGCAGCGTGCGTTGCATGGGTGCGCGCGAGGTGGAGACGCACCACCCGCCCAGCTCCAGCCAGCAGTCAGTGTGACACCAGTGTACAGTGTGTGTGTTTAAAAGATGTGAAGTGTGAAAGTGAGTGTGTAAAAACAGAACAAAGTGATAATTGTGCAAGTGTGTCCGATCAAGATAATCAAAGTGTGCCTAATCAATCAGTGCATAAAAACACTTCCCCAATTTTACTTAAATGTAATTTTAGAAAATCTCGTTAGATAATGTCGTGTAATCATCTTATAAAATAGCCGATAAGTGTTATGTCGGTCTCATCTATGTTTTAGTTTAGCTCATATCATAGTCATCTCGCCCATCTTCTCACCCGGGAGCATGTACGGTGCAACCGCACATATCGCCCGATCAACATTTTCGCCTCATACACTTATTTTTATACAGCGTGTTCGTGTACTCATCATTAGCTATTAGTACTTTTTAAATATATTTTCCCTTTTCTATCAAGCAGCATAATTTATTTATATCATCAGCAGCAGCATTTTAAGGTGTAACGTACAGGCTTCTAATAAAAATAAATGACATGGAGTATAATTAATAGTGAAACTGCTAAAATCAACTCTCGCAATTCGTACTACCAGTTAAGATTTAACAATAAATTAACTAAATCAGATTAGGATGTTGCAATGATTTTCGAGGAATATTTGACTCATATTCCGATCTTAACCACTAAGTCAACGAATTCTTCTCCTGCCGTCGCCGAATCATTACTTAAACGAAATGTAAATGCGTGTACAAAGAATTTTACATTTCATAAAGTGTCAAAAGATATTCTAAAATATTTTAAGACTATTGATATTAAGAAAACCGCTGATCTGTTGGGGATCTACGTTAATGTTATTGCGTCTATAATAGATGCAATCTCACCAAAGCTATCTATTATTTTAATACTAGTATCAAATCTGGTATGTTTCCTGATTTAATGAAGCATAATAAAGTAATACTTTTATTTAAATATGGAAGTCCATTGGACCCCGCTAATTTTAGACCTATTCCTGTACTGCCAAACTTAGTAAAATTTTTGAAATAAATTATTCTTGATCAAATGTTATTTTTTTATGTAAATAGTTTACTTCATAAAAATCAATTCGGTTTCACAAGGGGTCACTCGGCAACTGATGCTGGTGTTGAACTAATGAAATATATTTTCAATGCATGGGAGTATTCACAGGATGCTTTGGGTATATTGTGTAACCTATCCAAAGCCTTCGATTGTGTTCACCATGAAACATTAATCAGGAAACTTCAACAAGAAGTAATGCTCTTTTAATTAATTATTTCAAATGATTAAAACTACTTTTACGGATTTTATCGCGTTTATTTTTGCTTTTAATTACTTTTATTTTTAATTCCCGACGTTTCGTCCATTACATCAGATTTGATAGACCACAAATCCTCGCGAAAGAACACCGATTCCTACCAAGGATGATACGTGAGGCTATTGAAATTAAAAAACATCCTAATTTCAATAGAGAAGGAGGCTGGGACCTGCTTGGGATCCTATAATCAATAAAATTAAAACTAAACCCAAGCATACCACTACAAGACCTCAAGACATAGTCAGTTCATTTTGCATAGATCGGACCATAAACAATAATTAAAAAAGCTGAAGGTACTCCGGGTTTAACAATGACATCGGGACGTCAGTCATCTCAGTCCCCCGTGACCATGGGTGCTGGAAAGCGCCCGAAACGTCGGGAATTAAAAATAAAAGTAATTAAAAGCAAAAATAAACGCGATAAAATCCGTAAAAGTAGTTTTAATCATGTGTAGTGTTCGCGTAAATATAAGAAATCATTAATTATTTCATATTTAAGTGACAGAACGCAAAAAGTTGTCATTAATAGTATGAGTTTTTCCAGGTCGATTGTACAAATGGGCGTGCTTCAGGGCTCAATTCGCGGCTCCTTTCTGTTTCTTGTATATATTAATGACTTACCTTACATAGTAGGGGATACCCATGATATAATATTATTTGCCGATGATATTTCATTAATTTTCAAATTAAAACGACAGTTATTGAATTACGACGAAGTAAATAATGCAAGTTAGTCAATTGGATTAATGTTAATAATTGGCATTTAAGTGGAACTAAAACTAAATGAATGAAATTCGTAACTCCTAATGTCAAACATGTTAATACTAATGTAATTTCAAATGGGGAATAACTGAGTCTCTTTGATACCACCATTTTTCTTGGAATCAACGAACCAGTGGTAAGTGAAAAAATTGACTTTCAATAAGTATTGTATATAATCTATATTGATTACGAAAGTTTCTGTTTTTGTTTCTTGTAGATGTGCTACACAATCACACGGCCATAGATGAACTCTTTAAGGCATGAAAATACGATTAATGTACAGGAAAAAGGAGATTTTTTTTACACAAAAACTAAGGTGACGATCATAAGAGTGGGAATTTTACGCAAAACGGTACTTTATGTGTAAAATAATTGAGCTATACCTAGAAAATCATCAAAAAATAAGTTTACCCTTACAAAAGCAACATTTTCCCAAAAGTACGTAAAGTTATTAATATGTTTGTAAAACAGCATCGCGTCGGAACCGCAATGCACTTATAAACATTAACTTTGCTATAGCTTATTTATGAGAATGATTTCCGTTTCCTTTCCTTTTTAATACTTTAGATGTGTTAGTGGCTATATAATGACAACGAAATATATACCGAGTTTCTATTGCCGTTTCGGCTGTGCCCGGGTTGAACATCTTACATCTTAAATATAACGCAGGTATTTTAAAAATTCATAATAGCAAAGGTACTACTTTTTTGTTTAGTTTTTCTAAGCTTATTAATTAAATTAATTCTCCGTATCCTGAACAAGAGAGATGAATATACAATTAATTGCCCACGAGTAAAACAAATGCTGTTGTGTCATTCATCTTCTTCAAACATAGAAAAATAAATAAATAGATTCTCGAAATTGGCATAATTGTTTTTTCACGGGAGAGTTTTGATATAAAGATGGTTGCTATGAGTTATCCTAAGAAGATAGACATATATTGGTGCCGATTTATTTTGATTTTTGCAAGAGGAAAAATTCAGCCATACATTAAATTCATGCTACTATAAATAGGCGCCGCTCGCCGTAGTAGCTCACTTTCCTGACTTAGCTGTCAAATATCATTATAACTTTTAGCAGTAGTAGAGCCACGCGGCAGCTTTTGCTGTCACACAGGTGGGCCGATTCGAACCGAGGTGGTGCCACAACCTCACAGAATACCAGCCTGAAGTAGAAATTTTCCTCTGCGTTTCGCTTGGTACGCATGCGGGGAGATCTGTTTATGACTTTACCTTGGCATATAATCTGACACAACTAGTAATTTTGCCTACATGGATTACGGATGTGGAAGATCATACACCTTCTCTGTTATACCTTCGGCTGTCCTTTCATTCGGACGTATTAACGTCGCGGTCCTATTCTGTAGTCTGCCGCCGTATTTGACACCAATATAGGTCGGCCGATTGGTATAGTATGCGGTCTTTTTTGCATCATACCCTTTAGGGCGAGTTTGCTTTTTTTTGTTTACCGGACGATTTCAGTGTTGTTACTGATTCTGTCGTTGATGTGGTACTTCAGGGTATGGAACTTTTTATACCATCCTCTGTGGTGTTCATCGGAGGCAGATTCCAGCCTTGGTTTGTTTGCTCCTGTAAAATAGCATCACGCTATAAGCAGGAGTGCTACCAGGCCTGGGCTGACGTATCAACGTATCAGGACGTAAACACCACCGCTCTTAAAAAGAAGTACAATGTCACTCCCAGGTTTTTCAAAAGATTCATTGCCAAGGCAAGGTCTGAGCTCTGAGCACATCGGCAGAATTGGCAAGAAGCTAGTTCGCCTTCCTTCGGGAACCCATTCTGGTCTCTTGCCAAGGCTGTCGAAAGGAATTTCTGTCAGTCATCTCTTTCATCTCCGCACGGAGAGGATGACTCACTGCTCCGTACCGCAAAGGAGAAAGCCAATCTGTTAGGCTCTCTCTTTGCGTCCAACTCAACTGTTCTCTCAACTCGACTCGATGACGGGTGGAACACACCGCCGACCATGTCGCAGTGTGAGTGCTCCATGCCAAATGTGGGGTTCACATAGTGCTCTGTTCGCACAGCACTTATCTCCCTGGACGTCAGCAAGTCAAATGGGCCTGATGGACTCCTTCACATTGTGCTGGAGAGTTGGCACCGGTTTTAACACGTCTTTTCCAGTACTCCTACTACCAAGGCGTAGTCCCGAATTCATGAAAGACAGCTTTCGTCCACCTGATCCCTAAAAAAGTCAACCGCTCAAACCCATCCAACTACAGGTCTATCACTATCACCTTGTTATAATACAAAATAATAGAGTCCATTACAAACCGCCAGTTCATGTGGTACCTTGAGTATCACCAGCTGATTAGTGACCGCCAATACGGTTTTTGTCGTAGTCTATCTACCTGACTCAAAGATGGGTGGAGGCAGTAGAGTCCAAGGGGTAGTCAATGCCCGTTACTTAGGACATATCGAAGGCGTTCGATTGAGTCTGGCACAAAGCGCTTCTTTCGAAGTTCCCTTCCTATGGGCTTCCCGATAAATTGTGCAATTGGATCACAATTTCCTTGCTGATCGATTGAAGCATCAAGGTGGTAGTAGACGGTGCATGCTCTGAATACAAGCATATTAAAGCTAGTGTTCCACAAGGCTGCGTGTGCGTGCTTCTGCTTATCAATGATATTGTGACGGTCCATTATTATTATAAAACAATTAATAATTAATTTCTATATTAAGCCGTCAAACTTTTCTTAGAAAAATATATTAAACAATAAATATACATTAATAAGCATAAAAAAGACTCATAATCTCATTTGATTATATAAAAAGAAAAATACCTCTTTTTCTACATTTGAGACGAAAGAAGGTCCATGAGAATATTTTTTTAGAAAAGTGTTGTTTTTTACATTTTCATTAATTACAATTAAAGTAGACCAAATTACTCAGTGTTTTTTAAAAGGAACCTGTGCGTTGAGATTCTAAACCTAATAAAAAAAGAATTATTTTAATACATTAATTCTAACGACCGTAATCATTCGCCATCCACAAATACAAACATCCGGACACCCTCGAAATTTTTTTTTCAGTTTGTTTTTTCTCTAAATACAGACAATTACTTTTAAAAATAATTGAAACTTGAAAACTAGTGATTTTTCACGATATTATATGCGTATTTTTATTATTCTAAATGTGCAATAGTAAAAAAATAAAGACATTTTTAGCCCAGAAAATTACTGGATTTCCATTAGGTGAGAACAGAGCACACACAACCTTAACGCTTCGCTTATGAAATTAAAGGCTAAATATTGTCTTTCGAAATCAATAAATTTATTCAAAACTTTGATAAAATATTCAAAATGTGATAAATAATAGAAATACAAGTCGAAAGTATTATAATAATAAAGATAAGTAACATTTATAAAATATTTGGAAAATTGGTAAAAAAATTGCCTAAAGCATGGAAGGAGTTCGTGTATAAAAGAAAATTGTCTAACGGCCGCAATCAGGGACGTTTAACCTTAGCACAGTAAAGATTTAAAAAAGTTTACTCTCAGAGTCAGTTAACGGTTCATTAGCGTCCCTGACAATTAAAGTTAGGACAGCAAAACCTTTACTAACCACTCTAATGGTCGATTTTACATTAACGTTTGAGGTTGATTTCGCGTTAGTATTTTTTTAAAATATAAAGTAAAATGATCTTGTAGAGTTTATTGAATTTACGGACCATGCTAGACGGTATAGGGAAGTGGGACCGAGGCGGTACTTAAGAAATTATTCTGATGCCTTTACAAAATACTCTGTTCAAGAATTTCATTTAGCTTTACACCTGAAACTGTAAAAAGTGTACTATTACCTATGCTGACCGACCTAAGAAAACCAACAAAAAGAGGATTACCATTTGCCCCAGAAATAATGTTACTGCTTACATTACGGTACTTCGCTACAGGCAGTTTCCAGGTAATTATTGATAAACTGTATGGTATTTAAAAATATTATATTATTAGTTGTTATTATAAGTTCCTAATGTGTGGCTGTGGAATTCTTTTACAGAAAATGGATGGAGATATCATGAATATCAGCCAGCAATCAGTGTCACGCATTATTGGCCAAGTTTCTACATTAATAGCAAGAAAATTGAAATATTATGTTAAACTTCCGTCTACTATAGAAGGCATTAACACAGTGAAGTAAGTCCATTTTGAAATACATTTATATACTACCTAATAGGTGTTCATAAAGGAATGGATAGGTACTTATTTTTGTGTTTATGTTGCAAGCAAAAATTTTGTGAAATAGCTCATTTTCCTGGAGTGATTGGGTGTATCGATTGTACCCACATTAAAATAAGAAGCCCAGGAGGATTAACTTCTGAAGTATATAGAAATAGAAAAGGGTGGTTTTCCATCAATGTCCAGACAGTCACATGGCCTAACTTGGAATTTTATGATTTAGTAGTTCGCTGGCCCGGCAGTACACATGATAGTTATATCTACAACAGCAGTGCTATTAAGCAAAGAATGAATACTGGGGTGTTAAAAGGGCTCATTTTAAGAGATAGTGGATATGTAGTTAGCAATGTGCTTTTTGACACCATTTTTGTCACCAAATTCATCTTCACAAGAGACTTATAACAGTAGCCAAATAAAAACCAGAAATACCGTGGAAAGATATTTTGGTATTTGGAAAAGATTTCCTTGCCTTCAGATGGGAATAGGAATCAAGGTGGATACGGTTGTGGCTGTTATATGTGCATGTGCAACACTGCATAATGTATCAATATTGGTAGATAACTTGTTGCCATTGAATTGTGATAGCAATGCTATGGTGCAACATCAATATCATGAATATTGATGTTGCACCAATAACTGAAAACCCCGATAGTAATGGTTTTCTGGCGCGACAAACTTTAGTAAAAAGGTTTTTTTCTTAATGTTAATTATTTCTAATATATAAAAATCCATTACTCAAATAATAATATTTTTATTTTGAATCATCATAATACTAAAAATAAACAAATTAGTTAAAATCATGTAGTTTTCTTCAGTTCCTCGAGTTCTATTTTAGCTTTTTGCAATAAAATTTTATTTTTTTCTTCTTCTAGTAATGCAGCATGTTTTTTTTATTTCTTCAACTTCTAGCTGTAAAGAAAAAATAATTATTTAAGTCAATTTTGCAACCAATTAACACTGGGTAGGTGGTCTTGGTTACTGCTCAATAATTTTTACCAGTTTGGTCTATAATAGGTACATATAAATTCAAAATCAGTATAAAGTTACTAAATAATTTGGTTACAGGATGATTTGTATGACTATACCTGTGCTATTTTATTTTGCTTCAATTTGAAGACTGATTTTAGGTTTTTTCTGAACTTTAAAAGTTATGTTTTCCTCAGATTCCACTTCATTTTCATTGTTAAAATATCTGAAAATGAAAATAGACAAGATATTTAAACATCTTATTAGCAACATACCGGTTTATAAAACATAATCATACATCATACATGCCAGCTAGACAAGTTAATCTTAAATTACTTACCTAAGGTGTCAATTGATAGAGAAGTGGTGTTAGTTTCACTAGCACCTTTTTCTTTTATGAATTCCAGTTCTTGACTGTCATCTATTGCATTTAAAATAGTACCATCACTATCAAATGAGTTACGTATTTCACATATCATTACGGGTGCAGCCTTTTTTTTTTTTTTTTTTTTTGCATGGGGAAATGCCTACGCATACCCGCCTCGCGGGGGCAAGGACGGGTTATGTCGGACTCGCACCGACTAAAACCCCATGGTGTTCCACCTTTGTCGCATATTGGCAGGGCTACGGGAACGCTTTCGCACACATCCGCGGCCCTACTAGCGCCTGCCACCCCATGGCAGCACCTCCTCGGGAGAGGAAAATTCCTCCCCATTCTCCTTCCCAGGTAAGGCGCACCAGAACACATGGCGCGCCTTCCTCCACGGCCTCCAACTACGTCTGTGCAACAGACGCCCCCCGCGTCCGATGCACAAAGGCCATGGGGCCAGGAAAAACGAGCACTTAGAAGTACTAGCCTTCCTGACCCCAGCGGCGGATCTGGTCTATGGCTCCGCCGCCAACCAAGATTCGGCTGCGGAGGGTAGGGAGAGCGGCGCCTCGCAATACCGACAATCCTCTCCCCCTGCAGCCCCACCACCACCGCATCAACGGTGCGGCCCCGTTTGAGTCGTGAAGGATAGGGTGAGTGGCGCATCGCCATACCAACACTCCTCTTCCTCCGCGACTCCACCTCGGCTGCAGCGGTAGAGGGTGCGCGAGTCCCCACTCGCTGCAGTCCACCAGCACACATCCAAAGTGGGCTCCCCAAGCCCACTCGGAGCGGCCACCTCAGGCCGGCCCTTCACCTCGGGCCAGCCACGTGGGTTCCTCTTTGTTCACCGTGGGAGACCAAGCCACGGCTACTAAGCCCCCCCGCCACGACAAGGCGGGAACCCGTTCGTGGGGGACGGGTGCAGCCTGATAAATGAAAATTGTAAATTAACACAGAGTATTTGCATAATAAAAATGTATGCCACAAAGTCCCGGGAAGTCCGGGAAGGGGAGGGGGGGGCTACCCCCTGTGCCATCCCCACCCTGCGGAACCCCATGGTTATGGAGATATTCAAGGTTAAGTGTCTGATGAAATGGAGGGCGGGGATATGGGATAGGGGCGGTAAAATGAACTAGATTAAAAGAAGGTAAGGGTGGGGATTATGGGAGGGGGAAGGGGGTTGTTTGGGGGGGGTTGCGCCCGAATAAATTTAGGGCAACCCTCCGGAAAGCGTAGTAGTAGCTGCGTAGTAGTAGGCACAAGCGGCTCTATTGAGTTCAACACTCGCGCACTACTTGATAACAGCGCCGAAAAGGAGGCCGTGACAAGCGGCTCATTTGAGTTCAACACTTGCACTTCACTCAACTCTTCAGACACAGAAGTCTCCGAAACCCCATGCTTCGGAGACGCCATGGTAGTCAAACGTTGTAAACTTACAGGAGTACGTAAAACGATCTCAAATGCAAGGGCAACGGTCGACAATGATGTCGTTTCACGGTTCTTTCTATGCAGTGTAAAAACAAATTTAGTGATCCGCAAAAAGTATCGATACCTGATTAGTATCGATACTTTCATTTCAATACCAAGTATTTTATACTTGATACACTTTTTACGAATAACAAATCTTTAGCTAAATTATCAGCAATTTCATTGCCCTGAATCCCGCAGTGGCTAGGGATCCAAGCCATTACAATGTTCAGCCCTTTTTTATGACAATAGTACAGAGACTTTCTAATATTTAAAATTAGAGGGTATCTAATCTTAGAGTGCAAAGGACTAGATACAATACTTTGAAGGCAACTAAGTTTATTGGTTATAAAGGGGGGGGGGGGTAAGAAGCCGGCAAGTTGTGCTCCTGCGCTCCGTGGCAGCTCCGACGCTGCGGGATGAGCAGTGCCTCCGCCCTAGCGTAGGGAAGCACAGACACCTGAGCTCTCCCTCCTTTTTTTTGCGCCCGAAGCAAATATGGGCAACCCTCCGGAAAGCGGGGGGAGGGAGGTTGGGAATGCTCATAGCATACCACGCAGCCGGCTGCGTGGTTATGTGGTGACTTTTACCCACTAAACCCAACCTTTTAGGAATTGGCTTAATGATCTGACTAGAGATCTCTAAGCCGTATACGAACGCGACCCTCCTTGGTTGTAATAATTTAAAATATTTATAATAATTAAAATTATTGAGACAACTTAGCGATCGCAGCGCCTCGCTTATTTTGTCCATATTTCTGGGACACTATTTTCTACAGCGATCGTTCCCTGTTCCCTAGTACCTGGGTGGCCGAGCTTTGCTCGGTATTTTTCGCTCGATTTTTTTTTAATTCGTGTGTTTTGGAAATTATATTTAGATACAAATTACATACTGATGAAATATAAATAATATTTTTTGATCTTAGCGACATAACAGAAAAAACGGAACTGGTTATTTGAATAAAAAATCATGAGTGCAATTATTTTAATTTAAATTTTCGTGTTTTTAAAAAATACTAAAAAATGGGCTCGAAAAAATAGATTTTCTCAAAAAAGAAAGGAACATGAAAAAAAAATTAAAAAAAGTCTGTCGGTCGGTTTGGGCTCGAACCGGGGTTTTAAGATTCTGTGACCGACCATTATACCAAACTATTTATAATCACTAACAATCCGTCAAAATTTACCTTCTTATTCTAACGATATTGTAGCAGTTTTTCATTGCCTAAAAACACGGACAAAAAGACATTTTCTAAAAATAAATCCTAGCTAGATCGATTTATTATCCCCGAAAGTCCCTGGACACTAAATTTTATGAAAATGGTTGGAGCCGTTTCCGAGATCCCGATTATATATATATATACATATATATATATATATATATATATATATATATATATATATATATATATATATATATATAAATATATATATAGGATATATATATATATATATATATTACTCTACTCTATGTAAGCTTCATTCGATTACGAAAGTTAAACTTTTGTGAATTTTAATTCATAAATTAACATAATTATATCGTGGTGAATATCACTATAGAATCAGTAAATACATGATATCATTTAAAGACAGTCAAAGGACTTCTATTCATATTTTTGTTTCAATTTAGGATCTACATCCAAAAACCACGCAAAAGAGTAGCTAATTTCACCGCCGATGAAAAGGATCTATTGGCACAATTAATTAAACACAGACCATTTGTAGACTCTAAATTAACAGATGGCAAGTCGAATGCATTAAAACAAGCAGCATGAGATTTAATAACACAAGAGTTTAATTGCAACGCCAACGTACACTAGGTAGGATTGTCCACTGTTTTTGATGAAATAGATTATGTGCTACAAACGATTTAATAATATAATTTTGGCTAATATTTCCAATATGGACCATCGATTTCAAAGTCCATATTTTTTTTGTAGATAGTACTCACTAAAAGAAAGCGTTTTGGAAAGTTTTAGGTTGCGGGAACTATGGTTCATGAGAGATATTTTTTTAAACTTTTCATATAAATTGGCAAATAACACGCAATTACAAAATAAATTTGACAAATGATTGATGTCAAACGTCAATTAGTGTAGGGTTACGAAAATTTTGAAAGTATCAATACCTACTCGATGCCAAGTATCGCATCAAAAGTATCAATACATACTTGGTATCGAGTACATTTCGCTAATTTTGGAAACGAAAAATTATGATTAACCATTTAGATGCATATGAAAAGCTGATAAGTGCAATTAAATATGTGTATACAATAGAATAAAGTTTACTCTATTTTAGTTTCACCTTAGTACTTATACTATTTCGTTGTTTGCAACTTGTTTGTATTTTTTAATTTGTACAGCTTTTGTACTTGTATTTTATTGTTTGCAACTTTCTGTATTATCTAATTCTTACTACAATAAAGTGCTTTACTTACTTATTTAATATTTAAAAAGTACCCAAAACCGAATCAGAGCACCCCACTATTCACGTGGTCTTGTCTGCCCTACCCCTAGAGTGTAACTCACTAAATTCTACTCACTACACACTAAATTCTATTCTACTCACTGAGGCGCGGAGGGAGAGTAACTCACTAAATTCTACTCTTTTTTAGCTTGGGAAAATACATTTCTAGTTACACTCCCGTAAAAGTCGTATCCCTTTAGTTTTTCCAAATATAGGTCTATTTCTATTTTGACTTTCCTTTCCAAAGTTCTGTCATACCTTGTGCATAATAAGCAAGCCTAAGCAACTATCTTTTATAACATAAAAATTTAAATCCTTTGCAAACTGGTTTCCGTTCTGGTCACTACTACTAATGTAAATATGTAAAAACATTTTTGAGATTTAAATTTTTAAAAAGTCTCACAATTAGAGGAGCTTATAGTTTTATCGACTCGCCCTTGACCTATGTTTTATCTACACAGATCTATCGATTTATTGCCTGACCTATTTTGACATAGTGGTCACATTCGTAACTTGTGACACAATTATCATTGTTTATTTAGTCGGTTTCATTTTAGCTTTCGTACAATAGTTTGTAATAAAGAATGAAAGAACTTTTATAAAGTTACTCGTATTTTATTACTACTTTTGATGTGGACTGTAAAATCTGGGTATAAATAGCTCTAATTAGAAAGATTACAGCGTGTTGTTAAGTTTAGTTTAATATATCTTGGAAATATTAATATACATTGTACAACGAAAAAATATGTTGTTCTTTGACAATAGTATAAAAAGTTCAACGACATATCTTGCATTAAGATGCAATGTTCATAAAAGTTGCAAATCCTACAATATCTAAACGAGTGAGGAGGTGAATTTCAGAATTCAGTTCATAAATGGTAGGTTCATTAATTGCCTATCAAAAATGTGGTTTGAATATAGGACAACGGTAATTTTACACTATCGCGGTTCCCTCGTATTTTGGCTCTAGAAAATCGAAAAATCATCCGATTTCGAAGATATTTTTAAAATCTTCGTTTTTATGGCGGATTTATGAAAAAAAAATATGGAAAATATCTATCTGAAGATTTCATATGGCTTTATGACTTTCCGAGCTCGGGACTTAGTGCATCTCGGACAGGTTAGGTTAGAAAGAGATGGCGGTATCGAGTGAGCAAGCCAAGCGAGCGAATAGAACCCGTCATCTCCTTCGTGGTTATTTTTTTGTAAACCACTCAGAATTGAGTAGCGTGGTGCTCGACTGCGCAACGTTGAGTGACTATAAACCTGATTTATGGGGGGCGAGAGTTGGGGGAGGGAAGCATCACGCCACACGCCCACGTAGCGCAGTCGAGGGAAGCCAGGTCGATGGAGCTCCGCATCGCTCTGTTGAAAACAGAGTTAATATTTTATTGTTAATATTTTCATTGCATACGATGATGATTTTGAAAACTCCGTTGGTGTAGTTTTGTTTAAACGTACTAAATGTGTGTGACTCGATTTAAACCTCTAGTCATGCGTGTATTATTTTCATCTAAGTATTTTTTACGTATAATATGAATTTATGTTTATGAACACTAAACTTCGAATGCGAATCCTTCAGATTACGAGTCTGTAAATTCAGCAAGCTTTGTTTAGCTTTCAAAAGCACATTATTACACATATACAATTTAACGCGTTTTGCTTAAGATTTGTGATATTTTATTCTTATTTAGATCTTATTTAGATTTCTTGTTTAGATTTGTGATATTTTATTCAGTTAAATAAGTACATTTAACAAATCAGAAGTGGGATATGAACTCTCATCTATGTAACAGTGCGCTCTTTAAATAATTGTTCACAAAATTTTTTTTCGTTTCTCTGAGAAAAAAAAATATACTTAGGGTAGTATGATTTTTTTCTTCTCAGGATTCATTTTCAGATTTCATCGCTCAAGGTATTTTGCTTACCGGCGTAATTAGTATTCCTATTAACAACTCAAGGGTAACCTCAAATATTATTGTCGGTTATCGACATGGTATTGCAGTAGGTAATCATTAACTTACTAACACAATTCTTTTATCCGTGTGTTGAAAACAGAATTAATATTTTATTGTGAAATTTTCCATTGCATACGATGATGATTTTGAAAACTCCGTTGGTGTAGTTTTGTTTAAACGTACTAAACGTGTGTGACTCGATTTAAACCTCTAGTAATGCGTGTATTATTTTCATCTAAGTATTTTTTACGTATAATATGAATTTATGTTTATGAACACTAAACTTCGAATGCGAATCCTTCAGATTTCGAGTCTGTAAATTCAGCAAGCTTTGTTGAACTTTCAAAAGCACATTACATTTACATATACAATTTAACGTGTTTTGCTTAAATATAATTAAAATATAAAAAAAATAAAATAGAAGAAATCTAAACAACATTTCGTCTCAGTACCTATTAGCTTTATCTACGCTAAATCTCACACGTGCGCAAAGTATGCTTAAAAGAATGTGCAGGGTTCCTTCTTCATACGAGTATATATAAATAAATGGATGCTTATAGCAATATAATATATTGAAATGGTTTTTAGTCTTTCATTTATTTTTGTGGTGTACTTATGTTCTCCTTTTCTTTATTTCTATTTATGTATTTATTTAAATACATAATATTTTTTCTTTTCAACGTTATTGGTACGCTACATGGTATTATTGCACACGTACATAATAGTTTAACCGTCTCAAAAAAAAACAGATCAATTTCACTCGTGGGTTATTATTTCAAATACAATAGTAAGGAAGGGTTAAACTCTGCTTTATTATAACAAAACGAGGATCTAAAACGCGTACGAGATCGACCTTGATTGCGGAAGCGTGTCCGCAACGACAGTTACGTTTAATTACGACTGAAGCCAAAGCCGTGGCTGCAGTTGTTGTCTTAGCCACGGACGCGACCTTGACTCCAAACTATCCAACATACAACTGCCATCACTTAATAAGCGAATGAATCAGCTGTACTACAGCCAGTCGCTCATCCATTCGACATCAAAGAATTGGTTCTCCGCCCAGCACGTCGTGTGATCTAATGGGTGGTCAGTTCAGCTGTTCTTCTGATAGCCCTCGACGAAGTAAATCACCTCGTAATAGCTGGACCTAAACCGAAATTCAAGGTAACTTAACGTTCATGAGCCTTGGTGTGAGAAAGTCTTAAGATTTTAATGCATGCATTTAAATATTTAACGCCTTCTGATTCAGATATGATATGTTAACTTAATAATGGCATACCGGAATATGGCCCAGCTAGGATAGAGCAACCAATTATTTATAGTTTGAGAAGCGATCGACAAACAATACACGTCGCTCTTCCGAAGTTAAAGGGTTTGGTACGATTACGAAGGATTGCCATCTGTATTATTTTCTGGTCAGAGTGGCAATCTAAATTATTGTCCACATTCCCATATTCCTTTAAATCAAAGGGCATAGAGCACACCTTAATGCTGTGTTTACTCCAAGAGTCAACAGACAGGTATTATAATAAATTGATAATTGACGTTTTGACAGCAATGTGTATCGGTACAGAGGATAACAAATAGGACTCCCACCTTTCAGGTTGTACAGGAAGACTTCCTGTACAATGAGGTATGAATAACAATTTTATTAAAAGTAACACCACACCTTCAGTAGCACTCTTTATTTTTAATCTTAGAAGTTCAAGCGATTACAAATTAACGTTACGAGCTTGGGTTTCAAGACAATCAAAAATTGTCGAGTGAATTATCAAAATTGACACTTTAATTATAGAACACTAATTCAACTTAAAACCACACAAATAACAATACATTATTGTACTGCTGATCAATTTAGTTTGCAGTAATATTGCTTCGAAGTATTTGCTTGCATCGCCAATTGAAGAGAGTATTTGAGGCCAGTATAGCGATCGATGACTCGAGTCGCGGTCTATACTGGCCTTATATAAGACCTCAGATAATTTCAGAACCTTTTCCCGTAGAAACATCTAGGATAACAAAGAGGACTCCCACCTTCCAGGTTGTACAGGAAGACTTCCTGTACAATGAGGTATGAATAATAGCGCCTTCTAGTATCGAGTAGCATAACTAGGGGAGTCAAGATCCTTCTAGAAAGTTCTTCCATCGAAATTTCTAGAAGGATCTTGACTCCCCTAGTTCTGCTACTCGATACTAGAAGGCGCTAGTGTTGCCATGTAACAGGCATTTATTGTGGTGCGCAACAATAATAACAGCTCTTGAAGACGTTGATAATCTCAAATGTAA
This sequence comes from Parnassius apollo, assembly GCA_907164705.1. NCBI lineage: Eukaryota > Metazoa > Arthropoda > Insecta > Lepidoptera > Papilionidae > Parnassius > Parnassius apollo. The sequence goes on from CAJQZP010001342.1 coordinate 8,394,404, forward strand.
TCGCCGTAATGGTGACACTATTCGAAAGAAGATAAGTTCTCATATTAGTTATAGCCAGTTAGCGCAAAAGAATGAATGTGATAAACTTCGTTGTAAATCCGTTAAATGTAAATTTGCGATCTAGTAAGAATAGAAAGACAAATTTTCGCTATTATAGAATCGTTGAGGTTTTCAATCATAACCAGTATTAAGTCGAGGATACAGCAAATAAATTATAATCATTATTTTTCTGCGGTGTACCTGTGTGCGGTTAAGATAAAGCCGTGTCTAAATTTTCAGAGACCACAAGATACGATGTTAAATGACGGAAAAATTGAATCTGAATCAGAATCTGAAATTGCTCAATCAAGTTGTTTGTTTTCAAAGCTTTAATATGCAGTGTTGTGTTTAGGTATGTTTTCAGGACAAGAGGGGCCTGCACTATAGTTATAAACGTTCAGATGATTTTCAGGACAAGAGGGGCCTACACTATAGTTATTAATGTTCAGATGGTGTTCAGGACAAGAGGGGCTTGCACCATAGTTATAAATATTAAGATTGTGTTCAGGACAAGAGGGGCCTGCACTATAGTTATTAATGTTCAAATGGTATTCAGGACAAGAGGGGCTTGCACTATAGTTATAAATGTTTAAATGATGTTCAGGACAACAGGCGCCTGAGCCATAGTTATAATTTTTTATATGGTGTTCTGGACAAGAGAGCCTGTCAAACACTTAGAGGAGTGTTTAAAAAGTGTTGTCTAATTGTACGAGGACTAACATTGTAGGTAATTAATTATTTTCATACTATAAAACTGCGAGTACATCAATCTTTTAGCTTATGTCGAGTTATTTATTTTTGCTTTTATTTATAACTAGAATTTAACTAATATTTAAAAGTATTATAAATTATTTTTATAATGTAAAAACTTACGTCATATTATCCAATTTTATTGAAAACTTGTAATGGAAACCACACAAGCAACGCGATATGTAATTTAGCACTGTTAAATTACAAATCTATAAAATACAAATGTCGTCGGTTGTCGAGGGGCATTCTTCCTAAAGCTATTGAGTAGAGAATACGAACATGGGAGATAGATTGTGAGTGATAATAATGGTTGTTATACCTTGTTATTCTGTGTGTCTTATGTACATTGTTATTATAATGAAAAAATATATCTATAACCTCGTTTAGATTTGTGATATTTTATGCAGTTAAATGAGTAGATTTAACATATAGTCTACAAAATAAGCCTTTTGGCGCAACCACAAGTAATTCCTTACTTGACGGTACCTTGTACCAACTTGATGAACGTAAAACTTTGTTACTGGTTGGGCGGCGGGCCTAGGGGTTCCCGAGTTCCATTCCCAGGTCGGCCTTGGCCCTATTGTGCGAGATGTTATACTAGATGAACTATACGCGGTTGGCTTCTTATGCCTCAATAAGATGTGGGACGTGGCACGCGGCAACCTTGGACAATGCATTCGCTCTTCCAAATCTATTGCTTGCCAAGGTTAGGATGGAATTCTACTTGAGCACATTAGGAGAAACAAAATGGGGGGGGGGGGTTAACTAACAAACAAAATGCTCAAGTAGGGGCAAAATTACAGGAAACACACTTACCGTGGTGTGATTCTGATGTGGCGGACGACGCTTCCGTTGCGGTGATGCGACGTGAGGTGGTTCTTCTGGGGCGCCCAGAGATGCGATCCAGGTCAGTGGTACGAAGAAAGAGAGCGGTGTGCGACGATATCTCACACTATGTGAGGCGGTTACTTCTGGAGCGCGACTGCCCCAGGTACTACGGTTCAGACTAGCGGCGCGAAGGCAAGAGGCCGCTTGAGGGCAGCGCGCGAGCCTTTATTGCCTCGGCTTTCCCACCAATGCACCTCGGTCGGGCGCGCGTCTCATTGGTCGAAAGAATCGCGTCACCTTCTAGACTCCCCCCTTTCCCCTTTCAGTGTGTACGGAAGGGACATGAGGTCAAAGGATGGATTTGGCAAATATACCCTCGAACAAAATTTAAATACACGAATCGTTTCCGCGTAACCAGTTACTATACATCAAATTTTTATATTTTATTTTTAAATCAATTTAGTTTTTCTCCTAACATTACGTCATTTTATCAAAATCTGAAACTGTTTTGCGTTTCTAAAGCAAAAAATACCTTAGTTAAACTCTAGTAACTAATAATAAACAACAAAAAATTTCTTGATGGGTACCTTGTGTGTGTGAAATGCAGTAAACGTAAATATATAGAGTGCCTAAGTGGAACCATGGACTGGACCGTGAGATACCCTCTGTATTTCACAGTCACACTGTGGATAAACGTGGCTCGGAATCGTGCCGTATCTTCTTAATAATCTGTGATTGTGACAATCTAGCAAAAAGTTTTATTGGTCTGTGATGGATCTTTAAGTACAGTTTCTCTCTAAAAGAAAATATCAAATTATGTGGTTTTGTAGAAACAATTATTAAAAGCCATTTTGTATATATGTTTGTATATTATATCATTAAATCTCTTACACAGATGTTTCTGTTTTATTTTTTAAATAACTTCTTTATTAACACACAACAAATATTAAAGTACATTTATAAATACAGCTAAACGATTATTAGTTTTTGCCGTGAACAACTACACTTGTGTCAGATATATTATAAAGATCAAAATTAACTTGGTACGTAGAGAAAGTTTTCACATTTAGCCAAAGATGTCATGTATTAAATAATGATAATCCTTTATAATTTTACGTAAACATAAAATCAAACTATCTAAAAAAATTAACTACGATATGCCCCCGCCACATCCGCTGTTGGGACTCACATCCTACATGGTTTTAACTCTTTAAGAGTGTCCGCGCTTTCCAAAACTGTTTAAAAAACAATATATATTGGTTTTGTCATATCCGAGTTATAGTACATATAATATTTGGATCGTTATTTTGTGTGTAATTGATCCACAAAAATTGACATTCAGCAATATGACTAGTTTTTAGAAAAATGTTCATTGTAATCAATAAAATATTCGTGTCCAATTCCATTTTAGGTTTAAATGGTAGTTGATGGATTAACTTGTGAAAACTTGGATAAATAGATTTTTTTACCAGAATAAATTTATGTAATATTTTCGCAGAGTTCTACAATTTATTCATTTTATAAAAACAGATAAAAAGTATTTTGTAGGACCGAAACATATACGTATAATTGTTAAAGGTTTCATCAAAAGATTCATTAAGTCTAACGTTATTAATTATATTCTAAAAAAATATGTGCAGATTTTAAACAGAATTTGATATAAATTGTATTGTCTATGTCTTCTACAGATAATAAACCTAATAACAATACAATGTGATCAGAATACATTAAACATTTTTACGTATTTAAGACGATGCAATGAAATTTAACTAACAAATTTACCTCTTCCAATGATTGTTTCAATTAAACGCTATAATTACTTTAGTCTCATAGCATAGTAACAAGAATACAAACAGATTTATATGTACGTAGATATTATACTATACATTTGTAAATTTACACAATGATAAACGTATTTACAAACGCTTTAGGGAAACAGCGTTATTAGAGATAACTTAGTTTTCCATAAATTAATTACGCAAGCAATGATTATAAGCACATCCTTTTACAATCACGACTTCATTGTATTTCTTTCGAAGCATTTTAGTTTTATTCCTTTGACAACGCTTTAGAGTATAACAAGAACATTAAATACTTTAAGCTGAGCTTTATTTTATTTTAATACAAATTAACAAATTTCAAGTGAATAATAAGCAAACTATGAAATGTCTCGATTAGTTAAGAGCAAAGAAACATGCGAGAAATGAATAATATTAATATTATTATAAAGTTACAAGTCTTAAAAAAATATGCGTCTAAAAATATTTTGCGCCTTTGAAAACTAGGAAATTTGGTGAATAATTCTTAAACTTGACTTTGGTCCATTTTCCGCAAGTCCATTCAATTGAAAATAAAATCAAAGCAATATATTTTTCATACGTTACTATTATTGCGCAAGAGGAAATGAAATCTTAAAAACTTGTTTTATTCTCGATGTAATTTTGAAATCATTTCGCACAATTAAGACTACAATGAATGGCACAAAATTTTATAAATAAAGAATAAAAGTGAACCAAGTTCAATGACACAAAAATTCGAGAAATATTCATAAGATCAGATCCCTACTCCAGCTCGCAGTATATATGTAGGTATAGCTACCTAATATCTAAGTTTTTATTACTAATACATATACTTTTTATTATTACACAAATTTTAACAATTTTCTAAATTACGGCATTAAGAATGTTTTAACAATAAATTTATTCAGCGATACATTCACACCAATGTCTTACATATTACTAATATTCTACTGACATCATAAATTAATAATGTAGGTATGTATTTTATAACAACATGCATTGTAGTACATCCAGTTTTAGTAAGAAACTTTTAAGTTAAAAAACTAGCTGAAGCTTTAGCCCATGTATCCATAGTGTTGCTTCAAACAGACGTTAATTAAATATTCGTTTGCGAATTTTAGAGCTTTTATCTGATATAACAAGCATTGAATTACACAAACCAGTACAAGGCGTCAAGTTAATAGTTTTAGTAACATTCGCTTTTAACTGTATGTATATGGAAGTGTTGTATTAACAGTTGCAGTTGGGGTTAGTGTTGCTTTGTGGTTGCTCAGTGAGACGTTGGCCGCGTGCGCCGCCAGCTAACATTGCCGGCTCCGAATCCAAGCTCTCCGACATCTTATCGCATATTATATCGACCAGGCGTTCAAATACCGTCTAAAACAAGATCATTTTATACAATGTGTTATTAATCAAATTGTAATGAAAGCAGGGGATCTGGATTCATCAACCCAACCGTGCGATGGGCATAAGCAGTGGCGGATTCACACATTCACCGCCAGTAGACTATTCAAATTTTGCCGCCCTTACTGACTTTTACAAGTCGATACCTTAGTTCACAATCATATACACAACAATTTTTTTCAATGAAGTGGTAACTTTATGTCTTGTGCACTATAGTCCTAACTACACCACCTTTTTGCCGTATATAGTATGATTGTGAACTAGGGGATATATGAATCAATTTCTAAATTATTTTTACAACCCAAAGATTTAGTTAAGATTGCACAAGAAATATTTCCTAGTTATATTTTTGAGCTAATAAAAGCTCAATCTTGTACTACTAAAAAGGCTGGGTAATAAATAATAAAAATAATTTTTATTGCGCTTACACTTTGAAAACAATATATTAAATTTTACGTGGTAAAGCCATGCTGCAGCTTTATTATAGTTGTAGTATGCATGAGTCGGCTCGTCCGGGGAAGGATCCCGCAGTCACAGAATACAAGCGTAAAATAGCAACTACTGCTGTTGTTTCATATGGTGAGTGTAGAGAACCGGAGACCCTTTTTACCGGAAACGAGGCATTCTATCTTAGTCCTCAGGGGTGACAACGCATCTGATAATTGATTATACTCTTCTGATAATTCATTATACTTTTAATTGAAGTCATTATGGGCCACAGCATCCACTTACCACCAAGTGAACTGTTTGCTCATTTTTCACTGTCATTCTATAAAAATATAATAGCTGTGAACGGCACGCAAGCAGCCGACGGATGTGGGTGGCTTAGGAGTCAGGACTTACATATAAAAAGAGTATGAAAATTATATATAAGTGTATTAAGTCCGCCATCGATCGTAAAGTCGATGGATCACCGATAATAAGTCGTTCTTAAGATGCTCTTTGGCCATTTTAATAGAAGTTCATTCATGCTTTTCATTAATAAGTTCATTTTTCCCGTTCATTTATTCATGACAACCTTGATAGGTCTACTGTAGAACATAGGCCCGTAAGTTGCCTCATAAGAATTATTGTCATAGTTGCCATAGTTAGCTCATGAGGTTGCCAGCTCATGAAGAACCTTGAGGATCACCAGCTGATTAATGACCGCCATTATGGTTACCGTCGGGGTCGCTCAGCTGGTGATCTTCCAGGTTACCTAACACAAGGGAAGGGTTGGCCGTTAGTTTGGACATAGCGAGGGCCTTCGATCGGGTTTGACATAGAGCGCTTCTTACGAAGCTTCTTTCCTATGGACTTCTCGAGAAATTATGCAAGTGGATCACCAGTTTTCTTGCAGATCGGATCATCAAGGTCGTAGTAGACGGTGCATGCTCCGATTACGAGCCCATTAACGCTGGTGTTCAACAAGGCTGCTCGCTATCACGAACGCTGTTTCTTCTGCATAAAAATGATATTTTACAAACCGGTAACATTCATTGCTATGTGAAAGACAGCACTGGTGATGCCTTATACACCGGCCGTGCCAATATTTCTCGGGACGACGCTGAGTACCGGAACAAACTTATGTCTGAATTCGAGATTTTGTTGAGCAAAGTTTCGGACTGGGGTCAACTTATTCCAGTCCAGTTCAATTCCCAAAATATACAAGTTTGCGCGTTTACCGCTAAAAAGAACCTTTTCGTCGTATCTCCTCAGTGTCAACGCACTCCCCTTGTTGCCTTAGCCAGTATCGGAATCCTTGGCATTGACTATCGAGTGACGTGCAGTTTTTGTGTTTACTTGGAAGAGAAGGCCAAATTTGCATGAAAAAGGCTGGGTAAGGTATTATTTAATGCTAGTTACATTCGGTAAACGTAATTAAATAATTTTTATTGCGCTTACGCTGCTGTGCTCCTTATGGTGAGTGTAGAGAACCGGAAACCCTTTTACTGGAAACGCGGCATTCCATCTTAGTCCTCAGGTGTAACAACGTATCTGCATTTTGATTCTTAATCGAGGACAAATGATCGATGTCTATATGCCTCAGCATCCACTTAACATTAGGTGGACTGTGTACTCGTTTGTCATTATTATTACATAAAAAATTATCTGGTAACAATCCGGCTGATGATGACGATGAAATTCAATAAATTAAGTTATGAAAGTTTTGCAATACTGTCTTGCGCGAGTTTTTATTCGTAAAATCATCAATTATACCGTCGTATGAAATTTTGTTCATTAGTTGACTCAATCACAGAAGCTCTAAGGTGTTTAGGTTTTTTTGGCGTATGGTAGATCTTGGATAATTTTTTACCCTCACTCGAACAATTTGTCTTTGGTGTACACAAAGCCATACAAACTGCTACATCAAAGTTGGATAATCGTTTTGCAAATTCTTTTTCAGCAAAACGAAGATATACTTTTCAATCATTTAGAATCAAGTTTCACTAAAATTCTTTCAGAAGAAAAGTAGCTTTGAAAATGTATGCATTCTTGAACTTAATCAGTCTCTTGATTATAAGAATACATTTCTTCCAAGAAAAGGGCTTTCTGCGTACTAGTTGAATATACACTCATTTTCCTCAAAAATGAAAACTTTTCATTGAATCTGCTGTAGGCGTCCTGTCGTATTTTTAATTTATCCGATTCATTTTCTAAAACGGAAAACGAGTCTATCAATGAGGAAGAGAAATAAATTATTAACCCTGAAAATATCACTCGTGGTTATTCTCATTTCTTCATCGGGTATTTCTTTCCTTTTTTCCATTTCAGTTGTCTTTTCCCGTTTAGTATACTGCTTCGACACGCTTAAGTCCATCGCCTTTTCTTCGAAATATTTACTTGAAATTTTCTCGTTCAGCTACGAAAAACTTGCAAAGAGATTCATGAAGATCGACAACAGTGATCAAATCTACGGTATAAACCTGAATTTGAACATTCACTTTGTTTATTGTATTTTGTAAAATTCCATCCAAAAACCATTCCCGCCATTTTCAGTTTTTTAAATTCAAAAGTATTCCCGTCGCTTCGCTTCGCGTTACAGGCTTTTTAATACATTCATCTTTGAGTAATTCCATAGTTTTAAGGACTTTGTACAAAGAATTTCTAAACTTCCACAAGCGTCCTCTCTAGCTAACCAAGGCCTTTTCTCGATTTTAGTCATTATTTTTGCCAGCGTCGTGTCGAACTTATATAAAAAATTCTTGAAGCAACATAAAGAAACGACAAGCTTTTGTACAACATTCATCAGCCGCATTTGCCATTGAATTTAAAGTGGCCGAGGAACGAAAGTTATTTAGCAAAGAAATTTAAAGTGGGCGAGGAACGAAAAAATTTTATGATTTCCGAATTAACAGCAGAAAATATTTCTTCATCTTTCATTTTAAAATTTAAATCTCTTTAACTTCTGTGAGACATAAAAACATTTTGAGCCTCAAATTTGCCGCCTCAAAAATCTGCCGCCCCAGACCTACACAGTCTGCTGTAAAATTCGCCACTTGCATAGGAATATATTTAAAGGCTACATACATTTATTTGATGCATCTTGAAGAGACTTATATCCAACAGTGTTTTTATAGAAGCTCATATAGATTTTTCAAAAAATAACTGAGTTTGGAAAGATGTGGTTATTTTTTTCGACCGTGAACAACTTCAACTAAACTCTTGTACAAAGTTATGCTTAAGATCGTTATTATATAGACATATTTATTACTATAGTCGAGTTAGTTTAGTTACTTATTATGAGCCAGTGCTTGATTGCAATCCTCAACTGTTGGTAAGTGGTAAAAAGCGGTAAAAATCTATAGCGTTCTACAGGCACTAGAATTGACACCTTTCCACTAGAGAGTGCGAATTGGCAAGTATTACTTAAATTCTCACTCGAGATACTTTAAAATATTTTCAGTTATAATTTAGCACATGTTATATCAATATATAAAATTTCCATTAACGACTTTAATGGTTAAAACAAAAGGTAAAATCAGACTGCGCGTATAAACTTTAATTTACTTACTCTAGAGTCTAGACCATGAGCTCGTTTCTTACCTTTACATTGATATTTTCTTTAGCGCTTGTCTCATAAAATTCGACCCCTAGCTGATCAGCGAGTTGCTTTCCACGTTCTGCACTCACGACACGCTCTTCTTCCATATCGCACTTATTTCCAACTAAAATCACTTGTGCATTGTCCCATGAATATGTTTTAATTTGTGTCACCCTGTTATTTTGAAAACAAACATTGACATTGAAATTAATGCGTTGAGATTATAACATTACAAAATTATTACGTAGAAAACAATTCTATCTAAACATTAAGCCTAATATCTTTTTTTGCCAATCTTTTTTACTTGGTGGTAGAAATCCATCAACACAACAAACTGGAAGACACTGGTCCTCCCACTTTTAGGTTTTGGTTTAATATAATTACAGACTGCAAAGCATTTACTTTAAGCCCTTTGAGGTGATATGGCATCCATTGCTGTCTTTATCTGAATTTGGTTAGCGATATTTATGGGCTACGTTAATATTAATGTTAATATTCAATAATCTTTGAACCGATTTTGGTCATGGCGGCCAGTCTTAACGGAGGCAGGACTACAGTACAAGCGGTTGCGCACATAAGCACAAGAAAGTGCACTCTATATTCAATTATTCTCATAGTCCGATGGTACAGTACTCTGACACGACTGGAGAGAGATAGGTGCGGAACTAACGGCTTTACATGATACTAAAGCACCGGATTGAAACACAAATTTCTGACTGAAAGTTGTGTAAATTTAAAATTGAATTATCCTCTTCACAACTGAGTGTGGGTCAACAGGGATTGGCTGAGATTGGTTCGACTGCAAATTTGCGCGAAGGCGGTTCTAGTTCCGCTGTTATGCGTGAAGTGGAAAATAGCATGCAAGCAACAGCATGGGGTGTGAGTAAGCCTAACATAGTGGATACTTACGCCGGCAAATTTTCGTTAATCAAATACTTGAAGAAAATTCTATATGGTAATAATTAAAGAAAGGAGTCTACAAAACAAAAGAGATTCCTATAAGAATAGAAAAATACAGAATAATATTGTTCCAATCAGATGTGTCTATAAGCTATCCCTTTTTGATATAAATCTAATTAAACACGTTTAGGACTCGTAAAAAATGAAAATCCAAAATATCGTATTGATTAAACAGGGACGGCAAAAACCACCCCAAAAATAGACAACCATATTCTCTGGATATCTAAACAAAATTTCTCTAAAAACATTCTTTAGCAGTTATTAGAATAAGAAACTTTATATCCATCACATTTTCGCTCTTCTCTTAACATGTCGTCACTTTAATTAATGGGGGCCCATTCCACACTCCGCTTACAACATGTGATAAACATTTCTTCCCCACCGGTTGTCGGTTCACGAACTCTTTGGCGAGCCCCTTGCAACTTCAGCTTACCTACTACTATCTTATCTATTGGGTTATCTCAGTTACCCTGATTTTATTGCGCATATAATATATTCCCTATGGAATCTTTAACGTAGAGAAACTCAAGCATAGTCCTAACCACAATTCCCTGAAAGACATTAAGCATCCTCAAATTGGCAGCAGTGAACCACATTTACTTCATTTTATTTTATTTTCATATATATTTGTTTTGTGTAATTAAGTTTTAAGGTATTTTTAGCTTAAATAGGAAATATTTTATTTTTATTTTAAATGCTAAAGAAACCACATTTACAGCTTCGAAACATACCAATCTTGAACGCTGTTGAAACTTTCTTCATTAGTTATATCATACATTAATATAAAACCCATAGCTCCTCGATAATATGCGGTTGTTATAGTGCGATAACGTTCTTGTCCTGCTGTGTCCTGAAAAATTATAAAGTCAAATATGAAACTGTTTTAGCTTTATAATTACACTTATAACATGTGTCCATCTTTTGTGACGCGTGTGTTGGTGTTTGTTGTAATAAATATTTTTCTTTCTTTCTTTCTTTATATATTTTTTGTCGAAATCTTTGTCATTATCAATATGTAATAAACAGAATAATTGAAGCCCATGTCACTCGGATACGTTAGTACCTTACTACTATTTCGTAGGTGCTGGTTACGAAACACAAATTGTTAGATTTCGGCGCTGATTGTTTTATGAATCATGCTGCAGGTTATAGCATTATCAGCGTGACCGAGCTATGCACGGCGTTAGAAAAAAGAATAATTTTCTCAAGGATGATACCTATATATATACGAGTAAGCTTTGAAAGTAGAAGTTATACAAAATTTCATCCCAATGATTACAATTTCATATGTATATATTAAGCTCGTTTAAAGTATATGATTTCGAATTTACGGCGAAGGGTTCCATATTACACGGGTAGATTGCAGTATTGTGACAACATTATAACCCTTCACAAGTCCACTGCTGGACATAGGCCTCCCCCAAGAAATGCCACAAAGCGCGGTCTTGAGCCACCTGCATCCATCGACTTCCTGCGTGTCTTACCAGATCGTCAATATATCTAGTGGCGGGACGCCCTACACTTCGCCTGCTGGTACGAGGCTGCCACTTGAGAGCCTTTCATCCCCATCGGTTGTCGGTTCTTCGAGCTATATGGCCAGCCCATTGCTTACTAATCCGTTGAGCTATGTCGGTTACTCTGGTTCTACTGCGGGTATCACACAGAGAAACTCTGAGCATAGGCCGAACCATAGCTCTCTGGGCAGCGGTCGGGAAATTACGACACATCTCGTCACGCATACCTCAAAACCAAAAACAAGATTGTAAAATCAGTGCGTAAAATCAATGCCAGTGATGACATATAATTCTTCGAAATGGTCCTTCACTATTGGCCGTATGAGGAAGCTCAAGGTCGGCTTTTTGTTAATGTACCCTGTTAAAGTTACCCTGTTATGTCCCCTATGCAGATATTAAATATTTTCCACATGTTGTCGACATTTTGGACATTGGTCTTTCTAATGTCAGAATGATTAACCAAATACACCATGTCTGTATCATGTGTAGCGTATTTCCATAGTGTAATTCATATCAATCTAGTATTTTTCTGGAGCCAAAATGAGGCATAGCAGGTTATTTGATTAAAAATCGCGATAGTATGGGATTACAACATTTTCAAAAAGTTGTTGTGAATATTTGCGGACAGAGAACTTGAAATAAATAACTCTAAAACAGGAACATTTTAAATTCGCAAATAACATGTAAAAGATATTTTCCTATCATCATCCCGTTACCATCCAAAAGTTTAAATACTATTCAATGATGAATATATCATCTATGTTGACAAAGAATTGAATTAGTTAACGCACCCATATCTGAAGTTTTACGCGTTTGTCGTGGCGAAAGACTGTTTTCACCTTGAAGTCAATGCCAACAGTAGACACGAAAGCCGAAGTGAAGGAATCGTCCGCGTAGCGAAATAGGAAACTGAAATTATAAATTGAACACCAACAGTATTAGTAGCATGTAAAATAGAATAAAGCGAACAAAATATATCTTAACTTTCAGTTTATATTGACACAGAGCTCACAAAATTGATCAATATTTTATAATTGTATATATATATATATATATATATATATATATATATATGTATATATATATGTAGTTATGTAATTGAGTCTTGTTGTTTTAGGCTATTTTTAATGTTAATATGTATTATGCAGAATTAGATAATACCTAGTTTTCCCCACAGAACTATTTCCGATGATAAGCAGCTTGAACATGTAATCAAAGTTCTGGTCTGCAGCATCCTTTTGCCATTTGATATCAGCACCACCCATCTATAATGATAAGACACAAATTTTTACCAAGACATTTTACGTATAGGCAGGCACATCTTGCTGAACGAAAAATTGCAGATAAGTACCTCTCTATTTTGTTGCGTTTTATTTTTTGAATGATTATTATCACTGTTGTTCGTTATATTAACATTAACATCCATTTTCAGATTTTTGCTCAGCGACACAACTACTTAACGTAAACTCTGACTAACTAATAAACAATTTTAGTTATTCATATACGCACTTACGTTTTCTAAATTACTACCAACCGTTAAAAATCAACTTTACGTTTAATATATTAACATTCAAATATGAACAAAAGCACTTTACCCTTATTAAAAGTCAGCACTTGGTTATCTCTATTGACTTTAACTGGAAATGTATTCTAGTTGCTGGCTACACACAGAGCAATATCGATTAATGGCTTTTTTGTCGTGCAAAAAGCAAAATACTCGTATGTATTTTTAGATAGCATGTTGTTATCAAATCCTACGCATAGTGTACTTAATTTAATTTAAAATAAAACGTATTTTAATAAATACAAAATAAATTTCTTAGCAAAGTACATTCGAGTACTATTACAGAATTGAATGGTATAAATTTAAAATTACTAAAGAAACGAAATCAAAATATCACCTCTGGCGAAAGAATTAAATGTCAAAAAAAATATCGAAAGCGTTATTGCAAAAATACGATATAAATTGCTTTACATATTTAGAAGTTGTGAATTAGGTGTCTTCTTTGATAGTTTAATGAAATTAAAAAAATATTCAGATAATATAATGAATTGGAAATCAGTCTATATCAGAATCAATATATATATATATATATATATATTAATCGGATTAATCGGATCCTTTGGCCAAGTTTTTGCAATATGCCTAATTTGACAAATATTCTATGAATTTAAAATTATGTAATATAACGTTCATTTTATTAAACAATGATAAATGGAAGGGCGGATATTTATTAGCAATAAGAACTAGAAAAAATAAGAGAAAGAAGAGGTACGAAATAAAAAGGATTTTATTATTTTCTAATGTTACAAATACGTAATTTTACAAATAATTAAAAAATAAATTAAAATCCGTAGTTTTTGTAGTTTATAATAGTAGTCAAGGACCTAATAATTTATTACCATCAAAATTTTAGTTTTTAAAAGTTTATTTGACTATTAAAATATCCCGAATTGCTTTTTGGTAACCCGTTAAAACATTTATTTTTTCATTGTATTTAAAGTATATTCCACAGATATAAATAAAAAAAAATGTTGTGTGTGTTATAATGAGAGTTAAAAATTACCTATATAGTTTTTAATAACGATGTACACTTTAAATGTATTTATCTGATTTCCAATTCATTATATAATAAAGTACAAAGACTACGGGGTTGAATTTATTTTTTTAATTATTTGTAAAATTACGTATTTGTAACAGTAGAAAATAATAAAATCCTTTTTATTTCGTACCTCTTCTTTCTCCTTTTTTTTTCTAGTTCTATTGCTTATAAATATCCGCCCTTCCATTTATCATTGCTTACTAAAATGAACGTTATATTACATAATTTTAAATTCATAGAATATTTATCAAAATAGGCATATTGCAAAAACTTGGCCAAAGGATACGATTAATCCGAATATAATATATATATATATATATATATATATATATATATACATATATAATGTTTATAAAGCAGTTGGATTGTTAATATTAAGAACATAACTGTTCAGATAAGCAACAGAACTTTATGTTTGCGTAGGCGTATTTCATCTGTCGTAGGCGTATTAGGACGATCTTATTTAAAAGAAAAAATCATACAATTGTATAATTCTTTTCTAATTTTTATGTACTAGCGCCTTTCACGAAACGATATAGATAACGACTACTTTTACAGTAATATGTTAAAACATATTTAAAGTTTAAAAATTTTATGTTATATTATTAAAATACTGACCTTTGCTTAGTTTTTTTTTGTGAATTTAAAAAGAGTGGTTCACTAATAATTTATCACAAGAATGATAGTAGACGATGTAACAGTATACGCTGCCTCTGCCTATCTTTTTTAGATTCGCATCACGCAAAGAGCATTTATGCTGGAGTTTTACGCGAGTATCGATTTACGTAGATGCTTCGTAGCGTTTAGATGTTAAAACACTGTATTTTCTTAAATTACTCTTCGACTTTCAAAACGTCGACAGAAACACTGCAAGCTTGTTCGTATGACAATAAAATCGATACTTGAAAAAGGCTCTTTCGTAATCCACTCCTATACAATTCTAACACTTGGCACAAAGATCTTTACTTCCTTTTTTAATTTTTCCCTTGCTTCAAAATCCTTTTCCGTTTATAATAAAATATTGAACGTATTAACGTTGCTCTTGGAGTTGAGCTGTTTAGGGCTCACAGCTGTTGCCTACGTCCTGGGGTCTCCTTTACAGTATCACAGGAGAGGGAGGGACATTTAAGATGGCGGCGATTGCGCGCGCAACCATTCTAAGCTTGTCAAGTTTTTACACGAACGTGTCCTCATTGGCATCAACACTCAGTTACAATGTTCAATATTAATAAAAAGTAGTGTTATCTTTTTGCACAGTTTGATTCAAAGAATTGTTTTCTTGTAACTTACCAAAAATAATATTATTTTAGTATTAAAATAAATTATAAACCGACACATAATATTAAAATTAGCGTATTTTGCAAGTTAAGTAATAAGTACTAAAAAAGGTTGTTAAATATTATACAGACTTTTAAGTTCTTGTGAAATTACACTACTTTCATAAATTTTATTATCAAAACTTAATTGCCATTTGATGAATAACATTCAAAACTTATGTTCAAAAATAAAATTATACATGAAATATTATATAACATTTTAATATTAAATACGCTCTGTTCGTAGAGCTGCAATTGGTGGATACTTCTTTCACAGACAAAGATGTATATAAGCCTTGACCCTTCTGTGACCCAAATTAAAAAAAATACTTACTCATACATTCTTTTCATCTGGTACTGGTAGACTAGTCTACCGCTCTCATCATTTTCTCACACTCTGAACTTCCATCGGTTGTCAGTTCTTCGTGTTATATGGCCTGCCCATTGTCACTTCAGCCTTATGATCCAATGGGCTATCTCGGTTTATTATGTTCTTAACCCTTCAATCCACATAAAAATGCAGTCCCATCAGTTGCATGCGCCCAGCAAATCCCGAGCGGTCGCATGTGACCGCACCCACCCGCAGCACTTAAAACCATTAAAACTTATATTTAGAGACTACTTTTCTTTGAAGAACTTTGGCATTATAAAATCTATACCAAATTCTCTATATTAACGTCAGGTTTTACTTCATTACAAAAAGACTATTGTATTTTAAGACGAGGTCTTAGCACGATTTCAAATTCGTTTTTCACCCGCGCGTCCCGCAGTGGGCGGAGCGCAACCGGCTGTCGGAGAGCGCCGCGTGAACACAGTTGCGCAAAGCAAGCAGACAATTCACCTCCAAACAAAAACTTTTCCGTGAGGTCTACTGTTCTCGACACTACTAGGTATTATAGTAATAATATTTTGAGTACCTACTCACTAATATCAAAACTGTTTACAATATCGGTAGTTTGGACATCATACTACATTTTAATTATCAATATTTTTTTAAAGTCAGTTTTGTGATATGAGCAGGTACTTAGATTATTATTTATTATTTACATACATAAACATTTAAAACGCCAACTCACAAATTCTAAAAAAAAAACCCAAGTTTCGTTGGCAAAATAGCTAAAATAAGAGAAAAAGAATAGTTTCAAATAAAACCAATAGAAAATTCAAATTTATTTTACTATTTTCTATTACCTTACCTCCGGACTTGATGGAGTGACCTGAAGGTGTACTTTGGTAATCAGTATTGGAACTGGTCGCTGAGTACTACCAGGTGTGCCGAGTTTGGGCTCGTTTTGTTAGGTATGACGAGCCCTTACCTGCGGACTTGACGGAGTGACATGAAGGTGTACTTTGGTAATCGCTATTTCAACTGGTCGCCAAGTACTACAGGGTGTGCTGAGTTTGGGCTCATTTTGTTAGGCATTCTTCAACACGCCCGCAACGCAAGTTCGGAGGTAAGGACTCATCATACCTAACAAAACGAGCCCAAACACGGCACACCTAGTATTACTCGGCAACCAGTTTCAATAGCGATTACCAAAGTACACCTTCAGGTCACTCCGTCAAGTCCGGTGTTAAGGACTCATCACACCTAACAAAACGAGCCCAAACACGACACACCTAGTAGTACTCGGCGACCAGTTCCAATACCGATTACCAAAGTACACCTACAGGTGACTCCGTCAAGTCCGGTGGTAAAGACTCATCATACCTAACAAAACGAGCCCAAACTCGGCACACCTAGTAGTACTCGGCGACCAGTTCCAATAGCGATTACCAAAGTACACCTTCAGGTCACTCCGTCAAGTCCGTCGGTAAGGACTCATCATACCTAACAAAACGAGCCCAAACTCGGCACACCTAGTAGTACTCGGCGACCAGTTCCAATAGCGATTACCAAAGTACACCTTCAGGTCACTCCGTCGCTTTCGGAGGTAAGGACTCATCATACCTAACAAAAAGAGCCCAAACTCGGCACACCTAGTAATACTCAGCAACCAGTTCCAATACCGATTACTAAAATAAACCTTCAGGTTAGTCTGTAAAGTCCGGAGATAAGGACTCATCATAACTAACAAAACGAGTCCAAACTCGACACACCTAGTAGTACTCGGCGACCAGTTCCAATAGCGATTACTAAAGTACACCTTCAGGTCACTCCGTCAAGTCCGGAGCTAAGGACTCATCATACCTAACAAAACGAGCCCAAACTCGGCACACCTAGTTCTACTAGTCCAGGTGTTCCAGTATTAGTTACTGAAGTTCACTTTCAGGTCACTCCACCAAGTCCGGACGTAAAGTTTTATCATAACTGACAAAACCAGCCCATAGTCCACAGCTAACTTCTCAGTGCCAGCAGAGGGCTCCCAGTGCAAAGCAGTGACTAGAGTAGGTATTCGTATTTCGTAACTAAGTCTAATTACTCTATGTATCTAAGTATATTTTTGAGGTGTAAGCAATCAAAAACAAAGATCTTTCAAATTATCAAAATAATTTTATTTGACTGCGATTCCCGCAGCCAACCGTGCATACACTTGTATGCGTGACTCAAGTCAATGTAATAGTTCGATTCTATACCTATAATTTTGTAAACGCGTCCTTAAAAAATCTTAACGTAAATACTGCGGCAAAAGGAGCGACACGTCTCTACAGCACCAGGCCTCGGCCGGCAGTGACTGCAGTGACTGCACAGGCGTTTACGCAAACATCCGTACGTATTATTTCAGAAATAGGAATATGCGATTTAAAAAAAACTATTAGTTGGACTAAAAAATTAAAACACTATAATGTTAATATGTTGAATGTATAAAAATCTGACAAAAAATCAGAATGATTGCATGTATACTAGTGTGGTTTTTACTAGTTAAAAGAAATATTTAGAGGTATGTTTGTGATTTTTTTCTATCGTATTAAATTAGAGGTGTCATGTTTTCAACACACTATCTAACTAGCATACATCCTGGACAATATCATATATTTTTCTGGGTTTGTTTACTGCAGTGGATCATATATTTTGAGGCATTATAAAACTTGCGTTTAGGGTCATGCCTCGTCTTAATAATAAGAAAAAAACATACCAAGCGAATGTCGGCAGCGTGAAAATCACAATTATTTCAATATGTATTACTCGAAATCATTTACGTAAAAAGTTAAATTATATTCACACAAAAACTTTTATTACAATTTTATAATAAAATACTATACTAAAACGCTAATAAAACACTATAAAAATCCAAAAATCAACACAATAACATTCACGCGAAAATGACGTAACGAACGTAATGACGTAATGAACGTAGATTATAAATAAATAATTGTAGGATAACTAATTTTTATTGCACTAGGGGATAGAAAATTTTATATTGATTCTATAATGCCAAACTTCTTCATAGAAAAGTAGTCTCCAAATATAAGTATTAATGGTTTAAAATGCTGTGGGTGTGCGCGGTCGAATCCGACCGCTAAGAGATGGAAGAGATATCTGCGCATATCCTTATAACAATGTCTATCACGAATAAAACTGCGAGCAAAGCCCTTCCGATAGCTCGTTGAGCGAATGATTATGAGTACATGACATCGTCAACAATACGAAGATGGTATTACCAACAAGTACCGGAATAGGTGTGAGATGGACGTTACATATGATGACCTGTCTGTTTGGAGATATTATTGAGGTCCATGAGCATAATGCTGAAACCCGCCAGCAATTCTGCCGTAATAACTTGACCGTCAGAAAATCAAGGGTAATTAATGTACTCGCCATTGATTGATAACCGTATTCTTTCTAGTTCAATAGTTTGAAAACGTCTTCTATGCAGAAAGGAAATGTTTCGAGATTATGACGTCATCCAGTCTTATTCTTCGCTGTAGGACAGATTTCGTACACTTTACTTATTGCATCATCCGTCGTTTTCTTTCCCTTCCCCCCTACCCTCGGTTGATTGATGATTGATGGTCTTTCATTACTTCTGTCTAATTTTGGTTTAACTATTTTATACCAAAAATCCATGCTATTCTATTGCACACATTTTATTAAATATGTACCTATAGATTCAATTACATAAAAATTACACACCATAAATATTTATTCTTAAAAAAATAAAAGAAATCTATACCTAATAAAGAAAGAATTTATATAAAATGAATAAACAACATAAAACAAATATAATGTTTTAGGCAATGACATATATTACTAGCGTATAGGTCAAATCATATCAAATACAATAACATCAAATTTAATTTAATTTAAATAAAATTAATTAATTTTAATTAGTTAATAAATTTTCTTATTTGATTTGTAAAATTGAACTATTTCTAATTATATTAAACTAAATGAACTAACAATAAGCAAAATCAAATAAAAAATCACATTTAAAATATATTTACTAATATAATTGAAGGAAGGAACAAAAGGAAGTCCCAGCGGTAGATCAGAGCCGAGCAGCTGTTAGTGCTGGCACGGCAGTTGCTCTACAGTGAACGGCTCCACTTGCGAATAATGTTGTGGAAGCCATAAACCCGCTCTTCCACAAACAAGCCGAACGCACAACAGTAACGCGGCAACCTCATCGACATCCTGAATACGTATACTGAACACACAGGCCACCCACGTACAGTCGACTTGCACGTTTAAAAGAATTGACAATAAGCTTTAAACAGACTAATTTTTAACTGTTATGTGGTCGTACAACGTGAAAACCTGCGGGCCAACATGTAAAAACGGAGGGTCAACGACCTGCGCTGCCTCCTACTATCGAAATTATGTTAAAGTCCTCAGTAATAAATACAGTGTCGACATTTTTTCGAACTGCGATTCACCGGCCACCGGGTTGACGCCAAGAGCGATCGGAGGTACCTTGTAAGTTTTGTTTTGCGTTAAATGACTTTACCTCAATTTTCCTGCATTATATTTGAGCCTACAAGCATCCGCATAGTACTCACCGAAATTAATACTAATTTATTTAACGCCCCCCACCGATGGTTTCAACTGGACCAAATCAACCGAGCGCGTAGCTCACGTTACTTAGACTAACTTACACTAACACCGCTTATACGACATCCGATATTACTTCTGCTGAGCTTATTGAGCAGCCCGGTTAATTATATGTCATGTACGTAAGGGCTTCTCTCAGACTCGCTCATCTAAAACCACATAGTATACCGCCTTCACCACCAGCGAAGCCACTGGAACGCTTTGCGCATATCCGTGGGTTCACCAGCGCTGGTCGCTTTATGGCAGTACCTCTTTAGAATAGGACAACTCCTCCCCCTTCTCTTTCTCAGGTAAGACGTAGCAAAATACAAGGCGCGTCTTCCTTCGTGCCCATCAACTCCACCTCCATAACGGACTCCACGCGACGATACGCGGAGGCCATGAGAAAGAAAGGGCGAATGGCACATTGTCATATCTAGGGTAAGTATGGCTTCATCCTCAGCGACTCCACCTCGGCTGCATGAGCTCCAACTTTCTTTTTGAGCAGCCACCACGGGCCGGACACCTTACACCACGATCCAGCCAAGCGGGTTCTTCTTTGATCACCTCGGGTGACCAAGACAGACAAGCCCCCCTTCTAGCAAGGCGGTTACCCGTACGGTGGAGAGAAGGCCTTTGCGGAGGAATTGACGCAATCAACTAGTTTTCCAATTAATTTACATTTCTTGAATTGAAGTTTCGTTTTGATAAAACTCACATAAACTTCTCAATAAAACCAATAGATAGATACAAAATTAATAGGTGAATACTCCCATTTAAGAGGTTTAAAAATAACTTGGTAACTGGGTAGAAATCTGTTGATACAAATCTGAAAAATGGTGGTTAGACAAGGCGGGTAGCCTTGTTTTAACTGCGAAGCCGACGCAGTTTTCTGTAAAATTCAGTGGCGCTGTTATTACTGTCGCATATGTTGCGTACATTAATTGACAGGGCATGGTTTTGAGCATCAAAATAACAATTATTGATCTTGGCCTGACTACAGGTCTGACAGATTTGGCTTGGTTGAATATAATGTCAGGATCTGAGGTTAAAACATTATCTACCAATTTCACAATGATTTATTATACTTACGCAAAAACTACACATGAAATAAAACTAATTTTACGAATTTCGTCACATTTAATTTTAACTTTTTTAATTCACGACGTTTTGGGCACTTTCCAGCACTCATGGTTGCAGGGGGTCTGATAAGTTTTTCGTCTTGGTGTGATTGATAGTTAACGAAAACTTCCGACCTTAAACCTTCGACATTTAATAATTAATTTTGGTCCAATCTAAGCAGAACGAGCTTACAGTATCTTGAAGTCTTGCATTAGTATGCTTGAGTCTGGATTTAATTTTATTAATTATGGCATCAGTAGCGCCTAGCCATTTTCTCTATTGTGATTAGGATGTCTTTTACTTTCAAAAACCTTGCGAATAATCCTTGGTAGGAATCGGTGTTTTTTTTTGCGAGGATTTGTTGTGATCGGCGGTGCTTTACAATCAGCGATATGTTCTGTCACGCGGGTTTTTATGGATCTTTTTGTTTTTCCTATGTAAGAGAGACCACACACACAGTCAAGCTTGTACACACACTCCTGCATCTTGTATAGGGATATTACACTTAACGGATGGTAAGAACCGACTAATCTTCTTCGGCGACTTGTAGTATGCTCTTATGGAAACCCGCTTCAAGATGTGCCAATCTTGTCTGTGACTCCACTGACATATGGTATTATAGCACGCATACTTTCGACTGTGGTTGATTTCACTCAGTACCTGTCACGGAGGCACGGGACCCGATGCTTATTGTTGTCCAAAACTTGCTTGACATGCTAGAGGCCAGGTTTTTACTGTCACAGATCCCCTTTGGTCTCTGAAACAAAGATTTTCTTACGGTAGCTAACTGTGAAGGATGGTGGTAGATTTACCGCTTAAATATTGTTACGAGCTTGAGGTTCGTGGCAATAAAAATTGCCGATAGAATTACCTAAATTAACACTTTAATTTTCTTTACACCAATTAAAACTTAAAACACTAATAATTAATCACACTGATTCACTTTATTTCGCTCCGAAGCTTCGCTTGTCTCGCCAAATTCAATACTTCCCCGATCGCACCTTGCCGCGCCTATAAATACACATTAGTACCGAATCATCCAGAACATTCAAGTAAATACGCGCACCAATCGACAAAGCGCCGAAAGTTCGAGAGTCAGCTTCCAGAAGCTTAGTTCTTCGTTTCGACAACAGATGGCGCTGTCGGTTGAAAGATTAGTGATGTCATTTTCTGGAAAGCTCTCCCCTCGCTCCGTTACCCGACACTAGATGGCGCTAGTGCCAGATGTCAACTTAGCCGCGCAACACTGCCCCCTCCTAAGACATGCTCGTCCCGAGCATTAGCCCCATAATAACGCGCCAGGCGATCCACAGGGACGATGTTAGGAGTCCCTCTTGCGCCTTTCTGTAACGGCTCCGCAATGTCAAGGGCTGTCCTATCCCATGGTGCACCAACATTGTACAATTTCGGTGCTCCTCTACTACGTGTCTGAGGTCCCTTCACGGCCGCACAACTTGTACATGTACGACACCAAGCCTCGACATCGTCACGATAATGGACCCAGTAAAACTGTTCTCGGACCTTCAGCAGAGTTCGTTTAACTCCCAGATGGACTCTTGAACGACCATTATGGCACAGCTGTAGAACATTCGGCACTTAGCTTTAGGGACAACCATTTGCAAACGACAGCTGTCTCCTCGACAATTGTCCCATTTACGGCACAGGACTCCATCCTGAATCAGCAAGCTCTCCCATTGGGCCCAATAGCTTTTCGTGGTTGAACTCATCACTGAGACGTCGCTCCACTTAGTCTTGGTAGCACGGGCCTTCATCCATTCCAGAATCGGCTTGATGTCCGGATCTTCCTGATGTGCATGTCGTAGGCTGTCCTTCCACTCATTGCTGATGTGGTCTGTCCTGAGCATCCTCACGGATACCACCTCCTTACTCTCTTGTCTAGTACAATGTTTCCGATCTTCAGGACAAGGTCTTCTTGACAATGCATCTGCGTTGCCATGAGATTTTCCGATGCGATGTCTGATAGTAAAGTCGTATCCCAGCTGCTGCTGGGTGGTGATGTTAGCCGCACTTCCCTTCTGAGATCTACCTTCCCTTTCTAGGGTTCGCTTAGGGCAGCTGGATCGAAGATGGCCCCTTTCCCCACAGCCATAGCACCTAGGGCTGTATCCTTTATTGTGGTCGCGAACTGCTGCAACCTCCCTAGCGTGAGGGGAATGATGTTGCTGCCACCGCAGGTGGTGCCGTTAGCCGCACTACCCTCTCGAGATCGATCAACTTCCCTTTCTTCAGTTCGCTTAGGGCAGCTGGATCGTAGATGGGCCTTTTCCCCACAGCCATTGCACCTAGGGCTGAATCCTTTGTTGCAGTCGCGTACCGTAGCTGCTGCAACCTCCCTGACGCGATGGGAGCGAAGATCCTGCCGCACGGCTTCCACCTCCAGTGCGTGGGCCAAGGCGTCCTTAAACGTCTCGTGGTGCCCCAGCCTCACAGCAGCTCTGACTTCAAGGTCGCGGATGCCGTCGATGAATGTCTGCACCAGGTTCCCTTCAATAAGCGCAGGTACAGACTGGTATGCTTTTCGAACCATCTTCTCCACCTCTAGAGCCCACTGCTGCAGGTTTTCGTTGATGCGCTGCACGCGATCTTTAAGCTGCGCACGAAAGACGTGTTCCAGGTGAGCGTCGCCATATCTCGCCTCCAATGCCTCAAGGAGTTGCTCATAAGTCACTTCCTCATCGAGAGCTTCCAGAACTGTTAAGGATGGTTGCGCAGGCCTAGTGTGAGAGCAGTCATGGCCAGACTTTTATTCCAGCCGTTCGCCTTCATAACAGCCTCGAACTGGATTTTGTAGGCTGACCAGGAAGAGGTACCGTCGAACGGTGGCACCTTGAACCCACGTAGCGAAGGTGTTGTAGCTACTACGGGAGCTGTAGCTCCATCTCCAAGTTTGAGTTCGTCCAGTGATTTCTTCATGTCAGCCATTACGTTGTCAACCCGATTGTTTACTTGGTCGATTCGGGTTTCAGCTTTCTCGATTCGGTTTTCAGCTTTCGCGATTTGGGTTTCAGCTTCTGACAGGCGGTTGTCATGCTGAGCAACCCTATCCTTCACCTCCTTTATCTCCTTCCCGAAGGTAGCGTGAAGGTCCTTCATGAGGAGCATCTGCTCTTCCAACCGACGGGCCTGTTCCTCTTGTCCGCCCCGCAGCTGCTCCTCCAAACGACGAACCTGGTCTTCCTGTCGGCGGGCGTGTTCCTCCTGTTCGCCCCGCAGCTGCTCTTTCAACCAACGGGCCTGTTCCTCCTGTCGGCGAGCATGTTCCTCCTGCTGCTCTTTCAAAAGACGGGCGTCTTCCCTCGTCCACGCTGCAGCTGCTCCTGTAGCATCGCCATCAGAGCACCTAAGTCAGGCGCTGCAGATGTAGGAGCTACTGACGGGCCCGCAGCCTCCGTGGCTGGCAGTTGGCCCTCCGACGTCTGCGGCGTTGCACCACCAAATCTCCTCTGGTCCGTCTCATGCTGGCGTTGACTGCGGGTACTGACACCCTCCGTTTCCTCCTTAGGTAAAATCGGCATGATTTTATCCCATTTCTGACACCAAATGTTACGAGCTTGAGGTTCGTGACAATAAAAATTGCCGATAAAATTACTTAAATTAACACTTTAATTTTCTTTACATCAATTAAAATTTAAAACACTAATAATTAATCACACTGATTCACTTTATTTCGCTCCGAAGCTTCGCTTGTCTCGCCAAATTCAATACTTCCCCGATCGCACCTTGCCGCGCCTATAAATACACATTAGTACCGAATCATCCAGAACATTCAAGTAAATACGCGCACCAATCGACAAAGCGCCGAAAGTTCGAGAGTCAGGTTCCAGAAGCTTAGTTCTTAGTTTCGACAACAGATGGCGCTGTCGGTTGAAAGATTAGTGATGTCATTTTCTGGAAAGCTCTCCCCTCGCTCCGTTACCAGACACTAGATGGCGCTAGTGCCAGGTGTCAACTAAGCCGCGCAACAATATCTTTACTAAAAAATAAAAAAATAAAAGTAAAATAGTTCACATCCGTTGATGTAAAGTTGTCTCAGATTTATGGGGAATGTTTGCTACAGTTGCGTTCATAATAAATTTAATTGCTCCTCATCTTGCTATTATTTTTAATACTAGTATCGTGTCAGGCGTGTTTCCAGATTACGACATATTAACAATAGAAACATATATATAGAAACATAATTATAAATCAGTCAAATAAACGCGATAGAATCCGTAAATTTAGTTTTATTCAATGTATAGTGTTCGCGTAAATTTAAGAAATCATAATAGAAACATAGTAAAGTAATAACTTTATTTAAATCTGGTAGTACATTGAATCCCGTTAATTTTGGACCTATACAACCAAACTACCAAATAAAAATAAAATAATATATAAAAATAATAAAAAGTAAAATTTGTGAAAAAATAATTTTGGATCAATTGTAAAAAAAATTGATACAAATTAATTACTCCACAAAAGGACGACCGACAGGTGTCGAGCTTATGAAATATTTTTTAAATGCCTGAGAGAATCTTATACGCGGTAGAGCTACGCTGCAGCTATATTATGGTTGTAGCACTAGTGGATCGGTTCAACCGGGGAAGGACCATAGAAAACCAGCGTAAAATAACAGTTTAATGCTGCTGTGTTTTGTATGGTGAGTGTAGAGAACCGGAGACCCGTTTTACTCGAGGAGTATGGTATTGAGGCATTACATCTTAGTCCTCAGGGTGACGACGCATTTGCATTTTGATTCTTAATCGAGGTTAAATTTGGACAATGTGCTCGTTTGGCTACCTTATTCTATATAAAAAAAATCACGAGATGCCTTAAGTATTTTTGCGATCTTTCTAAGTCTTTCGATTGTGTTCATCATGAGATATTAACACGTTCCCAGCGGCACTGATTTATCTGTACTTTCCATTACTGCGTTACGAGACGTTTGAAACCTCGTTCTGAACCAGAGGTTGTAGCGGCACGAGGCTTAGTAAACACCACCGCCCACATGAGACAAAAATCCTTTTTTGGCGCCAAATAAGGCGAATTGTATGGTTTTTGTCGCGATTATCATTATCAATCAGTTGATTAATCTAAATCTGCCGCCGCCTGTGGGCAGATTATTTATTCTATAGGTAAAATAAAATGTGGGGTCTTATGTACCCTATACGGCACTCAAAAAGGGCAGTTTTTCATATTGTTTAGTGATGGGAAAAAATATCGATTTTATTTAATTGTACTTATGGATGCTTTTTATTACGATCTGATGAAAACTTACTGCAAACTCTAAGTGCAATAATACAACAAAATTTAAAAGAAAATAATAGATCACTAATAAACGAGTTGCAAAGTACGATACACTCAGAAATTAATAAAGCCTTTATATCGTTAAAAGAAGATATTCAGCAAAAAAACAGAAATCCTAAATTGTCAAAATAAACAAAGAAAATATGAGATATGCCAATTGAACTTGAAAATAGAGTTAATTACAAAAGAAAATGAAAAAACTAAGAGAAGACATAAAACAACTAAGTAAAAAGATTGAGAACAACTTTGGAGTACCTGAAATAAACTCAAGAAGAATAGTACTTTATAAACTAATGGAACAAAATGATTTCAGCTTATGCAACAGAATTATAAACATATTCAGAGATATTATGAATGTAGATCTAAACGGTTATATTGAAGACACATATAGACTAGGTAAACATAGGAATAACACTAGACCCCTCGTTATTGAATTGATAAGTAAAAAGATGACAAAATACCTTATTGATCATAGACATTTTTTCAAAAAAACTGAATTAGCCATCTCTAAGTATTACGATGACATTACACAAAAACACAACAAATTATTGAGAGAAGAAATGTTTAAAGCGAGACAAAAGGGGTTATATGCTGTGATAAAAGATGATAACTTATACGTAGAAGGAAAAAAGGTAATATTGAATACAAATACAACAAATAACAAAGACATAGATAATGAAGATACATACGACAAAAGCATCGATAAATCCTTTTTTTCGAAACCAAAGACTTACAAGACAAAATACTTATCCAGAACATTCAGAGCATTTGCAATAAAATAGATATATTAGAAGACTTTGTACAAAGTAATCCCGATTACCAGATATTATGCTTTACTGAAACATGGCTATCTCCGGAAAAACTCGAACTGATACATTTAACCGACTATCAAGTAGCCGCATCGTATTGTAGAACAACGCGCACCGGAGGCGGCGTCTGCATCCTGCTAAAAAACGGTATAGAATATTTAGAACTAAAAGAAATTTCCAATATGTCAATTGAATATGTAGTGGAAATTTGTGCAATAGAGCTTATAAAAAATAATACTATCTTGTTGACATTGTACTATAATGGAAAGAAAGAAGATTTATTTTACGAAAAAATAAAAACTGTTCTTCATTACATAAATAAGAAATTTTCTAAACATAAAATCATATTGGGCGGAGATTTTAATGTTGACATGCTGCAAAAAAATATAAAAAACGACACAACAAAAAGAAATAAAAGAAATAGGCTTTCAGACTTAATGCTCCAATATAACCTTCATCAACAAATTCACAGTCCAACACGTGTCACTAAAACAACTTCAACATGCTTAGACTTAATTTATCTAAACTTTAGCGATACAAACCTACAAATAACTGTGCAAGAATTGGGCCTGTCTGACCATAGGGCCACAGTAATTCATCTAAATCTTTCTAAACAAAATGAACAAAAAATATGGTACACCGAAAAAAGACAATA
Source organism: Parnassius apollo (assembly GCA_907164705.1). Classification (NCBI taxonomy): domain Eukaryota; kingdom Metazoa; phylum Arthropoda; class Insecta; order Lepidoptera; family Papilionidae; genus Parnassius; species Parnassius apollo. The sequence goes on from CAJQZP010001342.1 coordinate 8,422,503, forward strand.
CAACAAAAACAATACAGCAAATTTTAAACTTGCATTAGAGTTGCTTAATTGGGAAAATATACTTAATAAAAATAAAGGCATAAACTATAACTATAATATATTTCATCAAACTTTAATTAACATTCTAGATAATTGTATACCAAAAAAAGTAATAAAAATAAAAAACAACTACAAAAAACAATGGCTTACCGTTGGTATAAAAAAAGTCTTGTTATAACAAAAGATTACTTAAATCTCACGTTATAAGGTCAAATAATAAAATTCTTACAGATTATTATAAGAAATACGAAAAAATATTAAAAAGGGTTATAACAACGTCAAAAAAATTGCACTATATAAACAAGATAAAGCAGTCTAACAATAAAATAAAAACAATGTGGCATATTGTTCGAGAACGGACAAACAAAATAAACTTAAAGGTAAAATCGAATATTAAATTAAATATCAACAACCAAATTTCTTCTAACCCAAAACAGATCGCCGATAAATTTAATAATTACTTCTCCAATATCGGTGAAACAGTTCATCCACAAGGAAAGGGTCTTCCTGTTCTACATCCATCAGAAAACTCAATATTTATAGGCAGAGTAGGATTTGAAGAAATACTTAAAATATTAAATAGTCTAAAAAATAAACTAAGCCATGGTGTTGATGAGATTCCCCCAACATTGTTCAAACAATGTGCAAGCGCTTTAGTATATCCACTAACATTATTAGTAAACCAATCTTTTGAAGAAGGCGTATTCCCAGATGTACTAAAACTTTCACTAGTAAAACCCATCTACAAAAAAGGTACTCAAACGGACCCAGGCAACTATCGACCTATCGCCTTATTACCCACAGCCTCTAAAATATTTGAAAAAGCATTATACGAACGTATCTATAAATTCTGTGAAAAATATAATATATTTAATGAGAGTCAAAACGGTTTCCGCAAAAACAAATCAACAGTTCTAGCAATTTATAATTACATTCAAAAAATACAAAATATAATTAACGATAAAAAATATGCTATAGGAATCCTATTAGATATGTCAAAAGCATACGATACAGTGCAATATAACATATTACTAATTAAATTATATGACATAGGAATCAGAGGCCCATGCTACAATCTGCTAAAATCATATTTACACAATAGAACGCAAATAGTAGAAATTGAGTACTTTAATGACAAATTGCACAAAATTGAAAAAATTAGATCCGATACTAAAACTATTAATGCCTCAATACCTCAAGGCAGTGTGCTGGGGTGTCTTATGTTTTTAATTTACATTAATGACTTTGCAGAGGCTCTCAAGGAATACTGTGTCATGTTTGCGGACGATATTTCAATTCTTATATCAAGCCAAAGTCCAATGAATGTAACAGAAAAAATTTAAAATATTTTATTTAGAACAACGGACTGGCTAACTAAACATAACCTGTGGATAAACTTATCGAAAACTAAAATAATGTCTTTTCACCCATATCAAAAACCAAAATTAGATATAAAAATAGATAATGACGACTTCACTATAGATACAATTAACGAGCACAACCTACTAGGCCTAATAATAGATACCCATATTACTTGGAAACCACATATAGAAAAATTACATAGGAAGTTAAGCAGCTTTATGTACGCGTTACGAGAAGTAAAAAAAACAACAGATGTAACCACCGCGATAACAACCTACTACGCGTATGCATATGCATGGCTTAGCTACGGCATTGTCCTATGGGGATGCAGTACTGAGGCCCCAAGTTTATTAACTAAACAAAAAAAACTAATACGGATCATAGCTAATCTACAAAACACAGAAAGCTGTAAGCCTTACTTTAAGAAGTATAACATTTTAAGTCTGCCCTGTATCTATATTTTAGAACTATGCAAATTTGTCCAAAAACATCCAAGCTTGTACACAAAACGCGATGACATCATATCTAGGAATCTAAGACAGAGAAACTAGTGCTACCAACTTCAAAACTAAAATCTCATTCATCCAGCCCATTTGCCATTTCTATAAAATTTTATAATAAATTAACCGAATATATAAAAAACAATAAGAACGAAAAAACAATTTAAAAAAAATTAAAGCAACTACTTATAAACAAGTGTTACTATAGTACTTCTGAATTTTTAGAAGATAAAAATATAATATAATATAGATATAAATATAAATGTTAGGTAATAAGGAAATGCCATTCTACTAAATAAATTACAATAAAAAATTATAAAAAAAATTTAAAATGATTCAAATAATTTAATGAAAATTCAATTATGCTACCTATAATAATATATTAAATGTCAAAATCAATTAATAAATAATAACAATTATAATAGCCGTATTCCATATTCAATGTGTGTATGTTCATATAATATAATGAATGTGAATATTAAATAATTATTTAGCAATAATAATAATAAAACAAAATAAATGTTCCTCCTTCATAATATTGCTGTGCCCATGAGGGTCTATAGAGATACCATAACTATGTAACACCTTTTGTAACCTATGGAATGCAATAAAGTTATTGAGTATTGAGTATTAAAACAGGGCAAACAATAATATTTTTTGCAACCGATACATTCTGTGAGAATTTTCCTTGCTATTTTGTCAGCCTCAGGACTTGATAAGAAGGTGCGAAGTTTTTCGTAGCATCCTACACTTCTCCTTTTCTTTAATCCTTTTTCGAGATGATGTGGATTGTTTGGAGCGGGTTCTTAAAAAAAACTGATAGTGTATTTTTCAAGCGGGTTGATTAGGTGTAGCGATTTATTGGAGCATTTCTATACATAAGTATGGGATCGTTACGGCCTGTGTGTATTTTGCTTTTGTCAGTTGAATTTATTTGTTATATTCCTACATAATTATTTCACTTAGACTGAGTATAATTTGTAAATATTAATTGGAAACTTACCTGTTTTTCAAATATCGTTAATTTAGAATTAGATTTACCGCCCAATTCCTCTTCGTAATCAATAATATTATTAATTAACTTTCTTCGGCAACGTTTCGACATCTTATAATATCGTCGCGGGTGCAGCGTTTAACGTTTTGCACAACACTAACCGCGTAAAGCTAGCGTAGGGTGCGGTACGAGGTGTGTGGGGTACGAGGTGTTTGTAACCTCGTAACGCACTGTATTAAACTTTAATTTATTCAGTGCGGTACGAGGCCTAAAAATCCTGTATTAAGGTAGATACACCAAAACACTCGGCATCAATAGCAAATCTCAGATATATAGTTATCTATTTCCTAGACTGAAGCAAACGGAAGTTACGCCTCTCGCACGGCAGAGAAGTTTAAGTTTTCCTTACCGCTGTAATGACGAGACACGGACGAGGTGTTTCAAGCCTCGTTTCGCAGTCAACGTGTTAATCAGGAATAAATTCCTTAGAATTATCGTCGGTCTTCGTTTTCGGGAGCGTCACTGTTAAACCCGGAGTACCTTCAGCTTTTTTAATTATTGTTTATGGAAAATGAATTCACTATAACCACAAATCCTCGCGAAGGAACATTGATTCCTACCAAGTATGTTACGAGAGGCTATTGAAATTAAAAAAACATCCTAATTTCAATAGAGAAGGAGGCTGGGTACTACTCCTGCTTGGGACTCTATAATCAATAAAATTAAAACTAAACCCAAGCATACCACTTATAGAGTTAAGAGTTAAGGAGAACAATCTCTCATAGGAGAATCGTTGAAAAAGTGTCCATCTGTAAGCAATAAATAACAGTTCAAAAACTCTCCACAACAGCGCTGGAGTAGCTACAGAAAACAGCTACATGAAATGAACTTAGCAGTTGTCGACGGTGTGAAGTGTGCTGCTAAACTGCTCAGTAGCTCTAAAATCTAAAATGATTTTATTTAGTATTAAAACCTCGAAAAAGTCGTCTACCCCACGAATATTTTTCGGCGCATTCCTTAAAATTTACCCCGTAGCTATAGTGGTGCCACCCTTATTTAACGCTTTTTAATACACAGTCTGTACTCCTTACTTCTACCCTCCATAATACCACTGCAAGACTTCAAGACACAGTCAGTACATTTTGCATAGATCGGATCATAAACAATAATTTAAAAAGCTGAAGGTACTCCGGGTTTAACAGTGAGATCAGGACGTCAGTCATCTCAGTCCCCCGTGACCATGGGTGCTGGAAAGCAGAATAAAAAATAATTAAAAATTAAACGCGATAAAATCCGTAAAAGTTGTTTTAATTAATGTGTAGTGTTCGCGTAAATATAAGAAATCATCATTTATAATGTGCAGTTAAAGTTAATAGATAAATAAATGTATTTTTTCTGGGACTTTGTTATTTAAGGAGCTTGAGGTTCGTGACAATAAAAATTGCCGATGGAATTACCTAAATTATATTTAAATTATATTAAATATACATTGCCCCAAATATGAATTACTGACTCTGTATATTACTTTTTCACCAAGACTACTTTTGTTTTTGTAAATATAAATTGAATTTTCGTAAATATACTGAGTGGCTAATATTCAACAAGGTTCCGTTCTTACCCGTTTAAAAACACATTAGTATTGGTGTTCTCTTCTACACATTTTTTATTTTGACATTCCTCAAAAATCTGAATATCAGTCGTTATGGTGACAGTTTTATTGTTATTTAAATCTATATTATTAACGTTAAACCAATTCACTAATTTTCATCATTATTCACTTCGTCACATTTAAATGATAATCAAGGAAGTATCATCTGCAAATGATACTGTATGATGATTATCCCGTGCAAGGGGAGATAAATCATTAATGTTGACTATAATTAGAAATGGACCGATAATTTAGCCTTGAGATACACTCATTAGTGCAAGTGACCCGGAAGAACTTTTATCATTGATAATAACTTATTGCGTTCTATGTAATAAATATGAAATGTGTGAAATAATTATGAAATAATAAGCTTACGCCGTGTTCTTGACACCATATTTCTGTAGCTTCCTTGTTAATGTCCCATGATAAACACAGACCAAGGCCTTGAAAAGGTGACAAAATATACCCAAAGCATCTTTTGATGAAAGATATGTATAATAGGCTCAATTGCGGCGTAAGTTGTCGAACGACCCCTCGGAAAACTAAATTGATTCTGATACAGCAATTATTTATATTAAAAAACTTAACATGAGATCAATTTTTTTATTTTGACTGTTAATGTACTAAAATCTAAGAATTTTGTAGTCAAAAAAGTAACATAAATAAAAAAAAACTCTCAAAGCCATAGCAACTTATGATCAGATTGAGTAAAATTATTGTTAATGTTCTATTGAAAATCTGAGGTTCGTGGTGAGACCGTGCACGTTTCACTATTAAGTATACTTACTTCATGTCATTTTAATTTTATTTTATGCAGAATTTTGTTGCTAAATGTAAACGAGTGAGGAGCACACTTTTTAAATATTTTACAATATTTTTACATACTCTTTATATATAACACTATGAATAGATGATTTTTTATTATAAAGCACGTATAACCTTTGCCTACTTTTATGAATTACTCTCTCATCTCGTCTAACCTTCACCTACATTTATAAATTCCTACTGTCAACCATTCATTAAATGATTTGCGACTGTTTAAAAAGAAAAATAAGAGTAAATGTTCTATGAAGTGCATAACTTATATTTTTAAATAATGCACCATATAAATTAGTCAGCACTATTTTTAAATGAAAGTGATAGAAGTCTTACTATGTTAGTTCTAAAGCTCTTCAAGCGATGTTTATTTAATCAAACAAACACAACTTTCTCATTTTTTTGTTTTATTACGTATGCAAGGCAATGAGACCAACTTTCCAAGGCGATCCGAACTTGTTGTGAATGTTGAATGATTGATTTACGTAAGAGTTTAACGTTTAAAAAATGTTATCTATAGAGGTCACACTAAGCCCAACAATACGTTATGGTTTTAAGAATAAATTAACAGGATTATACGATTTAAACAATCAGCTAAAATCAATTCTTAAACTAAGTTCTTTTCAAATAGCCATCATCATCATCATCATTACAGCCCTTCAAAAGGCCACTGCTGAACATAGGCCTCCCCCAAGGTATGCCACAAAGCACGGTCCTGAGCCACCTACATCCATCGACTTCCTGCGTGTCTTACCAGGTCGAAACTCCATTTAGTGGAGTGGGGGGTCGCTCTACACTATGCCTACTGGTACAAGGCTGCCCGAAAACTACTCGAGAACATTTCTTCCCCATCGGTTATCGGTTCTTCGAGCTATATGGCCGGCCCATTTCCGCTTCAGCTAACTAATCCGTTGGGCTATGTCGGTCACTCTGATTCTACTGCGGATATCCTCATTTCTGAGTTAATCACGCAGAGAAACCCCGAGCATAGCCCGCTCCACAGCTCGCTGAGCGACCTTGAGCGTCCTCATACGGTCAACAGTAAAGGACCACGTCTCAGAACCGTAAGTTTTCACTCGCAACATGCACTGGTTGTACAATCTAGTTTTCAGAGTTTGAGGTATACCTGACGAGAAGATGTATCGTGATTTCCCGAATGCTGCCCAGCCGAGTTGAATCTGTCGATTAATCTCTCGGTCGAAGTTGGACTTACCTAGTCGGACTATTTATCCCAGGTAAACGTACTCGTCAACAACTTCGTGCATAGTTCTCCCAATAACTTCCGGCATAGGTGTGACATGGACATTAAACATGATCTTTGTTTTGTCCATGTTCATCTTAAGACCTATCCGTTGAGAGACGCCATTGAGGTCATTGAGCATAGTGCTTAGGTCCTCCAGCGATTCTGCCATAAGAACTATATTGTCGGCAAATCGAAGGTGAATGATATACTCGCCATTGATGTTAATATCGTGTGTGTAGTAGTGCCACCATGTAAGACGGAATTGATGAGCTTCTGAAGGACTTTAAGTATCGGTGTTCCACCCTTTTTCAGAAGCTTGGCTGTAATTCCATCCTCGCCTAGGGCCTTGCCATTTTTAATGTGCTGGAGAGCCATTCTAATCTCGCTTAGACTGACATCCGGGTTATAATCGGAATAGTGTCGGATAGCACCTGCTTTTGGATCGTTACTCACACTTACGTGTGGCTCCAACGATGATGTGTACGGCTAACCATAGAACCTCTCAATCTCACTCAAAATCTTAGGTGTCCCGGAAACGATGCTGCCACACTCAGTCTTCAGCTTTGACAGTTGGCTCTTACTGGTAGACAGATCTCTGGCAAAGAATTTGGAGCCCTGGTTCCGCCCGATTGCTTTTCAATACGAGCAGTATTAAAGTTGCGTAACTCCCGCCCCATGCGTTAGGAAATCTGTCTGTTCAGTTGCCTGTATGCTGTCAAATCTGCTGACGATTGCAGCTCACTCGCTGTCTAACAGCCATGAGATTAAGAGTGTGATCAGAGAGTTTTTTTGTTTTTCTGCGGCGGGTCATGCAGAACTTAGCTTCGACCGCATGAACATTTTCCACGAGCTTGTCATTCATATCGTCCACTGCATTGCAATCTTCTAGGCTTCTGGCAGAAAGGTTTCGGAATTAAGGACTAGAGCACGAGGGGGACGGAGCGTTGATTTCATTAGACGAGATCTCACCCTTGCGACCACTGAGACATTACTGAACAGTTGGCGTCTGGTAGTCATAACGAAGTCAATCTCATTTTTTGTCGAACTATCGGGGCTCGACCAGGTCCACCTTCCTGGGTGGCCGCTTCTGCAGGAAAGAATTCATCATAAAGAGTTCATCTTTCCCCATGAAGTCAGCCAGCTGCTGGCCCCTTGGGTTCCGTTGCCCTATTCCAAATTTCCCTACCTTCAGCTCACCGTTCTTTCTTGTGCCCAGTTTTGCGTTGAAGTCTCCCATTAACACCGTATAGTGAGTTTTGGAGGAATCCATGGCTCTAGAAATATTCTCATAAATTTCCTCCAACTCCTATTCGGGATGTTCCGACGTTGGCGGGTAAACCTGTCTGACCTTCAGCGAATACTGGTGATTCTGAGTATAAGGTACGCAACCCTCATCGATACACTCCCAATCTTTACAAGGTTGTTAACGAGAGACTTGTGGACGATAAATCCAACACCTCCTTGGGATAGATGGTCGCCCTCTCGGTGATAAAACAAGTTGCCAGATTTGAGAATCACCATATTTTCCCCTCTCTTAAGACCTCGGATAATCCTATAATATTCCAGCCCAACTTGTCTATCTCTTCTTCCAGCTCCAGGATCTTCTCGTCAGTCCTCCGGGTGCGTGTGTTATATGTTGCCAGATTTAGTCGTCGTAGGTGGTAACCGAATCTCCACCGGAGATTCTTAGCACCCCCTACTCCGCCGTTCCTATGGTTGCCACCGTGGCCAGGAATAGCGGGGCCGCCGGGGACTGGGGGCCATTTCTTCGTGACTAACATGGGGGTATATTGCCATAGTTGCCACGCTTGGCGAGCGGGTTGGTAACCGCAGTTTCTTTTGTACGGTTGCTGCTATCAAGGAGATGGTGCTGCCCATCTCCTGCCAGTTTCCTTCTGTCGCCTTTTAAGACACCCACGGTAAGATATGGGGTAGTGGATATTTTGAACCGCCACTACACGGCAAATCAAATTATTAACAATATCTATCAAAATATTCTCACTATAATTATATTGTTACGAGCTTAGGGTTCGTGACAATAAAAACTGCCGATTGAATTACCAAATTTGACCCTTTAATTGCCGAACACCAATTAAAACTTAAAACACACTAGTAATTAATCACACTTAACAATTTAGTTCACTTTATTTCGCTCTCAAGTCTTCGCTTGTATTGCCAATTCAAGGCCTTAAATACGCCTTTTCCACCGAAACATCCAGAATGTTCCAGCAAATATCGGTCCTGACCGACTAAGTTCGGAAAGTTCAAGACTGGATCCTTTTAGAAAGCTTAATTCTTCTGGTCGATACTAGTGGCGCTGTTGGTGGAAAGTTCAAGATTAGCATTTTCTAGAAAGCCCTCCTCGCTCTGTTCCCCGACACTAGATGGCGCTAGTGCCAGGTACCAGACGTCAACTTAGGTGCGCAACAATATTATCCAATACTTTGATTGAACACCAACAATTTTGAAATAATTTTCTATTGAGAAAATATAAGAATTTAAATAGATATACGTTGAAAGAATTTTAATTATACGGTGGCAACATTAAAACAGTTAAACCTATCCATAAAATTTACTAAAATTTAGTAGTGTGTACTTAAATATTAAACATCTTAAACAAGTAAATACAAATAAAACATAAGTATATTTCACGATTGACGTTTAAGAATCACGATTTTAAATCATAATACAATTTCATTGTGTTATGATTTTAAGTCATTATACCTAATTTAAGTGAAACTTGGAATTTCTTCGACTTATCGTTACAATTTATAATTTAAAGTCTTAATTCAAGGGACAGTTATGAATTAATTTTAGTAACTTGAACTCCTGACAGTTGATCCCCTAAATAGTTAAGTATGGATGGTACATATTGATGAAATGGAATGATGTAAATAACATACTTAAAACAATCAAATATAACCAAAGGACAAATTCTTACATCGCAGATAATCTTTAATTGAAACAGGGCCATACAATTGAACATTGATTGAAGATATTCTTTGGTAGAAACAATGTTTAAAATCAAGTTAATAAAAAAACTATCCATCATATACACTATAGTAACAATTAAAAATACAACGTAATATGTTACCATATTATTAAATACGTCAAGCAAGGCACACGTAATTAGCATAAGGTTACATACCAAAGCATATTTATATAAAAATTAGATTTTTTTATAATTTGATACAAATAAATAATAGATAACGACCAAGAGACTATGTCCTAAGATTTGATTCTAATTCCATTACATCATAAAACAATTATGCCGGTGTTAAAACTTAATAAAATGCGAACTTGCGAGTTGCCTTTTTTATTATGTGCGAGCAGCTATGCAGGTCTAGGGAAAGAGACCAGTATCACTACGACCTAAAAGATCTATTGTGATCGCTGCTATGGATATAGTTTACTGCTAAGCCTCATGTCTTCAATGAATAGTAGGAGATGCTTAGATGTGAGCAATTTCACTTCTTCTGGGCGGAGTACATAGATTCCCAGATGAGTGTTACGTTTATAAAGAAATAAATAAAATAATTTTTATTCAATATATATTACAAGTAATTCTTATTATAAGTCAATATTTTACGTTACCACTGGTTTGAAAAAAAAAAACCTCTGTCCTGTGAAGAACCAGCAAGAAACCCAGCGGGACTTTTTTACAATGTCAGGGGTCACAAAATATTTACAAAATTTATTTTAGAAACCTCATTCTCAGTGGTTATTATCAATCATGTATTCATTTATATCATAATAACCCTTTTTATACAGTTTTTGTTTAATTAAATATTTAAACTTGGTAATAGATATCTTGTGTATTTTCTGGGACTTTGTTGTAATAGCGTATACATTCATGGGCGTCGGTAGTCACTAACATCAGGTGAGCCGCATGCTCGTTTGCCCCCTCTTCTATAAAAAAAATACATTGCCCCAAGAATGAATTACTGAATCTGTGGAGTCGAGAAACTGGTAACACCAGCTTGTGTTTGTTCCTAGTGTTTACGTAGTGTATGTCACTTTTTTTTACTAAAACTACCCTTAGTTTTGTGAACATACATCAAATTTTCATAGATATACTGAGAGGCCAAAGTTAATATAGTTATTTCTTAAAATTTTTCTCGGCTTAAGATTGTAAATAGCTCTAATGGCCATCTTCTGCAAAACAAAAATATTTTCTAAATCAGCCGCATTACCCCATAGCAAAATTCCATATGACATTATGCTATGGAAATAACTGAAATAAACTAATCTAGCTGTCTCAACATTAGTGAAAACTCTAATCTTTTTTACAGCATACGCTGCAGAGCTTAGTCTACTTGCTGGTTTAGATATATGGGGGCCCCACTGAAGCTTAGCGTCGAGAGTGATGCCAAGAAAAACAGAGGAATCAACAGGACTCAATTCTTCCCCATTTAAAAACACATTGGTACTCGGATTATTAACATTTGTTGTTGTAAATTTAATACATTTAGTTTTATTGCCCTTTAAATGTAGATTATTAACATAATGATTTCTTATATTTACGCGAACATTGCACATGATTAAAACTACTTTTACGGATTTTATCGCGTTTATTTTTACTTTTTATTTTTAATTCCCGACGTTTCGGGCGCTTTCCAGCACCCATGGTCACGGGGGACTGAGATGACTGACGTCCCGATGTCATTGTTAAACCCGGAGTACCTTCAGCTTTTTTAATTATTGTTTATGATCCGATCTATGCAAAATGAACTGACTATGTTCTGAGGTCTTGCAGTGGTATGCTTGGGTTTAGTTTTAATTTTATTGATTATAGGATCCCAAGCAGGTGGTAGTACCCAGCCTCCTTCTCTATTGAAATTAGGATGTTTTTTAATTTCAATAGCCTCACGTATCATCCTTGGTAGGAATCGGTGTTCTTTCGCGAGGATTTGTGGTCTATCAAATCTGATGTAATGGTTGGGGCCGTCTAGGATATGATCACAAACTGCAGACTTCCCGGAACGTTGATGCTTTACATCAGCTATATGTTCTTTTACGCGGGTCCTAATTGATCTTTTGGTTTGTCCTATATAAGAGAGACCACATTCACAATCAAGCTTGTACACTCCTGCATCTTGTAGAGGAATATGACACTTGACGGATGGTAGGAACTGACTAATCTTCTTCGGCGGCTTGTAGAATGTTCTAATAGAAGCTCGCTTCAAGATATAGCCAATCTTGTCTGTGACACCTCTGACATATGGTAGTACAGCAGGCACACGCTCGACTGTGACCGGCTTCACTCGGTCACTGTGACGTAGGCGCGGGACCCGAAGATTGTTGTCGTGCAGAACTTGCTTGACGTGTTCAAACTTAGTATGAATTTGGGGCGTTCCTGTAAATTTCCATAAACGTAAACCATATGAAGCTACCGACCCCATAGATAACCTGGCCATTCAGCCAGTTTTCTCTGGAGGGTAATTCCACTATATACTTTTTCCCAAAATTGTGTAGTGGACGCGTGATATCTGAGTCGAGCATGGATCTCAATCTGTAGGAGAGCAAGCTCGAACTGCCCTGGGCGTTAGTTCTATACAAACTAGCCCTCGCCTCCTTTTCTAGATAAAGATGAAGGCATCTCATCATCAACATCAAGGCATCTAGGCATAGAAGTGCATTAAGAGCCGCTTCAGGCGATATCGCATTGCTCCAGTTGCTATTAAGCAGGCACTCCCTTGTAGACTATTTAGTATGCCCGCAGCCGTCTTTTGCTTACCCTTGTTACACCGGACAATAGAGGCGTAGGTGAGAATAGCCCCCTCTCTACGCCGCTGTACAGCCATAGGACCATACTGGGACGCAAGCCCAGAGTTGTTCCCGACCAAACGACTGCACGTACTTAAAGCGATTTTTGCCTTATGGCATACGTTGCTAAGGTGAGAGTTCCATGTTTGTTTTTGGTTGATTGTTACGCCCAAGTACTTAACTTCCGTGGAAAATGGTACTTCTTTGCCATTAAGTTTTGGTTGGACTAACTTGTCCAACCGTCTCTTTTTGGTAAAGAGTATTATAACAGTTTTATCTGATGGTTGTGGGGTCAACATTTTTAGATGTCAGGCCCCCAATCAGCAGTGATGTGGGGCTACTGTCAAAGGCGCCCTTGATATCTAGAAAAGCACGAAGAGCTATGTCTTTATCCTCCAGTGCTTTTTCGACCCTGTCAATGACACTGTTCAGGTCTGTTTCCGTAGATTTACTTCTGCGGTAAGCATGCTGGTTGTAATGTATGGGCCTCGTAGCTAGAGCTACATCCCTTATACATCTATCTATAACTTTTCCAATGTCTTAAGGAGAAAGGAAGATAGGCTTATAGGTCTAAAGGACTTTGGTAAAGCGTAGTCCTTTCTAAAAGCCTTAGGTTTAAGTAGAACCTTGACAATTGTCCATCGTTCTGGAATATATGCCCATGCAAAACTTGCTCTGAAGATTTTCACCAGATAAGGAAGAAGGATGTCAGTACCCCTCTGTAGTTGGATGGGAATTATTCCATCCTCCCCGATTGATTTAAATGGTTCAAAGGAGTCAATAGCCTACTGCACCAGGTTTGGCCTTATTATCTTTGCAGCCCTACACCAGTCCTCATTACAAGGCCTTTGTAAAGCTCTAAAAGAATTCAAGGCTAAAGTCGACGCTAGTAGTTCCAATGTTTCTGTTTCACTATCAGTGAAGTTATCATCCGGCTTTATAAGAAGCCCGATATGATTAGGTTTAGCTTTTAATAGCATTTTGGCTAATATTTTGTAAAGATGTAAAACAAATATCAATAGTATCTAGAATACTTTTTGTATATCTCACCTACCTGTACCTAGCTGTATCCTAATGCTGCAACCAGCTACACAAAAATTAAAATAGATGGCTGCCTCTGAGGTGGCGGGTGTGTTTCACTCCACTTACGGCTTGCCGAATACCAGGAAGCTAGGAAGGAGAGTTACGCAGAAAAACTCTTTGCACCACAATAAGCGTCCGATAAACTACACTATGAGCCTGCTGTCACCCGGGATAGCATCCTTCACGCACCACAATGTAAGCCAATGCAGTCACCGAATACCGAACACACCTTGATGCTTGCATCAAGCGAGGTGAGATCACTAAAATATCATTCGTGCACATGAGCTAAGAGAGTCGGGTGACGGGAGTGAACTCGACCAATACGTCTGAAGGCTATAGAGTCTAAGCACAGAACGCATCGGTCGTTATAGGTATTCACCCTTGCCACAAGCCGTTTCTACAGTTCGCTCAACAGAGAGGCTCACAATATCCTTACGTTCTTTATAATAATCATCCATCTCTTCGATCAATAATATACTAGATTCCCGATAAGTGCTTCAAAAACGGCCAGAAAAATAAGACCACAAAGATCTGTGGTCTTATTTCAAAAGAGTACGGTCCAATCATAGCTAACGTTAAGACGTCGGAATGCCGCATTGCGCGTTCTAAAACTAAGAAACAGAAGGGAGGAATCGACGCTTTTCTCGATCCGGCCTCCTATAACGCCTACGTTGGGTTCCGGAACAACGTATGTGATCTCCGCAACCGAGTAACACACAAGGGCGATAACCTCTTCCTTTTCAGCAAATAGGTTCAGACGGGGATTACGGGTCTTCCGAAGTCGTCCCGCTCCCAACGCCTTAATTCTTCGATGTGGACTGTATAATTTTGAGGGATGAATTTCTTGGGAATAAAAGCAATTATCTTCAAACCGTTCCGTGAGAGAGTAATTACTTTTCCCTATCACTTCCCTACACTTTTTCTTTCTTCTTATTGACTGCTGGTCTGATTCCCGAAGTTTCTCCGAACTTTCCCGAAACTTCCCCGAACGATTCCCGAAGGATTCCCGAACGAATTGCAATAAAACTCATTTACTGAGCTACCCCAGAGCTATACGCGAAAGTGAGCCGCGCCATTCGCGCGCTTGCGCAACTCAATTACATGAATTTGTTCTATTACTCTCTCACGTTTTACTTAATTACTTTATTTGCATAAGTCATACATCAACATAATTTACCTGTATAGATAGCACAAAACAATATCTACACTACGATATACATTAAATTTTCATATCACAAAAACCTTTTATTTATTTAACAAAATATGCCTATTTTACTCACAAGTTCAAAGTCGAAATTTCTTAAATATTTAACATAGAAAGTTAAAACAATGTTTTCCACTTGAAATTATACATAAGTTAACCAATACAACAGTTTAATTTACATTTTCTCTGTTCATTTCACTATTAAAACACTTTTAAATTTCTTATACAAAACTATCATTATTTCACTTATACACAGGAATTTTCACATAAAAATAACACAGAATTCACCTTTTTTAGCACGTACAATCAACCTGAAATGTTTTACAACTCATTTTTACATAAATTGCTGAAATTACAAATATTTAAATTTTTACATATTTGGCCTCCTAAGGGCGTGGCTAGCGTGCGTCCGTGAACTCACACTATTTGAACAACTAACTTTGCACGGCTCTCGACTATCAGAAAAAATGAAAAGTCTAATATACACCAATATCGACAGTATTAGGTGAATAAATGCTTCTACACAATTTTCAAACTGTAGGAAACTATTTCTAATCAGATTCTTATCAGTTATCATGTTCCTTGTCAGATAACACAGATAAGTAAAGAATGTTCTCATAAATCAATCATAGCAAATAGGTATTTATTTTCATACAAAACATATCAAATTCATATAAGGCAATACTTATGCAATTAATTTCCGTTAATTCTATTTATGCATAGAGTGATCATCTCGACCGGGGAACAAATCCGATCTCTAACTTTACTTTAATATTCCTTTGAATTTACATCATTGGAAAGATGATTTCAACCGGGGAACAAATCCGGTAGCATAATTTATATCTTAAAATTCCCTATATGAATTTATTAAGAGATATTACTTAAGAAAACAATAAACTAGTCCGGCCTGGGAGTCGAACCCAAGACCTTCATATCATTAATTCGACATTCTTTAAGATTTAAATAAGCATTTCCTTATTAGAACATTGCTATTGGACAATTTGCCTTTTAGAAGCTATTCGTCATCGGTTGACTTAATAAACTGAAATATTCTTATAGGCGCGTCGCCAACACCACCATAACATCAAGATTTTGGAAGGAATATCTTTTTGTCGGTAAGTTATTATCATTAAGTGTTTTTCATAAAATAAAAACAGAATTAAATAGCAAATAATTCAATTAGCTAATATTATGATTGTTTCGCCAATGTTTGCTGCAACGCAACAACTATTGTAACAAAAATCGACATGCATGGAGTAGTATTATTATTTATTTTTGTATTTATTTTTATGTTTGTAGATTTCCTAGGGACCCATTTCGCTGTGCAGAATGAGTATCTATTGTCGCGAAAGAAAGAGGAGAAGAACTATATATACAACCCATCTAAAATTTGAGATATTCTTAAATTTTTCGATTTATTTCGATAGATTGGACAGCGGTTCCCAAATTGCAGGTAATTATCACAAAGTAGTAAAATTTTTAGTGTAAGATAATAATTTTGGTAAAAAAAGTAAGTTGTTTATGACTTTTTTAGATTCACGGACCAATAAAAGTGCAATCAGCTTTAATATATGTTCAGAATGACGAAAGAATTATCAAATCAGGAAATTAAAAAAAATCTATATCAGAAAAAAACTATACCTGTAGGTATTTTTATGAAATACTTTAAAATTGTTTTCAGTAAACTTTAACTTTTTAAGATACCACAGAAATACGTGAAGTACCTCGGGCTGATGCAGTTTGCCTGAAGTCTCCTGATGCATCATTATCAGATTTAACATCGATATGTGACACTCCTAGAAAAGGGTATTTAATAAAGTAATTGACGACCTTTCGTTGAATACCTACTACTTAGTCCTACTACTTTTATAAATCGGTCAAAAATATTTGCCACCATACAAAACGACCCTTGCCCTAAAATATTTATATTCTGCAACTCTACGTCTTTCAATACTTACTGTGTTCCGAGCATTGAAATATAATATCAAGAACTACGTCTACTACCAAATTAGAGTAAGCACGAAAATGTCAACATAATATTTTAACCTTATTACTTAAGAGTTTAAGCTTCATTTTAGAATAAATATTTTTGTACCTATAAACACATCTAAACTTATTGCGTTCAACCTTTCTCTGATGAAAGGATTTAAATAAATATTTTTTGCAATGGTGATTAAACTTTATGTGAGTGTGTTATTAAGGTTTATAATAAACTGAATTTGTTAATGTTATTAAACTTTTTTCTAAGATAGATAGATGTTTACGTGTGTGCAAACGTGGCCACTTGTGGGACTTATTTTTGTTCCTGATCCTTAATCTAGTATATAATTGATCGAAGATTCATCTGCTAATATTAAGAAAAATGTTTTATATAAAACTTACGCGGAAAGAAGCAAATGAAGTTCTAACAACTTTAATATAATGGGTTTTGGCAAAGTAACGCCTGATTCTATTAATTAGCAATCTTAGTCGCAGAAACGTAGCTGAGTTAAAATTATTGATAGAATCAGGCGTTACTTTGTACATCATGTTACATCATAACAATTATAATAAAAATATTAATTCGCAACCATTCGCTCAATTAACTACAATGATGTATCTTACCTGGATTGAAGAGCACCTCCCACCCTCCCTCAATTGCGTGCACTAATCTCGTTACCACTACTCTCAACACCACTACTCCCGGCACCACTACTCCCGGCACCACTAATCCCAACACCCCTACTCCTAACACCACTATTCCAAAAAAGACAAACCATCGACGATAATACGACACGTGTTTCGCCTCTACATGAGGCATCTTCAGATGGTGTAGACTCTACGGCGGCTGACCGCTAAGTGAGTTAAAATGTAAATATTATGATAGCACATTTGCTACCAGTCTTAAATCATATTTTGCAGGTATAAGTTTAGCTTAATATGTTCTAAATGGTTTAAGTAGGTAATCAACTCCTTCGAGATACGCAACAATCTTCTAAAAACACACACACATATCTGTTAACCATTTGGGCTGAGATTTACTTAAACGATTTTTTTTTCTAATTAGATCCCACTCACAGTTTATACTAAATCTATGAGCCCACTACTACAATAATGTTTATGCAATTCTTGAAATAAAGTTGTTGCACACAATCTTTCATCTCTGGTGCTAACTGCCGAAATCTAAATACTTTTGGAATATTACATATTCATTATTATATAGTTTCTTTAAATTTTTAGGTTTTTATTTTTTGCCTTTTTTTCATATATAAATATTGGGATAACCTTATGATTGACAGACACTATGAAATAAGAAGTACAAAGACTTTCCTTTTTAACGCAAATTACACATAAGTACGTTTCATTAAGGCTATTGCGGACTTGTAGGTACTGTGTTTCCTTATAATGAATACTCATAGATTTGGCATTATTCCCAACTGAACAATTAATAATTTAAACGAAATTATCTCTATTATCAACTATTATCCCAAATTATCTAAGAGTATGTGTTATGTTAAGAGATGAAATGATTAAAATAAGCAAGAAACCCCTATGGTAAGCAGCGTCATGGTCATATCCTGAGCCAATGGGCAACATTAACGCACTTAAAACTAAAAAAAATATCTAGTTATATGTTCTCAGCCCAGTGGTTATATATTATTAACGCGTTATATTCAGTTTTGTTAAGGAAAAGATAAGCTTTTTACTGGTAAACGTAGAGCGCAAGAGTAATTGTAGGGCGGTTCCCAATAGATGGAGTGATGACCTGGTAAGACATATAGAAAGTCAATGGATTTAGGTAGCTTAGGACCATGCCTTTTGGCATTCCATGGCGGAGGTTTATGTTCAGTAGTGGACTCGTGATGAACTGTAATGATTATGATAATGATGCTGAAGGAAAGGGTATTTTACTATTCCAATTGAAACGCAGCAGTGCAACTACTAGTGACAGAAATAGATGAGAGAAACAATCGTATCTACAGTACTCTTTGTTTTTCTGAAAAGCTCAAGTTTCAAATGTTTGCTGCATTATAAAAAATTGATGACCGCACAAGCCAATATAATCAAAAACAACGCGATATTGACTAAAGAGTTTGGAGTTTGAATCATTCTTTCGTTGTGTACAGACGTGTCAAATAACAATTAAAATAATTAAATAAGTATGTGCTTTGCCGTGACCTCGTTTTAACAATACCGGTAGTAACTGTGTGTGTAACACAAGTAGAGTTATATATGTGTTAGTGATATTGTGTAAAAGGTTAGCTTTAACTATTAAAAGTACCAGATTAAGTTATCAAATGGAGAACAGCCCCATCAACCGGAGTGCCGGAACCACTCGCACCCCGCCTCCATCAACCCCATCCTTGCAGACACCCACTTCAAGTGAACAAAGCAACTCCAACTCCTGAGTTACAGCACTAGATGACCACCATTGAACAGTGTCTTAACAAAGTGTGCTACAGATGGAAAACATAATTACGACCAAAAATGCGCATCAGCTCGCTTTGTCTAAAAGTAGGCCACGGTACATCACAGTTGGTAGTCCAGTACATGTCCCTCGAAATGGATGCCACTAGAGCCCAGACTTCCATCGTGTATCTGCAGAACCAACTTGACCTGTCCCAATAGCTGCGGAACCTCAAGACTAGTATTGAAGAGTCATCAAAACCGGACTCTGGAATCACTTTTGCGGATATGGTCAAAAAAGGTGGCCAATCCTCATCCGCCCAAACAATCTTAGTACCCAAGCAATTTATCCGAGGGACAAATCCAAAACCAGTAATGACACGAAGTGCCTCTTACAAAAGATAATATCCTCAGAAGAACTCAAACTACATGTCCGCGGCATGAGGAAGGTTAAAATGGGGAGTTATAATTACCGCTGAGACAAAACGAGATATCGACAAATTAAAGAACTCCGAGAAGCTTGCATTTTCTGGCCTTACCATGGAGAAGCTGACTAAACGACGTCCAAGGATTGCAATTGTTGGTGTCACTGTAGCCCTCACTGATAAAGAAGTGTTCGAGTGCATCTTCGAGCAAATCAGATAAATTTCCCAATGCCATGCGTGAGTCCTTCCTGGCAACAGTCCAACAGAGACATAAATCGAGTAAGAAAACCCTTCCTACTTGCAATTATACTGTCGAAGTTTCACCTAGCATCAGAAAGGCCCTTTTCAATCAAGGGCGGATATATACTAATTGGACCTCATGCCCAGTTAGAGATTTTATGATAGTAACAAGGTGCTTCAACTGCCATCAGTTTGGTCATTCAGTCAAATTTTGTAGAGAATGTAACCCTACGTGTAACTACTGTGGAGAGCTGGGGCATTTCTTTAAGGAATATAATAATAAATCGTATGCACCCGTTTGCGCGACGTAAAAACGTTTTAAAAGAAAAATGTGACCACAAAACTGGTGATGAAAGCTGTCCAGTACGTAGATAAATATATCAACTCCATAGAATATGAGGGCGCCTAAGAGCGCTGCGTATTATTTTATTTACTTAGCTCTTAAACACTAGTTTTAGTTAATCTCAAAGCTTTACTATGACGAATCAATTACTCAATGACCTTGACAACTTTTCTGTGTCTGACGCTAAAACATTTAATGTTGGAGACTGTAAACACTTCCTCCCTCGTCCTGAAAATAAATTAATCTTACTTACACAAAATATTACACGCGTAAATCGGAACATAGCCGGGTTTGAAGTTTTGTTGCATAGAATGGATATAAAATGTGATACAGATTATTGTCCTTACAGAATGTTTGCTGTCAAACATCCCACCCCACCTACCGGTCCTGAATGGCTACTCTGTACACAAAACTAAGAAAAAAATTAATTAAAATGACCGTTTAGTAATCTATGTTAAAAATTATTTAAAAGTAACGAATTATAATTTAAAAGAAAGTAGTTGCTTAATAATTCGAATTAATTCCGAGACGATTGTTATTGCAATTTACAGACCTCCTTCTCAAAATATTGATAGATTTCTGAATACCCTTGATATTCGCTTAAGCAAACTAGCGCCTATAAAAATATTATCCTAACTGGTGACATAAATATTAACATTATCCCTGGGAAAATCCTGGACATCATATTAAAACAGCATACCGAACTTCTATTTTACTTAAATTCTATAGACAGGAGAAGGATGCACTTAGTTTGTGTATACCCTCAAACCAAACACGCATTTGTGAACAGATTTTATATATTTTTAGGACCATTTCTATATAACAAGTTCAACAAGTCACTAAATATACCAAATTCAGGTATGTAGCTAATATTATAAACGTGACTTTTCGATTTTTCTTTTGTAGATTATTAAGCTATTCATAGTTTTAATTTTTATTATTGCTTGTTATTTTTTTAGACTTGTTTTTATTTTATTTTAATGTAATCATATTTTTCCTGTATATAAATATGAAAAAGGAATATTTTTATTGATATTATTATTATTTATAATGTTAATGATAAGCACTCATCACCTGTTACTAAATTAAATATAACTTCAAAATGTCCTCAGTTATAAATATGCCTGCAGCGTTTGCTAGCACGAATAACGAAGCGATATTTTTGGGACTCGTTCAAATTATCGTAGAATATTGCACGCCAAAAATATTCGTACAAGTTTTTGTGTTAAATGCAAATTTACGTAAATTATTTTTTTAACATATTTTTATTTTATAGAAGACAAGTGACAAACGAGCCCACATTCCACCTGATGGACGTGGGTGCTTGAAGCTCATAGACTCATACATCTATTATTTCTCCTCAAGAATCAAAATTTAAATGCGTTGGCTACCCTAACAATTAGAAAAGAATACTTCTTTACCATTAAAAAGGGTCACCGGTTCTCTACACCTATCATATGAATACAGTTGCTATTTTAAGCTAATATATAATAAGCCCTATTCGTTTCAAAATCTATTTATTAGTTTTCATAAGTTTTTGAAGTAAATTATATTTTTTCTATGTTGTATGTATATATTTGTCTACATAACGTTTAACCACGTTTCACGGATAAATATATATACAAATAAAGATCCAGACTTAAAACCTTTAATTGAAGACTAAACTAATACGTTACAATTTTCCGTGCGGAGCCTGTGACCGTCAATGAAAAGTAATTCATTTTTTACGCACACACTAGACAGAACGTGAAGACAAAATGTTAAAATACGATGAGTATGAATCATAAAATGTGTCGAGTGAATAAAACTAATAACCCATTATTTTCGATTAAAAAAATATAAACATATATTTCACAACTTTGCAGGATCATCACTGCGTCATCAGCCTTTCAAAGGTCACTTCTGAACATGTGCGTTCTCAAAAATGCACCAGACAACACTAAAAAAGAGACTTGTAATAATTCGTTAGGCAACAGGTTAGTTGGGGCAGAGATGAATGCTACGTACTTAAAGACGTATAATATATGATAGTTCAATCGACCTTTGAATGTTGTCAAGTATTATGTGAGTGTGTCGCGGTCGTGGTCGAGATCCAAGGAAATGTTGCGCAGATGAAAATAGATACTGCGTCGACGGTCAGCTAGGTGACGTGACAACACGTCATGTGATGCGTCTACGCTTCTATACCATTGTAGAAGCAAAATTGCACAATAAATTAACCGTATTTTACCGCCTGAAATAATTATATTGATGTGAATTACGTTAATTTAAAATTATAAATTGATATATTGATTGCAACTAGAAAGAACTAGGAATGACTCGCCTTGTAGTGGAAGCTTAAGGGATTTTACGAAAACATTTTTTTAATCCCCCCCCTCCCATAAATTAAAAGAAAAAAAAAAAAAAAAAACCCAACACAAAGCACCCCGCCCCCCCCCCAAAAAGAAAAAAGCGCAAAAACGGGGACATAAAAAAAAAACAAAAGAAAAAAAAAAAAAAAAACTTAAATACCCTATCTCGTCCCGTGCGTTTCATTATAGGCTACTTAGGGTAATTTAAGAAAGATCTTATGGTAGCCGATAAATGTCGATTTAACCGTCTCATATATGCCAATAATTTCTAATTATAGAGTACCCAGGATGAATAACCTAATGCACCCTCTACAATATTAAATTTTATTACTTTGTTAACGCAAAGACGATAAAACGCATGAAATGCCGCCTTAGGCGATTAATGAATAGTTCAAATAGCTTTTATATTAAATAAAAGCTTCCTAATACGTCATTTATGTAGCGTTATAATTTATAGAGGTGTTTCTTTAACCATTATAAGCCAGTGTTGGTTATTGTCTCACCAAATGTTAAGCGGTGATGTAGCCGAAGACTGCCGCAAATTGTAAATCGTACTGATTCAGTTTAACATAATCCTATTTATTATCGCCTTGAAGACACCCACACCGTCGGATGAAGACAAATGTTGGCAAATTGTTCTACTCCATTACGCATTACGACCGACGAAGCAAAGCAATGAATTCAATATCGTGATATGTCAATAACAAAGACATGAAGACTGGCCAAGCGTCTGGTTGTCCGATGGTATAAGGAAGAGTAGGCAATCATTTCAAGCAATTGCTGCAAATGTATCCTGTAGAACAAAGAAAAGCTTTCTGTTCTGGCTGTCTGCTTGAGACTAGTTAGATTGGCTTTAATTAAATTAAGATTATTATACACTATTACTGGCCTGCACTATTCGTAGACTAAATAACGATTCCGGATTGTAATACAGTTAGAATATCCTCGCCACACTCCCGCAACTTCCTTGCAGCTACTTTGGCTCTGAGCTCAAGGAATCTTTCAAAGTTCAGGTTCGATGAAATTTAAATCCCTTTTATTATGAGATTAAGATGACAAACGAGCTGTAGTAGGTGGATGCTTTAGCCCATAGACATTAATATATATCCTCGATTAAAAATCAAAACAAAGATGCGTTGTCATTCCTTAGGACTAAGATCGAATGCCTCGTTTCCAGAACAAATGGTCTCCGGTTCTTTACATTCACCATAAGAAACGTAACAGCAGTGAGGTGCTATTTAACGCTGGTATTCTAAGAGCCTGTTCCTTCCCCGCCGACTCATTTGTGTTGGCTCTATATACAGTATATACAAATATAAATATGTGGCCATATCTTTACTCTAAAAGATACCCAAATGAATCCATATCAGCTCATATTTTCATCAGCCATCGTTTATAATTATGCATTGCCTAGAGAAGCTCAACTTTATCTGTGTATATTTGTGGTGTATTGGCGATCCCGTGTTGTGGCGGTGTAAGTATATCCACTACCCTATATCATCCCATGGGTGTCGTAAGATACGACAAAGGGAAACTGCTGAAACAGGAGATGAGAAGCAGCATCTTCCTGATAACAACTCAAAATAATATAAAATGAGGTTCTGCCAAGTATCAAAATCAAGCAAAATCCTTCCTGTGAGACAATCAATAAGGACAAGCAGGGGACTTTTATAGGCTGTATGGATTTATGGGATGGAATTCTGTATTAGCTACGTTATTTCCTGTTTCTAATATTATTGGAAAATTTAAGCGTTCGAACTATAACATCAGAATTACTTTTAAGTGCCCTAACTGTATGCGTTAATGACACGATAAGATCAGTAGGTAGTTAGCTTAAATGTAGTGTTAAACGCACATAATTAACGTCTACATTTTAATTCGTACGCAGGAATTGCAAGGAAGTAATAAAGTTCGTCGTATCGAATGTGATTTATTTGCAACATAAACGTATCGGAAATATCGTTACAATATATACACAATACAAAAAGTCTGTCACAAAAAAAACTGAAACTCAAAAAGGAAAGGTTTTACACAAATACGGAATAAGTTTCGGTCACCAATATGCCGAGTCTAGCTGGTGAAACTGAGTTCAGCATTACCACTACACTACATATAAACAAAATTGAAGTCTGGCTATAATATTGAAATAGCTGCCTGATATTGAGCTAAAGGCGTTATCTGCATGCCAATAAGACATAAATGAAATGAATCTTTAGCCATGGCAGCTGAGGGGTGAGTGGGCTAAGTGATTTCTGTAAATTTCACGGTTCGCGAACAACCCGGGTTCGTTCCCCGCCGACATTGATAAAATGGTTACTTGCAATTTTAAGTGCTGATTTAAGACGTGCTTGCCGGTGAAGAAAAACATCGTGAGGAAACCAGCATGTTTGAGTAATAAGAAAAAAATATATTTAAAAGACATGTGAAGTTATGTAGATAATAATCAAGCTTTTTCATGTAAAACAGCACAGTAAAGGAAAATTTTATTAGTGTATTAAATTAATATGTTGATAAAAATAATTTCTAATAAAAAGTACTTCTTATAAAAATATTTCTACACAGTTAAAAATTATTTTTACACGCTGATAGATAATAATATAATGTCCTCCAGACCAAATTTTAGTCAAAGAGGCCAATTTCAACGGAAACTAGTCATCTACGCATGAAATAATTTGTTTGCGCAGGCACAAGTGCACTCTGTAATTCCCATTTGTGCTACAACTATACTACTAATATAACTGCAGCGTGGCTCCACAACGTATAAAATATAGTAAAGTAGTTAAGTAAAGTTACAGCCTATATACGTCCCACTGCTGGGCATAGGCCTCCCCTCATTTCTGAGGGGGGTTCTTTTAGGGCAAGGAAGTATCCGCCGCGCTGCCCCAATGCGTGTTGACGAACTTCACATGTCTTCGAAATATTTTTTTCTCTTATTCCTCAGACATGCAGGTTTCCTCACGATGTTTTCCTTCACCGTGGAGCGCGTGGCATATCAGCACTTAATAGGAGCCGTGGTAGCTCAGATGGTTAACGCTCGCTGTGAATATAACAGAACGCGAGTAACTCGGGTTCGATCCCCGCCGGCACCAATGAAATTGTTAATTGCAATTTTAAGTGCTGATAAAATATATATGTTACTAAAATACTTTTTATTATATGACTTACATGAAACGTAACCGAACTACGTAACACACAAAAATGTGTGTAATTTTACCGTGAACACGTTCACAGTTCACATACAAAATGATCGAATATATTCAATATATATATAACACAAAATGATGTAAATGTAAAGTAAATATTCCACAAAAAAACATCGCTACAAATGTTAAAATACGTGCAATATAATATAATATAATAACAAAACGAGTACATAGTATTAAGATACATAAATATTTTTTTGATTTCATGGCCTTCACGACCGTATACCATATTAATAGAAGTAGCGTAGCGGGGGGGCTTAGTATTCGTGGCTCACCCACCGACGAGAAGAGGCCCGAGGTGAAGGGCCGGCCAGAGGTGGCCACTCAAGTGGGCTTGGCGAGTCTACTTTAAATGTTAGTTAGTTGATTCTGGCGAGAGGAGTGTCCTCTCCCCTTACCACCGCAACCAAGGTGAGATCGCGACGGAAGAAGAGTGATGGTATGGCGATGCGCCATATGTCCAATCCTCCGCGGCTCTGGCGGGGCCGCACCGTTGATGCTGTGGTGGTTGGGCTGCGGGGCGACACGAGTGTCGGTCGTCACCACTCTCCCTACCCTCTACAACCGAAGCTCTGTTGGCGGTGGAGCCATCGACCAGATCTGCCACTGGCATTACGAAAACAGGTGCTTTCGGGTGCTCATTTTTTCCTGATCCAGTTGGCATTCGCAGTTTATTTTTTATTTTTAGCTATTATTAAAATATGCAGTTGCCCATCTCCTTATTTGTTTCCCTCTGTCCAATACACGGAAATTAAAAAAGGAATACCAACTAAAAAGCCCCTGTCCAAAAGTGCTTAAATATTCCCTATTTTCTCTAAGAAAAAGTGTACACTTAAATACGTTTTAAAAAGAAACAGGAAAAGAAAAACAGAAACTTCGCTAACACAGCAGCTTTAAGCTGTCCTTTACTCTGATATTCTTTTTTTTTTATATAACAAGCGCTAACGAGCAAGCGGCTACCTGATGGTACGTGACTACCGCTACCCATTAACAACTGCAATACTAGAGGAACTGCAAATGCGTTTTTTATTATTATTTATTGAGAATGTGGCCTTTCACCGGTAGAGAGGATTCATTCATGCTACTAATGCAACTATAGTGTAGGGCTCTGATTTATTTAAATATACAAAATGTACCATTGTTTTCGCTCGCAAGAGCGTAGTCCCTTCCTGCTCGAGCTGACCTGCCACACGTATAACGCTGCAATGTCTAAAAATCTATTTATTTTATTATTCTTCATAGAAAAGGTTCATATTAATATTTAATTTTTTTACAAGCATTTTACAAGCATTCTGCTAGATGTATCGGCCAAACAAAAACAAAATCCACTTCAAGGTAAATGGATTCTGATAGCTAATAGACTTCCCACATATATCATGTTGTATGTGTGTAGATATGTAGTGTTGATATAGTATGTCTGTCAAAAAACAAATTAACTGGCATGCACAACTTGAATGATTCACTCATACTTAACACGTTATTGGTACAGCCGGTAACAGTAGAGGCGATAGATAGATTGATAAATGGATAGGCTATTTAAAAAACTAAAATGGCAAACGAGCTAATAGTCTTACCTGATGGTAAGTGGCTACCGCAGTCATTCTGACATCTGCAGCCATCTTATCATTTCTGAGCTCTAATATGGAATACCTTACCATCTGTAATAATATATCAACTCTCTATACACTTCATGACCGAAGTATAGCACTGCAAGCATTGCAATTTGCCGGCAGTACGAGAGGGGCACCTTCCAAGAAGGTCTCCTAAGCAGAAAAAAAATTCCAACTAGTTCTGGTAATGCTGCTCCTTATCGCTAATCTGTAAAATTTAAGCGAGTCACAGACTACTCAGATACGATAATATTTTATCTGGGTATAAAAATGTAATTATATTAATGTATCACACACTACGCGAACACGATAATAAACGAAATGATACATTCACTCGAAATACTTCAAACTTACTAGTCGTGTTTATTGATACAGATTTAACGATAGAGATCTAGATTTGCTAGACAGCATGTCAAAAAAATTGGACTCTGATTTTGATGTTGATGCACGTCTTGCATTAAAGTAAAAAAGTTAAAGTTACAACCTATATACGTCCCACTGCTGGGCAAAATACTCTCATTATTTCTGATAGGGTTTAGGGCAAGGAAGTGTCCACCACGCTGCCCCGATGCGTATTGGCGAACTTCACATATCTTCGATTTTTTTTGTTATTACTCAGACATGCAGGTTTCCTCACAGTGTTTTCAATGACCACCGAGCACGTAGTAAAAAGCACTTAAAATTGCAATAAACAATTTCATTGGTGCCGGCGGGGATCGAACCCAGTTTGTTCTCGTACTGTGAAATTTACAGCGAGCGCTAACCACCTGAGCTACCACGGCTCTGTACGTCTTGCATTAGCATTTAATAAAAGGCGAAGGATTTGGATATAACGTCATATAAGTAAGACCATCCTGTATTTATCAGTTAAAATCCTTTTCAATATTTGTAAGAGCAGATAATACTGTCACCATCTTTCGATATAGGTGCCTACAGATACTTAACCATAAAATATATAGTATCTGCGCTCTATGTGTTAGTTCAATGAATTTCATAGAGAGCAATATTGAAAGATAGGCACTCAAATTCAGATAACTTATCATATCTGCGTAGTGTGTTACTCGCTTTATATTTTTCATTTTCGAATAGAATCAGTCATTCGACAGAGCCATCTCCATTATCTAGCAGTCTGCAGTATATGGTGGTGTAGGTAAGTATAATTTTCCTTACATCCATGGCAAGAAATGATTTCCGTTTTAAATAGCAATATATTTTTTTAAATATTAATAAAGAGCACCTCAAGCCCTCCCTCAATTGCGGCCGCTATGCGGCGGTCAGCCGCCGTAGAGTCTACATCTCCTGAATATGCCTCGTGTAGAGGCGAAACATGTGTCGTATTATCGTCGATGGTGTGTCTTTTCTGGAAAGTGGTGTTGGAAGTAGTGGTGCCGGGAGTAGTGGCGTTGGGAGTAGTGGTGCTGGGACTAGTGGTGGCGGGATTAGTGCACGCAATTGAGGGAGGGCGGGAGGTGCTCTTCAATCCAGGTAAGACACATCATTGTATTTAATTAATGCGGATGGTTGCGAATTAGATATTAATCTTTATTGTAATGAATTTCCGCAAAGTAACGCCTGATTCTATCAAATAATAATATATTATTTAAATCAAGTTCAGTAATTTTGACGTTTGGGGTTGTGAATATTTTGATTTTTGATTAATTTACACATCTGCATAATTGCAGTCGGAAATTATAAAAAAAAATTCCGACTGTATTTAATATCCATTACTCAATAGCTAACCTTAAACCTCAAACGTTAATTACCCAATTAAACCCTAACTACTACTTACATCTAACTAAAGAAGAAAATCCTTGGGCTTTGGAGAATTTTTCTAATGTCGAGTTTGTAAAACAGATTGCTACATTCTCATGAGACTACGATAGGTTCGCCATCTGAGTACTGGAATAGTATGGGCAAAAGAGATGACTTACCGTTATATAGATTAAATACAGTACAGTTCAGCTTAGGATGAGCGTGATTATTGTTCTTCGGAAAAAATAAAACTGTAAGATAAAATACATTAGGGTAATATACGCAAAAGCGTATCGGCCTCCGAATCTTAGGCAAAACAATGAAAACGAAGTCTCAGCTACAAACTTTCCTAGATTATTTTTATTTCATAGAGCGTGAGTCTTTCATTTGAAAGTGAGACCTTCATCAATACTACTATTATCTATACAATAACATCATTCGCCTAAAGCACCGAGATGGCTTGGGCGAGCACCGAATGTTTATTTATTTACTCATAAAAACATAACGAATTTGGATTTATAACTTAATGTCCGGTTCTTTATCCACCCCATATCTGCGTTAATTGACCTTTTCATAACAGGTTATGTTTTCTTATAGATTCTTATGGATGATTTCCAATTAATTTTAGGTAACAACAATGATGAAAATATTATAGTTTCACAAGTTTGAGAGCACAGAAGTCCTCACTCGGCCTAAGCTGATGTTACGTTTACGAGAATATAGGTTAAGACTAGGAGTATTAGGTACAACAACCAGACTATAAAAGCAACCTTTTTTATAAAACTGAATTGAAAAACTAAACTGCGATCCAACTGATGGTAAGTAGCTACTACAGTTCATAGATACTTCCAGCCAACTTCAAACAATAAATGCTATAGCTGCGAGTTCGGCTCTGAGGGCTAAGGTGGAATACCTTACAGTCAGTAATTATACGGCTCTATATACCCTTCAGGCCGGAACACAGCAGTTCAAGTACCTACACAGTCGGTTTCTTGGAGAGAACTGAACAGACCGCCTAGTATTTTGTTTATTATAGTTATATAAAAACATCCTTTATGCTTTTGTGTATCGGTGGACGCTGGGCTTA
The DNA here is from genome assembly GCA_907164705.1 of Parnassius apollo. Lineage (NCBI taxonomy): Eukaryota > Metazoa > Arthropoda > Insecta > Lepidoptera > Papilionidae > Parnassius > Parnassius apollo. The sequence continues at coordinate 8,452,555 of CAJQZP010001342.1, forward strand.
AACTATTTAGCGTAGCTTACGCCATGTTGCGTAGCCAAGTACAGTAGCCACTGTACTACATCACACAACGATAAACTAAACTTCTAATCGGTTTTATTCGTGGAATATTGAGTGACAACACAGTGACTGCCTCTACAAGTAATTGCATGTTTACTTTTTTGGCACTTTAATAAACGTTGAATTTCCTAAGTTGACAGTCTCGGCCATTAATCGATTAGTGTCACGATATCATTATTTATTATACCTGTAAATTTAAAAAATAAACACAATAAATATTTATCTTCGTTTAAATATGCGCGAGATTGCACTAGATAGTGACGAACTTATAAAACATTCAGGCAATCGATGGATGCAGGGAGGCTAAGTTCAGAAAAAACTTATCGTACGCTAATATCGTGAGTCTAACAGTTAAATATACATATACTTGTATCTTTGTGTATATTTTATCACTAAAACTCTATTAAATGTAACAAAATTTACGAATAAGGTATGCAATACATACATACGAGGGACTTCGAGAGCACTTCGGGACTAGGACGCGACGCGAGTGACACCGGCAGTCCCACTTCGACCACCGCGCTTGTCGACCGCGCGCAGGCACGTGCCAATCTCGCGGGTTTAACCCCATGAATTACGATCGACCAAACGAACACAAAAAAAAAAAACTCCTTTAAGAACAAAATCACTCCTTATACCTTAACCCCTTTTCGAATTCAATAACTTACCGTGCAGCTTTTCAAAAAAAGATGACTTTGGAAATTATATGCGAGAACTTTTATCAACTTTTAAAACCTAATACTATCAGCGATTAACGTTTATCAAGTGAGTGGAACCCGCTTCAGTGTTTTTAATTTAATTCTCAATATGCATCTAAGAGAAAAAATTTATCGCAACCTATTTATACACAAAAAACGACTGAAACTTTCTACTTGCAACCTTTAAATTTTACACACAATTTTTAACAAAATTTACACGGTTTTAGAAATAATTTTTACCGTTTATTTTATCCTCTAAAACTTTCTCAAATAAAATTAAGTGTGACCAAAAACGTTTAAATATATAATAGAACTAGTAGTGAAAAATATAATAATTACATGGAGTGTTATTTACCCTAGTGTTATATACAGTGTATACTTAAATAAAAAATATCAACTATCAAAAATAAAAATAGTTTGTGTGTATTGTGTAATAAGTGTGTTCGCGCGAAAACTACATCTGAATTGGTAAGAAATAAACTTTACTTTCCTTATTTAAATTTTTGATCAAATTCTTTATTAGAGACTTTACTGATGATAAACTTATAAAAGTATATCGTAAAACCTATATTTTAATACCGGGTTTTTATTCTTTTATCTGTGAAGTCTAGTTACGTAGTACGTAGTAGTAAAGTCTAGTAGTATTTATGTATGTACATTTAAATATATGTATGTATGTATGTTTTTAGGTTTATTTGTAACAACGTATACTATTCTAAACGGCTTCACGGATACTGAAGTGCAAGGTGTCAGACATAAATAACAGTATTAAATTTTATGATCATTATACCAATACAATACTCGTAAAATAGAATAAGATGTTTGCTTGACGAGCATTATTATACGTTCCTGTCATCTTATTAGTTAATAATAGACCAGTGCAGATCAGTGAAGGAGTCCCCTTGTTTTAAATAAAAAATTACTTGTAATTTGGCACGCTTTGAGAGCACTTTTAGGTAGCTCTTGATCGTCAATAGAAATAATTACAATTAATAATACTGCAATAGACTAAATTTTAAAATCGGAGATATGTTTTTATAATATTTATTATGAAGAAAGATCTTCTTCATTTAGTCCAAGAAGATTTTAAAAATTCATACCTTTTTCATTCACCCTGATCTCTTGCTCATTAACAAAACTTTGAAATTTTCTTTGAAATGTAGATACCATTTGAAATGTAAGTAATGAATTTAAAGTAATTAAATATTTCTTTTAATAATAGAGCTGTTACTATGATGTGCTGTACCCACTGTCGATGGTATATTAAGATCGTATAATTCAGTCGGTGCCAAGTCCAATGACATCGAGAGTATTTTTAAAAATAATTTTACAATGCCAAACGATAATACAACTAAAGCTCCCTCCTAGCGGTATATTTACTTCCTTGCCAAGCTTCGCAGACATCTATCAAATTATTAAACAAATATAAAACTTAAATAAATTTAACATAGAAATATACGATCAGTAGATGAAAAACTAAACTAATTAGGTTAAAGGTCTTATGACATAAATTCAAATAAATTTTACAACTTATACTTTGTTCTTAAAATTTAGGTAGGTATATAGCATTATGAACTATGTATATCGTTGACAATGAGTTATGTAAGCTTAAAATATCAACAGTTCTTAAAGCTGCTATTTTATTTCGTGACAAGAATTCGACAGTACGGAACATATCAAAAATAAAAGTAATATTAATTTAATAGTATTTGTGTATTCTTGTGCTGATATCGTTTAACGAAAGCACTTTTAAACACGATTTTAACGGAATTATACGTTATTCCCACATAAAGTATCTGCCAGAGAATCAGGTGCCTAAGGGAATGTAGGAGGCGTGCGTGCTTACCGGCAATATTAATTTTTAAATAATTTTATGATTTCATATTGTTAATAATTTAAAATCTATTAAAAATGGAGAACACTACATTTTCTTTGTCGTAATGTAGATTATTTTAATAAAAATTAAACTAAAATTAATTTTTAGTCTACGTGAGACAATAAGTTTTGAGATATACAGAAAGTATTCCAGACACTATTAATATTTATTTTAAATCTTTTCAAAATATTCTATATCATGGTCTATACAAAGTTCCATTCGCCTAAACCAATTCTGAAAATACTTTTGCCTGTCTTGAATCTGACAGGTCGGAAATCGCTTCTTCTTTTAAAAAAAAACTTGCCTTTTACTTTTTCTTTGATTCTTGGGAACAAAAAGAAATCACAAGGAGCTAAGTCAGGGCTATAGGGTGGGTGACTTAGAGTTTTAACATCAGATTCCTCAATAAATGCTTCTATTCTAAGGGAAGTATGTGAAGAGGCATTATCGTAATGCAGCGTGATTCCCCGAAGCCCGGTCATTGATCTTCTCTCCCGCAGAGCTTGAAAAGCTTTGGGTAATGCAATTGTAGTATACCATTCAGAGTTGACTGACCTACAATTTTTCAGAATTGAAGTCGACAAGTCGCTCGCGAAAAAAACTAGCCACCATTTTTTTTGCTGACGTTGCGAGGTCTTTGCAGTTTTGTCGATATATGTCCTTCCGAGTAGACCCATACCGATGATTGATATTTTCCGGATCATATGATAAATCTATGTATCGTTACCAATAATGATTCCTGAAACGCCTAGATGCCCCCTTTTCAAAACGTACACGCTTTCATGGGTGCCATGTGTGTTTTTCACTTTCGGAGAGCAAACGAGAGATCCATCGACAACAAAGCTTCCTCACTCCAAGATGTTGATCTAGGATGGTATGAATGCTCCTTGAACTAATGCTTACAATCTTTTTGATATCCGTATATGTGCTTCGTGGGTCTTCTCACACCAACATTTCAGTAGTTCATATATTTTCTGCCGTTACTGCTGTTTGCGGGGCCCCGATTCCTTGGTCATCTTTAAGGTTAATTTACCACTTTTAAATTCTACAAAGAACTTAAATATTGTTGCGTGTGATGGAACCGAGTCTCCTTATGCTGATTGTAACCGTTGTAAACTTAATTGTTCGGTTACACCAAATTTAAAATCATAATAGACCATAACGCGCAAATGTTCACGGTTAAGATCCATCGTTTTAAATTAAAAGCGCGGGAAGCGTTGCAGGAAAATTCGTAGAACTTTGTTTTTTTTTTAATATTGAGCAATTGGCTTATGGAGTTCTATTTTTAAATAAATTTGCTTTTTAGAAACATATAACACGGATGCGTGCCATTTTTAAATTTTAAGTATCTCAAAACTTATTGAGTGATCTACGTATACTTTTCTGAAAGATAAACAATAATGGATTAAGTTATTTAAAGACAAATGTATTTACCTGAATATAAAATAATGTCAAATACTATGAACTAAGAAGTACATTATACTTTAATGAGTAAAGTGCCGTGTAGTGGCGGTTAAGAATATCCACTACCCCATATCTTCCCGTGGGTGTCGTAAGAGGCGACAGAGGGAGACAGGCAGGAGATGGGCAGCAGCGTCTTCTTGATGACAACCGTGACGTAATAAAAAACTGCGGTTGCCAACCCGCTCGCCAAGCGTGGCAACTATGGCAAATACCCCCAATGAATAAATACACAAACAGACGGCCCCCAGTCCCCGGCGGCCCCGCTATTCCTGGCTACGGTGGCGACCATGGTAACGGCGGGGCAGGGGGTGCTAAGAATCTCCGGTGGAGGTTCGGTTGCCACCTACGACGACTCGACCTGGCAACATATAACGCACGCACCCTGAGGACTGACGAGAAGATCCTGGAGCTGGAAGAAGAGATAGACAAGTTGCGCTGGCATATTATTGGATTATCCGAGGTCCGAAGAGAGGGGGAGGACACGGCAATCCTCGAGTCCGGCAACTTGTTCTATCACCGGGAGGGCGACCATCTGTCCCAAGGAGGTGTCGGATTTATCGGCCACAAATCTCTCGTCAACAACGTTGTAAAGATTGGGAGTGTGTCGACGAGGGTCGCGTACCTGATACTCAGAATCACCAAACGGTATTCGCTGAAGGTCATTCAGGTTTACGCACCAACCTCGGCACATCCCGATGAGGAGGTGGAGGAAATGTATGAGGATATTTCCAGAGCCATACATTCCTCCAAAACCTACTACACGGTGTTGATGGGAGACTTCAACGCAAAACTGGGCACAAGAGAAAGCGGTGAGCTGAAGGTAGGGAAATTTGGAGTAGGGCAACGGAACCGAAGGGGCCAGCAGCTGGCCGACTTTATGGAGAAAGAGGGACTCTTTATGATGAACTCTTTCTTCCAGAAGCGGCCCCACAGGAAGTGGACCTGGTCGAGCCCCGACGGTTCGACAAAAAATGAGATTGACTTCATTATGACGACCAGACGCCAACTGTTCAGTGATGTCTCAGTGATCGCAAGGGTGAAAACTGGCAGCGATCACCGAATGGTTAGAGGCACACTGAACCTAAACGTTAAGTTGGAGAGGTCTCGTCTAATGAAGTCAACGCTCCGTCCCCCTCGTGCTCTAATCCAGAATCCCGAAACCTTTCAGCTCGAGTTACGTAACCGCTTCCAGTGCCTAGAAGATTGAAATGCAGTGGACGATATGAACGACAAGCTCGTGGAAACTGTCCATGCGGTCGGAGCTAAGTTCTGCAAGACCCGCCGCAGAAGAACACAAAAACTCTCCGATCACACTCTTAATCTCATGGCTGTTAGACGGGAGATGAGGCTGCAATCGTCAACAGATTTGACAGCATACAGGCAACTGAACAGACAGATCTCCAAATGCATACGGCGAGACTTACGCAACTTTAATACTTCTCGTATTAAAGAAGCGATCGAGCGGAACCAGGGCTCCAAAGTCTTTGCCAGAGATCTGTCTGCCAGAAAGAGCCAACTGTCAAGGCTGAAGACTGAGTGTGGCAACATCGTTCCCGGGACACCTGAGATTTTGAGTGAGATTGAGAGGTTCTATGGGCAGCTGTACACATCATCGTTGGAGCCACACGCAAGTGTGAGTAACGATCCAAGAGCAAGTCTTATCCGACACTATTCCGATGATATCCCGGACGTCAGTCTAAGCGAGATTAGAATGGCTCTCCAGCACCTTAAAAACGGCAGGGCCCCAGGCGAGGATGGAATTACAGCGGAGCTTCTGAAAGCGGGTGGAACACCGGTACTTGAAGTCCTTCAGAAGCTCTTCAATTCCGTCCTCCATGGTGGCACTACTCCAGAGGCGTGGAGCAGAAGTGCGGTGGTCTTGTTCTTTAAGAAAGGCGACAACGCTCTCTTAAAGAACTACAGACCGATTTCCCTTCTGAGCCGCGTCTACGTGCTGTTTTCGAGAGTCATTACGAATCGTCTCGCACGCAGACTTGACGACTTCCAGCCTCCCGAACAAGCCGGTTTCCGAAAAGGCTTCAGTACCATAGACCACATACATACCCTGCGGCAGATTGTACAGAAGACTGAAGAGTAAAATCTGCCACTTTGCCTGGCGTATGTGGACTATGAGAAAGCCTTTGATTCCGTCGAAATTTGGGCGGTGCTACAGTCCCTTCAGCGGTGCCAAGTTGACTGTCGTTATATCGAAGTGCTGAAGTGTTTGTACAGTAGGGCTACGATGGCTATCCGAGTACAGAACCAGAGCTCGAAACCTATCCAACTGCAGAGAGGTGTAAGACAGTGTGACGTTATATCCCCGAAACTCTTCACCGCTGCATTGGAAGACGTTTTCAAGCTACTGGACTGGAAAGGATACGGTATTGACATCAATGGCGAGTACATCACTCACCTTCGATTTGCCGACGATATAGTCCTTATGGCAGAATCGCTGGAGGACTTAAGCACTATGCTCAATGACCTCAATAGTGCCTCCCAACGGATAGGTCTTAAGATGAACATGGACAAAACAAAGATCATGTTCAATGTCCATGTCACACCTATGCCGGTAGTTGTTGGGAGCACTATGCTCGAAGTTGTTGACGAATACGTTTACCTGGGACAAATAGTCCGACTAGGTAAGTCCAACTTCGACCGAGAGGTCAATCGACGGATTCAACTCGGCTGGGCAGCGTTCGGGAAATTACGGCATATCTTTTCGTCAGGTATACCTCAATCTCTAAAAACTAGATTGTACAACCAGTGCGTGTTGCCAGTGATGACTTACGGATCTGAGACGTGGTCCTTCACTGCTGGCCGTATGAGGACGCTTAAGGTCGCTCAGCGAGCTATGGAGAGGGCTATGCTCGGAGTTTCTCTGCGTGATAGACTCAGAAATGGGGATATCCGCAGTAAAACCAGAGTGACCGACATAGCCCAACGGATTAGTAAGCTGAAGTGGCAATGGGCCGGCCATATAGCTCGAAGAACCGATAACCGATGGGGAAGAAAGGTTCTCGAGTGGCAGCCTCGTACCGGTAGGCGTAGTGTAGGGCGACCCCCCACTAGATGGAGTGACGACCTGGTAAGACATACAGGAAGTCGATGGATGCAGGTGGCTCAGGACCGTGCTTTGTGGCATTACTTGGGGGAGGCCTATGTTCAGCAGTGGACTTGTGAAGGGCTGTAATGATGATGATGATGAGTAAAATATGTTATTTACGTAAGCCCTGATAATTTCCATATTATACTCGGAAAGTAGGGATGGGCTGCCGAAGCTAAAATTGCTTTCAGGGCCGAGGTAAAGTAACGCTACAGCTATATTATAGTTGTAGCACGAATGGGTCGGCTCAACCGGGGAAGAACCACACTCTCAAAAAATACCAGTGTAAAATAGCGGATCAATGCTTCTATGTTTCGTATAGTGAGTGTAAAGAGCCAAAGACCCTTTTTACTCGAAACGAGGAATTCCATCTTAATACTCGGGGCTGACAATTTATCTGCACTTTGATTCTTATTTGAGGATAAATATAAATGTTTATGGGCCACATCATTCAGTTACCATCAGGTGGACTGTGTGCTCGTTTGTCACTCTAATACTATATAAAAACGTTAATCTATGTAAGCTAACAAAAATACTAATAACAGAAAAACTTTCGTGAACAGGATGTAAATTTGTAACAAAAAAGTTGGCGAATTTGTTAGCTAGGTGATTAACCCTCTCTCATATTGCTGTCGCCAAGCAATACTATATCTTTTTTTCTTTTTATTAAACATTACCCCACACTATGATTTTCTCCTGTATCGTTGTGGCAGTTTATATACATACATTTCACTAGGATAAACATTTAGACCCGGAAATATTATTTGTACAGCGCCGCAACTCATTTTTAGCCATTGTGCCACGATCCTGTCTATCCATTCCTATTTAGCAGTTTTGGAGTTAAGAGGGTCTACAATATCTGGGTTATGATATTGAATTTATCATATTGAGAAATTGGTTGAAATAATCAGATCTTATAAAGAAAATTTTACAATAAATTTGTACTAATTTAAATTTGTTTAGTTATTTATTCTAACCTAAGAATCCTAGGAATATTCAGAAGATCATTTACATGTTAAGATGATATTTAACGGAACTTTCGGTTCAGTGGGCTAAGGAGAGTGCTATGCACAGAGTGCTTCTGCGTAACGATACAGTTCGTAGTAAAACCAGAATAATAGACATGACCTAGGAATCAGCAAGCTAAAGTTGCAATGGACCGTCTAATTAGCTTGTAGAAGTGATAACCGATGGGGAAGAAGTACTTTCATGTAGCGCCCTTGTGCACACTCGATTAATGGGGAAGTATTTTACGGTATACCTTTACGTAAGCTTATGTTAATGAGTGGACTTGTGAAGAGTTGTAATGATGATAATAAATACAATGATTAGTATTAGATTAGTAGTAGATTAGTAAGCTGAAGTGGCAATGGGCCGGCCATATCGCTCGAAGAACCGTTAGGGGAAAAAAGGTTCTCGAGTTGCAGCCTCCTACCAGTAGGCGAAGTGTAGGGCGACCCCCCACTAGCTGGAGTGACGAACTGGTACGACATGCAGGAAATCGATGGGTGCAGGTGGCTCAGGACCTTGCTTTGTGGCATACCTTGAGGGAGGCCTATGTTCAGCAGTGGACTTGTGAAGGGCTGTAATGATGAATGATGATGAATCTGATGACAACATTGCTATTTAGTGATTATTAGATAAATGGTATCATCAAAAAATTTATTTCCTTTAGCAATTATTAACTCGTTTTTGTAAACTATATTAGTAATTAAAATCATTATTCAAGTAGAATTCGAAATGATGTAACGGACAATTATTGTTTTTTCAAAAATAAGTTTCATCTATGGCGGAGAACTAGTCGTTTGTTGTGGAAATTTCGATTGAAATTGCTCCACAATTTTCCGCTACCATGTTTAAAATTTTAGATCAGATTACAAATATCAATAATGCAGGAAATATAGATATCGCAGAAATTAATTTAGTTTTTCACTCAAAGTAGCATTATATTATTGTAAATTTATAAATGTTTCTGCACATTAATTGCACTGATCGAAACTGCGTATTAAAATAAAGAATCAGTCGGTGAAGATCATTAAAAATCTTTTTACACTATTATTCGCAAAGGTATGTTTAACATAATGATACAAATTCCATTCACATAATTAGTGTTGTTATAGCATTAAGTTTAAAAAACAAAATATATTAAGCAAACCCTCCCAGCACTCTCACCATTTTAAGAACCTAACTCGGCAAAGGAATTGAGCCACCTTAGCGTGTTTCAAGAAATTTTATGGATTCAACATGTAAAAGGTCTTTGTTGGACTCATTTATTCACACTTGACTGTTGATGAGGATTATGATAATATTACAGCTGATAAAGTCCCGAGAGCAAATTTTCTTATTAAATGGAGCACTATTTTAAAGAGTGCAAACTAGGTCTCGCTAGAAATTAGAAAAAAAAATTGACAGCCTCAAGGTTTGCCAGAGTTTGCAAGCGCCGTGAAAATTTCAACTGCGCTCTCCATGCTACGCAAATATTATATGGCTACGATTTAAGCAACTTACCATTTATAAGAAATAGCAAGTACAACAAGCGTAAAGCATCCCGAGAATTATATAGGCCTTAAATTGCTATTATAAAAGACTATGGATTACAAGAACACAAATTTTAATTTCTGGATGCTACTTCAGACAGCAAATATGAACCTGGTATTGTAGGAGTGAAGTACTTATCATCCGATTATAATAAGGAGTCCGAAGAAGTATTCAAACAAAAGAGAATTGACATATATGTGTATAAATCTGACATTGTCATATTCCACACAAAATGCGAATGGTAGTTCCAAGTTCAAGGCCAATTACAGATCAAATCATGTATGTATTTGACATGTGAACAGGCGATGAAATAAAATACAAATTCATAAAAATAAAAGACCAGTTCTGGAAGATAAATATGGAGGAATCTTTAGTAAAGTTCCGCAATAATTGCTTACGGTCTGAGCTAGTTGACACTCGATACGCGAGATGAACTCCGAGATAACTTAATTAACATGAACAGTTTACACGAGTATAGAAATGGATAAAAATTTAGAAATTATATTATTGATCGATAAGACTAAAACACCTTAAAGAAATGACACTTAAATCTTGTTATAATTCATTCGAAAATAAGTATATATATTAGCTTTTATTTCGAAAAATCTTTATTTATGATTTAGTAACATAACATTGTCCCAAAATGCTAATGAATTAGAGTCACGAATTCCTTGGTTTTTTTACGCCACTGAAGAAATAAGTTAGGATGATGAATTCTGACACAATCAATCAATTTGCACGCAACAAAAATATTAAATTCAAATATGTCATGTAACGCCTAAAACACACAGCACCTCAAAGAAGATGCATGGTTGATTTTGTTGCTATCAGTATATATATATATATATATATATATATATATTTATTTATACTGGTAGTAATAAATCTAACATTTTGGATTTAGTTTCTTGTCGTGTACCCGTGTCTTATTTGTAACATTAGGGCCAAACCTTATTATAATGCCGTTCACAGTTCGTTTTCGATCCGATCTCGGTATGATAAAATACTTATAATACATATACTTATACACATATACTTGATAAAGTAAAAAATATGTTTGTGCATTCATACTATAACACAGTACGAGACACGTAATAGTTAAGTTACGCTCGAGTCCCATTCCATGTATAAAAAATCAGACCATGATCAGACTGAGATCGGACCGAGAACGAACTGTGAACGGCAAATGAGGATTGGCCTTTATAGTGTATATGTAGTATATGCTCAATTTATATATGAGTATCCTAGCCGCAGCTCACCCTTTGTTAGCGTTCGATATAATTTTTTTCTGGTATTTTGATGACAGCACCGCTACATCATCCCCTTGAGTGTTGCTATACACCAGAAGGATCTTAGCTGCCGACAGATGGATGTACAACTTTTTAACGCCAGCTCTTCAGGCATAGAAAATTCAGACCAGTGACGAGAAGAAGCGTTAGAGAAGCGCGAAATGTCTGGTACTACGATAATCAATACGCCCGCCAAGCGTGACATCAAGGGCACATCTTTCTTGAAACGGGAGAGGCACACTCGCAGTGGACTTAAATAAACTGATAAAAATATCAATCTTAACCAATTTCAACTTTTTTAAGACTGACTACACGATAATTGCAGAACAGTTAAATATCATCAATAGGAAAAGCTGATTGAATGTGAATTAGGGAACAAATTTGCAAACATACATTGCCTATAATAACCAGAACACTTGCTGGTTCTGTTATGAAATTATAAGGCTTTCCAAGAAGAAAAAAAACTAGGAAATTTACAAAAATCCACTTGACTACAACTAATTTGATGTCTTGAGGGACAAATAACCAAATTGATCTCATATAATTTCTGGCAATATGTGAAACGTAACAACATTTGGCCTCTAGCCCAAAGCTTTTTGGTTATATACAAAAAAACAAAAATAAAACTAAAAGTACACTCGCAGAAGCTGTGTCTAAAGGCGATGAAATGGTTTTATAAAAACTTGCGTTTTATCTGTACCGAAGCTAGTAACCAATAATGAAGAAATATTACCTTTAATTACCTTACCTCTACGACAATTTTCAAAAAAATTGTGCACATTCTTTAGTATTAGGCTTTTACTACCGAACTCTATTGACGTCCTAGATATATTAGTGGCATTCAGTTGTCGTCTCTCTTTTAGCTATATTGCATATGTACTTAACAAATAACCCATGCGCAGAAACCACCTGCACCAGACGGAAGGCTACGTAGACTCTACGAGTTACTAGCCGGAAGGCTACGTAGACTCTACGAGTCACTAGCCGGGCGAAACCTATATGTCGTATGTAGTGTTTATCACCTGATTTGATTATTGGCACTATTGATTTCATCGACACGTCGGGAAATTTCCGCGTCTTGAAAAACTAATTGACAATATAGTAATATAGTATGTGTGTCCTACTAAAGAAGGTGCACATTTTTTTTGAAAATCCTTCCCTTCCAGCTCCTTCATTAGGATCAATCCTTTTTTATAGTACATTTTAGCTTCGACAGAGCTGTTTTATACACTGGGATTATTATGATGGTGGAATTGAAGACTGCAGGGTACCTCACTACATGAAGACATGAAAATCTTTTACTAAAAAAGTCCTCAGAAAATATTTCGCAGGGATCATGCTTATGAGAAGTGTGGTTTGATGAGAAACATCTTGCTTATATCTATTGATTATTTTAATTTACAGATTTATGAACAGTGCCATAGACTGGCCCGCATCCGCTCATTAAAATAACATAATTCGTATATAAGGGAGAATTGTGACTCTACTCGTATTCATTTAAAAACATACTCTGGCGTACTATGCACTTGTCAGGAGGCCGTGCAAAATGTTTAATAGCACTGTGACATTTGCATTTTAATCTTAACCGCACGGAAAATTGAAAAATACTTGATTAAATGTTGTAAAAAATCATAAAAAAGTATTTAGAATCTTAAATATTTACTTCTTAATTCTTTTTTCATTAATTTTGTTATTTTCATGAATGCTCTATGCGCTGCAATTTACTGACTTGAGCTATATAATGTTTTAAAACACTTATATTAGTATTGTTTTACCTCATTGTATTATATAGTAGAACTTATATATACATATCGATTATTTATTGATGTCTAAGCGATTATTTTACGAAAATTTTATTCAAAATGATCAACTTTTACTCTTATATGGGCATTTAATCTTTATGGCAACTCTATGAAAAATTAGACTGCTAATTCTAAAGATTTCTTGTGAGACTCAATATTGGAATATCGTTTTGAGTAGGCCACGTCCACTACTAATGATTACAATTTTTAGCCTAATAAGTTCAGATCTAGACAAGACTCAGTCTGTAGTGGTTACAAAGAACTGGAAAATAGCACGGTACACGGTTTCATTACATGATCCTAGACTATCTGTTTATTAATTAAGCCCCAAGTCTTAAATCCATTTCGATGCAGGATAATGACTTCATTTTTTAACAAGTTGTTAGGCTTCTTTAGAGATGTTAGTACACATTTTCTTGTTTAGTGTTCTTCGATCGTAAAAAATGTTTTCGTCTATAAAGTGGACGTTTTAGTGACATGCACTATCGTGTCGGGACAGCAAACATTTTGATCGATCCACTATCTGAAACTGCAGGAACTAATTTCTTATATGTCGAAGGAACTAATTTGTTATTGTCATGTATCGACGGTTTACACGTCTTCGAGTCTTGCTTAATAATTCGCAATATGGTCCTAATAGGAATCTTCATGTCACGATAGTATTTTTGTTATTATATTATTATAGGGTTACGCCTAAATCTGGCTTTGACTGCGTTTACACCCCGTCCTGTCCTATCAGAATGACAGACAGATCTTTATTGGTTTTCGACACAGGAAATTGTGACTGTCGATTGACGATAGTACGATACATAAAATGTAAGGCTGATGGTTTTGAAGCTCCTTAAAATAACTGACGGCTTCATACGCACGATGTGCAAATCAATCACTCCGATTCTGTTTTATTTGACACTCTATAATGATATAACTAATAATGTTATAAATCTAACATTGCGCGTAATACGTAGATTCCAAATAAAACCAATACATAATGAAAAGAAACAGGAAGTTTTAAATTGTAACATTAGCCACTTATGACCAGACTGGTTAAACTTTAAATGCTTTCTTTTTATCATTCTAAGCCAACACTTAGCTACAATCCCGCCTGATGGTAAGTGGTGATGTAACTTAAGGTGGTAAAGTACACTGACTTAACAAAAACCTATTCACTCTTGTCTTGAAGACACCCATATTGTAATCAGATGGAAAGACAGATGCTGGCTCGAATGCGTAGTAAGTCAACAACAAAAGGGTGGAGACTGCCGGAACGTCTGGTTGTCCGATGGTGGAAGGGAGAGGAAGGAATTAAATTATGTAATTCTTGCACACACTCTTCGAAATGCATCCTGTAGAAGACCGAAAGGCTGGCTACTTTGCGCCTGTGTTCGAAGCTGGTAAGACTGGTTTTAACCAAATTCGGGTCACCAATAAGCCTCTTAGCACGCCTTTTCATTGAGTCCAACGCTGCTAGGTGGCTTTTTGCAGCCCATACGAGTATATGGCAGCAATACTCCATGCACGACCGGACTTGCGCTTTATATAAAGTAAGCATCTGTCCCGGCGTGAAATATCGCCGCACTTTTGCAAGTACTCCTAGCTTCCTTACAGCTGCTTTGGCCTTGGACTCAATGAACCGCCTGAAGTTCTGATTTGAGCATATCTCAACCACTAGCAACTGAAGGCAGTCGGTGTATTCCAGTGATATATTTTGGAAAGAAGGAACCAAGGTGAGCTGACTTCTTTTTGCGGTGAAGAAACACGCTTGTGTTTTGAAGGCGTTGAATTTCACAAGTTTAGTATTGCCCCATTCGGAGACTGTCTGTAGTGTGAGATTCACGCGCTCTACCATAGCTTCTCTTTCCGACTGGATTTGATCCCGACAGGCCCGAGGACCTGGTTGGTAATCTCTCCACAACTGTGCTGTGGTCTGCGAAACCCATAGATATCGAGCATAAGCAAATCATTAATATGTAGTAGGAAGAAAGTTGCGGAGAGAACGGACCCCTGAGGAACACCGGCGTTAGTCGTCAGTGGATTAGATGAACAGCCATTGACGAAGACCCGGAGAGAAAGTTCACTCAGAAAGTTCTTTATCCAGTCAATCAGATCAGGGGATAAGCCGTACGCTGAAGCTTAGCCAGAAGGCTAGCGTGCCAAACTCTGTCAAAGGCCTTTGAGACATCAAGGGAAACAGCAAGTGCTTCCCCACTGTTCTCGAGTACCTCGCCCCATACGTGTGTGGCATACGCTAGAAGGTCTCTAGCTTGCCGATTTCGGAAAAACCCGTATTGCCAGTCACTAAGGAGGTCATTCTGTTCTAGATATGCCACTAAGTGGGCGTTCAATATGCACTCTATAATCTTGCAGAGTATGGAGGTAATTGAGATTTTCCGATAATTGACAGGTTCAGCACGGCTGCTTTTTTTTGGAACAGGTTGCACGTTGGCGTCTTCCAGGATTTTGGCACTATTCCAGTCCTAAATGAGAGGCGGAACAAGCGTGCCAACACAGGAGACAACTCAGGTGCACAAACCTTTACATCTATAGCTGGTATTACCATCTAGTCCACTAGCTTTATGCAAGCCTAGACACCGCAAGGTTTTGAGGACCTCCTTATTTGTGGTGTGAACCTCTGACATAGCGGTCATGCAGTGAGGTAATTTAGGAGGAATGTTGTTGCCACTGTCCAGACGTAAATTATAGGCAAACAGAAATGCGAACAAGTCTGCTTTCTCTTTAGCCGTATGCGCCAGTGTGGCATCCGGTTTTACCAGCGGAGTCAGTGAAGGCCGACAGGAGTTTGTCAAAAAGCTCTAGTGCCGGATGGCCTGGCAGAGAGTTTTGCGCCAATATGGCTTTCCGTTATGCTTTTTTGTAGTAGTTGGCAGCCTGGTTGAAAGTTCTCTTCTTGAAGCTTATATCCGGAGTTTTGCGGTTTCAAGCGGCAACCCAGGACAGGTACTCTAAATGCTTGCATTTTTCAGCAGTAACATTCAGCGTTGAACCATGGGTGGGCCTTGCTACCGATGGGAGCGTCAGAAAAGGGAATAAAATAGTCCATAGCTTGACGCAACACATCGATACATAGTAATACTTTTGATGATTACATATATATATATATATATATATATATATATATATATATATATATATATATATATATATATATATATATATATATGGTCATATATCGGCATATAATAATCGCGTTGGTGTTTCTGACGTTACAGAGCTCTAGTAAGTTAAAGGTTTAACACTCGCCGTAAATTTCATAATATGTAAAATATGTAATCAAACTCAAAGCCCATACAAGCCAAAATCGATGAACTTGTTAATTGCAATCTAAGTGCTAACTTACAGATGCTTGACGGAAACATCCCATGGATAGAAAGAAATTATAAGACATGTAAGTCCGCCAACAAAAGCTAAAGCAGCGTCGTGAACTGACCGCTCCATACGTCTCTCACAATAGAAGGTCTGCGTTCAGAAGTAACTTCTTTATTCATTTGTTCATTCATGGCAGGCCTCCTCCAAGGAATGCCGCATCGGCTTCCTTCATCTCATACCAGGTCGTCTCTCCAACTAGTGGTGGGGGGCGGGGACGAGGCCGCCACTCGAGAATTTTTTTCTTTATAATAAGAGCTTCTTTATGATGTAACTTAATTTAATTTTAAATAATAAAATTCAAAGTTATATAATATATTGTTTACGCAGTTTGAACTTATGAAACATGCATTTAAGTAAAATTCTACTAAATTAATAAAAATGTGATTTTGTTACTCGATATATCTCATATATATAATATACCTCTTCTTCCTACAACATTGAATCGATCGATATCAGCGATCATCATATTGAGACATAATATCATGTTATGCAAGTAATAATTCTTTGATAACTAACTTAATATAAAAAAAATAATATTTTTTAGAGGTATAGAAAGTTTCATATTTTATTATTATTTATGTATGTTTTGATGATGACACTTAAAGATGTAGGGGATCGTCCATTAATCTTTCATTAATTTATTAATCTTACATAATCACGTGTATTTTTTAAGTAAAGTATCTCCAAATCAGAATTATATTAGTAAATACAGATATAATCTAATTTTATTCTGGAAAATTAAGGTTGCCGGTTATTTTTGACTAGAATAAAAATAATAAAGGAAAGGCTTAATCATGTGAAAAATATATAATTGTTCTGGTACATGAATATATTTAATAGATATTGTCCTCGGGCCACAGATTAGTGAGAATTTCTTCAACAATAATAAGTGGATAAGCATCTTGCAAGTCGGCTGTTCGCACCATGCTTTGTTGAAGATCAACGTCAGTCGCATCAAACCGCACGGCATCATTATTTTCACGCACTACGCAAAACATCTCTCTCGATCTACCAATAGTACATCATTGTGCATCTCTGGACTATTTTTGCTTGGATTATTAGGTTGCATGAATTTACATGTGGCTTAACATTATTTTTTGTACAGAAGTACATTCCACGCAGTGGCACGTCCTTCCCACAAGCTGCTGACAATCCTTCTTCAGGCTAGGGCAATACAGGTCATGAGGTAATTTATCAAAGCCCTCTTGCGTTGGTATGATTGCAAGAGACTGACGCAGAAAAAATGTAGCAAACATCTCGCCATCATGCTCTTGAGGCTTAGGAATATAATATTGGCTACTGGACGACTGTTAAATCGGCTAAAGAGGAGTGTCGGGCGGGGGAACCGTTATCTGGGTTTAGAATTTGCGCATTCAACGAAAAACTAAATACACGTGATATCTTACTACACCTCCCCTCCCTCTTTGTGATGTTTCGTGATTTTTTCAGAACCCATCTCCCCATTTCAAGCCTCACGTGATTAATGGACAATCGCTAGCCAATCTTATCAGTGACGTCTTTGAAATAGGGACAGCAGGCATATGCTCCACTGTGGCCGGCTTCAAGTGAACTGTGACGTAGGCGCGGGACCCGAAGCTTATTCCATTAAAACAGCAAATTCATCTTTAAATATTTCTTAGTATTAAGATAATATGATTAATGGAATCATTTCATCGTCTAATAATTAAGAAAAATGATTTTAATTTGATTAGACGACTTTTGTTTTTTTGTACAAGAATTTGTCATGATTCCGCCGCTAATGTATATTTTAATTTTTTTTTATTATCATGGTAATAATTTGGTTATAAAGAAGATATTTTAGACGAATTTAAAAAAGGAGAAGGTTCATTAATTTAGCTATGTTATAAATAATCTGTTGATAATCCGTTAATAAATTATAACTATTCTGTATGCCTGTATAAGTTTCAGCCTGTTAATTAGTCTAGTTTTTAAAAACCTGTAGATAGAGCAAGGTTAGCACTAGTAAAGCTAGAATATTTGCATTGCACTAATTTGTTAATGCTGTCAATGGTGAAGGTTGGCAATGACAACCGCTAAAAAAATTAAAAGGTCGTCGTTTGAGGAAACCGCTTAAGAGCCAGCTGAACGTAATATAAACAGCTGAGCGCCTAGACCCGGCCGCAGGTGGAATGCTCGATGTATAATTAGAACACGCGTCGTGGCCCGTTCATTGTCACCAACACTCGCCAAAGCCCGTTAACAAATTGTTTGCCCATCCAGACCGCTACTGAAATCTGCTTTAGAATTTTATATGAGAAAATTGTTATTAGATTTAATATTGCTGTTAAATTGAACAGTTTTTTTTTTTTTGGATTACTTATTATATATAGAAATATACCAAATATTACGTTAACTATACTATTTCATTATAAATTTATTTTTATTTAAAACCATTTAAAGTAAAGTTTAAAAGTAAAGTTAAGGCCTATATACGTCCCACTGCTGGACACAGGCCTCCTCTAATTTCTGAGAGGGTTTTAGGGCAAGGAAGTGTCCGCCGCGCTGCCCCAATGCGTGTTGGCGAACTTCCATGTCTTCGAAATATTTTTTTTCTTATTCCTCTGACATGCAGGTTTCCTCACAATAGCTTTCTATCTAACTCGATAGCTAGCCGTGGTAGCTCAGATGGTTAACGCTCGCTGTAAATATAACAGAACGCGAGTAACCCGGGTTCGATCCCCGCCGGCACCAATGAAATTGTTAATTGCAATTTTAAGTGCTGATTTACCACGTGCTCGGCGTTGAAGGAAAACATCGTGAGGAAAACCATTTCACACCAGCCTAATAAAACTGTTCAAACAATAACGACCAAAGGAATTCATTTTTTTAACTACAATTACGAGTAAAGGATACGCATAATATAAATTTTACGGAAAAATTTGTTTTAAAAAAATTGAGCTTATCATATTTTTTGTATTTTTTACACAGTAGGAATTTTTCTTATCCTTTGATCACGTGATCAGACACAAAAAATCCTATGCACCTTTTTTACGCCATAGTGGTCAATTTTTAATATTTTTCAGTATAATTAGTCTAATAAATAATCTACGGCTGTTTGTACAAGTTTTTAACTTTTTCCAATAAAGTAATAGTGACCTCTGAATAAATCACGTGTTTATCAAGTAAGTCAATTTAATTTTTTATTTTTTCATGAAGGGTTTATTACTCCTACACTTTTTTTTGAAAATTGAACTTTTTACATAATATGTGACACACATCTTCTAAGACTCAGGTCTGAATGTGCGCGGCATACATTTGAGCAGCCCATTGAGATCAGTACTAAATCACTTGCGGACTAAAAAGGTCCTGATTAAATTCATCTATCAACTGGCTAGAGGCCCTAACATCACAGATAATAGGACTGAGGACACTGCAAACTGCAATACAAGAGCATATTATATTTGTCACGCACAAGAAACAGCCCGTTTTGTTGCAGGTTCAAACGAAGCGGCCATTTTGTTTTCACACAAACACTTACATAAACGTACGTATATTAGTTATTATAAGCCAGTGCCTAACAACAATCCTAGTGATAAGACTCGTGATGATGCCCTAGATAGATTTTGTTTGTTATAGTATATTATTTTATTCTCTAACCCTCACTAATTATGGTCTGCGCTCTTAATTATTTCAGTTAGCTAAAATTCTTAAAAATAATTAAAAGATTATTCTGGTCAAAACTTAGATTATTCCGTAATCGTAGGTTTAAAACTTTGTTTCAAATTAAAAAGCTTAAGCTATTTAGTATACATAATTTTTGAATACTATACTACCAGTTATATACTCTAGCTCCATGAAAAACATCGATGAGAAAGATTTATTGCAGCGAGTTCTACAGTAATTGCCCGAGCGTTCTTTAGAACGCTTTTAAAAGTAAATATGGGGCAGATTAAAGCTGTCAGAGAGGCGAAGAGAATAATAAGAAGCAACATCTTAAAACACGGTAAAATTATATGTTTATTTTGTTTATTCGTATCAACCTGTGGATGTTGTAAGCGGATACAGAGAGAAAAAAAATATATTCGGTAGTCATCGAAACCTACCTGAAAACAACACAAAACATTCAAAAAAACTCGGTTGCCAACCCGCTTGCCAAACATGACAACTGAGCTATATATATATCCCATACATTTTTTTTCAGCATTTACGTTAAGCATCTATAAGCAACTTATGTTTACTCAATAATAATAATAATAATAAGCAAGCCGTAATTTACTTTGTAATTTACTACTTTATTACGGCTTAATTGTCTTTGTATTTAATGAGTGTCTATTTAAATTATTACAACGAATAAAAAATCCATCTATCTATTACCACCTATTAATAGTCCATTGGTAAATGTAGGCTCCCCCCCCCCCCCCAATTGCCTTAAAACACGGCACGGGCTGCCCCACACTTCGATTACTGGTTACGAGGCTACCGCTAAAGAACATTTCTATCCCATTGGTTGTCGGTTCTTTATTGCCGCTTTAACTTACTGATTCGTTGGGCTACTTTAAATATAGTTTTGCTGCGGATATATTACTGTGTTTCGCAAAGTGAGTGCTGAGAAGCGGAAACCTTTTTCACTGGTAACGAGGCCTTCAATCTTGGTTTTCAGTGACGACAAAGAATTTTAATTTTGATTCTTAAACGATGACAGATGTAGGTTCTTTTTTATATAAGATAGGGTGACAAACGAGCATAAAGTCCACCTGATGATAGGTGATTGCTGCGGTCCATAGACATCTACGTCTATCCTCGATTACAAATCAAAATGCAGATGCGTTGTCACTCATAAGTAAGGAATAAGATGGACTGCCTCGTTTCCAGTAAAAAGGGTCTCCGGTTCTCCACGCTCACCTTACAAAACTCAGCAACTCAGGATGACCTGAATTAGATTATTTTAAATAAAATATATTAATCATGTTCAAACTAAGGTAACGTAAAAGTATTATTAGGGTGTTTTTGTGTTTTGTAGAATTTTTTACAATTGGGAATACCTGACTTACTAACCGACCGACGATTTTATTACAAGTGTCCTCAGTAATAATAGTACCCCGTGTTACCAATCGGGTGCCTAGCGTGGTTCTGTTGTTACCTCACACATCACAGTCTATGGACATACGTACTTCAAATAACGAAGCCTATAGTGTGTTTACACCTTCAAGGAGTAAACGGAATCGTTCGCAGCCTTTAAATAAACGTGCTCTTTATATCCTTTAGACCGGAAAACAACAGTACATAGAACAAATGTATCAATAAAATTACGCGAATATTACATATTGACAAAAGCTTTGATTTTTCCTTTAACATTTCAGTACTGATGTTTTTCCGCTATTCATTACAGTCTTTCAAACTCCACTGCTGAAAAACGCTTCACATAAAAAGCCTGTTAAGGGGGATATTTTCCATAGTTTCCACTGTTGTTGGCTACCCCTAACAACCTCTTACAACACCCATTAGACAATATAGGTTTAAAAAACTTTTGTGTTAACTGTTAATTTCAATACTTTTTGAAGTGGTTATCTACATTAAAAATAAATGTTTATTCACTCAGAAACTCACATAGTAATAATAATAATGCATCATGTACATGCTCGCTGTCGGCAAATTGGATACGAACGTAAACTTTTTATGACCCCGCGGGCTCCTCAACCATTTTGAGCACAACGTAATGAAGCGTCATATATTAAAATGTTTTACTAGCTGTGCCCCGCGGTTCCACCCGCATATATCACGTGTCTGAGCCGCACGGCATGATATGACACCTAGTTCAAGTATTTTTGATAGCTATAACACACTTTTCATGTTTCGTTTACGGTTTTTTTTTTAAGTTTTAAAAACCACTCTTCGGGCCATTTTCTGGGGGCGTGGGGATGACGCTCACTCGGTTGGCGGAGGGAAAGTGTATAGAACTTAACTTTGCTCTATAACGTACATATGTCGATAGATAAAAAGTACTCCATTAATTTTGTTGTTGAGTTGATTCGAGAATGATTTGGATTCAAAATTAGACCCCGTAGGTGGCGCTGTTGTCGACATCTAGAAATCACTCGTGCAAAGCCGGGGTGGATCATTAGTCAATATGTAAAACTCAACATTAACATCTTTTATACAAAATATAAAATAAACGTTTTTTGTCTTGACATACATTTCACATGTTATTTAAAAAGGAACATTTGAATCTATCAGTAATTATTTGTTGCCAACATTTAAAATTCTTTGTAGATTATTGTAAAAAAGCATAAATATAGGAAACGTCAGCTTCTATTATTTTTGATCGTTTCGCCGTTTTATCTTCTTCTTTTTAACTGAGTCGCAAAAATAAACATACATTTTAATAAATGATGTATTTCTTGACACAGTTTTTTTACTCCGGCAAGTGTGGCAATGAAAGTCGGTTGTTTGTATCTAGTAGAACTAAATGTTCGAAACCAAATATCATTTTTATCACCAATAAAATCCCCTCCTAAACTGAACTTTAAATGGAAAAGTAAATTTAAGTAGCAGGCTAGTTTACCAAGTTAGTGGGTCTGATGAAAATTTTTTTATTATAATCCAGCTTTTACAAATGTAGATAACTTTTGTCGAAATCTTTCAATTATTATAATTTTTATACTATGGGGGTGACAAACGACTACACATTCCACCTAATGGTAAGTGAATGCTATGGTACATAATATATTCTTTAAGAATCAAAATGCAGGGTTGTCACCCCTGAGGAATTCGATGGAATGCCTCGTTTCCAGTAAAATATGTTTCCGGTTCTGACACTCACTAATCGAAACACAGCAGCGTTAAGCTGCTATTTTACTCTGACATTATACCATAATATAGCTGCAGCGTGGCTCTACCACGTAAATTAATATTATTTCAATATTATTAGTAAGTTTAATATTTTTTAAAATAGCTGTAACGGAGTACAGCTATTTACTAAATATGAAATTTAGAATGTTATAAGCCTTAATGTCACTCAATATTTTGAATCACTTGAAATTTGTATTGAAATATTCTAAAATTAGAAACTACAGTTTCTAGTATCCGTATACCATTTATAGTATCTTCCGTATCTAGTAAACCAATAATTAAACCGTAAGCAGACGAGAGGTACGTCAACACGTTAGTAAGGACTAGAGAGAATTTCGCATTACTGTTGCACTTCCCGGAAAAGCAAGCAACATAATTTTTTAAACATTGTCGTTGTTGTTCGATGCTGGCCTGGTCGTCTAACGGTGGCCTTTTTAGCTGCGTAATGAACTTTTTAATAGACGTCATTTAAGAGACTCAGATGAAATGTGGCGATAGTTTTTTTTTTAAGTTTTTTATTACTAGACCTAAAATATAAAGGCCATATTGCAGACAAAATTGAGTGAGTTTAAGTGCCTGCTTTGTTCGAGCTTGTAGAGGATCGACGCGGCGGACTTATAACACACGTCAAACACACATCTCTTGTATTACAATGGCTGGAGTGTCGGTCGCTCGAGTTGCTATTCATATTCCTCGCCCCGCTTCCCCACTGCAGAACGCTCCCTGTTTGTACTTAGGTCTTAATTTGTTTTAATTATTATGAGCCAGTATTTTACTACTATCCCAACTGATGGCAAGTGTAGATGCAGTCAAAGGTGACAAAGTACACTGACATAATAAAAACCTGTTCACTCTTGCCTTGAAGACAGTCACATTGTAATTGGATGGAAAGTCAAATGCTGGTTAGCTATTATATAGCTTCTTTGCGGCATGCACTGCGAACGACAAAGCAATCCGTTTCGTTCGAATGCGTGTTATATCGAAAACAAAAGGGCGGAAACCAGCCGAACGTCTCATAGTCTGATGGAAGAATTGAGAAGGAGGAATTAAATTACGCAATTCTTCAAGCAAAAGGAGCAAAATCTCTTAATGTATGAGAGGGCTATTTACGTTAGTTAATCCGTTGAATCACTACTTGTTTATTTAAAAAAATAGTAAAGATGAATGATCTAGTATAAATTATGCTCATTTACTCCTACTTCTTTAATAATTTTCTCATTAGTCAAGCTTTGACACGAGTTTATTGTTTTCTTTTAATACATTTGAATAGTATCCACTTTCCAAACTTATTTAATTTTCTTAAAGGACGCACATAATTCAAAGTCTTTTTTTTTGCGCCCGAATCAAATAAGAGCAACCCTCCGGTAACGGGGGAGGGAGGTGGTGAATGTTCATAAATTGAGCCATTAGTTAAATACAAGCAGTATTTAATTCTGATATGGTATGATAAGCTATTTGGTAACCCGAGTCTTGTTAAAGCCAACCTTACCAGTCTCGAGCACAGGCGCAAAATAGCAAGCCTTTTCGCTCTTCTACAGCATGTATTTTGAAGAGTGTGCTCAGAAATTTCACGACATAATTCCTCCCTCTCCTTTCTACCATCGGACAACCAGACGCTCGGCTATTCACTTTTACTCCTTTATTATCGACATACCATGCATTCGAAGCAAAAGGTTAATCGTTTATATTAATGCACAGCAATTGGGTGGAATAAATTTTTAAACTAATGTCCATCCGATTACTGTCTTCAAAGTAAGATTGAAAAAGAACTATTTATAAAAACGTATTTTGCGTCTTTATAAATTTTCTGATCCATGCGTCATCTGGTTAAAAGAAAAACCAAAGAACAGAAAAACAAATGAATAAATGTTTTTAGAGTAACTACTAGGATGAAACTTCAAACTATCTAGTATTAATAAACGGCAATTTGATAGAATCAGGCGTTACTTTGCGGAAATCCATTATAATAAAGATATTGATAGTTATTTTGCAACCATCCGCTAAATTAAATAAAATGATGTGTCTTCAAACTAGGGAAGACACATCGTTTTATTTAATTTAGCAGATGATTGCAAAATAACTATTAATATCTTTATTAAAAGGGCAACTTATTATTAAAGACCTAGCTTTTACGTAGCGCTAATTATACGAGTATAAATAAATAACACATTAAGTATATTAAATAAATTTTTGGTAAGTTGCAGCGCCGGTGTAGCCGTCAACGTCCATAAAGCGTTTTCCACGAAGTTTTTCTTTAATTTTCGGAAATAAATAAATATCGCAAGGTGCGAGGTCGGGTATAAAGGGCGGGTGACCCAGCAATTCCACGTCTGACGTCGCCAAGTAATCGATTGTTTATTTGGGGGTGTGCGATGAGGCGTTGTCGTGGTGAAGGAGGATCCTACTGCGAGATCAAATTTCCCGAACTTATTCCAAGACAAGTGGCAAACAACTGCTAGTGTACCACTCTGCAGTAACTGTTTCTATCCACTAAAATAATTGTTGCGTAATGATCTGTCCTTCCGAAGAACGAGGCCACCATCTTTTTCCATGCTATGACCTCTCTTCACTTTAGTTGGCAACTCCTTATAAAAAAACACGCAGACAGCAGATTGTCTCTTAGTTTCAGGGTCATAACAATAAATTCAGCTTTCGTCACCCGTAAAAATGTCGAACACAACAGTTGAGTCACCTCCGTTAAATCTTTGAACCATTTTACGACACCAATTAACATAACGGAGTTTTTGGGCCTCTGTCAAATTATGAGTTATACACCGGGCACGAAGCTTCCTGACGGATAAATGTTCATGGAGGATTTTGTGCACTTGACTCATATTGATACTTAAGCTGGTCCCAATCTGCTGATAAGACACTCTTTAGTCAATCTGTATCACACGCTGATGTTATCTTCAGTCGTCACCGTAGAAGGCCGTCCCTCACGCAGATCACCGGTAATATCATTGCCACCACGTTTAAACTCATTAAACCAGTTGTAAACAGTGGCACGGGATGGGGATTCATCGTGAAAAGCCAATCGAAGTCTATCATTACTTTTATATACAGATCGCGAGTTGTGAATGATTAAAAGTACTCGATCAGAACTTTCGCAAACTAATATGCCTGCCTTAAAGCTTGCCGTTAAAATGCGTTGTTGTATAGTAAAAAAAAATATAGTAGTAGTTAGTAGTAGTACATAATTCATGCACTAAGTTTGCCTTTTTAATATATTTTATGGGTCTACTGGAAGATATTACAGCAAGTTAAATATACGTCTCACTGCTGGGCACGGGCCTCCCCTCATTTATGAGAGGGTATTATTGCAAGGAAGTGTCCGCCGCGCTGCCCCAATGCGTGTTGGCGAACTTCACATGTCTTCGAATTTTTTTTCTTATTTCTCAGACATGCAGGTTTCTTCACGATGTTTACCTTCACCGCCGAGCACGTGGTAAATCAGCACTTAAAATTGCAATTAACAATTTCTTTGGTACCGGCGGGGATCGAACCCGGTTTGCTCGCGTACTGTGAAAATTACAACGGGCACTAACCATCTGAGCTACCACGGCTTTCAGCAAGCTTACAGCAAGACAGTCTTAAAAAAAGACTCATAATTTTAAATAAATTAAAATAATAGGTCATAGTCTTATTTATTTAACTTAGGCAAACTATTTGCTTACTAAAAAGAGTTTACCTTAGTTAACTTACATACACTTAAGTTTATTTTACGACCACGTGAACTAGTGGTCAAACTTTTTTTTATAGGAAAAGGATAACAAACGAGCGCACAGTCCATTTGATGGTAAGTGGTTGCTGTGGCCCATAGACATCTACATCTATCCTCGTTTGCAAATCAAAACGTAGATGCGTTGTCAGCCTTGAGGACTAAAATGGAATGCCTCTTTTCCAGTAAAAAGGGTCTCCGGTTCTTTACACTCACCATACGAAAAACAACAGCATTAAGCTGCTATTTGACTGGTATTCTGTGAGAGCGTAGTCCTTCCCCGGTCGAGGCGACCCATTCCTGCTACAACTATACAGTTAATATAGCTGCAGCATGGCACTAAAACGTAAAAACTTTAGCCTTTGTTCGTCCAACAATTATGAAATATACATAATATTTTTTTTGGGTTTTTGGGGTCGTGTTGAGATAGTCCACGTGTTTGTGACGTGTTAAAAATAAGGTAAACACCAATCTAATCACATAATTTAATAGAAATTAGCACTAAAGTAAAAATAAAGATAGAAATATTATTATGTATTCAAGGATGTCCTCATAATATATCATAGTTATAAACTACCAACTAACTTTACAAGAGCGGCAACTTTGTCCTATTCACCCCGAGAGAGGTATAAAGAAAACGGCTTGCTATCCCTAATATCCAAGATGGTTAACACGCGATTTTGGACTATTCATTAAAAATAATTGTGTTCGGAATGTGCCCGATGTGTGCTATAATTTGCTGCATTCGTAAAAATATTCTTTAAGTATTATTTTATGGGAAAATTATATTACATTTTACGAAAATAAATTATTAAAGCTTTACAACGATTATGTGTTATGTGCCATATATAAAAAACGAAACGTGTATTGTGAATTCTACAGCAAAAAAACGGTCCATAATGTTAGCCATGTATGCTATCTATGTATGCGATATATGTCACATTAGAAACAAATATATTTTTGGAGCATAAATTTTACGACGATTGATTTCACAAAATAAATTCCTCCAAATAAATCCTATCTTCCTTACTTTTTAAAAATAGAAATATTGTGCTTTAGGACATATTGTCCTTTTATGTGCTAGATAACATAGTAGAAAAAATAAGCCGAATAATTGTGAATTCTACAAGAAAAAAAAAGTCGAAGGTAGGTCCGCCTTCTAGAAGTATTATTCAGAAAAATTGTGCTATGATGTGCTCGAAGTTACTGCCCCACTATCAAAGAGAGCATTTAATAAAACTGAAAAGGAATAATTTTATAAGATGGACAAAAAAGTTGTTTAAATTACGTAAAGGAAAATGGTAACCACTGTGTGACGTGTCGGAGGTGTTCTTCTGAGAGTTTCACCATCATCGAAGTCCTTTTGAACAGACAACTGATGAACAACATTACGAAGTGACCACCAAATAGTTACCGGTACATATTTACCAGTTAGCTTCACTTTATGGAAATATTCCGGTACTTGACCTGGTTTAAGTCATCCATCATACGTCACAATTCAGTATAAATATATCATCATTGGCAATACGCATTAGTCGTACACTCTTGTTTGCAGGTTATGAGAAATAGTTGAGAAGATGTCCTCCCGAACAAAAATATTTTTATAGAACAAGTTAGATAAACGAGCTCATAGTCCACCCATTGGTAATTGAATGCTATGGCATATAGATGTCTACATCTATCATCGACTTAGAATCAAAAAACGGATGCGTGGTCACCCCTGAGGACTAAGAGTGCCTCGTTACCAGCCAAAATTGTCTACTACACTACTACACTCACCATAAGAAACACAATAGCCTTATTCTGTTATTTCACACTGGTATTCTATGAGATGTGGCGATCGGTGCACTATGTATAGCAAGTATATGTGTTCTCCTACCTAAATAAGTATATACATTATACAATTAATAAAATTATTACTATAATATATTATTTTATTTTTTTTCCGGGATGGATACTTCTACCTAGTAAAAATCTGTTAATTTCAGTATCATCGAATATAAACACTCAAAAACTCGCATAATTAAAATAAATAATATGTACAATATAATCCAATGTGGATACAAACGGTAATTTTTTTTACAATCCTGATTGTTCTTCAAAATTCTTTAAGCGCATCGCTACAATCGACATTTTATATCGAAATATTTCAAAATGAAATTAAAAACCAACACGCCACTTATAATTAACTAAGTTGAAATGTAAAGAATGGTTATTGTATGAAAAAAACTGAAAATTAACTTAGTAGCTACTAATACTACTGTGTTTTAGAACACGACTTCACTGAAGTTTGCAGTACCATCATCGTCATCATCATCATCATTACAGCTTATTATTGACCTCCTTAATAGATTGCCTCATAGCCAATATTTTCCATAGCTGCTAAGCTTGGCAAAATGATTAGAAACAGCAGTTTCTTTTTTGCTATTTTTAGTTGTTATCAAACATGCTGCTGCCCATCTACTGTATAATTTCCCTATTTCACCTCTTACAACATATATAACTATTTTTTCTACATATATAACTATTTATATTCTGAAGAGATTGGACTTTATATTTTCACACACACATGCACAGATACACATGCACACGTACACGCGCGCGCACTCGCACGCACGCATGTACGCACACAAATATTCCGCAGTCTATTCTCATTGCTCCTGTGCAAACCAAAAATAAAATTATTTTTGTATTTAGTCACGACTTCGGTGCTCGCAGCACGTCATCCTGGGACAGTCCACGAAATAAGTGGTGGAACGCTAGTTCTAGTCAAATTTTGTTTATGTTTCGACTCGCTTTTTTCTCAGTAAAGCTACTAACACCCTCGTCGCCTCAGAGCCGACCATTCTATTAAATTTCTGTACTCGCTTCCCGCACAAAGCTATTGCATTCGTCAGGTAACCGATTCAAACACCACTGCGCCCCGCACGACCCGTCTGCGACGGGTTTTTCCCCACGCATTTATTCACCGTCCCAAGCCTATTGATAACCAGATGTCTACGTTCTCTGGTCCTCCATCCCCTGTTGATTTCGCGCGCTCTTCACTCGCGGTGCCTCTTCGGTGTGGAAAACACATCATCATTTCATTCAAGGTCATTTCAGGTTGAGCGACGTGCTCCATCCAAGCCCGACGACGAAAGCTTAACGGCACGTTACAAGCAAAAAGTGCCAATGCCCAGCCCTTAAGAAGGATGCCGAGCCTCACTCGGCCCCCCTCATCCTCACACGCCACTAAGGCAAAGAAAACCGTGTCTACCACGCGGCTTTCTCCGAGAATCCCGTGTACAAAACCGCGAACCCAAACCCCAGCTAGTATTCTGAACACAAGGAAAAGGCTACACGACTGATTATCCTGCAGGACTGTCCAACTGATACCAAGCATCTACTGTACAAAGGGGCAAAACGCTGGCCAGAGCATTCGTGTTTTCGTTGACACGACTGTGTATTTTCGCAGCTTATATGCACGTCTGTGAGCACATAAACTGAGCTTCCGCGAGAGGAACGTAAACTTCATGTTTTTGTTTGCGGGTTCCCGAAAGAGCTTGAAACAGAGCACATTCGAAGTTACCTAATGGCCCAAAAAACCCCAGTCAGTGTGGTGTGAACTGGATGCTTCACCCAATAGACAAAATAAAATATCATATATCAAATAATATATTTGACCTCTGCCTCGTTATTCTGGACATGTCTGCAGACGGTGACTTTTATACGTCGTAGAGCAATGCTGCGGTTCGATTATTAGTATGGTTGTAGCACGAATGGGTCGGCTCGACAGGGGAAGGACCACGCTCTCACAGAATACCAGCGTTAAAAAGTAGCTTAATGCTGCTGTGTTTCGTATGGTGACTGTAGAGAACCGGAGATCCTTTTTACTAGAAATGAGGCATTTCATCTTAGTCCTCACGTAGGTGTCTATGGGCCACAGCAACTACTTACCATCAGTTGGACTGTGTGCTCATTTGTCACCCTATCCTATAAAAAAAATATAATAAAATAAAGCTCTATAGGGGCTTTTGGATAAAAACTTCTTTGCCAGGCCTAGGTTCATAAAGTGCTTAGGAGATCACAGCACCTCTGCCTGCACCCAAACGCCCAAAACGGTTGAACCTTCGCACTGCGTCAATTGCAGTGAAGTATGACACCCAGCGAACTATCACGGGTGTTCCAAAGTGCCGCAAAAGAAACAGCGCGAAGGTAAAAACGCGGAATGCCATCATTCTTGCTTTTGGCAGCCTACCGCTAAACGTGCACTGTCTTCAGTACCCAAACTTGCGCTTCAGACCGTCGCCAAGCCCGACCCGTCGCCGAAGTCCTTCCCACGGGGCTTCTCTACCTTCACCACCGACCTCTCAATGGTCTATGGCTTCATCAGCAACATGAAGGTTTCTGAGCTCTCATCTCTCCTCCAAAGGTTCTGAACTAGCACTCCGCTCATCGTTGCGCATAAGTATAAGTGTATTTAATCAATTTATTTTAAATATTAAAAATGATGATTTACTACTTTTCTAATTAACTTGTAAATTAATCAATCTTTGATGCAATTTTACAACAGTAAAATTATTATTAAGTAAATTATTTGCTAAATAAAAAACCAAAATCAAATATAAATATTTCTTATATTCGGAGTGCCAAGAATGGCGCAAAAGAAATTACATAAAAAAATGTGCTCACGTAGCGTCTACTTATTATAAGAGTATGAATTAGTAGCGGATCAAACCGAATGAAAATTTATTTGACGTGGAGTAATGCTGATGTAGCATGCGCCGTCGTTTATATGTTGACCGGGGCTTCTATATAATAATACAATACTTGACAATTACAATACTTGAAAGCATTTAATCAGATCCTTCCCAAATATAACTGCCAGTAAAGCGTATTGTATTACTTTATTATGAGGAGCACTGTGAGCGAAAAAACACCGTCAGAAAATTTTAGTATTTTAAACGCCAACATTTTATATTCTTTGATTGGAAAATCATTAACAATGAACATAATAAATAATAAATGTTCATTGTAAATGAATTTTAAAAATTATAAGAGATTATAGAAAAACAAGACATTTTATAAAAATTAATTAAATATTTCTGTTCATTGAGGGAGGGGGTATATTCAACAAGGAAATTATTAAAAGGGGTATAAAAAGATGGTAATGATTAATCTTTTCAATGTGTATCACTTATTATAAATACAGAATACCAACGTGAAGTAGTAGCTTAATGCCGCTGTTTTTCGTATGGTGAGTGTAGAGAACTGGAGACCCTTTTTACTGGAAATGCGGCATTCGATTTTAGTCCTCACGGGTGACAAACGGGTTTTTGATTCGTAATCGATAATACATATACGTGTCTGCGGGCCATAGCAATCACTTACCATGAGGTGGACTGTGTGCTATCCTATACAATAAAATAAAAAATTATAATATGTTTTTAAGTTCTTTTTTTATGTTTTTTTTTTTAATAAAAGAGTGACAGATGAGCTCACAGTCCACCTGATGGTAAGTGAATGCTGTAGCCTATAAACACCTGCACGTATCTTCGATTAAGAAAAAAAATCTGGATGCGTGGTCATCTGTGAGGATAAATATGAAATGCCTCGTTTCCAGTGAAAAGTGTATCCAGCACAGGAGCATTATGCTGCTATTTTACGCTGGTATTCGGTGAGAACGTGGTTCTCCTCACGGTGGAGCCGAAGTATTTATGCTACAACCATAATATAGCTGCGGCATGACTATTCCACGTCACGATTATTTGCCTAATACATCCAAGAAATTTGTTGATCCAAATAATATTTTCCGGTAGTTACCGTAAGCAATTACACTACACAGTATTCTCATGTTTGTGGCCAGGAAGAATCCACGATATATTAGAGTTTTCCTAATTTCCACATCACAGTATATTATCATATATAAAAATATTTCTTTAATATTCTTTATAAATAGATACGTATAAATTCATATTTTTATATTTAATAAAATCTACAAAGAGAGCGTTTATCATAAAATGATCCTTTTGCAAAAACGTAGTAAAGACGTGATCAAGCATAATTTATATGTTTTTCGGCGTATCTGTTGTTAGGAAAAAGGTTTCAGGACAAATATTTGTTTTTTCTGTTTATATTTTCAAATAATCATTAGTAAATTTCTTTCAACATAACAATTTTATGACAGCAGTTGAAATTTTTTCTTTACCCTCTACGGGCATATTCGTGGGCCAAATATGTACTCAAAGTACTTTGAGTGCCTGGTCACCCAGACCTAAAGGGTAGAGAGTGCTTATTTTGAGGGGGCCAGGTAATTCAGAACTTCACCACCGAGCTCTAGTAAGAAACGCCGGGATGAGCTAAGGCTGAGTTAATGAAATACTTCATGTCATCGTTTTTACTAGTAGGCTCTTATAACTGTTAGCCAGACATTCGTCTTAGCCTTTAGGTAGATTGCATAGTTTAATCGATCGCTAAAACCACATTGATACTAGGCTGAATTACTTAGAAAACCCCGAACCCCACAACACAAAAACCCCCCCACCAGCACCAAACCTCGAGGCCCGATTAGGAGGCAATCAGAAGATCAACGCCTAAGTAAGTGCCTGTCTTGAGCTGTTCCCATTTGTTGTTCTTTTCCCACAGTAGCTCATGCTCCTGTCTGCCAGTTGATATTGCTAATTAGTACATAGCAGAGTGTATCGTCCAAAACCAGCCACGTGCCACGTCCGCCATTTTGTTTCGGTTATAGTGGAACACACTAAATACAGTCCACTTTCGAAATTCTTGCGCCTAATGGTTTGAGGCCATTGTTCACGGGAATCGAAACCGAGTCCCTGTGGCCGCACCATTTTGTGGCTCCTTCGCTCCGGATACAAAGGGCAACCTAGTCACTCTAACCATTTTGTGACCATCCGTTTTCGGACTCGAACCCGGAACTCAACCGCGCTCCGCCATTTTGTGGCCCTTCATTCCGGATCTAAATTTAGCAACCATTAGCGTTACCATCGAGGATAAACATGTGCTTGGACCACAGCATTCATCTACTATGAGGTGAACTATATGTTTGTTTGTCTCGTATTAAATTGAAAGTCGTAAAAGCCAAAATGTTTGTGATATAGCATAACGTAAATTTTATATTGTTTGTGAATGCCGCCGGTCCATGTCCTCCTTTTGAAACCAAAATGGCTGCATCATTAGAGATTCCAAAAGATTATATTTTTTGCAAGCATTGGTGAACCAGTGCGTGACTATGCCAAGAGAAGCCATTATTCACAGTCATAGCTATTTCTTTAATAGCTTTTATTTTATATTAGTATCATTAATATCGCAACGACAGTATCCCTCGAGGGCCATTTGAAGATGAAATCAACATATTATTGCAATGTTTCTTAAAAGAAGCATTTTTGAAAGAATTATAGCTGTTTCTTTGCGTTTTTAATCCTCTTATCTAAAACCTTAACTTTGAAACGCGTGAAAGATTTATGCAGGTTTTTTAAAGTTTTTTTCTAATATTTTCTGTCGATGTTCATTTCTTTGTTCCATTCTTGGTGTAATAGATATTATGTAAACATTCGTTTTGAAATTTCTTCCATTTTACAAATCACCCGAATTGTTAGTCCTATTTAAACCATTTCCAAATGAAACATAATTTATCAATAATATTAAAAAAAATTGCACTAAACAATTGCATCTTAATTGAGAGTTTTTTGAAAGGTATACGAAATAAACATCACTTACATTATACACCAATTGTATTCATTTAGCCGACATTTAATGTAGACGCTTGGTAATTTCATCTGAAACAGCCAACCTCACGCGTTTGATCACTGTAGGCGTCGTGCGCAAGAGCTTCCGCTCTATAAGTGAAGACATTCTACTAGTGCTAAGATAGTGTCGTGATTCTGTCCGTTGAGGTGGTTATTATGGAGCAGAAAAGGAGGATGGTGTTGCTGAGAGGCTGTCTTACTTTAGTATTACTTATGTGTGTACTTACGTTACTCTTGGTTTGCATACTTTGATATTATTATAAAATTATGTCCTTCTCACCAGTGTGTAATTGTGACGGAGACATATTTTATAATTTTTTTAAAAAACTATACCCCCCTACCCACTAAGATTTTCTCCTATATCTTGGAGGCAGTTTATATACACTAATTTCACAATGACAAACATGTAGTTGCCTGTACTCAATGTATAGTGCAGTTGTAAAAGAACAAGTTAAACATTCGCTATCATATTATTGTTAAGAGCTTGGGGTTCGAGACAATTAAAAACTGCCGAGTCAATTACCAAAATTGACACATTAATTACAGAACACTAATTACAACTTAAAATCTTTATCACTTAAGTTCGCAGTTGTATCGCTTCGAAGTATTTGCTTGCATTGCTAGTTCAATACTGACCCGGGTCGCGGTCAATACTGACCTTATATACGGCCTTAGATAATTCTAGAACCTTCTAATGGAGAAACATCTAGAATGTTCGAGTACATACCGGTCCCGACTGACTAATTCTTTCTTGGAAATTTTTAGAAGGATCTCGACTCTCATATTTCTGCTACTCGATACAAGAAGGCGCTAGTGGTAACTAGTGTCATCATGTACCAATCATTAGTTGTGGCAATTATTATTTTTGTCAATTAACTTTTATTGATGTATTACCGAGATCAGTGGTGGGATCTCCTGTTTTGTTTCCTAAGATTACATAGTAGGTTGGAGAAAAGGTTCCAGCGAATTTAGTTTGTAGAAAAATCTCTTTGGTTGTACTATTTGTATCTGGCTGGTTTTAATAT
Organism: Parnassius apollo; assembly: GCA_907164705.1. Classification (NCBI taxonomy): domain Eukaryota; kingdom Metazoa; phylum Arthropoda; class Insecta; order Lepidoptera; family Papilionidae; genus Parnassius; species Parnassius apollo. The sequence continues at coordinate 8,488,067 of CAJQZP010001342.1, forward strand.
CAATACATATAGGAAATTCATAAAAAGAATAATAAAGAGTAAAAAAAACTATGTCCGCCAAAATGAGTAAATCTGCAACTCGCTCTGATCGCCTTCATACGGATAAAGTCGATGCCATTTTTGAAAAAGTGGAGTAAGATATTAGTAGTTACGATATAGCCGAGGAATTGAGTATTGACCATATAACAATTTTGACTCATTTAAAAAAGTCTAGATATACAAAAAAGCTCGATATTTGAGTACCACACGAGCTCACTGAAAGAAACCTAATGAATGGTGTGCTCATTTGCGATTCTCCATTGAAACGTAATGAAACCGAACCATTTTTAAAAAGATTCATCATTGGTGATGAAAAGTGGATAACCACAAGATCGTAGAAAAATATTATGGTTAAAGGGTAGTTAGGCTCCACAGACTGTAGCGAAACCCGCATTAATACGCAATAAGGCGATGCTGTGTGTATGGTGGAATTAGAAGGTCATCGTTTATTATCTTTTACCGCTGCACAAAACCACCGACTCGGATTTCTACTGCCAACAACTTATGAGACTCAAGCAAGAAATCGAGAAAAAATGGCCGGAATTATTCAACAGAAAAGAAATATTCTTTCATCACGATAACGCCAGACCACACTTTTTTTTTCTTTTTCTTCTTTCACACAAATTTGGCCCCTCAGTAGAAATTAAGAGCGCTTGGTTGGGAAGTGTTAATGCGTCCACTATATAGAACTGATCTTGCATCTTAGATTTTGACCTGTTTCGGTTTTTTCAGAAATCTTTGGGTAGTGTTAGATTCAAGAGAGAACTATGAAAACTACTTGTCGCATTTTTTTTTAATCAAAAATCTCAAGATTACAGCAATGAGATTATGCCACTACCTAGAAGATTAAAACAATGCAACAAGTTATTGAACTAAATGACACATATATGTTATAATTATACTTTGAAAAAAAGATGCCTTGAATTTGTATACAAAATATTTAGAAACTTTTTCCCCGAACTTATAGGTGGTTGGCCTGAAAAGTTTCCGAATTAAAATTTATTTTTATTTTTTTACGTAATCTCGTTGTAATTCTACCCACTTCTCCCAGCGATTCTGCCATCTCTCTTATCAGTTAAAATAGTACTCGGCGTTTTTTATCTGCAAAATAATTGTACACAAAGGTGATTGACCCTCATATTGGTTTTCGGGGTCTTTTTATAGCTTTAAAAACATTGAAACAGAAACAGAAACTTTTTTATTCAATGTAGATTATAAGCAATACTTATTGAAAGTCAATTTTTTCATTTACCACTCTTTTTTTTTCTTGTTGTTGTGTTGTGGTGTTGGTTGAGTCTTTACCTTTATATTTCATACTGATTTCTAAACTATCTTTGGTATGTAAGGTATGTTAGGACGTATAATTGTTTTATGTATTTACGTACATATATAAAAAAATATCCTACTATATATATATACAAGAATTTTAGCCCACTATAACATCAATAATAATAACCTATTCGTCTTCACCTCGCCAGATTTACGTTAAGTTAACAATGAACCTTTGTTGGTTGGTTTGGTTAACAAAAAAAAAATGGAAATCCCCTCCTGAAGTTATGTGGTAAAACAATTTCCTGATAGAAAATTTATGGCCTGTGCCTATATTAAGTTGTTACTTCATATTGATGCAGAAAATCAATTACTGATGAGATCTTTCGTTGTATAACTTTTAAAATCGAATAACATATGAACTCTCACGTACTCTCTCCATTTCGTTCAATTATCAATTTCCTACTAAACTTGAGAAAAAGTTTTTTTTTTTTTCAATAAAAGTGTTTTACTTTTAGAAATTATATCATCGCCAAATGTTACGTACTAAGACCTTTTTTATTCAAACGTTTCGTTTAGGAACACACAAATATACTTCCAATATTCACAAACTCATACGGAACGTCAATCGAAGTAGAGTCACGTGTGTTGTCTAACGTTTGCAAAGGTTACAAAGATGTTTTATGGTTTGCCTACTGACTTATGAATAATAAATATCCTTTATTCCCTTCTTTATATTGAAATTCCAATTTATTCGTTATAAAATACCAGTAAATTCTTATAAGAACAACTCTTGAATATAAGGTTAGTCTCAGAAGTTACTCTTTGTAACTTCTGTAATAACATTTTCTACTAAAATTTTCTATAATAACTATATACACAATATCTACAGAAAATAAGCAAATATCAAAGTATGATTTCTCTCATAAAGTTTGCACTCTACGATATTGAATTCCTATAACTATTACAAAAAATTATACACAGGCAAATTTAATTAAGCTTAATTGATATGTTTGTAAACCCACATCCTAGCTTTGCGAATAACGGCACTACAAACTCAGGTCACCAGGCCATTAAATTTCATAACAAAAAACAAACAAGTGCAAGTGCAACTTTCTGATTTAAAGAAAAAGCTCTATGGCGACCAACTGATAACGGAAAATTTATGGAAGAAGGTTGAACGCCGATTATATAAGCTGGTGATGGACAGCAGAAGTACCTCTGCGCTTATTATTTCGCCAAGCCGGCATGGTGAGTATGGTGGGTATCGTAGTGCTTGCTAGCTGCCGCATTCTTAAAACGGCCTAACACCAACAGTGGAGCAAAGCAAGCTCTCCTCGTCATAAATTTCACAGTACGCGAGAAACCCAGGTTCGATCCTGGCCGGCACCAGTGAAATTAATAACAATTTGATGTGCTGTGAAGTTGTTTTCAATTAAAATATTTCATTAGACTCATATTTTACAGCCGCTTATGTGAAATAAATAAACAGCAAAAGCATTATTAATTTAATAAAGCTTGAAAAACTCCCTGATTAGATCTAAATCTAAAATACGATTTACACGTGATTCAATAGTTAACATGTTAAAAGAAAGCAAGAAAGTCATTTCCGGTTAAGGCAAGCATCACAAAATATGTAAGACAAAAACTAAACCTATATTATTTATATCACGGATTCTTATATATTATTACAGCAACCACAATTTTTATTGTACATTGACGTTTTATTTAATAAATGGCAAGTTACGGCACTGAAAATTTCGGGAATCAAGGAAGTGACACAACATTACTATTTAAAAATGTATTTATTGCTTTTCGAAGTATTCTCCGCGAAATTTGACACATTTTTCCATACGATGGAACCAATCATTGAAGCAACCATTCCATTCGGAAGTTGGTGTCTCCAAAATGGCCGTTTTGTAGGCGTTCACAGCTTCTTCAGGTGATGAAAAAATCTTTGTCAACGCAATTTATTCTTTATTTTAGGGAAAGAATGAAATCATTAGGGCTAAGGTCGGGGCTGTACGGCGGATGGTCTAATAATTCTATATTTTCTTGCTCTAAAAACTCTTTTGTTCTGTGTGCGGTGTGAGAACTCACATTGTCGTGGTGGATAATGATGCGGCGGTTGCAGTTCTTTTACGGAGTTCAGAAACGACCTGTGGCAAACAAATGCTAGCATACCATTCTGAATTAACCTTTCTTTGTCCCTCAAGAGGAATAGTCGTAACATGGCCAGTTTTGGAGACAAACGTGGCCACCATTTTTTTTGCAACACTCCGTGAAGGAACAATTTTTGTTGGCTTTAACTCATTTTCGAACACCCAAACTCGTGACTGGTTTTTTGTTTCGGGTTTGTACGCGTATATCCAGTTTTCGTCACCTGATACGGTGTTGTGCAGATTACACATGCATTTGAAGATCCTGCGTGGAATCTTTCGAGAGTTCTGACGCACCAACTACGCGAGCCACTTTTTGCTCTTCACAGAGCGAATGCGATATCCATCGGTAAAACAACTTTTTTACACCTAATTGCTCATGCAAGATTATTTGTATTTAACTCATGCCCAATGTCTTAAGTTGCCTGAATTTCGCGGTATGTCACATGTCGATCTTCCTCAATCAGCTTTCGCACAGCATCAACGTTTTCTTGGGTGACTGCAGTTTTTGGACGACCTTGACGGGGGTCATCACTGAGCTTGACACGTCCACGTTGAAATTCAGAAAACCAGCGATAAATTGTGGTTTCGGATAGGGCTTCATCACCAAATGCAGAAATCATCCGGTTAACACACTGTTTTGTGTTAAACCACTTCGAAAGTCATAATAAATCATCGCTCTTGAATTTTATCGAGTCAATTCCATTTTCTCAACGACTAAACAAGTTTGACAAACCTTGTGATAAGACCGAGAATCTTTTTTTAAATAAATAAATGGTATTCGATTTTTAAAACCAAGGAATTTTCAATTAAAACGATTTTAATATGACAGGAACAGTGGAAATATTCCATTCCCGATACTTTTAGTGCAGCCTAGTAATCAGCACCTACCATAATATTACGTTTTACGTGTATAATATTGGTATTTATCATTATTCATTTTTATCAGCCCCACAAGATCTCTGCAGAAAATAAATTTCTCATTCATGGTCGGAAAACTATAAATATTACTTCTCATACGTCACGCATTTGCCCTTGAATGGCTCGGAAAAGGGAAAAACCCCCAAACGCTTCACTACTGGTCACAGGTCTCCTCTCATTTCTGGGAGGAATATGAAGAAGTTTGTCTACCATGTTGCTTCAATGCGTATTATCAGAATTCACGTCTCCAAAATTGCGCAACAATGGAGATGCAGGTTTTCTCCCACGATGTTTTTTTTTACGTTCAAAAACTTTGTAAATGAGCACTGTAAGTGCAATTGACAATTCCAAGGGTAGAAATGAGGTCGAACTTGGATTGCCCACCTACAACAATATTTTAAGCTCTTGTCGGAAGGATTAATTATTAAATTGCAGTGACCGAGTAAGATTAAATTCGGAATATAAAGGTTAAATAAAATGATTTGAATATGTTAATGAACGTAATAAATTCCGATATAGGTCTGAAATATAATAAAAATTAAAAAAAATGTATTTTATAAGCTCTACGAAGAGTATGGACTCATAATGGTAATAAAGAACCACTGTATGAGAATTTTGAAAGAAAAATCGATGTCATTTTTAGGTAAAAGCAAGGTCACAAAATTGAAAATTCTACCCTCCCCGGCAAGACTGTGTCAAAAAAAGAAATAATAGACGAAATAAATTTTCGGAATTTTTCTGGCGTAAATGCAAAACTGATACACCTGACTCCCACTTAAGGAATAAGGAATATGAGAAGGCCAAGTTAAGAGTATTTAAATCAATTTAAAATACATATTACTGTAAACGTTTTACTGACGATATGACTACACATCTCGTAATATGGGCAAACTTATCAAGGATCTGCTTCTTATCTTATCTTATCAGTTCATAACGTCCCACAGCTGGGAAAAGGTTTCCCCGACATCTTTCCACCTTTTACGGTTTTGCGATATGAAGGACTAGTCTTCCATGAAGACAGTGAAGTCCAGTTCATAAGTTATAAAATATATATAATAAATTACCAACCGATCTAAAACATCGTATAACTATGTCCAGATTTAGAAATTTAATTTAATTCATATCGTAAGTACCTGTACATAAATAAATAACTCATAAATTTATAGGTTTATTATAAACATTAACAAAAAAAGACCGCAAAATTAAACTTATAACTCTTTCCACTTAACTTTCTCTATTCCTTCACAATTTAACTCTCATAACTTTATTAATTTTTATATATAAAGTGACAGTAGCCTAATGGCAGGGCGCGGACCGCGAACTCAAAAAGGTCGTGGGTTCGAATCCGCCATTCGACTACTGCCGTGAACCACTCGTAACACAAGCAATTTAAGCTTATCACGAGCGGTTAAGGGGAATATTAGTAATGTTTTATTCATATAAAAAAAAAAAAAATAAAAATATAGCATTGTTAATATTCTTTTTAAAAAAGAAAAAAAAAGAAAAAAAGAAATATATTTTTTTGTATCTGAGAAGTTATATTATGTAGTAGATATTTAAATTTGTAATTGTACGAACGTTGAGTCTATTTAGAGAACTTACTGTTTTAAATTTTTACTTGTCTTCAAGTGAATTCTACTGGAATTCATTTAAGAAATAAACTCTTTTACCATAAAAATGTACATTTGTGGCTAATTTCAAAGACTCGTTTAAACGCAAAATAAAAAATGACAGAGATACTAACATTTTGGAAACACATTCAAAACAACACCTGCAAAATTTCCCTGCAGATAAAATACAGTTGTTACGAGAACTGACTAAAATTTAATCGGAAGCTTTTATATATGACACAATTTACTACCACCGTACCGGTTCGAAAACTTTTGCCTGAACAGAGAAATCAATCCATATCTACTGTGTGTTTTTAAGAGAAATAAAGTTTTCAAGTTGATAGTTACCAATTTGGAGCCTCAATTATTTTTCTAACTTTTCAGTCTTACATCATTGAAATTGTAAGATATATACATATTACATATACGCATAACTTTAGGTAGAATCAAGTGTATTTTATACGTAAACTGAAAACAAACGACTTAGCACTGTGTTTATTCATGTTAAAACCACATGACACAGGAAATAAGTTGCACATCACCTTTTCCTTCCTTTAATAACATTCTACTCTTATCACGTACTAGCTAAGGTAATATTCAAGCTTTTCTAGGTTAATTTTATGCGGAAAGTACCTAACATCTTTGCTCTTTCCATTATAGCAGGAACTATAATCAACGAAGAGATCTGAAACAAAATTGGTTGAAAATGCATCTTGTTATGAACTGCCCTCATTTGTGAAGCTCTTCAAATGAAATAAAATGTTATTTTTAATATTTATTCTGTTGAAATTCTTATGCAAATTAAAATTAGCAATATCTTTTATTGCTTATTTTAATTACGAATGTAATTTTATTTGCATTTTTAAATTCAATAACATGATATATATTACAATCAATAAAGATAACGAATACAATCATGAAAAAGGGATTACGTATTTTGAAACAAGAATACGAAAACCATTAACACAATATTGTAGTTCTAGCATAATGTTATGTAAACTCGTATACTTACGCGTATGTTATTTATGTATATATTTTCACTGTTGTGTATTTATGAACAAAGTACTATAACATTTATGCACATAAGCACAAGGTCATTACAAAAGTATATCGGTAACATATTTTACATTTAAAATTCCTGACATTTAAGGTGATACCTCGAAAATTTGGTGGTTTTTCTATTTAACATATTTTTTTTTAAATTGATTAAAACTACTTTTACGGATTTTATCGCGTTTATTTTACTTTTAATTACTGGTGGAGCCACGTGTCTAAGGCTACCGAAGTCTAGTTCCCCGGTCGAACCTTAAACCTATTACGCGAGATATTAATCTAAGTGGACTGTATCTACTAATGCTTCTACACTTATATATGGCAACTATAGCGCGCGGTACAATGCACTCGCTCTTCCCTAAAAAACGAACTATTATTTACCAAATCGATGAAAGGAATCCTGCTTGATTAGGAAAACACAAAATTGGAGCGGGTTAAAACAATTATATCAAGCAGGTTATAATATTGGATATTGACTCACCGGGATGTTTCTTCTTTTCGGTCGAGCACTATAGCTGTGACTTCTGGAACCTCTTCTGGACAGACACTCTGGAGAGGGACGGTGCGCGACTATATCTCACACGAGGTGAGGCGGGTTTCCTGGAGCTCGATTGCTTCCAGGCTAAAGCGGTTTCTACTAGTGATGTGGTTCTAACGACGAGCACGGCGGGAAGAGAGCTGCGCGTCGGTCGCGCGTGTCTTATATGTCCTCGGTTCCGATGATTACGTGACATTCTAGAATCATCTTCTTTCCCCTCCCACCCCACCACCTCGATCTGTCGATAGGAGGGTATGAATGATATCGTTTTGGAATGGGATAACCGATTTGGCAGCCTACCGTCAAATTAAATAAATACGAATGGTTTTCCGCGCAACCATCTCCCCCCGCTCTTGAAGGATTTCCTTCAAAAAATAACTAAAACAACTAGAGCTAAGATCAACTAACTAACGCTAAGATTACCTAAATTCGACTACAATTTTTAATCTAGAAAGCTAATTTAAATTATGGAAGAGGCAAGGGGCACAAACATTAACAACACAAGAAACATTATACTTTTTTAAGTTTTATAGATTACAAACCAAAATTTTGGTATGTGATTTTTAACTATATGACCTTGGATTTCGTAAAAGGAAAACACGATATCATGTAATTTTCTCGATAGAAAAAAATTGCAAATTAGGCTCTAATTATTAACATTTCTCTATGACACCACAATATTCTTACGAATAATTTCATGGAATTTTTAAGGCATAGTAAATAATCATATCTAAGTTCTGATAAACCATTTTTTTAATCCATAACAAAGTTTTGTTAAAATAAATAAAAATGTTGTTTGGCGCTTACTTAGTTATTTTCCGAGCGTGTGCTCGGTATAGCTATCTCATAATTTGCGTACTATGAAGTCATTGCATCACTTTCATTTTGACACTCCCGCAGTCGTCCGTTAGCTTCACATAATAATAATATAATAAGCAAAACTTCGATTTATTTTCAAGGTATCCTCTTAAACTCAATAAGAATTTAAACAAGTCTGTTACTGCAATCTTAAAAATGATAATAATGATTCCGCCAAAGATAAAAAATACTTCTTAATTCTCATCACATCGTCCTCATTGGCAACGATATTACGAGCAAACGATGCGATTTCGTCGCACGACTCGATTAAACACACACATTTCTTTAGAGTGACCTCATTGAAGCTTAAAAGTGATCGCGTGAGCTCAAGAAATGCTGAATAAAGATCGTATGACCGTGCAATCAAATCTCTTTTAAGTGTACTAATTGGTCACGTGCCATCGCGCAAGAAGCCGTGGTAGCTCAGATGGTTAGCGCTCGCTGTAAATTTCACAGTACGCTAGCAACCCAGGTTCGATTCCACCGGCAACAATGAAATTGATAATTACAATTTTAAGTGCTGATTTACCACGTTCTCGGCGGTGAAGGAAAACATCGTGAGGAAACCTGCATGTCAGAGAAATAAAAATAAAATATTTCGAGGACATGTGAAGTTCGCCAACACGCATTGGGGCAGCGCAGCGGACACTTCCTTGTCCTAAAACCCTTTCAGAAATGAGAGGAGGCCTGTGCCCAGCAGTGGGACGTATATAGACTGTAACTTTACTTTACTTTTTACATTGCGCAAGGGAACCGACGAGTCGAGTTAGAGGCGATTAGAGATCTCAGAGACCTAAGATATTAAAGAAACTGTGCATCTCAATAAACAGCCATTGTTGTAATGGCGCCGTTGCCGTGACGGCGTGGCGGCATCGCACGAGAAGCGGAACAATGAAATACGATCGTACGATTAAACGATGCGATTTCATCGCATCGTTTAATCGTACGATCGATAGGCAATTAGGACAACGCCTTAGGTTACGTTGATGACGTTTTTTCATCTTAAACAAAAATAAAGGCGAGTTAAATAAGTAGTTTGAATGTAAAATTGTAATGAATGTTACATTACAATTCATATTATTGAATCGACATGCACGGGCATCGCCTGGATAGAATATATTAATGTGGCGTTATTTTTAACCGACTTCAAAAAGGAGGAGGTTATCAAATCGACTGTATGTTTTTATGTGTGTTAACTAAGAACTTTTCTCTAAGTGAACCGATTTTGATGTTTTTTTTATTTGAAAGTTGTTAATTCACGTGTGGGCTCATATACATTAGATCAAGATCTGGCCAGTGGTTTTTGAGCTATCCTTTATAAATCGTATTTAATTGACTTCGAATACATTTTATTTATATTGCAGTCGGTTTTACAAAATTTTTAAATTTACTACTTGTTTTAAAAAAAGCAAAGACTTTTGTTTTATTAACTTTTTGTTTTATTTCAAAAAAGTCCTGAATTTTTCGGACAAAATAAACCCTAGATCCCTCCTGGCATTGCTCTCGATCTGCTTGTAAAGTGTTATCACAATTGATTCTGCCAAAGATAACCCCGGATACAGTTTAGACAGAGAGACTAAACTTTTAAAAATGGTAATTATGTCTCAGTTGCATAAGTAACTGCCTGAGCTTAAAACAAAATTATTTGAATATAACAGACAAACACTTCAATTCAATTTATATGCATATGTATAGATAAACAATACTTTTCATATTTTGAAAACGTTACTAGATACAAGGATTTTGCCCTGTATCGTGGATACAGTTTACATATATAATTTCACAAGGACAACATACACACCAAGAAAAATTATTTGAATGATACATAAATACTTCTTACGTGCGGGATTAAAACTCGCGGCCCTCAACACTGCAACTCATTTCTAAGCCACTGCGCCACGGAGCCGTCAAACATGAAAAATTTGAATGAATTTTGTATAATGAACTCTCTTGTACTTCATCATCATCATCATCATCACAGCCCTTCACAAGTCCACTGCTGAACATAGGCCTCCCCCAAGTAATGCCACAAAGCACGGTCCTGAGCCACCTGCATCCATCGACTTCCTGCATATCTTACCAGGTCGTCACTCCATCTAGTGGGGGGTCGCCCTACACTACGCCTACCGGTACGAGGCTGCCACTCGAGAACCTTTCTTCCCCATCGGTTATCGGTTCTTCGAGCTATATGGCCGGCCCATTGCCACTTCAGCTTACTAATCCGTTGGGCTATGTCGGTCACTCTGGTTTTACTGCGGATATCCTCATTTCTGAGTCTATCACGCAGAGAAACTCCGAGCATAGCCCTCTCCATAGCTCGCTGAGCGACCTTGAGCGTCCTCATACGGCCAGCAGTGAAGGACCACGTCTCTGATCCGTAAGTCATCACTGGCAACACGCACTGGTTGTACACTTTAGTTTTCAGAGATTGAGGTATACCTGACGAGAAGATATGTCGTAATTTCCCGAACGCTGCCCAGCCGAGTTGAATCCGTCGATTGACCTCTCGGTCGAAGTTGGACTTACCTAGTCGGAATATTTGTCCCAGGTAAACGTACTCGTCAACAACTTCGAGCATAGTGCTCCCAACAACTACCGGCATAGGTGTGACATGGACATTAAACATAATCTTTGTTTTGTCCATGTTCATCTTAAGACCTATCCGTTGGGAGGCACTATTGAGGTCATTGAGCATAGTACTTAAGTCCTCCAGCGATTCTGCCATAAGGACTATATCGTCGGCAAATCGAAGGTGAGTGATGTACTCGCCATTGATGTTAATACCGTATCCTTTCCAGTCCAGTAGCTTGAAAACGTCTTCCAAAGCAGCGGTGAAGAGTTTCGGGGATATAACGTCACCCTGTCTTACACCTCTCTGCAGTTGGATAGGTTTAGAGCTCTGGTTCTGTACTCGGATAGCCATCGTAGCCCTACTGTACAAACACTTCAGCACTTCGATATACCGACAGTCAACTTGGCACCGCTGAAGGGACTGCAGCACCGCCCAAATTTCGACGGAATCAAAGGCTTTCTCATAGTCCACATACGCCAGGCAAAGTGGCAAATTGTACTCTTCAGTCTTCTGTACAATCTGCCGCAGGGTATGTATGTGGTCTATGGTACTGAAGCCTTTTCGGAAACCGGCTTGTTCGGGAGGCTGGAAGTCGTCGAGTCTGCGTGCGAGACGATTCGTAATGACTCTCGAAAACAGCACGTAGACGCGGCTCAGAAGGGAAATCGGTCTGTAGTTCTTCAAGAGAGCGTTGTCGCCTTTCTTAAAGAACAAGACCACCGCACTTCTGCTCCACGCCTCTGGAGTAGTGCCACCATGGAGGACGGAATTGAAGAGCTTCTGAAGGACTTCAAGTACCGGTGTTCCACCCGCTTTCAGAAGCTCCGCTGTAATTCCATCCTCGCCTGGGGCCCTGCCGTTTTTAAGGTGCTGGAGAGCCATTCTAATCTCGCTTAGACTGACGTCCGGGATATCATCGGAATAGTGTCGGATAAGACTTGCTCTTGGATCGTTACTCACACTTGCGTGTGGCTCCAACGATGATGTGTACAGCTGCCCATAGAACCTCTCAATCTCACTCAAAATCTCAGGTGTCCCGGAAACGATGCTGCCACACTCAGTCTTCAGCCTTGACAGTTGGCTCTTTCTGGCAGACAGATCTCTGGCAAAGACTTTGGAGCCCTGATTCCGCTCGATCGCTTCTTTAATACGAGCAGTATTAAAGTTGCGTAAGTCTCGCCGCATGCATTTGGAGATCTGTCTGTTCAGTTGCCTGTATGCTGTCAAATCTGTTGACGATTGCAGCCTCATCTCCCGTCTAACAGCCATGAGATTAAGAGTGTGATCGGAGAGTTTTTGTGTTCTTCTGCGGCGGGTCTTGCAGAACTTAGCTCCGACCGCATGGACAGTTTCCACGAGCTTGTCATTCATATCGTCCACTGCATTGCAATCTTGTAGGCACTGAAAGCGGTTGTGTAACTCGAGCTGAAAGTTTTCGGGATTTTGGATTAGAGCACGAGGGGGGACGGAGCGTTGACTTCATTAGACGAGACCTCTCCAACTTAACGTTTAGGTTCAGTGTGCCTCTAACCATTCGGTGATCGCTGCCAGTTTTCACCCTTGCGATCACTGAGACATCACTGAACAGTTGGCGTCTGGTCGTCATAATGAAGTCAATCTCATTTTTTGTCGAACCGTCGGGGCTCGACCAGGTCCACTTCCTGTGGGGCCGCTTCTGGAAGAAAGAGTTCATCATAAAGAGTCCCTCTTTCTCCATAAAGTCGGCCAGCTGCTGGCCCCTTCGGTTCCGTTGCCCTACTCCAAATTTCCCTAACTTCAGCTCACCGTTTTCTCTTGTGCCTAGTTTTGCGTTGAAGTCTCCCATCAACACCGTGTAGTGGGTTTTGGAGGAATGTATGGCTTTGGAAATATCCTCATACATTTCCTCCACCTCCTCGTCGGAATGTGCCGACGTTGGTGCGTAAACCTGTATGACCTTCAGCGAATACCGTTTGGTGATTCTGAGTATCAGGTACGCGACCCTCGTCGACACACTCTCAATCTGTACAACGTTGTTGACGAGAGAATTGTGGACGATAAATCCGACACCTCCTTGGGACAGATGGTCGCCCTCCTTCACTTCCCTCTTGTACTTCAATCGGACTTAACTTTTCTTTAGAACAGAGTTTATTCGCTATAATATATAATATAGATAAGTTAATAATTTGAATAGAAATGATTACTCCTACTGATTTATACTGATTTATTTAGCTACCACAAACATTGCTCAATAACAAATTTTCAAAGTTTTAATAATAATAATCATCATCATCATAAACGCACTGCTGAACACAGCCCCCCTCCCCCAAAGAAACTGCATCCATCAACTTCTTGATTGTTTAACGGGTTGTCACTCCATTTAGTGGGGGCCGGTCCCACACTTCGTTTACCGGTATGAGGCTGGCACTCGAAAACCTTTTGTCGGTTCTTCCAGTTATACGTGGTGGGCCCATTTGACCACATCTCAGCTTTTTATCTCATCTTTGGCAAAACACACCAGTTGTACACTTTTTTTAAAAGTTTTAGCGAAACATGACGAAAAGATTTTTCATCTCCCGAGCATTGCTCAGCTTAGATGGATCATTCGATTGATAAACATATAGAGTACTACTTATTCTACTGTTCTACTGTTTCTAACAACATCCAGCATAGGTGTGACATGTGTGGTGATACATAATCCATGTTCATGTTAAGACCTGTCATGTGTACACTATTGAGGTTATTGCGCATAGTGCTGGGGTCCACCAGTGTCTCCTTTATAATCACTTTAGCTGTCGGAAAATCGTGAGTAATGCAGTCGCAATCGATGTTGGTATCCTATCCCTTCCATGTATTTCCGCATCTAAAATACTAGAGTATATAGAAATGTTTTAAAATACAGCCGTGAAGGTTTTCTTCAACGTACAACTCAACAGTTGCATAGGTTTTCTACTCTGATTCTGTACTCTTACGTATCCTTAATGTACAAATACTTTAGCCCTTAGATATAGCACGAGTTAACCTGACACCGCTAAAGGGACACAAGCATCGGCCTAGTAACGATGAAATTAGAGGCTTTCTCATTGTCCACGCACACAACATAAAGTGTCAGTCTACCCTTCGGTCTTCTGACATTATGTTGAAGGGTATGCGAAATGTGCCCTATGGTGATATTATGTATAAAGCATTTTCGGAACCGGCTTGTACGGGAGTTTAAAAGTGGCCAAATCTGCGTGTGTTTGATAACCGGTGTTCAATTTTTATAGCATGTTAATATAAATTCAAAATTATTAAAATCAAAATAACAATAGTAAATGCGAAATCACACATTTTTTTTAGATAAAACATTACCGAGTTTCGTAATTGTCGGAACCGATCCTACCTACTTTGGTTATTGAAAACAGACATAAATTGTCGAAAGTCTAGATTACTTGCATGGATAAACTCAAAACATACATAATATTATATACGTAACCCACAGTATACTAGTACACGTCGAGTTTTATATAATTAATATTTCTGATGAAACCGTCTGCTGTCACGTCAATAGCGTAATAACTAAATTCCATTTCAAAAAGAACTATGCGCAAGCCTTCACATATACAACAAAGAACTTAATGCAATAGCTGTAGATTCCTACGTGATCTTCAACAATTCAAAAATTCAACTTACATCCATCGATATACTTAGAATAAATATTACCTTAGCAGGTAGAAATATATTAGAATAGAACATTTTTTTATTCAATAATTCAATATATAAAAGTAGATTACATATAAGATTCGGAAAATAAAATAAACCTCTGCCTTGAAAAAGTCAGCAAAAAATCTTTCGGGACTTTTATTTAAAGAATGTTTACATAGTTACCCTTCGGCAAGTTGTACAAAAGACCGCAGAGTTCAATTTGCCACTTTGTGATACGTATATGGACTATAGAAATGTCCTCGATTTCGAAACGAGGTTTAAAATCAAAGTTTATTAGCCAGCCATAATCACAACATTCTCACTAAATCTTAACAATAGCCGTTTAATGTGAATGTAACTTCCTTCACTCCGTCATCGGCTGCGGTACTTGAAATCAATCATGAGCGAGGAGTTCATACGCCAATCCTGTCCGACTCAAATACCAATCACTCAATCATTATATTAAACCCTGTGGTGTGAGAGTAACTTTCTTCACAGACACACCATCATCGTCTGCGATGTTTCGAGCCATTCTGGGAGGCGAGTTCGTACGCCAGTCCTGCCCGTTTATGTCTGGCAAGTTCTTATGTCGGTCATCATTCAACACGCTACTTTGGCTTAGTTTCGTAATCGTATTTTAATTATGCCTAACATGTAGCTAAACTAAAATTTAATAAGTGTTCTACTTTTTGTTCAATTTATACATAATTATATATTATGTACATTCACTAACTTTTGAATCAGCGAATTCAGTTAAGACATGAATATACAACTTTATTACACATTTGATAGTTATCAATCGATTCATAGCAGTAATATTTAGTTTCAATTAGTTTTCATTATAATTACTGTAGTTTTACTATCACTATCTTCACTGGAAGAGCAAGCAGAGACGTTGAAAGTCAACCATGGGAATATTTTGTCAATGGTAATAATCGCTATAAATATATTTTCTTGTCAAAGCAATTGGTGAGGGAGAAAGGTTCTCGAGTAGCAGCCGCGTACCTGTGAGCAAAGTGCTCTCCATTAAGTAGGGCGATTTTTGGTTAGACACGCAGAGGAAGTCGATGGATGCAGTACTGTGTTTTGTGGCATTTCTTGAGGGAGGCCTATGTTTAGCAGAACTTGTAAAATGGTAAAGAGCTGTATCTAGCTGCAATCGTGTAAAAATTGATCTAGAAAAACATATGTAATGTTTTTAATAAATAATAAAATATATATGTATTAATACATTTTGCCGTTGTGACTCGGCCGCGAGTTATATAAAATGAGGTCGAGCACGTTCACACAATTCTGTTTTATGAGAGGCACCTCATTACATTTAAAATTCGAAATAGGAAAATCTTGTTTCTAATGTCCGTTTTTCAGTTATGTTGTAATTTAAATAACTGTAGTGGGTACTCCGCCAAAATAGATATTTTTTTTTAAATTTTCAATCCCGCAAGGTCATACTTTAAAAGGCTGAGCTTTTCCTCGTTTTTATTATAATAATTGGACAAATTTTAAACGATGATCTCTAATTGACATCTTAATAAAGGTTTATTCTATATATTGCTCAACGATACCTTTATAATTGATTAGACGAATAATAAAAAAACTCGTGTCCTTTACCGTTAAACTTTCGTTTCGGTTCAAATCTGCGGAATGGCCAAGAAAACGAGTCCTATTTGTTCAACAAAAATAGATGTAGGTATATGTTATGGACCAAGTGAATAGTTGGCTATTAATCATTATGCACAGGCAATATAAATAATACCCAATAGACCACAATGTGATATATAATGAAGGTTACTTCAGTATTTATAACATAGCCCGATTAGACTTGTGATAATTCGTATTGCCCGGGCATTTTTTTATAGGATAGGATGACAAACGAGCACACAATCCATCTGATGCTAAGTGGTTGCTGTGGCTCATACACATCTACATCTATCCTCGATTACGAATCAAAATGCAGAATCAAATGTCATCCGTGAGGACTGCCGTGGAATGAGGACTGAGGACTGAGGTGGAATGCCTCGTTTCCAGTAAAAAAGTTATCCGGTTCTCTACACTAACCATACGAAACACAGCAGCATTAAGATACTATTTGAAGCTGGTATTCTGTGAGAGGTCCTTCCGAGGTCGAGCCGACCCATTCGTGCTACAACTATACTACTAATATAACTGCAGCATTGCTCTACCACGTAAATATAGCCCTAATTAATCACTTGATTCATAAAATATACAATAATATGTGTCTATGGAAAACCGTGTCTGTGATACTTCATAATAATAATAAATTGGTTGTAGTCGTATTTTCTCTTCTCAATCAAGCAAAGATGTTAAATAATTTAACTTTTTTCGGCACCTATTCTCGCTTGTAATATTACTACCCTGGACACCAGTGATATATATTAGGTGGTAATTAATATCACTGGTATCCGTTTCTGCTTGTTTAAGTGTTGATGTATTTGGGCTCCTGTAGTTAACATCATATACATACAAGTACTGATATTCTAGTGTATTCAATTAAAGTAAAACAAATAAAGGTTTCTAAACATTTTATTTGTTTGTTTATATTAATAACAAACATTATTACCACGTTTTTATTATGTCACTTTCTTGTTTGCTGACGTTCCGAGTGGAATTAATAAAATGATTTTAAACTTCCTGATAAGCTGGAAACTTGAAATTTTATATGTAGCTAAAATTCAGATGATAATACAAGAATATAAATAACTTGATAAATAAATAAAAAATTTACTCGTTTTAATATTTTATATTAATTCATATTATTATTGATTGTGTTTATATATACTTATCTTTATTATATACTTAATTTCATGAAAAAATATTATTTACGCACAAAAATTAACTTATTCAATGAATATCAACCCTGCTTAAATATTGCCGTGTTTTTTTTAAAGATTAAATTATTTCTTTTTTCTTTAGGTCTACGATGCTTTGTTTGGGCTCACGGGTGTTGTTATACGAAGAAAATACCTCCCTGACTCCTTTTAGTAGCTCAAAATCTCCCATAAAACATTCCTTATTCCTTGTTCCTCTATAATAATCAATAGAATCTAAAAAACATTCCACAGAATCGAAATACGTGTAAAGCTTTAGGCGCCTTACAATCTCTACAAGAACGATTTCAAAGTAGCAAAGTCGTAGTGAGTTTTGTGAACGCGCGTGAACCTCTTCGGAGGGCGCGAGGGGCCGGCGCGATGCGGTCTCGCCAGGGATGTACGTAATATATCCTGCAGAAGAAGTAGTTTCCCTTACGTACAGCTCGTACTCGCTGCCGCGGCCCAGGCAGCGGCCTACGCTTGACGTATTATTCGGGCCGCCGCCGCACGCGTCGACTAGCGCGAACTCCCAGCCCTCGACCCCCGCCCCGCCCCGGGCTGTGTGCTTCCCCAAAACGGCGCCCCCAGAGCCCGCGGAGCGCGCGCCGGCCTCGCCGACGCCGTCGCTCGAGCGGCCGGCAAAGCTGCGCGAGCGCACCAAAGCAAAACTGCTCAAAAAGCTGGGTCGCCATGATGATAATGAATTTGGTAAAATCATCAGGACCCCTGCACCGGATGAGTTCGAACTACCCGCTCCACTACCGACCCCAGCGTTCTCGAGGAAAAACATTTTTGACAGGGACTTCGACGCTCTTTTTGAAGTAGCAAATACGCCGCAG
Organism: Parnassius apollo; assembly: GCA_907164705.1. Lineage (NCBI taxonomy): Eukaryota > Metazoa > Arthropoda > Insecta > Lepidoptera > Papilionidae > Parnassius > Parnassius apollo. The sequence goes on from CAJQZP010001342.1 coordinate 8,506,419, forward strand.
TTCGGTGCAAATATTCGTGTTACGACTCCAGAACCAGACCACCATTCAGATGCATCGGGAGCGCAGTTTCCTTCGCCTGCGACCTCGTCCCTTAGTTTGCTCCCACCACGGCCGCACTCCGAACCAGCGATTAATCCTTCCCCTGTGCCATCTATCCGCACATCCACGCCTTCGACACCAACACAGCGATCATCGTTTGAAGGTTTTTAAACAATCGTGTGGATTTGAATTTGATTGCGTGAACTAACACAGTTTTATGTGGTGTTATTTGATTTAACTGACTGCTTATTTAATACTAATTGGGGGATCTTTAATTAACCTGAGATGTCCGTTGGTTTATTTAGTTGTTAGAAGATGACTTTTTAATCACATAAATATTTACCATCTGATTGTTTTATTTCAACAGGTTCTAGTTCGAAGCCGAAGAAAAGAAGTTTCTTTCGTAAATTCAGTTCATCAAAGGAGCCAACACCGCCTAAAACAGTTACAATGCAGCAACCACCAGTCGAGATGGCTCTTCGTGAGTTAACTCATCCAGCTCACAATGAACAGTTGAAGAATCAACAGCAAGTCACGTTCAAGTTAGTAAAAACAGGTAAGACTTTTGATTTATTTACTCGTATAAGTAGAAAGTCCGTCGAAAAGCTATGATTTTTTTATTGACGATGTGAAGGGAAAATTATATACACTGCTTTCTATACAATGCTTTAAAATGAAAGTTTATTAAAAAAATTGAATCATTTTGACTAAAATAAAATTTAAATGCTGAATATTTTAATTAACTTGAGATCGAGACCGAGATAAAAACAATGTAAGATTTCAATATGGTGTTAATAATTTTATTGATATAGATATTTTAATTGCGATGAATGAAATATATTAATTACTTCGAGGTAGGGAAATAAAATATGTTATATTTTTCAAGTCTACTACCGTTCCGAGCTTTCTCTGAATGGAGAATAAAAGGCAAACTCCTCAGGCAGGTATCCTTTTTAAGTTATTTCTATAGTTAGTATTACAATAACATAATACAACTAATAGAAAACAAAACAATGACTGACCAATCGGTAACTGAAGCATTTTCTACGAAGCACTCAAAAAACATGGCTAAAAATTGGATTTTTATTTATTTTTCGCTTTATATATATATATATATATATATATATATATATATATATATATATATATATATATATATATATATATATATATTATTCGATGCATAACGAAACTGAGCAGACTAGCCTCCACAAACCGCCTCCAAAATTAACACATTCACTGTCGAGTAGCCATCATATGGGTATTTCTATTGTCTTACTATTGTTTAATTTTAATGTATCTGCGAACCGGACAGTATAAGTGTTAAGACATAAAGATATTTAACACTTGCGTCAAAAATATAGACATACAATATTGTACATATTTATGTTAAATATAACATACGGAGACTCGTTATCTGCACAGGTCAGGATTATAGTTATAGTGTACGAGCGTTGCGCAAGCACAGGTGCACTCTCTATTCCCTCACTCTCATTCCGACGGGACGGTGAACTGACACGACCGGAGAGCTGACTAAACTGACTTTACTGAACTACTACGGCTTTACATGCTTTCCGAGGGGGTGAACCACCGCCAACTTCCTGAATCCGGACTAATACTGAGAATTTCTTTTTCGAAAAAGTCAAAAACCGATTTTGACCCGACCCGGAATTCGAATCTACTAGAGATACGATGCTGTCATAATAAAATATTTATTATAAATACCATCTAGAAAATTCGTGAGTAAATCAACTAAATGATTTCTTAACAGGCGATCTATTGCGTGTTAATTTCAGCACGGTAAGCTAAACGAGCGTATGGAATGAAGTACAAAATTAATAGCCAAATTAAGTTCTAGATTGCTTAATAAAAATTTTTGTGTGTGAATAATTTCAGGCGAGAGAGTTTATAGTTATTTGAAAAAATAATTAAATAAATTATTTAAAAAAGTAAGTATCATTTTTCATTACAAGTATTTATAGAATAAGGGTGACAAATGAGCACACAGTCCACGTTATGGTAAGTGGATACCGTGACTCATAGACGTCTACATCTATTCTTGATTTAAAAAAAATGCAGATGTCACCCTTGAGGACTACGGTGGAATGCCTCGATTCCATTAAAAAGGATATCCGGTTCCATACACTCACCATACAAAACACACCAGCTTTATGCTGCCATTTTGCGCTGATATTCTGAGATAGCGTGGTCTTCTCCCGGTCGAGCCGAACAACTCGTGCTGCTACTATAGTATAGTTGCATAATGGCTCTACCACGGTAGTATAGTGACGGGTAACTGTAACTGCGATTAACTGCTAGTTTCCTCTACTCCTTTTCTACCGAGGAGTCTGTCTGAGTAAGTTCTACTCTTACCTATTTCCATCTGTGAGGCATTCCATCTTTTTTTCTTTTTTTTAACGTTACCTCCACACTAGGATTTTCTCCTGTATCGTGGGGTCGGTTTACAAACATAAATATCACAAAGACAAACATCCAGACCCGGAACAATTACTTGCAGGCCATACAAATACTTGTTCTGTGCGGGATTCGAACCCGCGGCCCTTAGCGCTGTAACTCATTGCTAAGTCACTGCGCCACAAAGCCGTCTTAGTCCTCAGGTGTGACGACGCCTCTGTAGCCTTCTTTGTACAGTTCGCTGCAGGAGTCTATAGATTGCAGTAGCCGCTTACCATCAGGTGGACTATAATTTCGTTTATCATTTCGATTTTATATAAAAATAGAATATAAGCAACTTAATAATACCTTGAGCAAAATAATCTTTTAACCATTTCTTTAGCTTGTATGCAAGCGGATACTGGATTGTTAGGCCTAATCAAGTAGACTGTAAGGACTTTTTAATAATAATAATAACTTATTTGACTCTCAATTGACAGGTTACACTAAATTACAAAATTACATTTAAAAATAGTTAGCGTTAACGGCCATTCTATATATACTATATATATAAAAAAATAAAAAATATATATATAAAATTGCCGTTAACGCAACTATTACACCCAGTACAATACAAATACTGTAAAAATTGACAGATTATTTCGCTATATAATACACAAACATTAAAAAGACTGTAAGGAATTATAGTTTGATTCTAAAACCCTTTGTATTAAAACTTCCGTCAACATATTTTAATTCGTATTAACACTGCTTTACCACAAGCATCTTATGAGCGTAATTTCGTATTTTAAAGTAACTTATTTATTTTTAATGTTTATATTATAAACAAAAAATGTTAATATATTAACAATGCACAAAAACTTTTTAAAATTAATTATCAGGTTTTACTTATCTATATAATTAATTAAAAAATCTAAATTAATTGTATAAATTACTATATCATTAGAAATATTGTAAATTATGTATAATTAATTAATAATTTGTTCTGATAAATAATTTCAATAATTATTAATCAGAACAAAGTCCATTGATGCAGTCAATAAATATAATCCCGTTGCCAATCACGCTATTGCACGCATCCTGTTTGAACGACTTAATTGAAATCTGACCGCAAAACCACAACACATCAGAAATTACGATTTTGCAAAATGTAACGACGATATATTCAATTTTCATGCTTTGAAAGTTATACATATAATCGTATGTACTGTTTAAAATATAAGATATCGTCTTAAAAAGTGTTAGTTATGTGTTCCAATATATATTTACTTGATAATATTACTAGTAGTCGCCTAGTGGTCAACATTCGACCTCAATTCACAAAATTTTTGGGTTCGTATATTTAGCAAGCTGTATTTGCACTTTCAACTGCATACACACATCGCGACAGCCGATGGGGACAAAAAGTTCTCGAGAGCATCGTACCGTTAAACGAAGGTACGGCGGGCCCCAAATGGATTAGCTTGACGACTTGATGATACATGCAGTAAATCAATGGGTGCAGATGCAAGTTCAGCAGTCAACGATATTAAAAAGAAAAAATAAGCAAAGCGGTCTAGTTGCGACCCGAAAGGTCCACACGACTAACTTCCCAGTAGAAAGAATAAAAAAATATCATATGTTTTATACAAGTTTTCATTCGGCATAAAAAATGACTTGACCAATTTTGCTCAAAAATGAGATCTAAGTTACATAATTATTAATTATGCGTTAAATGAAACTGGTCCCATGTCTATAACACTCTTTGTTCTCGAGATACACGAGGCGAAAATTGAATCCGAACATACATACATACGTACATGTGTACACACGGACATCCTCTTAAAAACCATACTATTCGACTCTAAAGACCTTGAAACGTGGAGATATGTTAAAATTTACAATTTGCAAAATCGGACCCATTATAGTAACTTCCCACTGGGAAGTTAATAAAGTACCTATTAGCGCCGTAAGAAAATAAAATACATCATCCCATTTCGTCCCATAGTTGTCATAATACGGGGTGATTTTGCAATAACCGGCAAAATTTGCAGAGAAGGTTTATAAGTAATATAGGCAAAAGGTGAAGAAAAATTAATAAAAAAGATCTCAAACATTCAGTTTTTTATCTTTTAAATTCAAAATTTATGGTAACCCACGGTAACTGATTATACTGCGCACGCAAAAATGTGTGATAACGCTACGATATAATTTTACTATGCACGCACACATTCGTAAGGGTCGTTCGGTAGGCAAAAGCGTTGTCGTCCGTAAATCACATACAATTTGAGGTAATTTCAAACAAAAGTAGAAAAAATAAACCCATAAGAATATTTAAAAAGAATCTTGCTTCTTTACTATTGGAGAGGTGCTATTACTCAATATCGGACTTTTTAAATGATACCCATACTTAAATAAAGTTAAGTTAATTAATTGTTTGTATTATGCTATTTGTTTAATAATACAATACTTTGAATTATGATAATGTAATAACTATTCATACTCATAATTATCATATTAAATCTATTTATAATTAATTACTAGTGTTGTTAAGAAATAAATTTTAATTTAATATTTGCATGCCAAAATGGTAGAATGTACGGATCTTTTAGGTACTCAAAACAACTACTAAAACTAAACATCTTATTGTAAATACCTACATTCAAGGCAAATAAATAATAATTATTATTATTATTAAGCCTTATTTGCTCGTTTTTTCAAAAACTGCAATAACGGTATATCATTATTATTTATAAATTTGAACTTAAATTTAGCTACTCTTTGAAAAATAACCCTGTATATTAACCATATCGTTTTCTTCATATATAAAATACAAAGACCGGCGATGAACAGCAGCTTCAAAGGTTCATGACGATTGCGGCAAATCCTTCGTAGAAGAGACTTACATCCAGCAGTGGACATTTATTAACCGATAAAAGAAAAAGAAAAAGAACAAAAAATATTTTCCTCAATGAAATATACATATTATACATATGTAAAAAATACATTGAATAACAATTTTTATACGTGATAGAGCCATACTGCTATATTAGTAGTATTGCTGTAGCACGAATGGATCGGCTGAACCGGGAAAGAACCACGCTCTCATAGAATATCAGCGTAAAATAGCAGCCATATCTGCTGTGGTTCATATGATGAGCGTATAGAAACGGTGAGTGTAGGGAAACGGAGACCCTTTTGCACTGGAAAGGATGCATTCCATCCTAGTTCTCACGGGTGTCAACGTATCTGCATTTTGATTCGTAATCGAGGATAAACGTTGATATTTATAGGCTCCAGCAACTTACAAACAACAACAATACAACTACTACTACAACTAACAAATTATCAGGTGGACTTTGTGCTCCTTCGTCACTCGTATCTTATAAAAAAATGTCACATATAAATATGGTTTGAAATTATTAAGAAAAACACTTTTTACATTGATTAAAAAAATTTGGTCTATCTTAGGATCACCCGAAAGTGCAGCCAAATATTCTATTGAAACGCCAAAAACACCCCGAATATCATGTAAATAAAGTGATAGATTCTTGCGAATGTAAGCCCCAACGAATGTAAATTGATTCAAAGCATTTTTTATCGGAAAAAGATTTTAAAAAATATAACAGTTTTATACAGAGTTATCGTGTACTGTCGTTGTAAGTATATCGACTTCCCTGTATAGTCCAGTGTGTGTCGAAGAGGAAAACTGAAATACTATAATCAAACAAATCTAAGAAAAACCTTTTGACGTTTCACATTAATCATTTCGCAATAACTTTGCACAAGCGTACTCACACGATTTAAAATAACCTTTTACGTAAATCCGAAGAATTATGAAGCTATCTATATTTCATTACAACGTGTATAGTTTTTTAACACTAATTTAAATTCGAATCTTTCAAAAAAAAATCAAAATATTAAAAAAAATAACCAATATCAAATTTTGTACTTGACGTCGTTTCAATGATATGTCGCTGTGTACCTTACCGTAGTGTTTGAATGATTAAAATTCATTGTTATGCGAATAATCGGCAAAAATATTCAAATAATCGGTAAAAATATTAAAATAATCGAATCATTAATATTTTTAATTAAATTTTTATTTTTAAAATTTCTTAAATTGCATGAATCATGAATAAAACCAGTTTTTTTATTTAGTCAACGTAAATTTGTGTAGGCAAAAAACTCATGTAAAAGGCCGCGTTTAAAAAACGACTACGTAATTCCAATCTCCCGCCATTTTACTGAGCATACTGTGCTTAATTTTGTGATTTTGTGTTTGTCTTCTTATTTTGTTTCTCGGATTTAACTTTTTGAACTGTTTCTTCTATATTCGTTGAAGCATGTGCTCATGTTACAAAGGATTGGACAAAAGTGGTAGAAAAAACAAAAAAAAAATTGATTATGGATGACTTTGAAAAAGATATTAATTTTGAATGCATTATTGAAAATCAAATAATAATAAATCTAAACAACGACAGTTCAACTAGTTGTACTGAAAGTGATTGAATAAATTTATTTTTAATCTAGTTTCAATCTTAAATGTTTATAACTTTATCTCCAGAAATAAGCAGTAATAACATACACGAAGAAACTGATAAATCTTGTGTTTTAAATTATTCGTTTTTGATTTATTTTGGTATTATTCAAACCAAACTGTAAATGATTACCAACTCTAAATAGTTGATATCGATTTTTTCAAGAATCGAATATTGTACGTTCCCATTTTTTGGTTGGCATGCTTGGTGCAATAAGTCTGACAGCTGTCAAAATGTATTTCTTAGATTTGGTTGACTATAGATGGACTGAAACAGCATCTTTCTGATTACAACTCAATATAACAAAAAACTGCGGTTGCCAACGTGCCTTACAATCATGGCAAATATGGCAAAATCCCCTCTACACGGCGTAACACATTATGATGAAGGGCTATGTTTGGCAGTGGACTTTTATAGGCTGTAATGGATATGAGGGGTGACAGGGTTATTCTTAATGGCAGAAATCACAGAACAATATATTTTTAAAAACAATACAAAATTTAATAAAAATAAGTCATTTATTTAAAACCTCTCCACCGGGTAAACGAATATAGCTACAACACCGCGGCGGTAACCACAGCATAACATACGTCCCTTTTCTACGCTGTTCGGTATATTCATTGAGTTTACATACTAAATACGAGTAAAATGTTTATTTTCATTTCAATTGGAGCATGTTTGATCGTTCATTAGAAAAATAAACATAAAAGTATAATTTGAACGAAAAATCGCAGTACACAACTTCTTGGTATCCTAGGTAGAATTCTAAGGAAAAAAATAATCCTCCAGACCGCATTTCGGTCATGGCAGCTGGTCTCAATAGAAACTAGCCATCATCATCAAGCACAAGTGCACTCTCTATATCTTCACTCTCATAGTCCGATAGGTTGCAAACCAACACGACCGGAAAGAGATCAGGCGGAGGACCAACGGCTATATATGCTTTCCGACGCACGGAACACAGTCAACTTCATGACTTCGGCCTCATACTGAAAATTTCTTGACATTTCCTGTCAAGGAAGTCTCACCTAATTTTAGTTCGACCTGGGCTTCGAACCACGATCAGCATTCGAGTTTAAAGAAAAAAAAAATCGGAGGATGAGATGTCATAAGATGAAATACGGAATAAACCAAAAATATATAATTTAAAAATATATTCGTAGACATGTAATGGATGGTTTATATGTGTTATTGGCTGCAGTTTTATTATAGCTGCAGCTTGAATGGGTTGTCTCGACCGCGGAAAGACAACGCCAATTACAACATAAAACCAGCTTAAAATAACGGCATAATGCTGCTGTATTTCGTATGGTGAGTGAGTATAGATGTAAATGTCTTCATTCGATCAGGTAGATTTTGTACTTTCTTATCACCCAGGGTAGGTGGATTCTATGAAAACAATTGAATTATAACTACATTCCTTAAACTATGTAAAATAAGTTTCTTGATTATATTTAAAAAAAAAACAACCAATTTATTATAAAATTTTTCAAATCCGAATTGAAACTTTTTTTTCTGTACTGAAAAGGATTTGTAGTAATCTCCATTGTTCGGCAGACTGGCGCAGTACCAAACGTCTTGCACCGTTGACGCGACACCCCGTCGCCAGTTTGGGTATTTCATTATATAAATGGAATAATTTTATACGAGATGGTTATGCAGCTACCTATTAGATGGCGTTGGATCATTAACGTGTTTTCTCTTGTCGCTTCTCACCACATTCACGAAACGATATGGGTTGACAAATTTTCTTACACCACCATTCATCATTCATCAAATCAAAAATCCCATTGTACCAAGGATCAAGGACCGATGAAAATACAATTATTTTAATCTTTATCCTGGCATACTGATCAGGATTAAAAGGATAATTCTTTCTAGAATCATCGCAGCTCATAATCAATGCGTGTTTTTTAAGTTTTTTACTTTCACATTATCAGTGATGGCATAAAAAATACTATCAATTTAACTCCCAAGTTCAACAAACATACATTTTTAAATCAATTCAAATAACTTGTATTAAATTAATACGTGAAATGGATTTTTCTACCTCTTGATCTACCCATAAATCCACTATTAAATAAAGAAACCTGAAGTTGTAGCAGCTAAAGGCATATTACTACCCAATTTTTTTTATTGAATGGTTAAATGAATGGTTCGTACTTATCACCTTGAACAGACGGTTGGTTGAGCTCAGAACTGATACCTTTGCACTGGAGAATGGTAATGCAGTTTTTTGTTACTGTACCTGTGGGACTCAGTATTTATTTATAAAACCTGAAGTTGTTTGCACTGCTGACTGATTCAAGCATATTAGGCAGCAACATATAATATTCGTATGGCTGTCCAAAATTTTTGATTTATTTGTAATTTAAATGCCATCAAAAGCATAACTTGTAAAAAAACCAAATCTCGCAACTCAGTTCTTCTACCGTAAAAAGTTGTGAGATCCATTTAATACCAAGTCGGTTAATTTAGATTGCTTAATGTATCATGGATCTCACTACCGGTAGAAGAACTGAGTTGCGAGACTTGTTTTTTTTACAAGTTATGTTTTTGATGGCATCTCATTTCTTTATATAGATAAGATAGTCCTACTTTTTTTCCTTTCCGGTACCTTCCACTTCTTGAATACCAACAACGTACCTATGTGCACCTATTATGCACATACATGTACACTGATTCATTCACTGCAAATGTAACTTTGTAATTCTCTATATTTATATGGGATTACAAAGTTATTTATGCAGTTGGTGTATCTAGAAAACTGCACTGAAATTAAAAAATATTTTAGTTTTTTCTTGATTCATACACTAAAAACTAATTTTATTTAAATTTGGAGCTTCTATGTCTGCTAGAAGTGCCTTAGAGTTTTAAAAGTCGGTCAGTCAGTAAGTGACAAAACTAAGAAACTTTGACTAGTTATAATTCTTAGACTACTTGTTTAAATTGAATAAAATTTCAAATATACCATGTTTATACAATGCCTACTAGATTACTGAAAATTCAGGCTTCTAGTTTTATTCGCTACGAAGGTATAGGGGGGTCTAAAATGGCCTGAATTGCTTCAAGAAAAGTATGGTACGGCCGTGCCGCTTTTTTGCTCGACTTTACGTATCCGGGGACACTGCTAAAATATAATGGTTGGCAAAGCATCGTTCGTTAAACAGCAAGACTTTCAGAAGTGGTTAGAATTTAGATAAAAATTGGTTGGATACCATACAACGCTAAATCGACCTATCCGTAGAATAAAGTAACATTTGCAAAACCTTTACTTTACAGGAGAGCGATTTGAACACAGTCTTGCACAATTTTCGCTCCAACATTTTTGTTTTTTAAACTAGACAATTAGTTTTTTTGGTATGTACTATAGACTATAATAAAGCATGGATATTCATTAAAATCGTTAATTAAAGAACTGTATTTTAAAATCTAGCCTGTCCTATATGCATATGTGACGTTTTATTGTGGATGTCTGTAGGTCACATATAGACACATAACCTTATTTTTTGGAAAATTGTTGGTTAAATGCGCACATATGTCTTTATTATAAGTAAATACACAACCATAAGGTCTTAACGATAAAAAGGTATATACTAATTAAGTAAATTATAAAAGGTTTTTTTTTGTTATTAAGGTTTTATTGATCAATAGTTCTCAGTGTGTAACTAAATGTCACTTATTTCTATAATGTTTAATGTGTATTAGACTTATAAACTTTAATATCAACAAATAAGAACAAAATAATCAAAAATTACAAAATCAACATACTAAGTACTAGGCGTCTAACCTATTTTACAGGAACTATAACAAATAGTAATAAAAAAAATCGATAACAATAATTTAAGTAGGTAACTAATACGAGAGTATGACATATAACTTTGAACTAAAGTTTAAAGTTTTTTAATTATATTAAAACATAAAACTTAGACGTGATAGTTCCACAATGCACAAACATATAAAATTATATTATATATTCAAATATGAAATAGTGTAAATACTAATTAATGAATGAAAATAAAAACAATAAGCGCATTCTCCTTTTATAGTTAAATTTTAACCGCAGCAATAGGGTTCATTGTTCATTGAGCATTAAAAATAATAAATCATTCATCTTCACTATCGCCATTGATAATGCTAATATTATTTGTGCTCACTGGCAGAGAGGTAAAAAAATCTGCGTATTGGTAAGGTATTATTCGAGAATCGACTAAACTAATGAGATCCTCATATTTATCTTTGGGTAAATTGATAGGTGTTTTGTACGTCAGTTCTAGAGTAGGGAAAAAGGTGCATTGCGTGTATTTGAGCGTATTAAAACAGTAAAATAATGATTTTCGCTGAGATCATATTTGTATAGTAGCTTATTAGGCTCTGACTTATCTACAAATACCTCTCTGACACGGCTCCATGAAATCTTTACGCCTTCCGTATTTTTGCACCAGACTTTGTTGTTTACGTGACCTTTTAGCTCAAAAAAAAAATTATTTTGTGTCATGTTACGGACTACATAGGGATCTCCTGTACATTTGGCCCAGTGAACAAGCAAACGCCATTCGTCTGGAGTGTAAATGGCTTTCTTCTCGGCTGCTCGTTCAATAAGAGCGTGCACACTGTGTTCTTCATTCTGAATGTGACCTTTCTCGAGAAACCGGTGTCTTATAGTCACGTTAAACTTTGAATCCGAATAAACATAGAGAAAGAACGCATAACGATTTCTGTTTTGCCCGGCGCAATTGTCCGACCAAAACCTGAACTCTGTAACTCCATTTCTTACATTCTTCTCTATATAGTCAAGCAAACAACTGCTTACTTCATTTGCCCCTCTTTTTGCCACTGTCTCATCCCACATATAGCAAACTGCCCTCTTTCTACCCATGTCAAAAATGGTGAGACTTTACTTTGCTTAGACAAGCAAGACAGTTTTCACTTATAAAAAAACACACTAACCTGACCATGAGAACACGATAAAACTTTTTGAAAATCAAAACCTGCTGCCAGTATTGTACCATTTGATTCAATGGCATCACGTTTGTCGAGATCCTTTAACTTACGAGATGAATTTTTATGGGATAAATATTTTTCATAATCCAGTCTTTCTTGGTCAGTGTGATCAGTCCTGTTTCTAAAAACATGATAAGTATCACACTGATCTTTTTTGGGAATGAAGAATCCCAAATTAGAATACTTATTGACAATGTCTCGATATTGTCGCTCAGTAGCAGCCATACTCGAATAAATCTAAGCATCAAACCATTCCCTATATAGCTAAAATATCTTTGAGATACTGAGACTGCCATCCAGGTAAAGTTTTGTCGAAGTTTTGCAGATGTAGTGTAATTCAATTGGAGCAAAGGATCTAACGTGGTCACATACACTTTTGACCGTGTCAGGCTTTATTACTTGATAGTGGTTTGCATGGCGTCCTATCTTATCTTCTTGTATAATAGTACTGCCATCATATTTATCCTAAGCTGTTTTAATAATTTTGCCACTAACGGACAGCGTGTTCAAAAACATAGTCTTACAAACATTAACCATTTCATTCTGGCTCAGGTTTGATTTGGCTGTTGATACTGGCAGAAAATATTTAAATGTACATTTCCGATTGTTGGGTACCTCTCGATTTAAACATCTATTCTTTTGATCCTTTTTTAGAGTACCTCACTACAAAAGACCATTGTTTTTCCCGGCTTCCTAAACTCCAAAACTTCTGAAAACAATCGTATCTTTGGTCATGAATATCTTTTTAAAGCACTGATACCGGCATTTACACGGTACATCTAAAATTTTGTCATCGACTATCTTTCCCTTTTTGGTTACGTATTTTTTACCGATATTCTTAAGGCACTTTCTTTTGACGTCTGACCATTCAGATGTACGGCGTACTCGTTTCTTTACTCTTTTCTTGGTTGATGCAGAGCGTTCATCATCACTAGAATTGTTAGGTGCACTAGATGTGTTAGTAGCTGAAGGCGACTGAGTCCAATGCTCACAGATAGAACTAAAGGAATCACAGCAATCTGCGTGTGAGTTCAATGGCGAAGGCACAGGAGTCGGGACATTAGGTGCTGAAACCAAAGGCAAGTCTCCAAAGCCGATTTCGGGTGAATTTTCAAAACTGGAAGGTACTTTAATTGCCAAAGGTTCTTCGCTATCTGCAGGCTTTAATGGGATAGATTTGATGTCTCTAAATTTTTCTACTGCATGCAGTGACTTTAGGCCAGTTTTGTCGGAGGTAACGTAGGGCGGAATATGTGGTGGACCGAACACGTCCTCACATACCTCAGCCATATCTTGATGGATGTTCTCAGCTTCTTGCGGCAGTGGCGATTGCGGAATAACTGCGCGATTGTCCACGTTATGTTCTAAAAACAAAAATAAATATATTTGAAAGATTGCATCACTCAAACCAAATAAATAACTAATATTAATCATAAGTAGTCCTAAATAAATAATTAATCTAAAAATAAGATTATTTTTATCAGGCTTTCATGGTAATTCTGAGTTGGAAAAAAAGGTATATCTCAATTTCTTTCGAAGAATAAAGTTACATTTACACATAGCCCATATAGTTTCAAAATAATTTCCCCCCCAACAAAGTGACATGTGTGCCTAGACCAGTATTGTTTACGTAATTTTCTGAGGAATAACATAATATGTTCGAATATATAACCACATTTGTGAATACTAAAATGTTACCATAAAATTTTATTAAACATTTAATAGACATAAATTCATCTTAATTTTTATTTGTTTTTTTGTTATTAAAGAAAAGGTAAATTCTATGTGGAATAAAGGTCTATGTGATCATGGGATCATTTAACTATAATGTTGTGAGTAAAACTTTTGTTAATAAGAAATATAATAAAATAATTATGCTAAACTAATCTTTATACTCAAAATATAACAATTAACATAAGATATTAGATTAACTTACCTGAGAAATCCAATTGTTCATAACTTTTTGCCGCAGGATCAGATGCAGTATTCATTTTATCCAACGGTCTTAATAGTAGACTTAACATATGTTCAGAACGTGTACTTTTCATTTTAAATACATAAACTTTATTATTATTATAATTCTACAATACGTAAAAAAACTGTGTACAGAACAGACGTGCGCGCAACCGTCTTTCCCCAGAATATAGGCGCGATTGAATATATGACTCTGCGCGCGCGGCTAGTTTGAGCCAATGCCGACAGAGATTAGTGACACATGTGAAATCGTAACGTTGTTCTTTGGAGGGAAAAACCATATGTGCCATTATTCGACTGCAATCTTCGGACCTACTAATTTAAGAAAAAAAATGATTTCACTAGTTAAATAAATAGGTTTATTTAGACTCAAAAATACAATAATAATGATTTAGTTCCATATTCACATGTACCTTTGTTCTACGTATAGGTCGAAATTATTACAGCCATTTATACTTTATTAACTAGTATTACAAGGAAACAACGTTAGTTAAGGGGCTAAGCTCTCACCGTTAATTTCACAGTACTCTGGCAAGTCGGTTCGATCCTTCATCGATCAATGAAATTGTTATGAAGTTTTATGTGCTGATTTACCACATGATCGGCGATGAAGGAAACTTCGTAAGAAATCCTGCTAATCTTTGCAGTGGATATCGTAAGAGGTGACGTCAAGGAAATTTCAGAAAATCTTTTAGGTTTCCGATAGATGCCGGTATAACCGTCTCATTTACACCAGACGTAAAATCCTCGCAACTGGCTACAGCGTCATAAGTGCGAGACTTCTGCCACTGATATCTTTAGTTCGGCCTGCAAGCCTTTGACAATCTAAGATAAAATCCTGACTACAAATAAAGAAGTCCATAACCAGTAGTATAGTTTTATGGGCTTAAGAAGAAGAAACAGCCATGTGGTAGCGGCGTAAGGGAATCCATCTTCCCATTTCGTCCCGTGGGTTTCATAAAAGACGACTGATCGATAAATCAGTAAGATCTTATCTCTTTCGATAGATGGTCATATAACCATCTCGTTTACACTAGGCTTAAATTACCTGACACGGGGAGCAGCGTTAGTGATGCAAAATATTTGGAACTTCTATCGTCAGTCCGCATGCCAAGCGCGTTGATTAAACCAAATTCTCTTAAAGCGGCAGAGGCCTCTATTTAGCAGTAGAGTGGACTGATAATAATGATGAAGAAGATACCTATAAATTTACGAAATATTTTTTATTATTTAAAACTTTAGTATTCTAGTTTTTAATATTTTTATAATATGTCATTAGAATGAATGGGCTCTTGTAGGATACGTCAAAGAAAGTACGGTATCAAATGCGTTTTCTTCACTGATGACTAAAGGAACATGCCTCACAGCATATTATAATACTGAATACCTCCCAACATAAAGGCTTCTTTGGCTGCTTGGTAAAATAGGTGAGAATAGAAAGTGTTAGGGGGAGGGAAGACACGGTTACTTATAAGAATGTTCAAATTCGTCTTTTTTGGTACGTTTTGCCCTAGAGCTGATTCCAAACGATTACAGAGAAATGTGATCATCAAAAAAGAAAAGAAAAACATCTAAGTTAGAAAATTATTTGATAAAGTTTTTAATATAAATTTAGATGACATTCTAGTTGTTACTTTGGGCTTTCCATATTCTTAAATCCACCCAAAATCAAAATTTTATATTTAATAAAATGTAAAAGCCGACTTCAAAGAACAAAAAAGAATACAATAATTTCCATATAATAGCTTCTGAAGTTGCTCCGTAAAGCCCCGGCTTGGACAGGGTCGACTGGGAGAGAATGCCTAAAGGCATTAAGTCCGCCCTTTGTAAACCTTTTTATATAGATTTGGAGAATAAAGAATAAATACATAAATAATTTCTTTATTGTATCATTTATGGTGTTATACGTTGAAATAAGGATTTTAATTTTATAAATAAATAATCTTGGAATATTTAAGATACATATGAACAGCATGTATGCAAATAAATGCATCTTTAAGAAATTTATTATAAATGTGAAACATTCTATTCGGCTGTGTCATTACGTTCTCCTCAATGTTTCATTATAGCTTGCAGCAACATAGCCTGCTTGAAGGTTTGATATCCGTCTATGGGGTAAGACTTTTTTCCTGCCTCCTTCTTATCCTGAATAGAACCATCTTTATAGCAAATACTGCCGCCAAGCATAAATGCACCCACAGCTGTGTTCTGGTTAGAAGGATAAAACTAAGAAAGCAAGTATAATAATACGCTGCGAGCTGTGACTTTGTAGACATTTTTTATAGAATGGGGGTGACAAAAGAGCACACAAATCCACTGATTGTAAGTCGATGCTGTGACTCATAGACAATTATCCTCAATTAAGAATGAATATGCAATTGCCTTGTTTTCAATAAAAGGGTCTGAGCTTTCTGGACAGTAATACATCTATATACTATGATGCCTTTGCAGTGTATTATAGGCGCCCATAACCTGCAGTATTCTGCAATAACCAGAAGGAGAAGTTGATTAATTTAACAAAAGATATTTCTCGAACTCCACTCTAAGAAATTATCCATCCCAGAAAATGTGGGAGAGAAAGGTCTTCGAATAACATTTTGTTTATACAGTATGTAACAAAAACCCTGTTGGTGTACACATAGGCATGGTAATTATGATAATGAATTTTTTTTTGGTTGCTCTAAGTGGGGTTTTTAGGTTTCTAATAAGATAACTTAAGAAATATTAAATTTCTAAAAATGTTATTTGCTTCTGAAGTTACCGACACGTGCCGACATAATATTATCTACGTTACAGAATAAATAATAGTCTACGGCCGATATGAGGTCACTGACATGGTCGACTCAAAGCAAGCCGCCAAGCGGCGCGTGCTTTCCCAAGGTTTTTGTGTAAATCTTTATACCTATCTAGACTCAGTTATTCTCAGAAAATTTTAATTTCAATAGAAATTATAATGAAATGGTTATTATTTCAACCCCAATACACATAGTATTTTTTTATAGTATAAGGAGACAAACTAGCACACAGTCCACCTGATGGTAAGTGGTTGCTGTGGCCCAAAGACATCTACATCTGTCCTCGATTACGAATCAAAATGCAGATGCGTTGTCACCCGTGATGACTGAGATGGAATGCCTCATTTCCAGTAAAAAGGTTTTCCGATTCTCTACACTCACCATAAGAAATACAGCAGCATTAAGCAACCATTTGACGCTGGTATTCTGTGAGAGCTTGGTCCTTCCCCGGTCGAACCGACCCATTCGTGCTACAACTATACATCTAGTATCATTATGTATATTATAAGTATCATTTGAATACTTATGTTATAAATTTCCACTTTTTTGCTAAATAGATCTACGAAAATATTTAAAAAAGTTATTTCATTCATAAAATATCCTGATTAATTCCAAATTTGCAACTATTTGTAGGAGAAATTTAGTATGTATTTTTCAAATGAATTATTATTCGATAAAGAATTTTAAATAAATTCATATTGTCATTTATTGCTAGAATATAATAAACAAAACAAAATTAATAGGTAATATACGCGGCGTTTTGCACGCTCTTTGAACTCAAAAGCGAAAGCCGACGAAGGACTTAGGTACTAGGAAAAACCCAAAAAACTCCACTCTTCGAGTGATAAAAAGAAGCGTCCACTATATGTCGATTAACTAATTTTGATCCAATATCTATTATTTATTCTGTGCTAATATTTAGTAGTAATATATAAAACATGTGAAGTTTTATGAACATAAAATTTTGTCACAATTCAGTGATCAAAAATAAAAATAAAAATAAGGGTTGTTTATCGTCGGTCGATAAAACAATATAAGCCGGTGCCGCAAATGTGTGAGAGTTGGACATATTGAACAACGTCTTCGTGGTCGTGGTATCTATTATTTATTCTGTGCTAATATTTATTAGTAATATTTAAAAACATGGGAAGTTTTATAAACACAAAATTTTGTCACAATTCAGTGGTCAATAATAGAAATATAAATAAGTATTGTTAATCGTCGGTCGATAAAAAATGCTAATTATTAGATTTTGAAAAACATAGCAGCATAATAGTTTAAGTATTTGTTATTGTGTGGATTTATAACACAATTTTTTAAATGTTTCTTGTTATAAAAGTGTTTTAATGTATTTTTATTAATCCTAGCTATAATTTAATTTCTTAATAACACTTACGGACGCTGTCTGAAATAAATAAATAATAACTATTATTAAAAAAATAACATAAAAAAATCACGAAATTTTTATCGATTTAGAAAATATCAAAATTATGATATATAGTACAATGCCTTTTCCACGTCTATGCAAACAAACAAGCATCAAGCAACAGTGGCGCGTTAGCACTGATATTGACGGTTGTGTTTTATATTGCGAAATTAATATTCCGCCGTGAGTGACTTGTGTGCGATGTCTTACTCAAACGAAGAATATTTTAATATGTTGATGTGTCTCGGGAAATGTAACTGCAATTATGCAGCAGCACGAAGACTTTACGGGGCGTGCTTTGCTACTCCACGAAATATACAATTGCCGTCGGCAATGACGTTCCAACGACTTCACATTCGTATGTACAATACTGGCAGTGTGCATGGCCGTGATCAACAACGTACAGATTCAGGAAGACCGAGGATGTGCGACGACGACATCGAGGAGCACATTCTCGACATGTTTGAGGAAGATGCGACGCGGAGCACGCACTCGGTGGCACCTGAACTAGGTGTGAACCATATGCGCGTTTGGAGAGCCCTCAAAGATGATGGCCAGCACACATATCTTTATCGTTGAGTTCAGTGTCTTCTTCCTAACGACTACGAGTCGAGAATGGATTACTGTAGATGGTTACTTGATAAGGTTGAAGGAGATTCTGAGATTTGAACCGCGTACTTTTTACGGATGAATGCTCTTTTGTAAGAACAGGTGTATTTAATGCTCATAATGAACATGTATGGTCAACGACAAATCCGCATTCGTATAAACCAAGCCACTTTCAACACCGATGGAAAATCAATGTGTGGGCGGGAATTATAGGTGACAAAATTATTGGTCCGTATTTCCTAGACCACACAATGAGCGTTGAAAACTACGGACGTTTTTTGCGAGAAGAACTAAGCAATGAACTTGACGAAATAAATTTCGTCGCATGTGGTTTCAACACGATAGTGCGCCACCGCATTTCTCCCGTTGTGTAAGAAGTTTTTTGGATACTGAGTTCGGTGAAAGATGGATTGGCCGCGGTGGACCGGTCAACCGGCCGGCACGATCACCTGATCCCACACCTTTAGATTTTTATCTCTGGGGTACTATTAAGCAGACTGTATTCCAAAAAAACTTGAGATACCGAGGCAGAAATGCGTATGCGTATAGTCGCAGGCTTTGAAAAAATAAAGTCCGAAATGTCTGTTATGCAACGTATGCGTTCAGACATTATAAGTCGGTGTCACAAATGTATACAGGTACAAGGTGTACATATTGAACAACATCTTCGTGGTCGTCAAGTGGACATGGTGATAAATTAGTGTTTGACTATAACAGCTGTGATGTGACGAGGTCACGACCTCAGTGTGCAGTTAGTGTAGGCAAGACGCGCGCGCGCGCCCCGTCTTTGATGTAAGTCACTGCCGGCCGCCACCCGCCGCTGTCGATAATTCCAGGCAGAGGTAATCAATCCACATAAAATGTGGGTCAAATGAGCATGGGGCTCATCTAATGGAAAGAGACTACCTCCGTCCGTGAACAACAGCAACATCAGAAATATAGCATGTGCGTTGCTAGCCTTTAAGAAAAGAGTAGGCTCTTTTCTTAAAGGTACCTAAGTCGAATCGGTCTGGAAGAATTGTTCGTGGTAGCCACAAAGATGTCGTGCGAGCATTAAAACTTTAGGTAAATCGCACACATCATCCAAATAGTGTGAATGCTATCACAATTTTTTGCGATATGTGATGGTGAATGATGGTTGGATTTAGTCCAAACATTTCCATTGAGCACTCCCCAAAGTGAGTGTTAGATATATTTTAAATATAATTAACAGTATAGCAATAAAAGCTACTTAATGTTTCACTAATTAATAAAAAATCCAATCATTCTAGGTTAATGAGGGTTATTAACAACCCTGACGGGATTTTTAAAGTATTTTCAAGAAAATATTTATTAGAGAGAGAAAAAGTTTTATCATTAATTAAAAAAGTAAAACTTTCTTTGGATTTATTATTAAAAAATAATAACAAATATCTCATGAATAATATGTAACAATGTTGCTTTAGCATAAATTTATCGTGAATTTCTGTTCTTATATAAGTAGAACTTCAATTTAAGCAAAACCTGAGGAAGTACTATTCAAAAGTCAGGAACGGCTCTTATGTATTGAGAGACAGCTTCAAGCAAAAGAAGACAAAATATACCTATTGTACCTATAATACCTATAAAATATAATTATTGACCCTATATTAACACTTTCTGATTTACATCGCTTGTACATTTGTAAAAGATTTTTTACGGAAAAATATGTTATGATTATATCATCAATGAAATGTTCTTTGGAATGACGGCGTGTTCTCCTGTTACTGTGACCAATATTAATTTATGTTTCTCTATGACATTTATTGTTTCTGAGGAAAAAGATTGTAAAGTTTTTGAGGGGACAAAATAATATAGTTGCACACAAACAAACGAGCGTGCGCATTGGCCTATATTGCAGAGTCAGTGTATTTGCGAAGTTATTCTGGGTTGAATTAAGAACTGGGTCAATCCATAGCAATATCCATATAGTTAATTTTATATATCTCTAAAATAAGTTCAAGTATGTAATAAATATAAATATGATATTTATGATAATGGGTATTTAATGGTGCTCAAGAATTTCGTGCACGTAAAAAAGTTGTTTAAATAAAGTAAAAATGACATATTCAGTTATGAGCGTACTGTTGCGTGCTATTATTAATGCTACTAATGCCATCTAGTATCGAGAAGCAGAAATAGAAGAGCTTTCCAGATAATTGCATACTAGAACTTTCTATACCTAGTCAGTCGGGACCGGTATCTGTTCGAACATTCTAGATTTTTCAGTGGAAGAGTATTTAGGGCCAGTAAGAACTGTGATCCAGTCAGTATTGAATTGGCTACAAGCGAATACTTCAAAGGGATATGACTGCGCATTGTTTTTTAGTATTAGTTGTAATTGGTGTAAGGTAATTAAAGTGTTAATTTTGTAAATTCAATTGGTAGTTTTTACTGTCACGAACCCCAAGCTCGTAACAGTACGATGAACGCTGCACTAAAATCTTCTCTCACTAAAAGATCTTGCTGTTGTATCCATATATTCACGTATAACAGAAATCTGGACAGACAACATCGGGTAAAGTTTTTCAGAGCAGAATTCGTACTTGCATCTCAGAAGCTTAACGACGAATAAAAAATTAATTTAATTTATCCAAGTCTGGCAAACCACTACAAGAGCCAAACAGAGCTGCGATAACAGTAACATGTTAGCAGAGATATCAAAATTAAGCACCAAAATTGAAAACGTGGAGATCCAGGGGAGCAAGGTATCACGTACATATATTATCAACCGTCACCGCCAACGTTACAGTTCTAGAAGTTGGCCGTTCACGTCGTTGTTAAAAAATCTGAATTGGCTACACTTTTAACAATTTTGGTTTAAAGTTTAAGTTAGTAAATGTGTATAGCCTTGCACCCGGAGAAAAAAGATATGAAGGATTTAGATTCTCATTTCTGGGCCAGGACACCTCAGTATCAGCTTCTTCTACAAGACGGCATGCAACCGACAGCAGCCCGAATCGTTGATGATCAAGTTCTTTCCAATCGGCTTCATTCACTGGTCTTGTGAAGAACGTTGTGTTACTGTACATCTTATATACCACATTCCATGGAGAGTGTTCAGAGAAATTTCTCGGATTAATAACAGCTGCTGAATACCACAACAGCTTAAACACCACACTGTGGAATTTACTGTCATCAGCAATTTTTGCGGACTGATATGGCTTATGAACTTTCAAGAAAAGAGCCTACTTCTTTCTAAAAAGCTCGCAACTTGCAATTCCCCTCGTATTGCAGATGTTCATTGGCGTTGGTAATTACTTACGAACAGACGAGCCGCACGCCCATTTGCCTCCTCTTCCATAAAAAAGTTACTTATTTCGTTAACCTGTATCTGTGTTAAACTAAGTTAAGTATTTCCAACAAGTACTAAAAATATATTATAGCATAAATAACTAATTAGACTACAAATTTTTTATTACTAATGGGACTGAAATTATAATTTTTGATGTGAAAACTGAGATAATTAATTTAGTAATCGTTATGATTTAGCAATCCATTCACAAGAAAAATTGGTAAATTACTTGTTGGGATACACGCAAGGAAGAATTCGGTTGTCCAAATTGTCTGTCATATTTTAAAAGTATGTGTTGGAAAGGTGTCAATGGGAAGAGAGACGTGTAATTCTTTTTATGACTTTAATTAGACTAAACTTTATAATAAACTTAACTCTTATATGATTGTTGGCATCCTTATTTGTAAGAAAGTAATATTTTTCGCTACCAGATGTATAGTAACAAATGGGGATAAAGACGGATTGCCTTACTATTAGAATTATTTTAATATAATACTCGCTCTTTTACAAGCTCCTAACTTCATTTTTGCGAAGAAAAAAGTAGAAAACATGTAAGTCTTATGAAAATTTAGCAATGAAAAAATTGTTTTACTTAGTAAAAATTTTTGCGTTTCACGATTAAATTTGTTGAAAATAGTTAGCGACATTATTATTGAAGTAACTTATTTCAATATTTATAAAGAATACGCAGTTGAGTGCAAATAATGAGATTATCTTACTGTTATACATGTCATGAGAAAACAAGCTGCTGCCCTATTGTGGTAAAATAATCCCGAGGATTATGCAGAATTGCGGCAACTACACGAATAACATCGTTGAAATGAAATTAGACATACATTGTGTAACATATATCAATTTCGGAGCTCACTCTGTGAAATAGCTTTATAAGCGCATTAGAGTTGTAACTTGTACATATGCATTTAGTGGTGGTTATTTCTCTCTTATAATTATAGCAAAAGTATTTAGGAAAAATCCGGATGGAATCCAGTCCGAAAAAGAACCTATGGTAAAGCATGGTGAGTGATGCCAATTTGTGTAAATTCAACGTCTTGCCAGTTCCCCGCCTCCTTCCTTTCGAGATATATGCCTGGAATACATCGATCATATAGTTTGTGGGGTTGAAATTTCTTCAAACCTGAACTATGGGCGTTTCATTGAGCACAAGGCCACAGCTGCAAGTAAGTTATATACCCTTGCAAAATTGAGGTATTACTTCTCGCAGGGACAACCATTACATTATCTAAAGCCTCAGTCCGGTCGTACATGGAATATTGCTTCCATACATAGGCTGGAGCTGTAAAATGCCACCTAGAAGTCATATTGCTGACCTCAATCTGGTATGAACTAATCTTACCGTACTTGAGCACAGCCGCAAGGTAGCCAGTCTTTCGGTGTTCTACAGGATACATTTCATTGTGAATTCAACAGTATTGTCGAACCCTTATGCTGAGTCAGAGCCGTTTTATTATTTACCTTTTTACTTATTTTCCCTTACGTTATTATTTCGTAATATTTTTAATTATTATACATTTTGTCATTCAGTGAATAAATATTTTTCATCGTCATTACTTGTTTTTAATCATCTTAATGATTTCGCAAAAATGATTCGTATAGGTCCACGAATCGAGTAATATAACTAACTATCAAGAAATGATTGGAAGAAAAAAGCTGAATTTGAATATAAATTAATAAAAAAGATAGGAAAAAAATCAGAAGAAAAAAAAAATTTTTAGGAAGATTAAATGAATTTTTGGTTAGGTTTTTTTCCGTTACCGTTACCGTTACAGCTTATGAAATGCCACTGCTGAACTAAGGCCTCCCCCATAGATTTTCTCATAGGGGAAATATTTGCCATAGTTGCCACGCTTGGCAAGCGGGTTGGCAGCCGCGGTTTTTATTTTTAGTCGTTACTATGAAGACGCTGCTGCCCATCTCCTGATTTGTTTCCCTCTGTCGCCTATTAAGACACCCATTCGATGAAATGAACTAGTGGATAATCATAAACCGCCAATAATTTTATAATAACCCTTTGCATACAACTTTCGTTTATCGAAAATTTTAAACTCTAAACTGAAAACTGAAGCGTCTGCTAAAGGAGGCCATACACGCTAGGTTTTGCATGATGGTTTTAGCCGTGCATGCGTAACCGACAGGCAAGCCCTAGCGTGTATGTGATTAAACTGTACAGTTATCGGTGCATGTACATGCAACCGAGCAAATATCAAAACTGATATTTTATGCCGCTGATGTTATGTTTGCACGCGAGCATAGCCGAGCGTGTGTGGCGTCCGGCGAGCTTGCCTGCCACAGTTCGCAGTTTTTAATTGTTTGCGAGGGCGGAAGGTCGCGCGCGCATCATAGCAAAAATGGCGAGCCGCAAGCGCAATGCCACATTAGAAGAATTCATAGAAATTTATAAGTCGGAACCTTGTCTTTGGCGCGTAAAGTGCAAAGAATATCACGACAGATACAAACGATCGACAGTATACGAGAAATTGATAACTAAGAAAATAAATTAAAGCCACAAGCTAAATTAGAGCCAACTGCTACAAAAGAATTTGTGATTAAAAAAATTAATACGTTACGCAGTAACGTTAGACGAGAGAAAAAAAATACGATGATACTTTTTCTTTTTCTGTTCTGCAGAACAAGTGTCAGGCCAAGTACAGCAATCACATCGTCGTCGCCCATTGTAGTTTGGTATTGGCGTCCTACACACACCGTCACGTACTACTTAGCTCAACTGAGAGGTAGGCGACACACACCGTCACATAGCTCAATTGAGAGTTCCTGGCAAGGCGGTTCATGCAAAACCTAACGTGTAAACTCGGTTATGCTTGTCGGTTTAGCATGCAAAGTTATAACCATCATGCAAACCCTAGCGTGTGTGGCCGCCATAACTGACATTACAAGCTTGTATTTGTATATGTGTTCCTAGTATTAAAAGTTTGAAAATATTTTTCTAATCGAAACTATTTATATTTTTATGCAAACCACATTACATTTTCATAACTTTTCTCTTAGGGCCTCTTTACAATTAAAGTGATTAAACTGCCCATATATCTAACAGTACCCGCATGACCCGAAGAAAAAACTGATTAATCAATCAAAAAAATAATTTTTTGATCTTATTGACATAATAGGAAAAACTAAACTGGTTATTTGAATAAAAATCATGAGTGCAATTAGTTTTATTAAAATTTTCGTATTTTTAAAAAGTACTAAAAAAGGGCTCGAAATAATAGATTTTCTCACAAAAGAAGGGAACTTGAAAAAAAGGAAAAAAGTCGGACCAGAGACAGGACGCGAACCAGGGTACTCCGATTACGCGACTGCCCGATCTCCCACTTCAGCTATTACGATCGTAAATACGCTGTCAAAATTTACCTTCTTATATTGTAGCAGTTTTTCATTGCCTAAAAACACGGAAAAAAGGACGCTAGTATTTGACCCTTGTCAGTCTTTACAAAATTTGTTCGAACACCACCAAACTGTCCCTAACCTTTGCAGAGTTAGTTGCATATACGTGGTAGTGCCATGCTGCAGTTATATTAGAAGTATAGTTGTAGCAAGAATGAGTCGGCTCGACCGGGAAAGGACCACGCTCTCAAAGAATACCAGCGTAAAATAGTAGCTTAATGCTACTGTGTTTCGTATGGTCAGTGTAGAGAACCGGAGACCCTTTTTACTGGAAACGAAGCATTCAATCTTACTCCTCACGGGTGACAACGCATCCGCATTTTGATACGTAATCGAGGATAGATGTTGATATCTATGGGCCGCAGCAACCACTTACCATCAGGTGAACTGTGTGCTGATTTATCACCCTATCCTATAAAAAAAATGTTTTGTATGCTCCAAATACACGCTTCTGTTATCTATTGTTAAATGCTGCCAATTTTAAATTTTTATTTTAGAAAATGTAAAACAAAAACATAATCCGCTGCCAAAATGCATTGCAGAAAGAAAATTCATTCTTTTCTTTTTCAATGCGAAAATCTTTTCAGCTTTCATGGCTAAACTGCTGAAATTATTTTGATAAAATTGAAATAGTTTAATGTCTGGTTATGTTAAAAATGTAAACTATCACAGCTAAGTAGGCATTACAAATTTAGTCGTTATTAGCCGGTAAACCGCGAATTTTGGGAAAAAAACTATGAAAGGAAAAGCTAAGCCCCTCAACTGATGTTGCTAGTATATATGGTATTCAGATAGCTGCAAACATTAACACAAGGTTAGGCTACCTTTTATCCTCAAATTTTACTAAAGAGAACGTGGTATAACCCATTTCCACGCTAGCGAAAGCTAGTATTCATATAATGCTTTAAATTAGTATTTCTTTATTATAGGTTGCCTTTAAAATGAGTTCACCTATTTGTCTACGTTGTTTAACATCCACAAATTGCAACACGTTGCAACGAATACAAAAGTAACTAAAAATTTTTATTTTTACTAATAAGGCGGTACTTACTTCGAATAATAAAAATATTAAAAAGTTTATGTATGGTAGTAAGTAGCATTTCTAAGAAATTCACCTAAGCCGTTACAATTAAATATATCCGTAATTATTAAATGATATAATAGACATTTGCCAATTTTCGTGTCTGTTGACAATTTTAAAGCACGTATTTCATGTATTCTATAAATTAATTTTAATTTACTTTTAGCTAATCTTGAAAAAAAAAATATTTGTTTAAAAATTGCCGTTTGGTATTTCATGCAACTCAAATGTTGAATTAATCCTTTTCACAGGACGATACTTATCGATGTTAATGCTATGTATACAATTTCTTTACGTGGAATTGCCTTGAACTTCAAATTTGTTGTGTGATATATGGATAAGCAGTCAGTCTAAAAAAATAGTTAAGTCTTTCGTGCCTCTTCTATTCATATCTTTATGTTTGGATCTCCAGGACAACTATAAAAATGGTTTATGTAAATAAAATATAATTTGTTATCTTATCGAAAAAAGTACCAATAGTAATAAATAGTACAGTATTAAATTATAATTGGTAAGCCAACACGAGGCAAGAGCAAAATCGGAATAAAAAGTATGAACATATAATGTACAATAAAATATTTTCTTTTTACTTTAAACACAAATTGGGTCCAACCGTTTTTGTGTGATTTTGCGTGAAGGGAACATATATTATGTAGTAATAATACCTAACCAGAAGTTTGAATCTAAAACTTTACTGAAAAAGTTCAATTATACCTATGGAGGGAAATGTTTATAACACTTTATTCCTATGTCATTGAATTACTATTTTGCACCGTATTTGATCGCATATATTTAGCTTGTCATTATACCAAGTACAGTTTTAAGAGCGGCTGTGTTTTTCGGTTTACCGGTATCAGTAAATTTTTGTTACAACCCTAGTACTGTTGTTTTTACAAATCAACATTTCTTTATTTTTGATTCTGATGTTCACAAAATATAAATAGTTTCGACTTACTGGTGTAAGGACTACTTTTTTTCAAATTCTAGATCCAGCTATATTGCAGACACGTAATTATTGTACAAATCGGTTTCGGCAATGTTAGTGACTATACGGGCACAGCTCACCACCACGTATATTATATTCTGGTTTAAGAAATTTATTATCTCAAGAATTTTACATTCACTTATGAGACTTACGTATCTACAGCTTAATATAAATTTGGTTTGGGCTATTCGTACAAGGTAATAATGCAAATTACAACAAAAACTACCGAAAACATACAAAACTCAATGTAGGTGGTTTTAAAATAATTGTTTAGCGACAGCAAAGGCTCGTCAGTCAGACTTCTACTTTATCTATATTATTTAACTATCTCTAACCTTTGCCAAGTTATAATTCTTTAAAATTGGTAAGGCGGCCATCTTGTGTTCGGTCATTTCGAATTTTTTTCACCACTGCTAGGATTTGCGCAGGGTGTAGGCCGATATTAAGACCGATTTACACTTCGACAAGTACAGTAGCGAGTTAACTTGCGAAAGTGGCGAGTTAAGTAGAGAATCTCGTTTAAACGGAAATAAGCGAGTTAAATAGCAAGTTAACAATAAAGTTGAACGAGATAGTTGTCCGGGCTATGTTTCGGCGAGTTAAGTGCGAAGTGTTGCCCTCCCGCGGACTCCATTGAGTTTTAATAATAAAATGGACGGACGACATCACTTATAAATTCGTACAGGAGTGTTTAAAACACGAATGTTTATGTAATAGTAGAAGTTCAAATTATAAAATTAAACCTGATCGAGATGCTGCACTCATAAAAATTGTTAATTTTTTTGAACAACAACCAGTAATATTTCTCTGACTATTATCATTTAATTCTTGACGTAATCCTAGAACCATCTTAAACGAAAACTAGAAAAATGATGTAGTCTGGAAACTATGACTCCAACAAACTCTATTAACTAATGTCCTTAACTAAACTCGCTACGAAGACATTGTTTGAACGCTACTGCCCACTTAACCGCTTACTGTCAACTGCCCTGTAACGAAACTCGCTACTGTACCTGTCGAAGTGTAAATCAGTCTTTAGTTAAGCCGCGACCCCGTTAAGCCTTACCGTTTAGTCGAGTAGTAGTACACTCTTTCCCCGAAGATCTGAATCCGGACGTCATTGTATTCGTATTCTCAGCGAACGCTTTCATTTGATATCCATATCATGAGGGGGAATAAAAAAACATAGTCCGCCATCTTTGGGTGTCCACCATATTGGATTAAGAGTAGCGTCATTTTAGTTTCGTATGTTTGACGTCACTTAGCTTATCGTGCATTGTCACCCAAACTAAACATGTACGCACAATTTCAGCACAATCGGTTGAAAATAAATGCTTTAAAATTCAGTTGCAATATTTGACCCCAACACACAAACGCTGCAAGTTAAATAAACATTTAAAACTGTGAATAAACGAAGTGAAAAAGTCTCAACAAATAAGTATGTCATAATTTTTGCATCACACAAAAACTTAAATTAGTCAGATCTCCTCCATATTTTTAGTCAACTTGATAATATATTTTTCTACAAAATATAGTAAGCTAAATAATAGTTTCTCAACTGTAGAAACAGTACTGAGCAAAATCAACAAACATTCATTTAATTATAACTAACAATATCAATTCTAGTAAACAAACTACATTTCACAACAGTTGTGTGTATAATTCATCATAACAATTAATTTGTTCATGTCAAGTCGCAAAAATGCAATTAGCATAGTTGCTGTTACATCATGTACGGAACTCAATGTAGGTACGTATGCCTTCTTTTATGTTTTGCGTAACATAAATTGGCCATTATCGGTATGAGTGCAGCAATAAAGGAAACATTTCAGTACAATTGATATTAAAAGGATAACCATAAGAGACGAATGCACGTAAATACCATCCTTCATGCAGTAAATTTATATATGTGATTTGAGACTAACACAATAACACAAATATAATATGAAATAACTCCGTAAACTAGAATTAAGACTAGAGAAGAGAAATGGAGGTGGTCACCACATAGTTAAGTAAAATAATATCTGTCCAACAAGCTTTAGGCTTTAGCTTGTATTTTATCTTTGACAACAAATTAACTTTTTATGTGGTTATTGCTATTAACCATCTGAACCTCACAGATGCTTCAATTTAGGCAGTATTTTTAATATAAGGCAAACTATAAATTCGAAATATTATCACAGTGAAAATAAGTTATAATAATTACAATGAAGTTTGTGTTTTTAAAGACAATACGCATATTTTCGAACAGTAGTGGCTAAGAAATTGATTGCGGTGTTGAAGGACAGTAAGTTCGAATCCTGCGCGGAACAAGTATTTAAATTACCTACCTAATATATTGAAATAGATAGATTAGTCTGTTTTAGTTATTTCCGTATTAGAATGGTTTTGTACTAGGCTGCAATAAAAGTATCGGGAATGGAATATTTCCACTGTTCCCGTCGTATTACAATCTTTTTAATTGAAAACTCCTTGGTTTTAAAAATCTAATACCATTTATTTATTTAAAAAAAGATTTTCGGTCTTTTCACAAGATTTTGTCAAACTTGGTTAGTCGTTGAGAAAATGGAATTGACTCGAAAAAATCCAAGAGCGATGATTTATTATGACTTTCGAAGTGGTTTAACACAAAAACAGTGTGTTGACCGGATGATTTCTGCATTTGGTGATGAAGCCCCATCAAAAACCACAATTTATCGCTGGTTTGCTGAATTTCAACGTGGACGTGTCAAGCTCTGTGATGATCCCCGTCATGGTCGTCCAAAAACTGTCACCCAAGAAAACGTTGATGCTGTGCGTAAGCCGATTGAGGAAGATCGACATGTGACATACCGCGAAATTCAAGCAACTTTAGATATTGGCATGAGTCAAATACAAATAATCTTGCATGAACAATTAGGTGTAAAAAGTTGTTTTCCCGATGGATACCGCATTCGCTCTGTGAAGAGCAAAAAGCGGCTCGCGTTACTTGGTGCGTCAGAACTCTCGAATGATTCCACGCAGGATCCTCAAATGCTGTATACAACATCGTATCAGGTGACGAAAACTGGATATAGGCGTACGAACCCGAAACAAAAAACCAGTCACGAGTTTGGGTGTTCGAAAATGAGTTAAAGCCAACAAAAATTGTTCCTTTACGGAGTGTTGCAAAAAAATGGGGGCCACGTTTGTCTCCAAAACCGGCCATGTTACGACTATTCGTCTTGAGGGACAAAGAACGGTTAATGCAGAATGGTATGCTAGTATTTGTTTGCCACAGGTCGTTTCTGAAATCCGTAAAGAGAACTGCAACCGCCGGATCATCCTCTACCACGACAATGCGAGTTCTCACACCGCACACAGAACAAAAGAGTTTTTAGAGCAAGAAAACATAGAATTATTAGACCATCCTCCGTACAGCCCCGACCTAAGCCCTAATGATTTCTATACTTTCCCTAAAATAAAGAATAAATTGCGTGGACAGAGATTTTCATCACCTGAAGAAGCTGTGGACGCCTACAAAACGGCCATTTTGGAGACCCCAACTTCTGAATGGAATGGTTGCTTCAATGATTGGTTCCATCGTATGGAAAAATGTGGCAAATTTCGCGGAGAAATACTTCGAAAAGCAATAAATACATTTTTAAATAGTAATGTTTTTTTATTTTCTTAAAAATAGCAATCTATTATATTACTAAGCAGAAACGCGTACTAAGACGTAAGTGCGACAGCTTGGGTTCGATTCCCCGGTCGGGCTAAAAAAATCTGTGTTTATTAGGTTTTTCTGAGAACAAATTCTCAGTAGCATGTAGTCAGGAAATTGGCGGTGTTTCACTCTCCCGAAAAGAACGTCCTCATTGCCCCGGAAATCACTTACAGTCGTTGGTCCTGCGCCTGATCTCTCTCCGGTATAGTCGAAATTCCTTCCCATCAGACTGTGAGAGTGAGTAAATGGTACATAATTAATAACAAATCCTAGGAATGATGTTGTAGTGTAGCCCCACGACAGTATATACTAATAAGAAGGTAGAAAATTTTGGAGCTATATTTTAAATACATATAAGGACCCTGAACAGAGGTTTATTCTAATAAAACATATTCTATTTATCTATTCTATTCTACAAATAATTGTTCCGGGTCTGGATGTTTGTCAACCTACTTTATAATTTAGTTGGTTACTTACAGCCTACATTACGTCCCACTGCTGGGCACAGGCGTCCCCTCATTTCTGATAGGATTTTAGGACAAGGAAGAGTCCACCGCGCTGCCTGGCGCTGCCCCATTGCGTGTTGGCGAATTTCACATATTTTCGATATATTTTTTGTCTTATGTTTCCTTACGATGTTTTCACAAATCAGTACGTAAAATTTAAATTAACAATTTCATTTGTGCCGGCTAGGATCGAACTCAGTTTGCTCGCGTATTGTGAATTTTACAGCGAGCTCTAACCACCTGAGCTACCACGGCTCTAACTTTATAATTTACTCGTAAATTATCGTTATATCTGAGCATTATTCATTTAACACAATTTTTGTACTAAGCCCTTTTGGTAAACGTTTATCTCAATCAGCAAAATCTAAAAGTGAAAGTAACAAATTCGAGTTCGTTTGAATTATTAATGACAAGTGATAGAATTGTCTGATTCAATTTCGAAATACTGTAAAGCTTCTGAATATAATTTATTCCAACTAAATACTCAAATTATTTCTACAAATATCAAAAAATAATTCAAATTTACGCCTTAAAACAGAAAAAAATTGAACACCTATTATTCTAGTGAAAAATTAGTTTTTCCAAAAATTATATTCTTACTATATAATACACTGGATTTTCGATCCTAAGTTGATCTTTCTCCGTCTTTTCCTATTTTCCTGCAATATTTTCTCCGGAAGTCGCGTAGGTCTTATTAGTATTCATTTCATCATTTCATCGTTACCAAGGCTACCTTACCTTATTCGTCTCTTTCTTCATGGTATCTAAATACTATAATTTGTCAAAGAATTGTTCCATTCATGTGTAGATACTTTATTATCTCATAAAATCAACTTACTTTCTTTCCCTTTTTGCAGGAGTTTGACCATAGAAGTAAATATTTATTTC
Organism: Parnassius apollo; assembly: GCA_907164705.1. NCBI lineage: Eukaryota > Metazoa > Arthropoda > Insecta > Lepidoptera > Papilionidae > Parnassius > Parnassius apollo. The sequence goes on from CAJQZP010001342.1 coordinate 8,539,079, forward strand.
TCCCTGGAACCCGAATTAAAATCCACGGCCCAAAGCGCCGTGACCACTGCGACGAATATTTATTTATGTAATGCCACTGGTTTAATGCAATGATTTAAATACTTATGTTGTCGAAAGTAAGTAGTAGAACCATGATGCAGATATGTTGAATTTTGAATAACAGCGTAAAACATATGTTTCGTATGGTAAGTGTAGAATTGGAGATCATTTTAACTGGAAACGAGAAATATAAGAGAAAACGCATCTGTATTTTGATTCTTAACCAAGGATGGTTTGGTCACAGCATTCACAATCCATTAAATGGACCATGTGCTTGTTTGCCACCCTTATATTAAATTATGAATATGCCTGTTGGATTTAGTGTAGAACTAAATAGTTTAACTTGCAATTTGACATATTTTGATCAGTACGAGCGACACGCGGTTAGTACATTAGTTCACGTTGTGTAAGTTACTAAGAAACGCGTACTTCATCTCAATCATTATATTCGTATCATACATAAAAACAATGTCAATATTATGGGATATATTTCCCATTGTTAATAAAATGTTTTAGTAAACTTTTATAATTTGAGTAAATTCAAAAATCTAATCAAATTCAAGGGTGATGATGAATACGTACTACAACTACAGCTTAAATTTCTTTAGCCAAATTAATGATTGGACAATATTTATTGCATGTCTCGACTGTAGTTGCGTAGCTGTTTCCAGAGAAAAAAATGTTCTTTACGACATAATATAACCAAAATTGCAGCAAGAATGCTAATAATGAACGAAAAAATAAATATTTCCATGGTACTGAAATGACTCAAATAACAGTACCTCAAATCAAAATAAAATCGCACCATACCGAATATATAAAATGTAAAATCAAAAGAAAACCTGAAATCCCAAAAAGCACTAGTGGAGAGGAATAGATACAAATTTTGCAAATCTTGGACACACCAAAACCATATGCCATTACGAGTATTTCTAACTTGAAACTTAAAATTATTTACGAGTTTGACTTATCGAAAGACGATCTGAATTTCCTATGCCATTAAAACAAATACATTTTTTTGTTTCGACTTCGTTGCTATTAATTTTCAACTATTTAAACTTGACGTACCGTAATTGTTCAATATGGTTACCAACTGTTTTAATCAAAATTCGACACAAACGAGCAAGGGGAAAATATAAATAATGCCCATTGTCTGTCAAAGAGAAAATTACTTTCATGTCAAAACAAACTTTTGAATGATTTTGTTTTATATCTTTCGTTAACTCAAAATAGGTTTCAGGCATTTAATTACAATTATAATTTAAATTACATTGCATTTAGAATTCGATAAAATTTAACTTTAACATATTTAAAGTATTTTTTTAAATAACACCAAGTTTTTCTTATTGAGCTATATTTATTTTTTTACAATATCTAAAATTTAAATAAAAACACGAGTCTTCGTTTTCATCAACGTATATTCTAGTTATTGACTTTCCTTTGCAGAAATTGTGCCTCTCTCGCCGTAGGCAGGATTTTCCCGAGTTGTCGCGATTGGAAGGTGGATTAGGAATAGCAGAATCAGATATCTCAAATCTTTGATGCTACTTTTCGTCACCGGTCTTAGTATTTTACATCTAGCTTTTAACACGTCATTTTGCAGTTAAATGGCTTTTTTTTTTGTAAACTTGTCTTTTTTATTCTTCTCTGAAATGGTCTCAAACCAGCATTGATTGCTTTAAGATTTTATATATATATCTAATTATACCAACTCTCTACATCTTCATACCGAAACATAGCAGTGCGGTCGCTGCTGTTTGGCGGCAGGAACAGGTTGGTACCTACTCCCACATACTCTTAGGCAGAAAAGGTCCTACCAAATGAGCTAAGTTCATATGCTTCTAATATTCAAGGGGGAGAGGAGAAGAAATATGCATGTATTACAAATCATGTACTCACAGAGGCTTAGCAGTAAATAATCTGAAATAAAAAGGACTAAACATTTCACTAGCATTAAAACACTTTAAATTTTGTGGGTTTATTATTAAAGAATATTTGTTTTTAAAAACAGAATCTTCTTATCTTCATCTTTAGCCCACAAAAGTCTGGCGCATACATGGACTTTATTTTACGCCTGAACTTAACACAATGGTTAAATCTGCCATATGTCGAAAAAGATCGAGATATTTTTGGAAATTCCTGAGCCAACTTTTACAACATCCACGGGATAAATAAATAAAAAAATATTCTATCCTATTCTTTATAACACAGTCCTAAAAACAACAGTGAAGCACGTCATTATAATGGTGCGCTTGGCATAAACCTTTTGAAAATAAAAGCATGGTTAATAATTATTACGAATAATACACGTAACATTTTTAGCCAGCAGTAAAAAACATTAATATTAGTACTACGAAAAGTTGATAATTTTAATGATTTAATGATATTGTTGCATGCCATAATTAATGCCACTAGCACCATCCGGTATCAAGTAGCAGAACTAGGAGAGCTTTCTAGAAAATTCCGTTCTAGAACTTGCCCACTAGCGCCATCTAGTATCGAGTGGCATAAATAGGAGAGAACTTTCTATACCTAGTCTGTCGGGACCGGTATGTACTCGAACATTCTAGATGTTTCAGTAGAAATGCTATATGAGGTCGGTATCGACCGCGACCCAGGTCGGTGTTGAATTGGCGATTCAAGCAAATACTTCTGAGCGATATAACTGCGAACTAAAGTGTTAAGTGTGATTAATTATTAGTGTGTTTTAAGTTTTAATTGGTGTTGGGTAGTTAAAATGTCAATTTTGGTAATTCAATTGGCAGTTTTATTGTTACGAACCCTAAACTCGCAACAATATTTTCGTTTGGTTTCATTCAATCGTGCATTACAGCCATTTAAAAGTCCACTGCTGAATAGGCATTATCCATAGATTAGTCGGGTGAGGTTGGTGACCGCAGTTTTTTTTTAATTATTTTGTGATGTTAATAGAAAGACGCTGCCACTTATCTTCTGCATCATTTTCTTTTGTCGCCTCTTATGACACCCACGGGATGATTAGAGGTTTGGTTGAATTCTGTAAATGGCATAAATGTGGGTCTTTGACAAATGACTGTATGTGTTTGGGCTACTTTCTACAAAGGCAATTAGTCCAACGGGTTAGTGTGCGACTGTACTCGCGACTAGTTGTTGTCGCTGGTAACAAATAGATTTGATTTTTTGTAACCCAAAGATAAATGAAATCTGCGTTTTAGGTCAGTGTAGCGCATGAGGTTTTGTATTTTATACCGTTTTTAAAAGTGTACCTTTATAAATAAGAAAGTGTTATGGCAAAATCAACTACAGTGGAATATTAGAATATTTATTGTTACATTTATTCATATAAGCACGTAGTTGGTGACATTTCACAAAATATTGACTCTTTTTTCGTACAATCTATATAGCAGAATAAAAGTGAAAGAAGGATTTTCAGTATTTAAATATAATAATAATAATAATATAATAATAATCTTTATTGATAACTAATAACTTGTAATAGATAATAAAATCATAAAGTTGGCAAATATAGGGTCCGCGAAATGGAATCCCAAAAATGATTCAAATAGTGCAAGTGTCACATCAATCTTAAGTTGGAGGCTTTTGTTCACCTTTCAAAAATCCTCTATTATTGGTTTTGTTTTCTCCTATGATGTAATAAATTACGAATTTGTTTGGTAATAATCATAACTGCTTTCTAGGAGGCCTATGTTTAGTAGCGGACCAGCGAATGGCTGTAATAATGATGATTGTTATTATTTATGATATTTACACAGTAGAAGCTCGGCTATAAGAGATGTTAGGTCACAGGTTTTTGTTTACGCAAACTTTATCTAAAACACCATCCTCGCAAGGAAGTTGCTAATCAACACAATTCAGTTTTGGTCTAACTACTCCACCCTCCAAGTCGTGGTTTTTTAAAACTAAAAGGGCAAAAAAAACTTTCAGTCCACCTGATGGATAAGTGGATATTGTAGTCTATGGATACCTTCAGACAACTTTAAACACAGATGGCTCCAGACGCGTAGTCACCTATTGGGACTCCAACTCCATACCCTTCAGACTGGAACATAGCAGTGCAACCATTGCCATTTGGCAGCAGATATAGAGAAGAAGTTGGCACCTACACAGAAGGACTCCTATGCTAAAAATACTACCATCTATCAATTCATCATATCAATCATCATTACTACCATCTAGTAAATTTTATTATTAATTAATTTACAACATATAAAATTATAGCTTTGTATCCAACGCGTTAGTTGTAAGTTCCTTCGTTACTTTCGTATTAAAAAAATATAGATCTCAAAGATGACGACAACAATTTGTACACATTTGAACATGCGCAAACGAAAATAACATATGTACAATCAAATATTTATTTAAGAAACTACCCACCGGCATATATAATGTGGGTATTGAACCAAAACGCAGCTTTACTATTTGTGTACTTCCATGAGAAAAACAGTTTTGTTCAAAGTGCTTGCTACATATAGTTGTATAGTTTTTGGGAACCCAGTCTTCTCTATTTATCATTTTTAACTAGTTTTGTTTAACCTCAATATTTTTTGAAAATCTGATACATTAATAAAGTTTAATTTATCGTACTAAAGTATTAACCATAATGCCAAAAAAAACATTGAAAGTTAAAAAAAATACTAAGTTAAAAGAGGCTGCATCCAAAGATATGCCTTTGCCTGTTATAAACATAATATCGATAAGATGACATCTATGGTGGCAATCTCATTGATTTATATATTACACTAGATCAGTAATAACCGCGCCAAAGCGTTGCCACTGCACATATGGCCACAGCCATATGCCTAGTTGACGTCAGTTCAGTGTTCATTATGACGCCGACAGAGTTGAGCCGCGACAAAAAATGGGTAAATGCGTAGTGAAAGAATGCTATTCATGGTCACAAAAACGTAATAAATCAAGCGGAGTCACTTTCAACACATAATGTTTAGTTCCTGTTTTCATATAAACGTAAAACACCGCAAATAATTAAATAAAATTATCGAATATTACCATTTATGTTCAATGTTGCCACTTTTCCGTATTTGTGATTATCCTACATTAATGGGAGACTATATAATTAATGTAGTAAGTTAATTTGTTACCTCTGATTTTAAATATTTTGGAAATTATAATAAAAACTACGTTTTAACTTTCATACAAAATAATTAATTATTCTTATTTCAGTTCATTCATAAATTATCTATTAAATATATTTTATTACCTATTTTATATTAATAATTTTATATTAAATATAATTTTATATAAATTTTATATTAAGTATATTTTGTTACCTATTTTATATTGTTTGATTTATTAGTACAATAAAAATACTTATAAAAATATGTTTTATTTCATCACTATGTTTACTTCTATTTATCAGATAAGCTTTGTATCCTTTTTTTCTAAGGGGATGCAATAAAGATTTTAAAATAAAATATACTTTTTAATATAAAAACAATTAACTAGAGCTTAAAAAACTCATTTTTATTGCGTATTTTAGGTAAAATTTCATATAGTAAGCCACACCAACCCGCTTTTGCATGTTTGTGTGTCTATCTTTATCTAATCTTAGCGACGTTATTGTTTTCACAACTTGTGTAAGTGAGATAGATATATGTTTATTTAAAAGTGTTATTAGTTTCAAAGCTACGTCGTCACGTTTGGATAGTGGTTACACTTTTTTCGACGCGCGGTAATGTGGTTTGCTCCTCTAGTGTTGTATAACACAATGGGGAATCTCCACAAAAATTAAACCAGAAATAGCGGGAAATATATTTGTTATAATTCTTACGCATTTAGAGTATTATCGTAATAAAACGCGATATTTTTCCCTTTAAATTTGTGTGTGTAACAATTGTACCAGTTCTATGGTATTACATTTAGAGTGCTTAACATTTTCAAAGTCAAAGGTAGAGCATACTAACGAGATTGGATCAGCTCTGCGCTCGCTAACACGCCCATCCAACGTGGTAAGCATGGTAATTTCGTACAAGCTATGCTTATTAGAAGACGTACTCGTATTAGGCCTAATCCAGCAGTGGACATAAAAACACCTTCGATAAACAATATACCTGAAAATACACTTATTGGTTTACAATAATCTTTCATAATAATAAACGTTAATAATGTTAATTAGTTAAGTAGAAATATTAATATACCAACAATATCAACAAGTAACTAAAGACATTAGTTAGATGTTTACAGTAATTGGCGTATTTAGTTAATGCGAGATCCCTTCATTTAATTATTCAGGTTGATCTCGGCCGGTGTAGTTATTGATCCTTATTCCAACTAATGAATGTATCTAATGTTTGAGTAAAAATGTTTTCAAGATGGTAAAGCCATATTATTGCAGTAGCACGAATGGGTCGACTCGACCGAGTAAAGACTACGCCCTCAGAATACCAGTGTAAAATTGTAGCTTAACGCTGTTGTGTTTCGTATAGTAAGTGTAGAGAAACGGAGAACCTTCTCTCTTCTCTAAGAAACGAGGCATTCCATCTTAGTCCTCACGGGTGACAACGCATCTGTATTTTGACTTGTAATCGATGATAGATTATATGGGCCACAACAAATACTTACCATCAGTTGGACTGTATGCTCGTTTGTCACCTATATCCTATCAAGAAGGCAGCTTTTCAGCTTTACGCCGCACTTGTACACGGAATACCCAAATAACATCCCCACCTTAGAAGATCGCCTCCAAGAGTGGGAAAAAGATGTCATTTTAGCACTTTACACCAATGACAGCGCTTATTTCACGACTTTCCGTAGGGATTACGTCGACACTGCAAGAATGCAGCGTTTGGTGGACCTGATACTAGTATCGCTTGATGAGTGGAGAAATTCTGTTTACGTCGTTAATACAGTCATTTGTAAAAGACGTCGCTCTATTCACGTGGCGCCTCCACAATCAGCCATCTAATTATCAAAAATTGATTGAAAGACCGCAGTTAAGACCTTAAAATGTTAGATTAACAGCTAGCTGTGAATGACCCCGCAGGCGAACACGATAGTCCAACGGGTGAGAGTCACGTGTGGCATTTTGGGGCCCATTCCAACGTCACACCTACCAACTAGGATGTATCTGATCTACAAGACATGTATTCACCCCAGAATTACCTACGCTATATCAGACTGGTATGAGCTGACTAGTTAAACGCAGATGTGGATACAGCTGATCCAACAAAAACTTAGCCCTACGCATGATCGTGTGAACTGGTCGTTATGTTCGCAACGATATGATCGACAGAAGCTTCAAGATCAAGTCCATCAAATAATTTATAATCCGTTTTTCGCCGTTGGTTTCGACAACAACACACGAGGCCACTGTGGTGGCCTCGCATCTGGCGGACGAATTATAGTAATCTTATAGGTACAATGAATTTTTATAGCATCTGTTGTCTTTAGGGTTCAAATCCACCTGATTTTTAAGCTATTGCATAGCTTCTATCGCGGGCCTTGAGTGCGGGAAAATCCAGAAATTCCGTAACGAAAAAACCTCCGACGAGCACGGAGGTGTGGCTTGAAGGCCGTGCATTGTCTAAAGATGGTCTAACGTCGTTTCTTTTCCTCAGTCTTCGACACGGTGTTTGTGTATAAAGTGTTTTGAAATTTTGAATATGAATGAACAAAGTGCATTTATTATTAATGAAGAAAGTCACGAAAAAATAGTGAAAGAAAATGAGTGAGTACTCTATATACATACCTACATTTTATTATTATCACAAATGCAGTACTAATTTTGAATTGAAAATATAATACTGCTATAAAGATAACCTAAATTTTTGATATTAAAATGAGCGATATTAAAAGTAGCCCTCTTTATATACACACAAACACACACACACAATATACAACAGATAATATATTTCATTATATATTTTTAATCTCACAACACATTAGAATAATGAACCATTGACTGTTATAATATTATATTCATTATCGTTAGAAAGCGTCATCTGTTTACGTTTACGGTCCAACCGTCGCGTCGGCCGAGACAATGGGAGTCAATAAAATACTACCTACATTCATTATGCCACAAGGATTGCGTATAGCTTACACTAATTTAAACTCTAAGCTAACTTAATAAGAGCTTATTTTACTAACACTAAATTATAACGGTAAACAAAAATATATTATTTCCTTCATTAGTTGCCTGTTGTGCCTGTTATTTAATTTGGCTGTTGTAATATATAATATATCAGTTTAGTGTTCAGTTAGCTGTCTAGCTGAGATGACAATGACACTGTTATCTGTTAAATTATATACGTAATGTTTTGATAGCAGGTCCCCATATTACGTGAAAAAGCTATTGTTGTTTTTGTTTATTTTTCGTTAAGTTTTATTCCTAAAGTAATTTTAAATATTTAGTGTAATATAGATAGGATTTAACGTGTTGTATGTAAAAGTGTATAATAATGTCACGCCAGCGTAGCGCAGCCATTTGGAACTATTTTATAGTCCAAAGTGTGGACGAAAAAAAAACCAGTGTGCAATTATTGCAAAACAATTTTTTTTAAAGTACAATTACAAATTTAAAGCTTCACCTTAAACAAAGACACGTAGGAGTGTATGAAGAGTTTTGTCGTTCGGATTTAATATCGGATAGACGCAAAAGACTTAAGTACGTCGTCAAAAGTAAACCAAATTATATTTTTGAATAGTAACTGAAAAAAATGTAAATAATTGTAGATAAGTAAAACTTTGACCACAGTGTAAATAATGTAAAAGTTCAATCAAAATGACGTAACATCAATGAGCTTCTAACTACGCCTGAATGAGTTATTTATTTCTTTTAAAAATTAATTATTTATTTAAAAAAGTAAATTTTTTGAAAATATGAGTAAATAATTATAACAGATAAAATAATTACACAGCTTAGCGTACATTCAGACATCCTTAAGCCTATAAAAAGTAGGAAGGGAAGTTCATTGAACTTAACATAAATATTTTAAATGATTCTCTTTAAAACACGAAACACTTAATTGATGCTATAGCTTAATATTTTTTGTCTTCATATAATACTTATAATCATCTAATATTTATAATCGTAATAATCTTTCATCGTAATATTTATAATCGTTATAACAACATACAACAAAACGCGAACACAGCCGACGACTGAACTGAACTAACCGCGTGTACAATGTAATATTTAAAACTGTTATAATATACTATAACAGTTTAAAACAACAGTTAGAAAAATATATTACAACAACATAACGAATTAGAAAAATATAACAGTTTCGCCCATCTTTAGTCACCCCTGTTGGCATCGAGCCGAGCTAGGGAGCAGACGGCGGGGCCGGGCTGCACCTGGCCCGCCGCTAAGGCACGCGGCGCCTGCGCCGATGACGTTCTCCGGTCGCATTATAGGGGTCGCGAGAGTTTTTGCGCGAAGCCGGGTTGTTCATATATTGAAAGTCTCCTTGTTTTGTCTTAGACTTATGTTAATAGAGCGTGCCATTTGAACTTAAAGACAATTAATTGGACAATAAATAATAAGTGACAAATCTTGCCGTGGAGCGTGGAACTGAGTAGTTGCGCGTCTTGTTAATATAATTGCCGTACGGCCGCCCTGACGTATGTACTGCGCGAACCTGAGTTTTTTGCGACGCGGTCCGGTGATACAGTATTTTTCACAAATAGTGAGTTCGTTATAACGCGGGTTCGGTTAAATCTGGTTGAATTTGATTGGATTAACCTAAGTAACTTGAATTAATATCAAAGAAATAGAAATACTGCATAAATAAAATAAAAAATAAATAATTATAATTGCATAAGTTGATACAAAATGCTATGCAATAGCTTTACCGCGGCAGTCCCCGAGTGCCACACGTCTTTTTTTTTCTTTTGTTTTTATTACCTTTCGCACGGTCTGGTTTTATAAAGCATAAATTTTCTTTATCTAATTCAATATTACAGGACTTTATAAGCTACCATTGACGACGAGTTTAAAACCTTTCGTACATCGCAAATATTATATATGAGCATATGTTTGCTTTTTTAACTATTTTTAACTACGTAAACTATGTTTTTAGAAATTAATGAAATATTCGTTAGGTAAATTTACTCATAAAGCAAAAACTTCTTAAAAACTTTTAAGACAAAACTTTAACGCCCAACTTACTTTATCAAATTAAATACCACCTAGGTACATTATATGTATCTAATGTTACATAATAATGTAAACATTACAGTGTAATCTATATATATATATATATAAATATATATATATATATATATATATAAAAATCTAAATATTTCTAAATATTTCTTCTGTGCTTATGTTTGTCAACGAACTCCTCTTAAACGTCTGGACCGATTTTGATGAAATATTTTGTTTGAGTGAGTGGATGGTTTAGATTCATAAATAGATCCATTAGATGGTGCTGTTGTCCAGATTCCGAAATCACCCGTGCAAATCCGGGGTGAATCGCTAGTATGTGTATGTAATGTAATACATACATACGTATACAGTGTAACATTTTCAAAATAAAAAATATAATATTATAGCAGGCTTTACGAGTACCAGACTCTGACTATCAGAAGTATCTAACTGATATCTAAAAAAATTATTTTCAGTTAAAAGTAAGATTCTACTTAAAAACAAAAAGTTGGGCTTTTATTTTTCGATACACTATGTTTTAGCATTGATTTCAGAAGCTATTAATATATGAAAATTATTTTATCATTTTATTCTATTTAGTTTATAAGGCAGTTTTTACTTTTAACTAAAAGTTTTTTTTAATGGACTCAATAATATCACAAGTGTAAGGTAACAACTAGAATGTCGCCTTATAAATTACATTCAAACTTTATTCCCGTTTAATAAAAAAGTGTCATATTAATCGATTCAACTGTTTCTGAGTAATCGGTGAACATACATAAAAAATAACTCGGCGAATATAGAACCTCCTCGTTTTTGAACTCGGTTAATGAAAGCATATGTGCTATCAAATGATTCTATCTGTAATATCTTCTTTTGTTCGATTGACTAAAATGCTTTTAAGTAAATTGGTCTTAATGCATGTTAATGGAAAAACGTTACGTATATAAAGCAGTTTCAATTTATTTCATTTAATATCTTCTCACTTTTCATAGTAAATAGTAGAATGGAAGCAACTAAGAAAAAGTGGTACAAGTTATATACCCGAATGAAACACATGTGTCAGAATCTAACCGTACACGGACCAAGTTTTCTTGCTCGAAGTGATATTGCTTTCATTTATAAATTAATCTACTTTATAATATACGTTCATGTCTGGATTATTGCAGTAGCAACAATAGTAAAATATTATTCAACATATCAGGAGAATACGATTCGATTCACCACTCGTACCGACTACCTTCACTGGAACACTACTTTTCCATCAGTCACAATTTGTGAGATCGCAGCTTCCGACGATATATATTTTGCTGCTGAAAATAGAAATAAAAATACGCTACCTTCAGCTTTCATAAGGGAAATGACATTCTATAATGGACTGTGTTACACTTGTTCAACGTTTTCAGATCATCAATTTCTGAATTTGTCGGATTTAAAAAATACTATGACAACGTATCGTACAGAATGCAAAGACTACCTTATAAGGTGTGAATGGAATGGTGAACCCATGAATTGTTGTATTGCTTTCAAACCTATCATTACAGAATACGGGACGTGTTTAACCGTAAATAACATACAAAATCAAGGCTCATACTTCTTATATATTACAGAAGAGCAGCAGTATACTTTAGGAACATTGACGGTAATTTTATCCAAGAATTCGGAAGCGTTCCTTCATTCACCTGAGGATATGCCATTTTGGAACATGGAATACGATCGCCGTTTAACTGTCACAGATGGGGCAGAAGCGACTATGATATTCTCAATTACTGAGGTGTTTAATGAACCCGAAGTTTCTTTAATGACTCCAGAAGAGCGACAGTGTCGATTTCCTGACGAATTACCGTCTAATTTTCCCGCATTTAAAAAATATAGCTACTCTACCTGTATTATACAATGTCGAATATTGTTTCAATTAGAGTTATGTAACTGTACACATCCTATATCACCAGTTATATACAACGATACATATTGCAATATAGAAGGTTTGCAGTGCTTGGCTAAAAACTATCTCACATTAAAAAAACTGAAAATTCCTGGTATCTACGACGCTGGTTTAAACTGTGATTGTTTACCATCTTGTATTGAGTCTGATTATAATATTGTGGCCAAGGAATCAAGTAAAAGGAAACACTCACAAAGTGGTGGTGGTGTTATTCATTTTAAACTTAGTAATAAGCCTTATAATCGTGTCACTCGTCAAATGGCTCGTACTACATTAGACCTTGTGGTTGCGATTGGAAGTTGTTTTGGACTATGCTTTGGAGGGTCTCTACTTTCCATTGCTGAAATTATTTATTATGTTTGCTTAAGACGATGGTAATATTAATCCTTTGAAGAATCTACTTAAATGTTCAATAATAATTAATGCCTTCTATGTTATAGAATAATGACGCCCTGTTTTACGAACATTTTATTAAAAGTTAATATTTAAAAAAATCTAGTCTCTATACATAGTCTCATTTTATTTCTCAGTTATAAATATTCGTGGTTAAAGAAAAAACGTTATTGTTATATTGAAATAAAAATTAAATAAACACAAAAACTCCATGAAATGTACGAGTAAACGGTTTCACAATTCACCTTAAAGGTGTTTGTACATTCAGGTAGCTATTTTTGTCTAAATATTAACCTATTAAATATTAACTATTTATTTAAATATAAGAGTCAACAGACCATAATTAAGTTCCCTATACCTAGTAGTCCCTAGCAGTCCCTGTTACCCTAGCCCTTACATATTATATACATAAATATATTAGATAAATGCAGGGTGTCTGCTCCAAGATACCTATGGTAACAGACAGACAGGACAGAGAAAGGATGTCAGGGTTAGGTGATGGTGTTCTCTCCCTGCCAGTCAAGCATATTCACAATATTGATCAGGGGTTCTGACGACTAAAGGTATCTTGGCCGCAGTAAGAGGGAGATCTTACCGGAAGTCTCGGCGGTAGTAATGAAGTCGTCATCCAGCGTTGAAAGAGGATTTTATTTACAAACCATTACAATATATTAAGTCTTTAACTACGACACTGCCGTTTTTTTATAAAATAAGTTAACGTATATTTTTTCTATATTCTTTATTTATATTAATCAAAGTAATCACCTATCCAATCGATGCATTTAATTAAAATTTAATTAAAGCATTTCGCACTGCCTCTCGGATATTGAATTTTTTTCGTAGAAGTCTGTAGGCATAAGATCTGGTAAGTACGGAGGATGACGGCAAGTTCCAGAAACCCCAGCTTTTGTACCTTAGAAATCGTCTGTTGTGCAGTATGTGGTCGCGCGTTGTCGTGCAGGAGAGCAGGGATAAGCGATCGACCAAAACTAGTTGGGGACGTGCGATATTTTTCATCATTCTGTGTTGTTCATAGTTCATAGTTCACATCTGCAGTAATGCTCATGGTTTGAAAAGAAAATGTGATGAATCATACGGGCGCTGGACCACCATACAGTGACCATCACTTTTCTAGTGTAAGTTTTCGTTTAAGGTATTTTTAGGTGCTGAAACAGGATCCTACCTGTCGCTGAAGTCGCTGAGCGCTTGCGGTTGTCAAACAAACTCCATTTTTTGTCGCAGGTTCAAACAAACGTCGCAGAGTTAACAATGTGGTTCAAAATTTTATGAGCAGTGCAAGGCACATCTCCACGCGAACATCGTGCTGGCGATCATTGAGTTCGTGGGGTACCGATTTGTCAAGCTTTTTTTTACCTTGCCAATTTGACGCAAATGAACCAATATTGTTTTGATGCTAACGTAGAAAACTGCTGCTAAATCAGGCATAGATTGACTATCATTACCTTTCACAATCGCCTTTAATTCGCCCTTGTCAACCAAAGTTTTTAGACGACCACGGGATTAATTTTTAGATCGAAATTTCCGGAACGGAAGCGGGCAAGCCAATAACGGTGGTGCGTTCGTTTGTAGTATTCGCTCCGTAAACGTCGTTGATGTTGCAAGTTGCGTGTGCCACGTTGCTGCCATGACGATACTCATATTCCATAATTATTCGATTTTTCAACGTATCCATGATGACGAAAAATAATCAATTGCTATGGAAACATAACGCTAATCAATAAACAAATGACTAGTTTTGTAAAAATAATTCCATGCTTTTAAAATAAAATTAATTTGAAATTACAGTTTTTAGTCAACCAAAATTATTTTAGACCTATTATACAATTTAATACATGCACAAATTAACATCATATGCTAAGATTATTCAGCAACAATTATTATTGTGTGTGAGTTTTTGTAATGCCGTCACTTTAGTGCAGAGTTGTAATGTTTAGTGATGAACAGTGTTAAACAAATCTATTTACTGGATAACATACGAGTATTGTCATTATTGGAGCCCATCAGAAGTAAATTACGGTCAACTACCTGGTTCCTTGATTCGGTATCAGTTGCTACTCGAGATTTTCATCCATTTCTTCCTCATTCGGCTCCCGGTTCCTCGAGCCACATAGACACCCGTTAAAAATTTCAGTGAACCGAGTTTAATGAAACTCACACCTAGATAGCGCCAAGAGATGGACATCCCGTGGACCGAGTGGGTCTGAGACCATGATTAGTTAGTCATAGCAACTGGTCATATAAGATCAGGAGCGGTGTAAAGCAGTCCGTAGTCGTAGTTTCATGCAACTAAGTAAAATAGTAAAGAAAACAGTAAAGGTAAAAGAATATTTTTAAGAGGGTTAAGTAAGAATTGTGCTCGTACTTTTCAGAAAGTAGGTACTCTTTTCTTACTTATATCGTGTATCTAACTCCGTTTAGGATCTTCTTTTGTAATAATGCTTATTATAGCAGATGTTCTCATTGTTACCGTCATAGTTACTGTCCAACCGTGGAATGTTGCTTGAATCACCATGAACCTGTTTGATACTTCAATATATATATATATATATATATATATATATATATATATATATATATATATATATACATAAAACGAGACACCAACTGCAGTAGAGCATTGTGCAACTTTTTAAAAATTATTTCATTAATAAAAAAACCGAAGCTGCAACTCGAAATCTTTCCTTCCTAATATATATTATTGGTTCTTCCAGCTATGTGGATGATCCATTGGTATCTACTAATCCATTGGGCTGTGTTTATTATTCTAGTTCTACTGCTGAAATCTATCACGCACCGAAATTCCGAGTATAACCTTCTCGACAGTTTGTGAACTACGATGAGCATCCTAATACGGCTAACAGAGTCGGACTATGTCTCAAATCCACATAATATATCATTACAAGCAACACGCACTGGTTATCTGGTAACTAACGGCATACTCGAAGTTGTGTCATGAAATTTACACATGATCTTTGTCTTTTCAAGTTCATTTTAAAACATATCTGTTTTAAAATGAACATATTTTAAAACATTTTCAGTATGGTGCTGAGATCCTCCAGTGACTCTGCCATAATAACGATATCGTTGGCAAATTGAATGATGTGCTTCATTTTTTTTGCTTGTTTTTATATGTTACCTGTGATTTTGATACGGTATCCTTTTCAGTCCAGTAGTTTAAAAACTTTTTGCGGTAAAGAGTTTCGCAGAAAACCTCACCCTGTTTTACACCTCTTTGTAGCTTACTTATGCATCACCCAAATCAAACGCTACAAAAAATCTATAATTTAATTGTAATTTGTGGTTTTGGCATATCCATCTTATCTCATACTTCAATATTTTAAATTAAAATAAGATTGAATGATCAAATTTCTCCTACTTAATGAAACCTAACGGAACCGTTTCAAAATATAGTTCCTTCATTAATATCTACATGAAAACTCTTTGAAAGTTTCGAATCAGTTTTAAATCCTTGTCAAGAAGTCTACGCACAATTATCTTCTGAAGGTACTCCCACCAAAATTCATATTAGTTCTAAAATGTTACTATCTAGTATCATTCATTTGCATATATTTAATCTTTAATCTAATATTTAAATAACACCCACTTTATGTAAACAAAATTTTAAGCATATAAATTTTCTTATATGATGGCAACATAAGATAATTTAGAACGTAGGATGCAACAAATGGAATACCGGAAAGATCTCCTGCCTGCCTATCTCTTATGAGATATTTATAGTACCAGATAAAAATACTCGGACTTGCGATGGCAGCGTGAAGCCGCACGACGCAGGATATCGTGTCTATTTATTTCTCCATAAATTATGTACCTATATAATTATGTACTCATGTGTGATATCTCCTTTTTAATTTTTTTGTTGCGCCGCTCTTGCACGCTGTGCATACCGACGAAGCACTGCTGCGTCGTGAGGCGTCCCGCTACCCTGTAATATATACATTTAGACGCCATGCGGCGTAGCGCAACGCCGTGGGGATTTTCGAATTATCTCAACAAAATGTTTGTGTAAAGTAAATAAAGCTATATTTTGTATCATTGTCTTAAAAAGTGTGCGCCGCGTCGCGTCAAGTCACGTCTCGATGTAAACTGAACCTAAGGCAAGTTTTGTTTACAACGAAAAAACTCACTTCCACCAGTGGACTGCTACAGGCATAAGAAGATAAAGAAAACAATTAAAGTTAAAAAGTAAAAGACCTTAAACTAGACATTTTCTTAAATTTTAACTGAGTTTATTATAATTAGTAGATAAGTGAAAGCTTAGAAAGATAAAGAAATGTTATTTGACTCGGCTAACAGAATAATTAAATAGAACAAACCATGACATAGTTTTTAAATTTCTTGGTTGAATCCAATCAAACCTTTCTTTGTCTTAATTAAAAGTAAATCTGAAATATTCAATTTTAAAACTTTTGACGTGAAATCAGTCCCTTGTCTTAAATAAAATTAACTGATACAGCCCAACGTCCGTCCATTTAATGACTCTATTATTACGACAGTTAAAAAGTAATAGGTTCAAATCTGCCATTAACTTTTAAAACCATTAAGTTGAATTTCACTGTGATCAAATGTGATCATAATGAAGTCTATACGGCTAAGTTTTTTCTGACCTGCTTAGTATACTAACCTTACAAAAAATTACAGATCTTATAATTTCTATCACATTTACCACTGTATATTAAAACATATTTTGAAATTTATATATCAATAGTATATTGGTGATTTCTATTCTACCACTATGTGATTCTTTCAGAATTTACTGCCAAAATCTGCTCGAGAACCTTACGCTATAGGTCCTGATCCATATTTGATCATCATCACCATTCATCATCATTGCAGCCCTTCTTAAGTCCACTGCTGAACATAGGCCTTCTCCAAGTAATGCCACAAAGCACGATCCTGAGCCACCTGCATCCATCGACTTCCTGCATGTCTTACCAGGTCGTCACTCCGACTAGTGGGGGTCGCCCTACACTACGCCTACCAGTACGAGGCTGCCACTCGAGAACCTTTCTTCCCCATCGGTTATCAGTTCTTCGAGCTATATGGCCGACCCAATGCCACTTCAGCTTACTAATCCGTTGGGCTATGTCGGTCACTCTAGTTCTACTGCGGATATCCCCATTTCTAAGTTTATCACGCAGGGAAACCCCGAGCATAGCCCTCTCCATAGCTCACTGAGCAACCTTGAGCGTCCTCATACAGCAAGTAGTGAAGGACCAAGTCTCAGATCCGTAGGTCATCACTGGCAATAGGCGCTGGTTGTACAATCTAGTTTTCAGAGTTTGAGCTATACCTGACGAGAAGATGTGTCGTAATTTCCCGAACGCTGCCCAGCTAAGTTGAATCCGTTGATTGACCTCACGGTCGAAGTTAGACTTACCTAGTCGGACTATTTAACCCAGGTAAACATACTCGTCAACAACTTCGAGCATAGTGCTCCCAACAACTACCGGCATAGGTGTAACATGGACATTAAATCATGATCTTTGCTTTGTCCATGTTCATTTTAAGACCTATCCGTTGGGAGACACCATTGAGGTCATTGAGCATAGTGCTTAGGTCCTCCAGTGATTCTGACATAAGGACTATTTCGTCGGCAAATCGAAGGTGAGTGATGTACTCACCTTTGATGTTAATACCGTATCCTTTCCAGTCCAGTAGCTTGTAAACGTCTTCCAGTGTAGCGATAAAGAGTTTCGGGGTTATAACATCAGCCTGTATTACACCTCTCTGCAGTTGTATTGGTTTTGACCCCTAGTTCTGTACTCGGATAGCCATTGTGGCCCTACTGTATAAACACTTGAGCACTTCGATATACCGACAGTCAATTTGGCACCGCTGAAGGGACTGTAGCTCCGCCCAAATTTCGACGGAATCAAAGGTTTTCTCATAGTCCATATACGCCAGGCAAAGTGGCAGAATGTACTTTTCGGTCTTCTGTACAATCTTCCGAAGTGTATGTATCTGGTATATGGTACTGAAGCCTTTTCGCAAACCGGCTTGTTCGGGAGGCTGGAATTCATCGAGTCTGCGTGCGATACGATTCGTAATGACTCTCGAAAACAGCAAGCAGATGCGGCTCAGAAGGGAAATCGGACTATAGTACTTCAAGAGAGCGTTGTCACCTTTCTTGAAGAACGAGACCACCGCACTTCTGCTCCACGCCTCCGGAGTAGTGCCACCATGGAGGACGGAATTAACGAGCTTCTGAAGGACTTCAAGTACCGGTGTTCCACCCGCTTTCAGAAGCTCCGCTGTAATTCCATCCTCGCCTGGGGCCCTGCCGTTTTTAAGGTGCTGGAGAGCCATTCTAATCTCGCTCAGATTGACGTCCGGGATATCATTGGAATAGTGTCGGATAAGACTTGCTCTTGGATTGTTATTCACACTTGCGTGTGGCTCCAATGATGATGAGTACAGCTGCCCATAGGACCTCTCAATCTCACTCAAAATCTCAGGTGTCCCAGAAACGATGCTGCCACACTCAGTCTTCAGCTTTCTGGTAGACAGATCTCCGGCAAAGACTTTGGAGCTACGGTTCCGCTCGATCGCTTCTTCAATACTAGTATTAAAGTTGCGGAAGTCCCGCCGCATGCATTTGGAGATCTGCCTGTTCAGTTGCCTGTATGCTGTTAAATCTGCTGACGATTGCAGCCTCATCTCCCGTCTAACAGATATGAGATTACGAGTGTGATCGGAGAGTTTTTGTGTTCTTCTGCGGCAGGTTTTGCAGAACTTAGCTTCGACCGCATGAATAATTTCCACGGGCTTGTCATTCATATCGTCCACTGCATTGCAATTTTCTAGGCAATGAAAGCAGTTTTGTAACTCGAGCTGAAAAGTTTCGAGATTTTGGAATAGAGCACAAGGGGACGAAACGTTGACTTCATTAGACGAGATCTCTAAACATTCGGTGATCGCTGCCAGTTTTCACCCTTGCGATTACTGAGACATCACTGAACATTTGGCGTCTGGTCGTCATAATGAAGTCAATCTCATTTTTTGTCGAACCGTCGGGGCTCGACCAAGTCCACTTCCTGTGGGGCCGCTTCTGGAAGAAAGAGTTCATCATAAAGAGTCCCTCTTTCTCCATGAAGTCGGCCAGCTGCTGGCCCTTAGGTTCCGTTGCTCTATCTCAAATTTCCTTGCATCACCGTCCTTTTTTGTGCTCAGTTTTGCGTTGAAGTCTCCTATTACCACCGTATAGTGAGTTTTGGAGGAATGTATGGCTCTAGAAATATCCTCATACATGTCCTCCACTTCCTCATCGGGATGTCCCGACGTTGGCGCGTAAACCTGTATGACCTTCAGCGAATACCGTTTGATGATTCCGAGTATAACATATGCAAACCTCTAAGGTATACACTCCCAATTCTTACAACGTTGTTAACGAGAGACTTGTGGACGATAAATGCAAAACCTCCTTGGGACAAATAATCGCCCTTCTAGCGATAAAACAAGATGCCGTATTCGAAAATCACCGTGTCCTCCCCACCATGTTCTACCTCTTTTTCCAGCTCCACGATCCTCTCGTCAGTCCTCAGGGTGCGTGCGTTATATGTTGCCAGATCGAGTTGAAAAAAAATGCAGTTTCCAACTCGCTCGCCAAGCGTGGCAACTTTGGCAATATACCCCCCATATTTGATCACCATTACATATTTTAATCAGGCGTGCCGTATGGAGTATTGCATCTTAAGTATGGACGCCCATTTATATGTATTACTAGCCGTATCATGTCAAGAAACGCGTCCTGGTTTAACTTTATTATTAGGTATATGAGGTCGGGAAAAATTTTCTTCGTATTATGTATTCAAATTCAATACATGTTTTTAAAGTTTAATTAAATTTAATTATAATATATGTTTACTTTGTCCGATAACTTGTTGCCATCTTGCAGGTAGTAACATACTCCCGTTGCTGTAAAAATTTTGGAATTTTTGATGAAAAATGCGACAAGTAGTTTCGACAGTCTTCTCTTGATGTCAACCTAACACTGCCCAAACAATTCTAAAGAGACCGAAACAGAAAAATTAGGACAATATGGAAGAAGCTTGGTTGGGAAGTGTTGATCACTTCCAAACCAAGCTCTCTCAATTTTGCTGAGTGGCCAAAGATGTGTAGTTTGGAGTTATCATGAAATACCAATCCTTTTCTGTTGATCAATTCCGGCCAAGTTTTCTCAATTTCTTGCTTAAGTTTCATCAATTGTTGGCAGTAGAGTTCCGAATTGATGGTTTTGCCAGGCAGTAAAAGCTCATAATAAACGATGCCCTTCAAATCGCACCATACATACAGGTCATACATACCCCATTGCGTGTTAATCAGGATTTCGCTACAGCCTGTGGAGCTTGACTACCCTTTGATCACGATCTTTTTCGCATGTCCTTGTCGCATTTAATCCACTTTTCATTACAAAACTGGAACGGTTTCATTACGTTTCAATAGAGAATCGCAAATGAGTACACGATTCATTGGGTTTTTTTCAAAGAGCTCGTGTGGTACCCAAATATCGAGCTTTTTTGTAAAGCCAAACTTTTTCAAATGGTTCAAAACCGTTTTGTGGTCAATCGTGAATTCCTCGACTATGTCGTAACTACTAATATGCCGGTTTTACTCCACTTTAAAAAAAATGGCATCAGCTTTATCCGTATGACGGCGACCAGAACGAGCTGCATCTTTAACATCAAAACTCCGGACTGAAGATGCTTAAACCAACTTTTGTGCTACTCTTATTGACACTGTATTAGATCCATAAACATCAGAATTGTTTTGCGGCGTGAATCGCATTTTTCCCATTTTTGTTATCAAACTTTAGAATGTATCAAATTTCTTCGTTAAATTCACTTATTTTGACGGACAGAAAAGCAATTTAAAAATGGCGGGAAAGTATTTTTTGCTTGTTCTTTTTTTAGTGTCCTATACGTATTGATATTAAAACCATCCAAATACAAACAGTACAACCAAAGTGATTTTTCTTCAATTTTATACAAACAAAATATGAAGAAACTTTTTCCCCGACCTATTATGTCACATTGAGATCTTTATATGTGGATGCTACAAGCTTTTCTCTGTTTATGATACCTTTTATACATCTAAAGTTTTCAAGAGCATGTCTCTGTGATTGGTATAGTGTCTTCTTTGATGATCGGGAAAAACCGACTAAAGATAGGACACGGTGCCAGGTATTTGTCAAGTTAAGTCTATACTACCGATCAAAATATGCGTATCCGATACGAGGTATATTACATACTAAGTTTTGCATGAACTGAGAATTATTAGATACGGTATTACAACAGAGTATCACATGAACGTCTGTGATTTTTGGTCCAAACAGGATACAAGTCAGTGCCACGCTACTGGATGTGATTTGCTTACCGAGACTCGCCAAGATAATGAAATGTGTGCCCACCCTAATATTTTGATAGCCGTTTTTTCTTTTGTTTAGATTTTTTGTAATCATCATTATCATCATTTCCTTCATCAAGCCCTTCACAAGTCCACTTCTGAACATAGGCCTCCCCCAAGGTATGCCATAAAGCACGGTCCTGAGCCAGCTGCATCCATCGACTTCCTGCATGTCTTACTAGGTCGTCACTACATCTAGTGGGGGGTCGCCCTACACTTGGTACGAGGCTGCCACTTGAGAACCTTTTTCCTCAACGATTGTCGGTTTTTCGAGCTATATGGCCGGCCCATTGCCATTTCAGCTTACTAATCTGTTTTGCTATGTCGGTCACTCGGGTTCTACTGCGGATATCCTCATTTCTAAGTTTATCACGCAGAGAAACTCCGAGCATAGCCAGCAGTGAAGGACCACGTCTGAGTTCCATAGGTCATCACTGGCAACACGCACTATTTGTACAATTTCGTTTTCAGGTTTTGAGGTATACTTGACGAGAAAATGTAACGTAATTTCCCGAACGCTGCTCAGCCAAGTTGAATCCGTCGATTGACCACTCGATCAAAGTTGGACTTACCTAGTTGAACTATTTGTCCCAGGTAAACGTACTCGTCAACAACTTCGAGTTTAGTACTCCCAACAACTGCTGGCATAGGACATTAACATACATAAACACTCACGCCTGTCACCCAGAGGGGTAGGCAGAGACTACAGACTTCAATTTGGCACGATCCTGACACACCTCTCTTGCCTCCTTCACATCCATACACCTACGCATACATGCTCGTCGGTTAAGGGTACTCCTAATTTGGCCCGTTTTCAATAAATCGCCAACTTGGTTGATAAATTTTCGCCTAGGACGTCCGTAAATTTTCTTTGTCACTCATTCCTCATTCATTCTTTCCACATGACCAAACCACCGAAGCATTCCTTTCTTAATCCTGGTCACCACATCATCTTGCAAACCACACTCTTCTCTTATTACACAATTTATTACCCTGTCATTCAGATTCAGCCCTAACATACTCTTTACGACCGCATTTCTACTGCGTTTATTCTACTCTCGTGCTTCTTCTGCCACACCCAACTTTCACTACCATACGTTAAAGTAGGGACCAACACAGCATTGTGAATTGCCATACGTGCCTTTTTCGACACATTTTAACTCTTCAAAATAGAGTGCAAGGCCCCATTTACTCTATTTCCCATATTATAGGACATTAAATTTATCATTAATATTAATCTATTTTGTAGAAATAATACTAAAAAGATTTTTAGTGGTATATCTATAAAATATAATTAATGACTGAAAACCAACATGTTTCTAAAAAGATTCAATCCTTATTCAATAAGAAATGTTAAGAGCAATTTAATATTACCTACGCTGAACGTCTTTGAGAGACATTCAAAAAGTGCTTGTCTAGACTAAGCTTGATAAACTATTCAAAAGTTTTTCATTTGACATTTGTAAGCATACTATTTTAGTCATAATATTTTAGCTATACAAATCGCATATTTAATCTAATTGAATATTATTCGAATCCTAATGTTAGGTATATAAAAATCTAATTAAATCATTTCAGCAATCACCACATTGTAAAATGTAGTTCTTCCAAAATATTATATAAATATAGTGCTGTTGTGACGCACTTTTGTAGTTACTGTCATATCTGATGTCAAAATAGTACGTAAATTTCACTTTGTTTCCACATTTATAGTAATTACATACATAGTAATTACTCGAAGTTTCTACAACTTCGCTCGATTGTTAGCCGAAGTTTCATAAGTTTCTTAAGCGACTCAAAGTTATAACATTAAATATGATATTTAAAATATATGATACATCACGTGTAACATAGTTTAAATAGTTATAAAAAATAGTAAGAAAACAAACGGTAAAATTAAGAATGTTCTACAACCAACTTCAATACGAATAAAATGAGAACATCGTCAATGTAGTCGAAGTCAATTAAATACACATTATTAAGGATAACTCACTCACTCAAAAATGACTAATCATATTTTGATCAAATGGGGAATTCGTGGGTCCACGAAAAAGCAGCAGCTTTCAAATAAAAAAAAATCATCAAATTTGGTTCACCTAGAAAAAAGTTCTTAAGTAACGCACATGAAAAATACAGTCGAATTTAGAACCGCCTCCTTTTTTTAAGTTGGTTGCAATGCAAAGAGCTATGTTCCGAGTTTCTTTGGTTGATAGAATTCCTTACAATGGTATTCGCCGTACAACTATAGTAACTGCCATAGTCCAATGGATCAATAAGTTAAAGTGACATTGGGCCGGCCACATAGCTTGAAGAACCGACAACCGATGGATAAGATAGATTCTCGAGGCAGCCACCTACCATGTAACGGAGTGAAGAGTAGTCCCCCACTAGATGGAGTGATGACCTGGTAAGACGTGCGAGAAGTCGATGGATGTACCACATGTGGCTCAGGACTGTGTATTTTTTTACATTTCTTGAGGAACGAAGCAGGAAATTTACAGCAGTGGGCCATAGCTTGTGAAGGACTATAATTTTGATGAATAAGTACCTCGAAAAATTAATAATTTTCTGTGCAAGATACACGGCATGATCGTGTGTTATTCAATATAAAATTTGATAATTATCTTCGGATTTTTTAAAACAGTTAGTTCTGGTTAAGAAATATGATATTAAAACTATTTTACAGATCAATTTTGGGACGTTATTAAAAATTTAAAACATTTTATCGTGATATTCTTAAAATATAATATTAAAAGTTAAACATTTTCTCCAAATATATCGTGAGTTACCCTTCTACGATCGATTTTCAAAAAAAAAATATATCCAAAACTCTAAACCTTAATCTCGCAAACTTGCAAAAAAATAACATATCATTATTGAGGCCTCTGCGGTTTGCTTAACAAATGGTTAATTAGAGTGCTGTGTTTGGCTAGTTCCAAACTTTTCAAAAAATCAATACCGTATTAAAAATTATATTCTAATATATTGTAACACAAATTTATAATCTAAAATGTGCACACTTTAAATAGTTGTAGCATTGTTTCGATTATATGGCAAAAGCATTGTAAGGATTACATAGTTTAGTTCCACATATTTTTATGCCGTGGCTCCAAACTCTATTGAAACATTTTCTTTAAATGTAACTTTTTAATTGCATCATTCATGTTTTGACAATACGCGAGCAGACCGGGTTCGATCCCCGCCGGCACCAATGAAATTGTTAATTGCAATTTTAAGTGCTGATTTACCACGTGCTCGGCGGTGAAGGAAAACATCGTGAGGAAACCTGCATGTTTGAGAAATAAGAAAAAAAATATTTCGAAGACATGTGAAGGACACTTCCTTGCCCTAAAACCCTCTCAGAAATGAGAGGAGGCCTGTGCCCAGCAGTGGGACATATATAGGCTGTAACTTTACTACTTTACATTCATGTTTTGCTTCATAATATTCTATAAGCCCATTTTAATTTTACTAATTGTTTTCTTTATTACCCTTCATAAAAATATATAATTATACATTATTCTTACTTATATACTCATGGACAAATTTAGAGGAACGCAAAAAAGGCTTTAACGTGGGCTATAATTAGTGCTCAGTGTTGCTCCCTCCAGCTCTTCGAATTCTTTCGGTCTCCTTGGCATAATCTTAATAAAGTTGTCAATAAAATCCTGAAAGATTACGTATATTATTACGTTCCATTCTACCAGTAATGCGTTTTTAAGCATTACTGGTAGAATGGAACGTAGCGGGGGCAAGATTTATTTTCTCTATTTGTTTCTTCCAAGCTTATTCCATACATGCTCTATGGGGTTTAAATCGAGCGAGCTCGCTGGCCACCCCATATTTATTTCAACGTCTTGAAGGTATTCGATAACGACGGCCGGAACAAGGAAGCGTTCATTATAATGCATAAAAACAAATTTATTTACTGTAAAAAGGGCACATGTCACTAGAATTTCTTCCAAAATCTCAGTAATATATCGTCCCACTGTTATTAACCTATTCTCGATGATGCGGAGTTCCATACATGCTCCCATACAAATACCTCCCCGTACCATTACTGACTCTCCATCATATGCCTTTTTTCTAACAATGATGTTGCTCTGAGCGTACCTCTCTCCCGGGTGTATCCACACTTTAATGCTTCCATCGTCTGGCTTCGGGCAAAATCTGGACCCATCATTGAGTAGGACGTGACTCCAGGATTCGTCAAGAGCAAAATTAACACGGGCTACTTAAAGGCATGTGGCAAGAAGAGGGCCTCTTACCGCTAATTGTGGATTTATTTCGGCCGAATTCAATTGTTTTTCGATAATTTTTCGATTGGGGAAAACCCCACAATTTTTGTGCTTACTGTTACCCCTCGAACTTCTTGGAGCTTCGTTCTTACCTCAGAAGAAGTTAAGGTCCGGTTTCTAAGCACGATGGTAACGATGAAACATTCACCTCTGGCTACAGTATTCCGTGCCTGCAATGAACCTATCTTGATGGTTCTTTTTTTATTAAATAGGTTATGTACCTCGAGGTTGGTCCCACGTAAACTTTAAAAAATCCTCCCAGTATAATAGAAAAATATTTGATGAAGATTTTAGATGGCATTTTATTTCTTACCTTGTGCTTATGATATTCTTTAGTAGAAACAAAGGGATCAAAATAAACTTTCATAATAAAAAGTGACTATGAGGAACGAAAAATAATAATAAAATTTCCACATGCTTTAGCACCACAACTTTTGAAACTGTGGTATTTAAAAAAAAAGAATACTAACAATGCTATAAACATTACTTATATTCCCCTTAACCACTCGTGGTAAGCTTAAATTGCTTGTGTCTTGTGTAATTAGTCCGAACAATTCCTTACAATACTCCCCATGGTAGATGCGTTAAAATACGCAAAGAGATGCAGCATCTCAGTGCCAGTGAGTCAAGCCGATCGGAAATAGCTCGGTCGCCGACGATTCGAACAGCTCTACGCTGGATGCGATCAAATGGAAGGAGCTGGCACTGGGAAGCCCCGGCCCAGAGATGGGAACAGTATTCCATGTGCGGCCGTACCTGCGCCTTGTAAAGTTGCAGGCGATGTGCCGGCAAGAAATACTGCCCTGCTCTGCTGAGCACGTCAAGCTTTTTAGAGGCCAATTTGGCCTTCTCTTCCAAGTGACGTGACGTGATGTTTCTACTATCACTCAGAATTTTGCGTCACGACCTGAGTAATATTTACACGATGCGGTGGTTCTATTTACTCATCGCTACAAAGGCGACTAAAATAAATCTCAACATGTGTGCATTCACGATATCTCCAAATTTGTTTTGGTCTGTCCGTTTTCAGCGTGGGAAAATCACGGAAAATGTTCAAAGTTTATCAATAAAAGAGCGTAATTTTTTTTATTACAGAAAGTTTTTACAAAAAGGTTTATTATAGTTTAGTGTAATATATGAATGATTCAGCAAGCATAGCGATTGGGAATCTCATGGGATGATTAAAATTCATATGAATTAGACGTGTTACGGTGTAATGGTTATCATATAAATCCTGCTTACCTTAGAACAATGCGAATCCACCAAAATTATGCAATGGCACCAGATTTCAAGTGAAAACATTGCATCTCAATGTAATAGAGGCAACTTTACTGACAGGTTGTTCTCGAGGAGAGTGTGTACTTATTCCTAGGATTCCCCTAACGCCATCAAATTACCCCTTCGAATTCAAGAGAGTGCAGTTTCCTATCAAAGTCTGCTTCACCATAACCATAAAAAAGCTCAAAGTTAAACTCTTAAGTTAACGGGAGCAGACTTGAGAGAAAGCCGCTTCTCCCACGGTCAGTGGCATGTGGCATGCTCCAGAGCAAGCGCACAGAGTAGCCTGGTGATTCTAGCACCCGAAGGAAAAACAAAAAATATTTTTTATTAGGAAATACTGCCGTAGGTGCAGTATTTCAATTTTGTAGTAAAACGATAATGCCCCCGTGTCACTTTCACTAGATCAAGGCCGAGCTTCGTATTCATAAAATTTAACAAAATTTAATTTTATTTTCGTGTTTATTTAACCTTTATATCCCTACACTTTAATAAAGATTCTTATATTTTATAAGAATTATTTTATAACAAAATTCACAACGTAAAAAACCAACTAAAAATCCTATTAGAACCATTTTCTTCTACGCGGACAAAGTCGCGGGCAAAATCTTGTATTTTTATATTTAATTTTTTTTAATTGTTACGTGTTTTGCATTCACCTAACTCGTTATTTATAACTATTCCTTTCGATTTTCTATAACAAAACTCTGTCACAAACAACCCAAATAGGGTTCATGATGACCAACTTTTTATATTTGCTATCAACATTGACAATTTACACAACTGCAAAAGTCTACAGCAACTTTTATTATTAGATTACGACGGTTCTATTTACTTTTCAGGTCACCTAATATCAACGTTCATTCTCAGTACAATGTCAAAAATCGGTTGTTATAAGAAGTCATAGTCGTTATAATACCCCGAAATTTCTTAAATTTTTAGTAATTTTATATTCTGGAACAGAAATAATCGGCATCACACACCTCAACAATAAACTATGATAACTTTTTAAAGCCGTGTTCCAATTGTTTTTACAATTACTACTCACAAAAATTAAATCTTAATAAAAAGTATAAGCTGACTTTAAAGAACTAAATTAATTATACACGACATCTTCTGAAGTTGAAGCTAAGACATAACGTATAGGAAAATTAAAGCCTTGAATAAATATTTTTATATTCTCTTGACATTCAGAATGTTTTCCTTGTTTCTTTTTGTTTTGTTTATGTTTCACTTTAACAATAATAGCCCCTGAATAATTCAATAGCATAAAGCGAAGCTATCTTTTCTTTTCCGAATTTTATTCCTACTAAATCTTATTTTCCTTCATATTAGTGCGATTAGAAAATCAGAAATAAAAATAATGTTATTTTAAGATTTCTACGGGCTAATTATTTTATACTAGCTTTTTACTCGATTCGCTGGCGTAGATGTAGTTCAATTTAGGAATATCACAAAATTAAGAAAATACGATCGATAATTATAGTGCCTTCCGACGAATACATTAAAAAGTTTAAAATCAAAATTGCATAATTTCCATTTTACTCTATACGTTTATTCATAATTAAACTTAATTTAGTTTTAACGAAATAATGATGAATTTCATGGTCGTCAACTAATTTACAGTACTACGTTTACGTTTATTTGCAATATTTGATTCATGTCATTGGCCCCAAACAAACAACAGATGGGCTGCATCATCTTCCTGATAACATATCAAAATAATAAAACCTGCCAACTAAGCCAACCCGCCTGCCAAGTGTGGCAAATACAGCGAATATCCAACCTATCTGACAATCTACGTGGAAGGCCTATGTTCAGCTCAGCGGACTATACAAAGGTCTGGCAGGCTGTAATGATAACGATGATGAGTTCTACTCAACTTTGCTACCCTTAATATTTGGGTATTTCTTATGAGATTTCGAAATTTGAGATATTATTGAAATCTTTTTTTTATAAACTTAGATATTTTTTGCAGAATTCAAAAAAGTTAATTTTAGATATCTATTTAGGAGTATTGGTCTTCCATATTTATATATAATATCCGTATATAATCTATACAAAATGAGGTTTTAAAAAATAAATGAGGGAATGACTAATAGACTGGGAGAATGATTAATTATTATAATATAATAAAAACACGTACAAATAAAGATAATTATGTAATTTTTATTATATTACACAGTGAAATATCATGTTTTAAAGAAAATCAACTCAAAACTTTGTACTTATACTCAATATAAATATAAATGAACTCAAAAAATGAACAAATACATTTTATCATTATAGTGGTAATGAATATTTTTATCTTTATACTTATCACTATTTATTTTTAAACTTTGTATTTAGCATTTCTCCAAAACTTAAACATCTTCATATTTATTTATTAAGCAATGTATTAGTCTTTTAAATACAGTTGCTCAAAAACTGGCGTATTGCAGAGACGTATAGCGTTCGGGATGTGGGCTATTACATACTCGTGCTTTTTCTTTACCTTTTCCGAACTCGTGCGTTCTCTTTCTCAATTGTCAAAATAATGTCTGTTAAAAAGAAAAAACCAACCACGAAGTTTTTACAAAAAAAAAATTCATCAAAAGTTTATACAAAAAAAAATCAAAGAAGCTACTAATTATTTCAATATCATATTTAATGATTTGATTCAATGAGTTAGGTTAGGTTTCGTTTCATTTCATCTCATTAAATTTCATTTTCATTTCATATCAATAAAACATTTTAAATTTTTCTTTATCTTCTTGTTGTTTTCCATCGTCGTGAAAATTAGCACACATTATCCCTATCCCTAAGTTATCCAATCCTTCATCTCCCTCTCACTTTCGTCCTATTTCAATCCTGCCATTTCTTTCTAAAGTTTTTGAACACATTTTCCACAAGCAATTTTCAGCATTTCTCAACAGAAATAATATTTTATATCCATATCAATCTAGTTTCCGACCCGGTCATAGTACTACAACTGCCCTTCTTAAAGTTACTGACGATATCCGTTGGAATATGGACCATGGATACTTAACAGCTCTGGTTTTACTAGATTTCATTAGTGCGTTGAATTCTGTTGATTTTGGTATCCTTATATATAAGACGATTAATGTGTCTAAGTCTGTTATTCAATGGTTTGACTCTTATCTTCGTGATCGGTCACAATGTGTTCGTTCAGGTGAAATATACTCCCAATGGTATAATGTAACTGCGGGTGTACTTCAAGGTGGAGTCCTCTCTCCTCTGCTTTTTGCCATTTTTATTAATTGTATCACCAAGGTCATATCAGCTAACTACCACCTTTATGCTGGCGATTTGCAGTTATATCGTAATTTTATCGATTGAAGCTATGAATAACGACTTAAATAAGAGGGCGGCACTGAAAATTTCGGGAATCAAGGAAGTGACACAACATTACTATTTAAAAATGTATTTATTGCTTTTCGAAGTATTCTCCGCGAAATTTGACACATTTTTCCATACGATGGAACCAATCATTGAAACAACCATTCCATTCGGAAGTTAAGGTCTCCAAAATGGCCGTTTTGTAGGCGTCCATAGTTTCTTCAGGTGATGAAAATCTCTGTCCACGCAATTTATTCTTTATTTTAGGGAAAGTATAGAAATCAATAGGGCTTAGGTCGGGGCTATACGGCGGATGGTCTAATAATTCTATGTTTTCTTGCTCTAAAAACTCTTTTGTTCCGTGTGCGGTGTGAGAACTCCCATTGTCGTGATGGAGGATGATGCGGCGGTTGCCGTTCTCTTTACGGATTTCAGAAATGACCTGTGGCAAACAAATGCTGGCATACCATTTTGCATTAACCGTTATTTGTTTCTCAGGAGGAATAGTCGTTACATGGCCGGTTTTGGAGACAAACGTGGCCACCATTTTTTTTTGCAACACTCCGTGAACGAACAATTTTTGTTGGCTTTAACTCATTTTCGAACACCCAAACTCGTGACTGGTTTTTTGTTTCGGGTTCGTACGCATATATCCAGGATTCGTCACTTGATACGATATTGTATACAGCATTTGAGGATCCTGCGTGGAATCTTTCGAGAGTTCTGACGCACCAAGCAACGCGAGCCGCTTTTTGCTCTTCACAGAGCGAATGCGGTATCCATCGGAAAAACAACTTTTTTGTACCTAATTGTGCATGCAATATTATTTGTATTTGACTCATGCCAATGTCTAAAGTTGCCTGAATTTCGCGGTATGTCACATATTGATCTTCCTCAATCAGATTACGCAGAGCATCAACGTTTTCTTGGGTGACTGCAGTTTTTCGACGACCTTGACGTGGATCATCACTCAGCTTGACACGTCCACGTTGAAATTCAGAAAACCAGCGATAAATTGTGGTTTTGGATGGGGCTTCATCACCAATGCAAAAATCATACGGTCAACACACTGTTTTTGTGTTAAACCACTTCGAAAGTCATAATAAATCATCGCTCTTGAATTTTCTCGAGTCAATTTCATTTCCTCAACGACTAAACAAGTTTGACAAAACCTTTTTTTGACAAAAGATTTTTAAAACCAAGGGGTTTTTAATTAAACAGATTTTAATATGACAGGAACAGTGGAAATATTCCATTCCCGATACTTTTAATGCAGCCTAGGTAAGATTAGCAAATGGTCGAGATCATTTAGTCTCACATTAAACCCAACTAAATCCCAAGCCTTGATAATAGGCAAAAGAAATGCGCGTGGCGCGCTTGATTTCTCCTCTCTCAAAACTCTACCAATCAATGGCGCCACTATTCCTTACTCAGATATTGCCAAGAACCTAGGTGTTATTTTCGACTGCAATTTGACTTGGGGCGCACATGTTACGGATGTAAGCAGGAAAATATTTCAAAATTTTTCAAATATTTTTCAAAATGTCTATTTTTCAATTTGTCAAAATGTATGTATTCGATACATTTTTGGCTTAAAGAAGTTCGATCACGTCTCTGTTTATCGCAAGCAGCTTAAATGGCTCCCCATCCGCCTTCGCCGGAACACTCGAATCCTCTGTCTTCTTTTCAATATTCTACATAATCCTGATACTCCGCTATATCTAACAAAACGTTTTACTTTTGTTCATCCTCCAGATGTTCCATGTAGATCAAATACTAGAACTCTGTTAAGATTTCCGTCTTTCAATACAATGCTCTATTCTCATTCTTTTACTGTTAATGCAGTACGATTGTGGAATTCACTTCCCTTTAGGATTCGTGACGCTAAGTCGGTGTCTATGTTTAAAAGACTTATTAAAGAGCACTATTATTCACACCATAATTTTTGATTTGTGATGTGTAGGTATTCATATATGTAACATTAAAAATATAATATATTGAGTTATATTTTTTTTCTTATAATATATTATACTTGTATTTTATATATATATATCTATATATATATATATATATATATATATATATATATATATATATATATATATGTGTGTGTGTGTGTGTGTGTGTGTGTGTGTGTGTTAATGTATGTATGTGTACTCGTATATATATGGAGGTTTGTATATTTGTATTTGTTTTGTATATACATATTTTAAATTAAAATTTTTAATAAAGTGCACACTTTGACTACCTCTATTTCCTTCAACTATCCTTCAATAGGCCTGCTGGAAGAATTTTCATTATGGAATAAGCAGTGCCTTTGCACATAATTTTGTTTTTACCATTTTCCTATCGAAGTATGTGTGTACATAAATGGTTAAATACATAAATTTAAAAAATTTACTTAAGACTTGGCTGTGTGGGCATGGTTTCCTTTGCCTACCCAGAATGGGTGAAGAAAAAAACTCTGCTTATATTCTTTTACAGTTGGCGCCATTTTTCAAACGTTTTCTTTGCGAGTTTAGTTGTTTTTTGCACAAAATTAGTAATTTCGACGATATTTTATTTGAATTAACACCATCGGAACTCAGTATAATTGCACAAAATGCTATACGACGAATTTATTGCTTGGAGAGATGAAAAAAAAGCAAATAGTTTTTCAAAAATTGTTATGTTGGCATACTTCTCCGAACTCTAGCAAAATTAAAACCTTCTCCGTTTTGGTCGAGGTTTTCGATGATAAAAAGTATGCTGAAAATAAGGAACAACGTGGATATAAGTGAATACCCAAAACTAAGTAAGTTGGGTTTATTTTATTTTTATTATTTTATTAAATTGCTTAATTTTTTCGCAACTGTATTAAAATAGTTGTTCAGTACAGGTGCGGAACCGTCATTGAAACTTGTCCCGACTGTCAACCCTCACCTTCGGCTGCGCCTCGGCTCGGGTATACATTTGTCGAAACTATTTTCAATGACAGGCTTTCCGCACTCGTAATGAAATATACTATATCTTGTATTAGTTTTTTGGTCTGTGAGATCAATGAATTATACAGTATTTTAACATCACTTGTAGAGTCATCTAACCCTGTAACATCGTAATTCCCCCTCTTAACTAACTTTGGCGTCTTTATTTTCTGTATCACATCTTCCCAGCTATATAATTGCTCATCTTTAATATTGGGCCAAAACTTCAAACCTTGTTTCCTGCACATAAACATTAAACCATCTTCCAAAACAGATAAATCTTATCCGGGATACTTTATCGTGCCCCATTTCGTTAGGACATAATCTCCAATGGTAGCAATCTTATCATTGACTGCGACAACACTAGATCCCTCATTATCTAAATCAATTGTAATTTTCTTTGAACATCTTAGTATGATCTTGAATTTGCGAACATGACACTAAAGATAATTTGTGATTATCCTTTATTACATCCAATTACATTGCTTTTGAGGGGATTTGTTACGCCTCGTAGTAAATCGATTACTTTGGCGTTGTTGAAAATATCCCAAATGATAGTGTGTACAATCTATACATGATAGTCTTCTGCACTGTAAGGTGTTAAAAATACGAATTGGCGTAGTTTTTGTGTTGCCCGGAAAGTATGAATAGTCCTAGACTTCTTTATGAGATAGTTGTAACTAGTATCTAGATCTCTTGTTAAATCTTCTACGAAAAGTAATGTCTTCTTTACACTCTCAAGAACGTTTACATTCTTTAGGAGCGCATTTTACTTTAGTTGCAGGCGATTCATGGTCAGTTTTTTTTTTGTTTTCATTCTCAAACACTTCTTCTTGTATTTTTCACTTAACTTCACTGCATTCTTCATTCTTTATTTTTGAAGTTTAGAATCTCTAGTTTACTGCACAACTGATACTAGACTTGGCGGGGGTGTATCATCAAGTATTCTTTGTAAATTTTGGTGTGCTATAACTTTTTATTCCTATGCACTTTACTATTTTCTTTCCATTGTTTTCGCTTTTTGTGTAAATTCTCTAGCATTAATATGAATAACTGATTTTACCTGACCCTTCTCCTATCTCTTTAAATATTTTTTCTTTCTTTTTCCCGCAGTTTTTCCAAAGATTCAGTATTATTTTTCATTTTTTTCTCGCCTTTTCCTCTAATAGTCTTTCTTTTTTAATTCTTTCTGCATCACTCAACTTCTTAGGTCGTGCAATTTTTCTTCCACATACATGTACCTCTTTTAAATTAAATACCATGAAATACAAGTTGCGAGAAATAAATAAAAAATCTAAAAATACCGTAGAATACGGCATAAATCGTTCCCTCATACAGCCGTGATTCCGTCACTCCTAAATGCAGTGAGGGAACGACTGTGAGGGAATGATGAATTTTAACTAAAGCTATAAAAACACCGGTACCTAACCTTAATTTATTTGTTACATTTCGAATATGCATTTTACTCCCAAAAACGCATAAAAACTAAAACTCTTAATACATACATCTAACGTGAGGTAATGATCGAAATAGATGTAACTCTTAACAATTTTGTACATAATATGTTTTTGCACAAACTCACCTATAGTTGAGAAGAAATTGCCATCTTGAATCATTTAAGAGTGTTGCCAGGTACAACATTAAGCTTGCCTTCCTAAATATCGTTCAATATGTTCAGAAATCGAATATTCGTAATAGGGGGAGGGAATTATTTTATTTGGCGGGACATATTTCATATCGTGTTATCGTATTAATAAATTTGCCGTTATAAAATGGAAGCTTTATAGACAGTAAAAACATCTTTCTAATATATTAGTATAATTTCAATATTATGAATGTTGCTAAATTTGAGATAAATAGGCAGTTCAGTAATGTTTTTGAGCTAAGGGATAAGGTGAGGAATTTACTTTCACGGTAACAAAGTAGTTTTAGAGGTAATACGTTTTCTTTTTAAATAATAACGTTAATAAAGTTTTAAAGCGTGCATTGAAATAAAAAAGACTTATGTAGTAAATGTATAATATGACTCCGCACTAATCACTCGGTAATCAAATTTCGAAATTTGATGAGAAATACCCATTTACGGTAGAAGGACGAAAATTAACATCTCCGAAAATATAAAAGAAATAAAAACTACGTTATTGACCCATTAAGAGTAATAAACTACATAGCATCCTACATTAATTTCTCAGCTCGGCACAGGCCGCATAGAGTTTTGGGCCAAAAAAAATGTTCTTTGCGCTGACCCCAGTGTGGGATGACTTTAACTGGGGGACTTCTCACAAAGGCAAGTTTCCTCAAGATGTTTCGTTTACCGCTTTATAGCATTGGGTGACAAACGAGCTTACAGTCCACCTGATGGTGAGTGGATTCTGTAGCACATAGACATCCACATGTATCCTCAATTAAGAATCAAAATGCAAATGCGTTGTCACCCCTGAGGACTAAGATGGAATCCTCGATTCCAATAAAAAGGGTCTCCGGTTCTCTACACTCACCATACAAAACACAGCATTAAGCTGCTATTTTACACTGGTGTTCTGTGAGAGTGGTCCTATCCCGGTTGAGCCGACCCATTGGCGATAGAACTATAATATAGCTACCACGTAAAAAGTTCAAATTGCTATTAAAATATATCGAATTTGGGTTGCTTAAAATTTACGTTTGAATCAGTTTGATTACCCTTTTTGACAAGTAAAATAAAATAGAGCTTTGCTTACTTAAAATGTGCTTTCTTTTATAATTAAATCATTTTTTCCCAAGAGTCTGTTCATCTACATATACTCATGTGAGCTGTGGACTGTCAGAAAAATCTTAAATATGTTTGAAAATATGAAAGCTATCTTAAATGATAAACTGATTTATAAGTTTGATTAAAGGAAAAAAAGTAAAGTAGCAGCTTTCATACGTCACACGGCCGTGCACAGAGCTCCTCGTTATCTACGAGTACCCATAGTGTTTTGTAGACATAAAAGAGTATATCGCAATGCTTCAATGCATATTATTGGTTTTCACATTTTGACGACTTTATTTAACTACTCAGATATCTGGATTTCCCCAAGAGGTTATTCTCCACAACTTCACCGACGAAACCTATAATAATTCCATTTGTCCTCGAGAAAATCTTACAGGTTTTTCTCCCGTGCTATGATGAAATCTCACGGTGGGAACTCGCATTTGTTTAAATAAAATTCATTAAAACTGAATTGAAGCATTTGCACGATTGTTGATCATGTCTACCTAGTAATTAGATAGCTAACGTTGCTGGAATTATTCCATCAAATATAAAAATCTCGCAGAGCACTTAATATTCATACACTTAGTTTTCAAGCTATTATTTAAATTTGTCGGTGACCTATCATTAGTTTATTTAGCAGTAAGTAGATGGCGCTAATATTATATGAAATAATGAAAGCCAAAACTATACTATCTAGTAATATCAGCAAAAGATTGTTGGGGTGTAACCCCGAATACCTACCTACATACATACCTACGAATCCTAAAGCGAACGCGAAAGCGAACTTTTATTTATTACATGTATAAGACATAAAAGTGATGTTGAGTCTGCTATAAATTCTGTTTCTGTTAAAAAAATATGCTATCGGCTATGGTAGCGGTAAAAATCCATTCGACGATGTGACCATATCATGAAATAGCAGTGTTGTGTTTAGTTGTTAATATCCTCAAACGATATCTATTCATTGATTTGGTCAATATATCATGTAATATGACGTGGTCCACAAAGAGTGATAAATATCATGAAAAAACATCATTTCACAAAATGATGGCATACTTTATGATATGACCTTTTCTACGACCTGGTCACGACGTATATATGAATCTCTTTTATTAAACTATAAGGGTAATGAAAGTTTTAGAAAAGAAATTGTGGCCAGACCAGTTTCAATTAGTTTACACATAACGTTTATAGAAATAACTTTACCTCAGAAAACTCGACCAAAAAAGTTAAATTAAATTTAAATAAAATTTTATTTGCAAACTGTACGTGGATTTATAACTTCTGACACAGCTTCTGCACTGTCCGGGGAATAAGAATATTGTAAAAGTTCCCGCTTTACCGATGCACGTGTCAGTTAGAGTTAATAAAACCACATAAAATTTGCAAATATTTATTTAAAATTAATTTTAAAAAAATAGGGTAAGTTTTCTGAGGTTAACTTATTTTTATACGCTTGAATACTGATTCTGATAACGCACTTATCGAACACAAGGTTTTGGTTACATGTTGTAAGTAAATTCAGGTACCTACCTTTTCTATAAAATCAACGTTCATTAATGGTTCCCCACTTAAGTGCTTAAGAGCCTTGCCTCAAACTACCGGAACCATAATGAGCCGTAAACGACGGGCAACTCTTCATGAAAGCGACCTTGATAAATGATCTAGATTTAAGCACTGAAAAGGTTTAAATTTAAATTTAAACGAGTTTGCCATTAAAGTAATTGATGTTTTTTTTAAAGACTAATGAATAATAAGTAAAGGCTTCATTTCATGACTAAAGTGTCTAAGCCTATTTCTTCTCTTCGTCTCCTTAAACAGTAGCATGGTTTCCTTCGCACTTCCATTACATGACTTCGGAGAAAAAGATCACATTAGATTAATACTTCTTACACTTAGTAGCACTTAGCTTCTGAGCTACCCTAATCGTGATAACCCAAGTGCTGAATGCTTCCTGTAAATTCTACAATACGAGAGCAACATTGGTTTAAAGTCTAACGGCACCAATGAGATTGTTAATTGCAATTTCAGGTGCTGATTTTCGACAAGAACTATTTTTGATAACTAAAATAACACGATACGTAGACTTGAGAGATACCACTTCATTTAAACAGATATAGTAGGCCGTATCATGAAAACGGGTTAACTCGACTAGGTCATCCCATTAGAGTAAAAACCGTTAATGGGAACCGTTATTTATTCTCATATACATCCAGATGAGTCATCGAAATGAAAAAAATGTGCATAAAAATCTACTTAAATTTATAATTTTTAAACAATTTACACATTTATACTAAACTTACAATTAAAATCCAATGAAATTATAGTAGCAGTACTTTTCGATCAGTTCCTTTTGAGGTAGATACATTTGCAATATGAAATATTAAAAAAATATTACCATTACCGTAACAGCCTATCAAAAACCACCGCTGAACATAGATGGGCATCTCCAGAGATTGCCTCATGGGGGTAATATTTGCTACAACTTCCACGCTTGGCGTTGCTACTATTAAGTGGGTGGCACTTGGTGGGTAACAGCAGTTGTTAATTTTTCTTTTTTTACTATCACCTTTTACGCCACCCGCGGATTGGCACGGAGTATTGGATATTTTTACATCGCCACTACACGGTCAATTAACGATTGCTATTGGTTTAAATACAACTTCGAAATGAAGATATCCAAAACGTATTTTTGTTTAATGATTTCTTTTTGTTACAGTATCAGACTTCACAACTCAACTGTCACAACTGTATGAAAGACATTCAGCTGAAATGCAAGTACTCGTCGCCAACTTTCGCAAGCGGAACAGTGAACTTCGGAAAGAAAGGTAAGTGATTTTTGTACTTTTATATTTTGCATTTGAAAAGATATTACGTACGTACAGTAAGACTGGCTAAATGTTATAAGATGTTCTCTCCCAGTATATATATATATATATATATATATATATATATATATAAAAAATGTAATTTAAATATAATTGTATATACGTATATACATAATGAATGACCATATGCTCACGTTTTTTTTTTGGAATACCAAACGTAGGTCATATGTAGTAAATATTAACACAGACCATATTAACATTTTGGCATAATAATGAATCCTCAAATTACCAACTCCGATTACAATTTTCACTATTAAAACAACATTAGTTTTTCACGCACATGACTTTTTTAATTCAATGTAAAAGTTAATTTGCTAGAAATTAACAATTGCTTACAATATTAGCAATTTTATTGAAACAAAATACAATGTAACAGGTTTCATTTAATTACGGATGGGTATATACGAAATATATTCTTTCGCGGCGATAGGTATTTATTTATTTCACATGTTTTTATTTTATATAATTTTATTACTCATTAGTATTCACCAATGGCACGGTAATATTATCTATACAGTATTGTAACTCGGCCGTATCTTTGAAATAAATGCCTACAACCGCGCGGTACGTAAACATGCGATAGGGCTGCCTGCCTCCACCATTTTTACATTTGCCTACTTTGTGTTTCCATTTAGTTTTATGATTGTAAATATACTTTTTTATATAAACAAATATAATAGGTACTTTTTGAATTGAATAGGAAGTGTTCAATAAAAATTCGTGTCGTTTTTTGATTGGTAGATTTAATTAAAAAACCATGTTTGTTTGAATAACAAATCGGTCTTATGAATTTGCGACCGAAAAATATTGCACCTGGGCTGAGACGTACGAAATGCTTTATTAGAGGTATCTATATTCTATAACCAAGTAAAAGATATTTTACAATTTATATGTTTGGTTTTAAATGAAGTTTGGATTTATTATTTCTTTATTTCTATTCTATTATTTATTTCCTCCATTTTTTTATATATTCCACAAAATCATCACTGCGGCACAGTCTCGACTGTCTGCATGCTGAGCGCATGCCGAGATCGAGGTTCGTAGGCATAGCTCTCGTTTCGTCCGTTTGTATGAAGTTGGAATACTGTATAGATGAAATTACCGTGCCAATGGCTAACCTATAGCTACGGCAAATAAAATTAATGGTTTATTAAAATTTATTCCTTTATTACTTTTTACTTTACTAATATACTAAAACCAACTAGAATTTCAAAGTGACATAAACTTCTTTATATCATCAACTTTCTAGAATCCTTTATGTAATAAAATATAAAAATAATACGTACAGAATGAGTGAAAGT
The DNA here is from genome assembly GCA_907164705.1 of Parnassius apollo. Taxonomy (NCBI): domain Eukaryota; kingdom Metazoa; phylum Arthropoda; class Insecta; order Lepidoptera; family Papilionidae; genus Parnassius; species Parnassius apollo. Next base: position 8,579,812 of record CAJQZP010001342.1, read on the forward strand.
GCAATTCTTTTGACTCTGCAAAGTTAACCAATTTAAAAAAGCATTTAGAAAACAATTAGGTAAAGTAAATACCATTCTAACACAAATTGATAGAGTTTTTATTACTACAAAAATGATTTTCATTAGTCGCATTAACTGAGTGGCGATAAAAAGATATTCACTACCATATACCGTCCCGTGGATGAGGTAAGAGGAGATACAGGGAAACGGGCGGTAAAAAGATATTCACTACCATATACCGTCCCGTGGATGAGGTAAGAGGAGATACAGGGAAACGAATCAGGAGAAGGCCAGCAGCGTCTTCCTAATAAAAACAATAATGTAAAAAAATCGCGGTTGCCAATCCGCATGTCAATCATGGCAGCTATGGCAAATATACAGCATATGAAGCTATAGTTGAGGCCTAAGTTTAACAATGGACTTTGATAGACTGTAGCGGTATCGGTAAAAATTGCATGTTAATGAAAAATATAATTTTATAAAAAATTTACACTTATCTAGATAATTTTGAAAATCAAAACATTATCCTAATATAAAATTCCATTTCAAATTGTTACAGCGTCTAACAATAAATATGTTTTCTTCTTTGACGAATAAATGATTTGAAAGTGTCTAAAGCCGACGTAAGTGTCTCTCGACATCGCCTGTCTGTCAAAGTAGCCTTGTCAAGGCGCAATGACACTTAACGTGATCTTGATATTCACTATTCAGGTTACATTTACAAAGAATTTTTTTCTACAAAAGTCAACGATATCGGTCGAAAATACGTAGGTTTTACAAATACGAGGAATCATGCACATTTGTTATTGACCTGACCTGACTGATGGAAGAGTTAGATGAATCAACCCAGTAATAATAAGGGTCTCCGGTTCTTACATCGACACAAAAATTACACTATTATTATTAGAATATTAATAGGATCATACACTATTATTTAAAGCTCATATTCTGTAAGAGCCTATTACTGTTCCAGTCTAGTCAACGTATTCATGCTGTAGCCTGGACTTACGTGATTATATAGTAAGATAACAAATCATATTAGGTGATTGTCCGCTGTTAATAATGAGTCTGCAATATAACTATGAGGGTTTGACAAAATTTTCAACCCTTACATTACTAATTAGACGAAGTGATGGATTTTCTTGTACAGCCACCATATGGTAAAGAACTTATTAATAAGTTAAGATTTCTTATTATATTTGACCAATTATAGTTTTGTAATATTTCTCTATTGAATTACTGTCTAATATATATGGCACTACTGTGCCCTGCGGTTTCGCCCGCGTATATCATGCGTCAGAGCCGCGCGACACCTCGCTTATGCTCGTACGACGCGACGGCTGGTATTATGCGTCGTTCGAGAAGCGAGCCGAGTGTTGAAATATTTTATATTTTCATTGTCTCTTAAACTATGCTTCAAAATTACATGCTTTAAAGAGCAAAGTTTATCTTTATAAAATTGTCGTGATGATAAAGTAACTTTCGTTCGTAAGGTAAATGTCATGCCTAATAATAATGTTCATACATCACTTTTGAATTGTTAATATTTTTGTCACGAAATAACTTACTGTGACCTATTTATAAGAAATAGGTATATGATATTTGAGACTTTTTTAGATGGAGAAAAGATCAACATTTTTGTAAGGCATTGTATTTATCACTAACCAATACGCCATCGCACGCGGATAAAACAGTTCAAGAACCTTTTTTTCTTTCGACTACCTAAACAAAAGTCAGTATCCAAGGCTACACTTCTCAGCAAGAGAGGTGTAGCCTATCATCATCATCATCATCATTACAGCCCTTCACAAGTCCACTGCTGAACATAGGCCTCCCCCAAGGTATGCCACAAAGCACGGTCCTGAGCCACCTGCATCCATCGACTTCCTGTATGTCTTACCAGGTCGTCATTTCTTTAGTTACCTACGTAAATTTCAACTAAGTATTGTAATAAAGTACTTAGGTATTACTTCTGTATTAAAAATAATTACGTAATTCATTTTTGCTATAAGTATTTATTTAACAAAAAAATGAAATAAATGTACATTTCAATATCCTTAGGTAACTTAAAAAATTATATATCTGAATCCACGCAACAATTAAAGTAGGTTCGATGTTTTGCTATTATAATTTGTCAAATAGATAAGAAGATTTTTAAATCGCATTAAAAAAATTTGTACTATTTTATCCTACAATCAAATACTAAACACTAAACAAAAATTACAACAAATGTTTACAAAAAACTATTTACGTAAGCAGCGTTAAAAATACATCAATCGCCTAGAACGCGCTAGCCCCGACTGCGTATTACGCCCTCGGTGAATCGCGATTTTAGGTAATTATTTCACGCAAGTAGCAAGAGTGACAGAGGCCTGCCTATACTATTCCTTATAAATCTGGCTATCATATACATATCGAAAAAAATTTTTTCTAATCGCTCTGGCAGTTCCTGACATTAGCGTGGTTAAGCGTAAAATTCTTCTACTTTATTATATGAGTATAGATAGGGGAATATTTCACAATACTGATAATTAAATGTTTTCCCCCATCAGCCAGCTTCCAGAGGGCACACTATATCCATAAATAATTTTGTTAAAATCATACACACATACAAACACACACACACACACACACACACACACACACACACACACACACATATATATATATATCATCATTACATTATATATATATATATATATACATTTCAACACTTGGGCATTAACAATGTTATATACTTCGTAGGCTTACCTGCCAATCCTACACTGCGTCGTCTTACTGATTCAATCACATCGATCTTTATTATATCCTGAAAGTTCTTTCAGCGTGTCGTCCTAAATTGATCGAAATGGCAGTTCAATTTTATTTCTAGATACTGATATCTCGCAAATAATTTTCTGTTTTTCTCATTCTTGTCTCAGATAATTTAAACAGTTCTTGCTTAGTTGTGGTATCGGTAAAAATTTTTAATATACTACTAATACACATCATTACCTTATTGTTTTAACATTTTAACAAAATTAATAATTGAACATTTAGCATTCTAGTGGATGTCTTAAGTGATAGAAACCTAATAATAGTTTAGGCTTCGGACTGAGAAACTAAAAGTCGTGGATTTGAATCTACCATTCCAGTACTACCGTGAGAAACTTTTTTTTTTCTCATGGGGAAATGTCTACTTGCATTGACTTGCACTGACTAACTCTTTGTGGCCTTTACTCGGGAGAGAACATTTCTTACTTCTGTTCTTCTCTTCAAACCAGCCGCGCCCCCGCCACCGCCACAAGGTTGGAACCCGTTCGAAAAGGTAAATGAATGTTTCGTTGCGAACACTTTTATCACAAGCAGTTCCGACAGAATTGATTAACAGGATTATTGTGACTGCTTAGAGCATTTGTTTTTATTTAGTTTTTATTCATAGATTATATTCATTAATTTAACGTTACATAATGGTATAATCATAGGTTCATAGAAACTTTACCGTGCACCGGTACCATTAACATTGACATTCTCTAAAAGAAACTAAGGGTTTCCATTCGTTATAAATATTAATATAAGAAAAGTTTTACCTGGTAATTTTCCAACAATAAGGAAGTCAATTGCTAAATTCAGCTGAATGTGTAGTAAATAAACTGCATATAATTTAGGAACGTCGGTTTTAAGCAATGTAACTTTTTTTAAACGTTAAATTATATTTAATACATTTTGATTACGAATTTATGTGTGTGTTTGTATTAATGTATAAACTTCATAAATACGTGTTGTAAGAAAGTTCTTTGATATTTTTTGTATTTATTTGTGTGTGTGTGTGTGTGTGTGTGTGTGTGTGTGTGTGTGTGTGTGTGTGTGTGTGTGTATTTATATGTACTTATTCTTGTACTTCCAATTCTCGTATTCCCAATACGACAGAAGCTATTTATGCGGTTTCATTAGTAAACAAAAACGAAAAGCACTATTTGATTATTTTTGGGGCTTAACTACATGGGATGCGAAAAAAATCTTGTCCGGTTGCATCTGTTATTATGAAGAGTAATATATATATATATATATATATATATATATATATATATATATATATACATATATATGTGTATATTTTTCGAGTTTTTCTTGATATTTCAAATCTAGGTTCCGCAATAAAATATTATTATGTGCCCTGTCAAGCAAGCGGGTAGCTAATAAGTTATATCTTTAAATTTAATTAGGAATAATAAAATAATTTTAAAAGTTTTTGATACCGTAAAAATGGACCATGTTTATATGAATTCTTGCTATCATATGAATAGTAGAATATTTATAAATACCCGTAGCCCAATCACATTTTTTTACGAAACAAACAAATTGTTTTCTATAATCCTAGAAATATATCCCAGAAAGTTACTACATCAACCACGCGATCAAAATTCTCTTGAATAATTGAACCGCTTACGGAAATTGTAATTTTCGTTGGTCTGTTTTGTTTGCCATGCAATCAATCATCCCTACATTTTGCCCGACTTATGTAAGTAACACACTTTTTGTACATATGCGTGTGCCGGGACACTAAAAAAATAAAATAAATAATAGTAATGTACTAAAAGACCGATAAAAAAATTGAAAATAGAAAACAAAATCAAAATGGACTATAAACAAGTTTAATACCTACAAGCGGCATCCATTAATTTTCTTTCGGTTTATAATTTGCAATTGGGTCTCGCTTGCTACTAAACTTAAAGCGGGTATATAACTTAGGCTTTCAGCTCATAGTTAAGTCTGTTACACTGACGTTTTGAGTTTACTTTGTTTATAGTTTATTTTAAATTTCTTTTTTAAATATTTTTTATTTTAGACATTTTAGTGTCCCGGCCGGCACATTCTTATGAACAAAAACTCTTACTAAGTATAAGTCGGAAAAAATGTAGAGATGATTGATTGCATGCCAATCAATACAGACAAATGAAAATTGCAAATTACGTAAGCGGTTAAGTTTTGTGGCCGTAGTAGGAAAAGGGGAGATCTCCCGCCGGGCAAGGTGTTCTGCCCGGGGAGCGGCCAGCACTCCATGTGATAGTTCGGAGATGTTCTATATATGATGTTTATGATTCGGAATGTTGATAGCGTGATTTAGGCTTCGCTGTGTTTTCGTTTGCGGCGCGATGACAGCGCCGCCACATCACCCCCCTGCTCAGACCGGAGGTCGATAGTGCAGTCCGATTGCCGGTGTGTCCTTTTAATGCCGGTGGGGAATGCATGCTGTGTGCGTAAGGGCAAGTGACACCGGTGCGAATAATATGCCGATGTGTAATGCATGCCGTACTACGCACTGGCAAGTGATGCCGGTGAGAACGATGTGCCGGAGCAAGTGCCAGAAGTCTGCCTTATAAATCTGCTGTGAGTCGAGATGAAAACACGTTGGACTGGCTTGCAGGAACTGAAGACTGCAGAAGACGATTCTCAGTAGTGAATGGTAGGGTTCTTGAGGATAATGACGAAAGCTTGAAAGTTGGAGTTTCCGAAGGTTGTTGGTTGCGTGTTCAGATCACGTCAGGGTCACCACTGTGGCCGTAGTAGGAAAAGGGGAGATCTCCCGCCGGGCAAGGTGTTCTGCCCGGGGAGCGGCCAGCACTCCATGTGTTAGTTCGGAGATGTTCTATATATGCTGTTTATGATTCGGAATGTTGATAGCGTGATTTAGGCTTCGGTGTGTTTTCGCTTGCGGCGCGATGACAGCGCCGCCACAGTTTGTTGTTTTTTTTTTACATTTTAAACAAATTTATTAATCCTAATTAGATTTAAATATATAACATATATATTTTTGTAATCCTCTTTTTTCTATCCAATCTTTAGATGGAAAAAGTTATAAAATGACAGAAATTTAAGGTGGTCGGTGATGTACTGATACAAAAAACTGCTTTTATTTATAAGTATACTTAAATAATTTTACAACATAGGTGTTACAAGCGAACACACGGCCCACCTATTAGTAAGTAGATGCTGTGACCTATAGACATCAACATCTATCCTCGATTAATAATCAAAATACAGATGCGTTGTCACCTCTGAGAACTTGGATCGAATGACTGCTATCCATTAAAAAGGGTGTCTGATTCTCTACACCCACAGTTCGAAACACAGCAGCATCATACACAGCACACACACACCACATATATATATAATATATATATATTTATATATATATATATATATGCAGAGACTAAACAAAAAATTAGGTAATCTAATTATAAATAGTGCTAAAACTACAAAAAGTTATCCTGGTTTTTATTTATTCATGTATAGAGCACACTTATTAAATTTTACCCCTTCTTGTTGACAAAACTGCCAGCATCATATGGACAAAATATTTTTATGAAATATCAATAAAACTTTGTGCGTTCAGTTCCATTTATCTTTTCTCTAGTAAATGATCCTAGATTTCTTTATAAAGCTTGTTATTAATTTTTTCCCCTGACGTAGTAATCAGAAATAGGTAAAGTGTGCCACAATCAAGGTGCCATTTTACATCAATGTGTAATCCTTATTGACTTTCCATCATAAAGTTAAAACAATATTTCCCCCGCCCTATTTTTAATTCTGGCTATCTTTATACGTTGACCTTTCTAATATCTGGTTTAGACCTAAACTAGAACTAGAAACATCGTTCGTAACAGTAATTCAAAAATGATTTTTTATTATTATTTTTGCTTGGATTCTTGTCTTTTAAGTCTTCATTTCATTCGGAATCTTCGTTTTTATCTTTCTACACAATATACTGATGCTTCACGTTGTGAAGTTTTTGGGAGATTTCGACGACAGCTCAACCCAGTGGACAGTCGATGACGACAGTTATTCAAGTTCATAAGGCGCCTTATAAATAAAAATAACTTGAGATTTATATTAACATTGGAGCACTTGTTTCGTAATTTTTTTAATAGTTCACATGCGCAGACAGTACACAAGTTAGTACACAAAATCGCTTCACTTTTATGTACCAAAATCCAATTCAAACCATTATTTAAACGATGAAATAGGAGTAGCAATTCGTCGACGGTCAAGTTCCTGAAAAACCAAATACAAAACGACCACGTTTTTTTAAATATTTGTCTATGGTGATAAGTAATAAAAGCTATTTTTATAATAAAATAGTCCTCATTATAAAAAAAAATCATGATATTGGAACATTGAAGCGAGTCTGTAGAGATTAATATTGAATAAAAGAAATATATTTAGAAAAACGATTGAATAGGCTAACTAAATATTTAAACTAAAAAAAAAAAATATTTGAATATTATCTTACACGACTAAGTAAGCTGTATGGTCATTGATCATTGCTTGTTCCGAAGGAGATATAACTTGGTATCTTCGCTTATGGTTCATAAAACATAGCTTGATCTCTGCGACAGCTGTCAGTAAAAATCACGCCTATGAAGTCCTGAATTTCTTAGTAGTACAGACAGTACCTGTCAATGTCATACGTTATGGGCATGCACTAATTAGGTCGGCATGCCTAAGGCATGACTAAGAAATTCAGAACTTCATAGACGTGATTTTACTGACGGCTGTCGCAGAGATCAAGCTATCTTTTATGAACTTTAGAGTAATTACCTACAGTTACATACATACGTACTCTGAGTAACTTCGAGTTTGAACTTGTCATGCGCATTTGGCGTTGTAGCTGTGTTTCTGATTTCGTGTTTTTACTTTCGTGGATTTATTTAGTTACCCCTTGGCTTTTCTCTTGGATTACAGAACAGTAGGTTGCTGCACCCACATAATGACAATAATATTTTACTTGGGTTATGAGAGGAATATAACAGACAATTTACAGCCTCCAGCTGCTTTTCTAGATGACATTTTATAATTAATTGCAGAAAATAATTAAATAATTAGTTTTATTTTCCTTCTACTACATTATTTTGTGTCACTTACAATTTATTAAAACAAATAATCACAAGAACGAGTAATTTTACATACAAATCATAAAACGTAAAATAAAAACAAAACCCGAGTTTCTGCAAAAATATGATTTATTGACATACTCGTAAGTGGCAAATGTTCAAATCTTCAAAATAATATTCGAACATTCTTCACGCCGGGCCCAAGCTTGAATGGAATCAAGTTCATCTCCTTTAAAATTTTAGATATTTTTTTTTCAAATAAACTAAACTACAAATAAATTAAATTTTATGCGCTAAAATAAAATAAAAATGTTCAGCACTATCTATGATATTAACTGGCAGGACAACGTCTGCTGAGTTCAACTAATACATTATTATCTAAAATATATCTACAGCACGGTTGACTAGACAATAATTTTCGCTGTTATAGTTGTAGAATCAACAACATTTTATACCAATTATGCTCAAGAGAATTACGGAAGAGTATGTACTTCGGTATTCTGAGTGATGAAAGATATTTTGTTAAAAAATAATATTGGAGCAGGTAATCTTTCTATTTTGATACAATTTAATGCTCGCCTCCGCATTCAAAAATACCTTTTACAATTATGAACCATTCGATGATCTGAAGGAAAAGGCAATATATAACAGCTGACTACGCATATGTACCCATCTTTGTTTGGAGTTGGCTGCACGTGTTTATGGACCGCAGTGGTAGTCTGGACTGTTGGTTCGTGATTTAGTGTTCTGTAGTTATTTTTATATATTTTATTGTTGTAAAATTTTACCCCAAACTAGAAATTTCACTTGTGTCGTAGAGGCAGTTTCCATACATAAATTGTACAAGGCCCAACAATAACACCCCGAAACAATTATTTGCAGCCTATACAAATTCCTCTTCCGTGTCGGATTCAAATATGCAGCCCTCAAAGACGTAACTTATTGCTGAGACACTGCGCCGCGGAGCCGAGTTAGTCGTATGCCACTTCGGTTTGCTGTCCACGATACATTGCGCGTAGAATGTATGATTTTGAAATAACTTACTAAGAAACTCTTAAAAAGGAACGCATTGCACACAGCAATAAAAAAACCAGATATCTGCATTTTGAATAAGGTACGCCTCAACGCTTGTTTTCAACATTATAGTCGGTATAGTGGTCTCGTACAGCGCTAGTAAAACATAGGTAATTTTTAAAACAAAAGAAGATTCAGTTTAAAAATAGGCACTTGTAATATAGGATAATACATTGAACAACTAAAATATATTCAAGAACAAATATATTTATGAAAAATTGTTAAATAATAATCCCCTTACAAGTCCACTGCTGAACATAGGCCTCCCCCAAGTAATGCCACAAAGCACGGTCCTGAGCCACCTGCATCCATCGACTTCCTGCATGTCTCACCAGGTCGTCACTCCATCTAGTGTGGGGTCGCCCTACACTACGCCTACCGGTACGAGGCTGCCACTCGAGAACCTTTCTTCCCATCGGTTATCGGTTCTTCGAGCTATATGGCCGGCCCATTGCCACTTCAGCTTACTAATCCGTTGGGCTACGTCGGTCACTCTAGCTTTACTGCGGATATCCTCATTTCTGAGTCTATCACGCAGAGAAACTCCGAGCATAGCCCTCTCCATAGCTCGCTGAGCGACCTTGAGCGTCCTCATACGGCCAGCAGTGAAGGACCACGTCTCAGATCCGTAAGTCATCACTGGCAACACGCACTGGTTGTACAATCTAGTTTTTAGAGATTGAGGTATACCTGACGAGAAGATGTGGCATAATTTCCCAAACACTGCCCAGCCGAGTTGAATCCGTCGATTGACCTCTCGGTCGAAGTTGGACGTACCTAGTCGGACTATTTGTCCTAGGTAAACGTACTCGTCAACAACTTCGAGCATAGTGCTCCCAACAACTACTGGCATAGATGTGACATGGACATTAAACTTGATCTTTGTTTTGTCCATGTTCATCTTAATACCTATCCGTTGGGAGACACCATTGAGGTCATTGAGCATAGTGCTAAGGTCCTCTAGCGATTCTGCCATAAGGACTATATCGTCGGCAAATCGAAGGTGAGTGATGTACTCGCCATTGATGTTAATACCGTATCCTTTCCAGTCCAGTAGCTTGAAAACGTCTTCCAATGCAGCGGTGAAGAGTTTCGGGGATATAACGTCACCCTGTCTTACACCTCTCTGCAGTTCGATAGGTTTCGAGCTCTGGTTCTGTACTCGGATAGCAATCGTAGCCCTACTGTACAAACACTTCAGCACTTCGATATACCGACAGTCAACTTGGCACCGACTGTAGCACCGCCCAAATTTCGACGGAATCAAAGGCTTTCTCATAGTCCACATACGCCAGGCAAAGTGGCTTGTAAGATTGTACTCTTCGGTCTTCTGTACAATCTGCCGCAGGGTATGTATGTGGTCTATGGTACTGAAGCCTTTTCGGAAACCGGCTTGTTCGGGAGGCTGGAAGTCATCGAGTCTGCGTGCGAGACGATTCGTAATGACTCTCGAAAACAGCACGTAGACGCGACTCAGAAGGGAAATCGGTCTGTAGTTCTTCAAGAGAGCGTTATCGCCTTTCTTAAAGAATAGGACCACCGCACTTCTGCTCCACGCCTCTGGAGTAGTGCCACCATGGGGGACGGAATTGAAGAGTTTCTGAAGGACTTTAAGTACCGGTGTTCCACCCGCTTTCAGAAGCTCCGCTGTAATTCCATCCTCGCCTGGGGCCCTGCCGTTTTTAAGGTGCTGGAGAGCCATTCTAATCTCGCTTAGACTGACGTCCGGGATATCATCAGAATAGTGTCGGATAAGACTTGCTCTTGGATCGTTACTCACATTTGCGTGTGGCTTCAACGATTATTTGTACAGCTGCCCATAGAACCTCTCAATCTCACTCAAAATCTCAGGTGTCCCGGAAACGATGCTGCCACACTCAGTCTTCAGCTTTGACAGTTGGCTCGTACTGGCAGACAGATCTCTGGCAAAGACTTTGGAGCCCTGGTTCCGCTCGATCGCTTCTTTAATACGAGCAGTATTAAAGTTGCGTAAGTCTCGCCGCATGCATTTGGAGATCTGTCTGTTCAGTTGCCTGTATGCTGTCAAATCTGTTGACGATTGCAGCCTCATCTCCTATCTAACAGCCGCCAAATTTCGTGAACGCACTACGCGGCTAACGTCCCGATACCATCCACACCATCTGGATGCTTGGCGGTCCACCACTGTACGTTTCAGGAGGAGTTTCCTTCCGCGTACAACCTCTCTGTGGAATAATTTACCACCAGCGATTTTTCCGGACCGATACGACCTGGGGACCTTCAAGAAAAGATCTTACTCCTTTCTAAAGGGCCGGCAACGCACCTGCAATTCCCCTGGTGTTGCGGTTGATCATGGGCGGCGGTAGTCACTTAACATCAGGTGAGCGGCATGCTCGTTTGCCCCCTCTTCTATAAAAAAAAATAATAATTCCGTATCTGCATTTTTGTTGTCTCCTTCTTCTATTTAACAATGACTATTGATACATGTTTAAGATATACACGCGGAAACGTAAAGAATACCACAGCTAACTGAAATGTGAGTTGAGGTTGTGGGCGGCTTTGCTCATGAGCCTCGTAGTCGCGATCGTAAAATAGGGTGGGTATGATTTGAGTTTCAATAGATTATAATTGATTTATTTACTTAATTCATCTGGATGACTGGCGGTCTACGACTGTGCGATTTAAAGTACATTTTTTTCTCGCACAACTTTCTTCTGTAATCGACTACCACCAGAAAATTTTCCTTTTTTAAAAGGCTGGCAACGTATCTACTCCCCTGGTGTTGCGGTTTTTCATAGGCGGCGTTAATCACTTACCACCAGGTGAGCCGTATGTTCGTTTGCCTCCTCTCTTATAAAGAAAAACCTTAGGAGACCTCAATGAACGAGTTCTTAAACCATATTAAATATTTAACATGGTAGACTAAATATTAACCTCTTTTACAAACTACTCATATTAATGTTTTTAATTTTTTTAATTTAATTTTGAATACTTTATTAATTGAGTATGCTACTTGTAATATTATTACAAGTGTGGCCGTAGTAGGAAAAGGGGAGATCTCCCACCGGGCAAGGTGTTATGCCCGGGGAGCGGCCAACGCTCCGAGTGATAGTTCGGAGAAGTTCTATATATACTGTCTATGATTCGGAATGTAAATAGCGCAATTTAGGCTTCGGTGTGTTTCGGTGTGCTAGTAGCGCGACGACAGCGCCGCTACATCACCCCCCTCCTCAGACCGGAGGTCGATAGTGAAGTCTCGTTGTCGACGAATGTGCAAGTGCCAGGAGATTGCCTTGTAGTCTGCGGTGAGTCGAGAAGAAGGCAAGTAATCTGCGAGAGTGCCGTGAAGCAGAGGCGAGCAGTAAGGCTCAGAGCCGTGCCGAACACTGTATGGCGCAGAGAGTAGCTTGAAAGAACAGGAAGCATTATAATTCTAGTGCTGCGATGAACCTTGTGAAGCTAAATGGCTTGCAGGATATGAAGACTGCAGACGATATCTGCTCGGGAGCGAATGGGTGGGGTATTCTATGACGATGATGAAGCTTGAAGTTTCCGAAGGTTGTTTGGTTGCGTGTTGAGATCACGTCGGGGTCACCACTGTGGCCGTAGTAGGAAAAGGGGAGATCTCCCGCCGGGCAAGGTGTTATGCCCGGGGAGCGGCCAACGCTCCGAGTGATAGTTCGGAGAAGTTCTATATATACTGTCTATGATTCGGAATGTTAATAGCGCGATTTAGGCTTCGGTGTGTTTCGGTGTGCTAGTAGCGCGACGACAGCGCCGCTACACAAGTAGCATACTCAATTAATAAAGTATTCAAAATTAAATCCCAATATGAAAAGCTAAAGAAAATTACTTTCTTGGAAAACTTTTTAAAGTAGATTTTCTTGATAAAATTTATTTGGTTTCGCTATCCGAATCCTACTTTAACTCAATTTATTCCCGTCGATAAAATGTGTCGAAGTTATTGAATTGACTCTATTGACTAAGTTACAAATTCTTATATTTTGCTATGAAGTTTAATATTTGCCTTCCAGAATAATTTAGAAAATTTCAAATTGAATGGTTTTTTAAGGCTTTGAATTTTTTTAATTTCAAACAATTTGGTTGACTGAAACACAAGGTTCTTTGTCACTCACAAAATTTATTTCTTACGTCGTTGCATTTTACAACACAATATTTTGGCCATTGCTTAAATAAGGGTAAGGCCATTACGAGTATGTTTATTTATTTATACTAAAGGTACAAACGGCGGACTTAATGCCATATGGCATATTTTACCAGCCAACCGATAACTTAGTGGGAAAAATGTGTACTGCAGTGGGCTGGGGTGAAAAACCTAAAATTGATAAAATTCACTCATGCACACACATATAGTACTAAAAACAACATAATAAATAAAGATATAATAGATATTTAATAAATTTATTAATTTATTTTTATGAATTTATATTTAAGTATATTTATGTGTCAAGTAATGTAGCTCAGGTAATGTTCTTTACTTTTGTTTTAAAAATCCACTTGTTAGGGAATTTATTATGGCTAAGGAAAGCGCATTCCCGAGTCGTACAGCTGTAACAGCGAAGGAGTTTCAGAGAAAACCAGTACGAAAAGAGGGAATTTGCAGTACGACATTATTACGAGTTCAAAAAGTTCAATCATGGGAAGAACCCAGGTATTGAAACCTACATTTCAAATACTCTGAATCATGACATAATCAAATATGGAGAATAAGAGATTGAATCAGAAGTTTCTTAGTACACGGTAGTAAAATATTTTTAAATATGTACAGTTGTCTCAAAGTAGCACAAACTTTACGGCTAACTTCCTTAAGGTTGCCCTAGTCGATGGCATAAACTAAGTGGTGGGCGGGGCAAAAATGCATGCTATCTCAGCCGACATCTCGTGCGAAAGGGATAGACGCTGTGATGAGCAGTAAGAAGCTAGTGCGCACACACATACGCACTCGAGTGACGCAATGCGCGACGGCACCATCGCGTACCTAGGTACCTATGCGTTTCATTTTAGAATAATAACATAAACTCAAACGGCAATTGTGAACTTCGTGCCGCAATAGCTTAGCAATGGGTGCGTTTGGCAGAAAAATGTGCTAGCAAGCGCTTATAAGCGCTAAAATAGTTTTCGGCCAAGACACGATTGCTACTTCAGTAGCGCTGACACAATCCGCCATTTTGCTTATTTAATTTGTTTGTTTTGAAGTAGAGTTTATAAGTTGTTTGTGCAATATTAGTTTTAAGTAATATAATGACATGAATAAACATATACATGCTATTAAAAACTCATGATTGGTAAGTTTTTAATATGCATATTTTACAAACATATATTTAAATTAGGTTAGATTCCCCGGTTAAAACTAACATCGTGTCCTGGAGGAAAATAGCTACTTACGATTTGACAGCGCTTACCGATTACCATCGCCATTTTGCTTACAAGCGCTTGCTAGCGCTTTTTTCTGCCGAACGCACCCAATGAGTAGCTGCGCTGAGTGCCGCGGGTTCGAATCCCCCACGGAACAAATATTTTGTATGGACTACAAATAGTTGTTCCGGGTCTGGATGTTTGTTCTTATGCAATTTATATTTGTAAACTGCCTCCACGATACTGGAGAAAATCGGGGATAACGTATTTTAAAAAGAGAAAGGAGAGAGAAAGCAAATTGGTGTTATTGTAACTTAGAATCTGCTGTGTAAAACGTAATTATTATGAACCCAATTTATGTGCTTAGTTGTTATGATGAAAGTTCTTATGTGAACTTAAGTAGATGTTGTTATTATATAATAATTCCATTGATTTGTTTTTACCTACTTTTTAACCGACTTCGAAAAAAGGAGGTGGTTCTCAATTCGTTGGTTTTTGTTTATGTATGTTCTGTCCCCCGATTTCTCGAATATGCCTGAACCGATTTGGATATATTTTCCAGATAATCCCACGGTAATCGACGATGATCAGATCAGGATCTGATGATGGGATCTTGGAGAAATCGGGGGCACTCTTCAATAAATGACAGCAAATCAACCGCGATTGCTGCTATCGCCTATCTATGCATTCTTTACGCAATCACACAATATAATATCACGCCTGTACTCACTAAAGGGACATAACTCTAAACTAAAAACGGTAACATAAAAAACTTTTTTTGAAAAAAATATAACAATTTCTAAAACAAACACAAAAAAGTGTAACATAATTATGTTTTCTGTATGTTTTTGTATTTTACTGTAGGTTATGCAAATATTACTGTAGGTACTATGTATTCTAAATAGGTATTTACTTTCCATAGCTAGTTAGCTATAATAGCCCGCGGGCAACTCCCCGACCCCGAAGTATATGTCAGCCAGTGTCAGGATAACTGCTTTTTCGACAGCGCGATTTTGATGTGAGTGTGGCTTTTATATAGGTAAATTAAATAAAAAAAATGTTAGTTTGTTAATTGTTTATTGATTGTTTGTGTTCAATAGCGGTTTGAAATATTCTCTTAGTACTTAGAAAGTTATTAACAACAGGCATTGTGTCACTGCAGGGACAAGCACAAACGTCTATCAAAATAGTAACGTATATAAACGGAATACTAACAGCATAGACTTCCTTACAGAAGTCCAAAGAACACGTCTAGGCAAGGTAAGTAATTAGAAGAAAACTACAATTTAGAGATCGATTGTAAATCAAATTCACAGTACAGACACAATTAGCGAAATATGAATAAAATTTTTATTTATTTTATGATAGATAACGCTAGTTGAAAACTAAACACTGTATGGGAATGGCATCACTGAACGAGTCAGGTGATCAGTCCAAACAAATAAAAGGCGCGATTGTAGAAAGAAATTCGTTACTTGGTCGGGGCTTGACCTGTTTATGCTATTCATAACGAAGGCTATAAATATGTAGGTATAACTTAGAAACTAAATCCTATGTGTACTTATCTGTATTCATAACCCAATATCTAAGGTAGGTTATTCTGTAATAAAAGTAAAGTAAAGTAAAGTTACAGCCTATATACGTCCCACTGCTGGGCTCAGGCCTCCCCTCATTTCTGAGAAGGTTTAGGGCAAGGAAGTGTCCGCCGCGCTGCCCAAATGCATGTTGACGAACTTCACATGTCTTCGAAATATTTTTTTCTTATTCCTCAGACATGCAGGTTTCCTCACGATGTTTTCCTTCACCGCCGAGCACGTGGTAAATCAGCACTTAAAATTGCAATTAACAATTTCATTGGTGCCGGCGGGGATCGAACCCGGGTTACTCGCGTTCTGTTATATTTACAGCGAGCGTTAACCACTGAGCTACCACGGCTCTGTAATAAATTAAATCTAATCCAAAATATAGGTACTATAATACCATAGCAAAGCTACTACTATTTTTTTAGTAGTAGCTTATATAGTAGTATAGTAAATTATATATAAAAAAATATGAGTATGTCTGAGGTAAGGTTAAATATAAACAAATATTTTGCCAAGTGCGAATCAGACTTCCGAGCTTCCGAGATTACATGATTTAAATACCTATACATATTACTATCGATCAAAAAAGCCAAAAATACACGTTTCTTTTTCTAGTAGAAAATCCTTTAATTTCAACAATAGGTATATTAGGATATGAGATTCCTATACGTAAGCACGATTATCGAAAATCTAAAAATTACCTATTCTAATTCAATTAATAGATAATTTTAAGATTTTCGATAATCGTGCTTATCTATGAGATGTTTTCGTTAGTTAGCAAATTAAAGTAGTTAAGTACCTAATGTACTATCTGTATCGAAAGTTCATTATTATGTACCAACTTGTTTTCAATTTTAACTAAATGTGCTTCAACAAACTTATGGGAACATTTTAGCAGCTATATTCATACCGGCTTCAGCAATGGACACGAACAAAAAAAGGAAGCAATTTTTCTAAATAAAGATGTAGATATGTAGGTATTACAACCATAAATAGATAGCAGCGGCTAACCTAGTGAGTATGTGTGAGTGCGCGCTGCGCCCCCCCCCCCCCTCCGTCCGTCCCACTGATCGGGGAAATAATTTGTAGCGAAAGGCAAGATGTTTTATAACAAAAACGGGCGCGCGAAATTTTATAAACAGACCTTTGGTAGTCTGGATGTCACGAAAAATCTATTGAATGTATCTGTTTAAAATAAAATTATTTGCATTTTTGAACAACTAATCTATCCCTGTATGGTAACTGTTTTGCAATTTTCGTTCTTCTTATGATATTTATTTCCGCCCAAAGATGTGTTAAAAATAGTGTTGAAATTCGGAATTTTCGACGCTTATAACTTTTAAATATACTCTTTTTTTACTTTTTTGTTTCCATACAGGGCTAGATAATGATGAGACAAATTGAAATCATTTTTTATTTTGAACGTACACCATCAAACAGTGGAGTTATCGCCGGACTACGTTTGTATGGAAGAATAAGCGACTAGTGTACCCTTAACATGACTGCGGCAAGTAAGAGAAGCATATTGCACATCGATCTGCGATGTACAAAAATAAAACACATATTTTAACTTTACTATCATCATAAGCTTGTGATAGTCTGCTGCAGGGTATTAACCTCTACCAAGACGTGCCTCTTAGCGTAATCTTCGCCTGCACGCATCCAGTTATCTCATCCGACTTGCATATTACATTCCCCAAAGCATCTCACAGATCGGTGAAAAAAAGTATTATAAAAATCTTTTCGTTTGAAAAGTTATTAAGGCCTATTGACAATTTTCGAAAATATACAAAAACAAAACAGAATCGATGTTACGTTGGCTGTGTGGCACATTGCGCCATCCTGTTGAAACCAAATGTCGTCTTGTCCTTCTCCTCAACTTCGGGAAACAAAAAATCGCTTAGCATGGTGCGGTGGCAATCTCTATTCACTGTAACGGCATTTCCTTGCTCATTTTTGAAGAAAAATTACGCCAGACCAAAATTTGTACCAGACAGTCACTCGTTGTAGATGCATTGGTTTTCCCACGATGACGTGTGGATTTTATGAACACCAGATAAGATCAACGAAAAAAGTTCGGCCCATTGAGCAATCTCAAAACGCATCGCATGGTCATGTGGCTTTACCTATTGCTCTAATTGAACTTTATACGTATTCATACCGAGATCTTTATGCAAAATTCTTCTCAAAGAAGTGCGTGAAATGTTCAATCCTTGAGAACTATGACGAGTTGATGTTGATGGTTGTTCACGCACACTCTGAGCAACAGCAGCGATGTTTGCAATTGAGCGCACTGGATGAGACAACGTTCAAGTTTCACGAAATCGCTTCACAAATTGATCCACAAGCTGCGTTTTAGCATATTATTTGTGAAATTATTTTCGTAAATTTCTGTGCAGTTTGAGTAGAGGACTCACCACTTATAAAGTTATACCGGAAATAAGTTTTCAATATTTCCCAACTTTGTTCAAGTGAAAAGCGAGCCATTTCATAAATTTAAAACATAAAATTAACTTTCTGTCACATCGGAAATGTCATCAAGCCTTTCAACCTCAAAATAACCTACAATTCCAATTCTAAACGCTAGACGGCTCAACCTGTATTTATGGAACTTTATACCTTATCATTTACTTCTTCGTCTCCTTCTACTTTTTAAATTGTAAAAAATAAAATTACATCTAGAGATAGCAAATGACTTACATCGAAATCATTTTCATTCTTAAAATTCTACCTAATTAAACTTTATCCGCCAAATATCCCCTTAATATACTTCATAAAAAATATCCCTCCCTCCATGAGGTAACCTATTGGGAGACCTATGATCAGTAATCGAATTTTGATAGACTGTAATATAATATATAAGTCTCTCAGACTTAAACGAGAGTTTTTTTCTTTAAAGAAATAGGTAAAGTATGAAAGTTAACAGCAACGCTAAATTTCGCGGAGATTGTTGCGTCCAGGGGACTTCTTACGATCTTCTTATGATAAAGTCCCTTCTGTGAACCGTGAACCAAGAACAAATCACGTTTTGATGATTGAATTGAAATGATGATTGAACTTTCTTGTATTCAACATTCTTTAACTCGATTTCAACACGAATGTATTAATGTAAGTAGCAAAATGTAAGCTGAGACCTTAAATAGACTAGAAAACGTATAAATATCGCGCTCATTTGCCGGAAATTTTTTTGACATTCGGGCCTTACGAGAAAAAGGAAGAACAAATTACAGAGGGAATTCTGCTCTGCCCTGCCTCAAGTGACCTCCCTGTCAAGATAACAAGCGTTTTTTATTCGTCCGTAAAACCCTAGGAAATTTAATAATAATCAGAACCAGTCGCACAACCCACCGAGAAGCCATTTTCATATTACCATATCCATATACCGTTTAGGATATACCATAAACCATAGATATACTATAATCCAGTTTGATTTCACGAAACACAATATAAACTCTCGGTTATGTTCGAATTTTTTATAAGCACTATCTTCTTCATCAACTATTTTCAAATAAATATTTGTTATAAATATTTTCTAGAACGTGTCGAAAGTTATGAATTACTTGAAAAGTTTGAACGTAATCAATGCACTGGCGGGTTGATAAGAGCAGAACCGGTTTCAAGTTTGAAAAATTTGAGTTCAGCTTTTTTCTAAAGATTACAAACATAATAAAATACACAAATGGCAGATTTGTCGTTCCCCATAACATTATATATAAATTAGCAGGATGCATCGCGTGAGGCAAAAAGTACTACTTCTTTTTACAAGCGTTTATTATACGTACTATTTCATTTTAAGGTTTAACTTAAACAGTTGGAAAATACCTTTTAATTGCTCATGAAATTCAAATACATTTAAAACATTCGCTTTTAATGTGATGTAGTCTGGGCAACTGCCTTAATTTTAATTGTATACGAGAAACCTGATATCAATTATTGTGGAAACAGTTAATTGCAATAAAAATATATATTCCTCTGGTTGTAAGGCAGCATCGTTAAAGAATCGAAAATACGATTTTGTTCTGTATCTGTCACGATAGATATAAAATACCCCCAACTAGTAACGTATCATATAAAGAGCAGCATCGAAACACGCGACATCAGGAACACCACCGGTACGCCTGCCAAGCGTGGTAGTAACAGCAAAACGTGACGCGCCGGCAGACGGCTCCGTGGCGCAGTAGCTTAGCAATGAGTTATTGCGCTGAGGGCCACGGGTTCGAATCCCGCACGGAACAAGTATTTGTATGTATCCTTGTACAATTTATGTATGTAAACTGCCGATAAAAGAGAAAATCCAAGTTTGAGGGTAACGTTTTTAAAAAGAAAGACAGGGTGTAGTGTGTGCGCCATCAGCTTTTATTAATGATGATTAAGCTGCAACACGACTTCACGTTTCGCTTGTATAACTCTAGCTCGACACCAAATGTCATTATATATTATCATTATCATTATAAAGAGATTTAGAGTAAAAATAATTCGATAAATCTACAATTTAGGACTAAATAACACTAATAAGGGGTGGGCCATTTAAGATTTGGAATTTGAATGGGCAATAAAAAAAATGAATATTTTATCAAAGTTATGAGTGTATTAGGAAGATTGAACCTTTCCATTTAGGAAAGAAAGAAATCATCTTTCAAATAACTGCCACGGTTAGCTTTACAACACCACTTCGATCAATCGAATTATTCAGTATATTTTCGATTATTTGGGCTTATTATTTCGTCAATGGCAACTTCGATTTCATGTTTCAAGTCGTCAAACGTCTCTGGATGGTTAGTCGTATTACTTGTCCATAACGGCTTCTTACAAAACAAAGTCCAACGGAGTCAAATCGCAGATTCGAGATGGCCAATTGACATCAGCCTTTCGGCTTATTATACGATTTTCCAAAACAGTGCAAACAGTGATCGTTTGTTAAGTTGGCTGTGTGGCACGTTGCGCCGTCGTGTCGAAACCAAATGTTGTCTATGTCATCCTTTTCCATTTCGGGAAACAAAAAATTGCTTAGTACGTTGCGGTAGCGATCGCCATTCACTGTAACGGCGTTTTCTTGCTCATTTTCTAATAAAAATGGCCCCATAATTTCCCCAGATCACGATAACGTGTGGATTTTATGAGCCCCAGATACAACAATTTTGCTTATTGAAGTATCCTTCGGTCTTCGGCCCATTGAGCAAACCGAAAACGCATCGGATGGGCTTCAGTTCTTGCACTAATTAAACTTTATACGCATTCATACTGAGATCTTTATGCAAAATTCTTTTCAAAGAAGTGCGTGAAATGTTCAATACTTGAGAACGATGATGAGTTGAAGTTGATGGTTGTTCACGGTCGAGCGCACTGGACGAGTATGTACACTGGTTATTTTATCCATCAATGATCCAGTTTCACGAACTCGTTTTAAAATTGATCCAAGAACTGCGTTTTTGGTACATCTTTGTCAAACTATTTTCGTTATCTTACAGTTTGATTGGAAGATTCACCACTTTGGATATAAGTTTTAATGCTTCTCAACTTTGTTCAAGCGAAAAGCGACCCATTTCATCAATGTCAAACATAAATCTAACTTTCTATTACATCGGAAATGTCATCAAGCCCTCCAACCTCTAAATAACCAATAGTTCCATTTCCAAACGTTAGATGGCCCAGCCTGTATTTGTGGAACTTTATACTTTATCATTTATTTCCTCGTCTCCTTCTACTTTTAAAATTGTGAAAAGCAAAATAACATCTAAAGGTAGCAAATGACTTACATTGAAATAACTTTTATTCTTAAAGTTCTACCTGATTAAACTTTAACCGCTCAAATATCACCCTCACAAGGTAACTTATGGGGAGACCTATTTTCAGCTGTGGACTTTTGATAAACCGTAACGTAATTAGTTTACGCTTAAACTAGAGTTTGTTTCATTAAATAATTAGGTACAGTACGAAATTTAACAGGAAATGTCAAATTTCGTGAAGATTGTGGTGTCGTGACCAAGAGACTACTTACGATCTTATGTTATAGTCCCTTCTTTGAACCGGGGACAAAGAGCAAATCATGTTTTGATGATTGAATTGAAATGATGATTGAACTTTCTTGTATTCAACATTCTTCAATTCGATGTCCTGGTCGGCTTAACCTCGTTATCTATTTCTTTAGCATTTTATATTGTACAATTTTTTATATTGTACAATTTTAGAGCCGTGGTAGCTCAGATGGTTAACGCTCGCTGTAGATATAACAGAACGCAAGTAACCCGGGTTCGATCCCCGCCGGCACCAATGAAATTGTAAATTGCAATTTTAAGTGCTGATTTACCACGTGCTCGGCGGTGAAGGAAAACATCGTGAGGAAACCTGCATGTCTGAGGAATAAGAAAAAAAATATTTCGAAGACATGTGAAGTTCGCCAACACGCATTGGGGCAGCGTGGCGGACACTTCCTTGCCCTAAAGCCGTCTTAGAAATCAGGGGAGGATCTGTGCCCAGCAGCGGGGCGTATATAGGCTGTAACTTAGTTTTTTTTTATTGTACAATTTTATAGTTTTGATGTTACTACATAATGAAATAAAATGTGTGGTCGCCGCCTCCTGCTCCTTGCATTATAAATGAGGTCAAGGCCTGAATTTTAGAACAGCCGCAATGCGACTTAAATTAATAGCGATTAATTCATGTTATAGTTATAGTTAATGCGTTAAAAGGTTTTTGTTAGTTAAAATTAATAGACGCATTTGACTTGTGGACGTGAAATATTACCTTAACGCGAGAAATTATGATAAAACACCATTATTGAAAATTAATAAAATGAACGAGTAAAGGTGCCTTTAGAATTTCGATTCTAATACTTTTGCACAAAATCTATCAGAACTCATGCTACCACTGATAAATGGAAAAATATATTACGTTAAAACGTAACTTTAACTATTTAGTAGTAGTTGACTGTTGAATTTTCGATTTTGTAACTCGGATCAAACGCCGATGAAATTTCTTCACTCAGAAACAATTTATTTACTCCGATAAATATTAATTGTTTGGCGACTGTAAATAATGAAAAAAATTTCATTGAGATAATATTCTTTAAACTCAATAACTAAACATTGCATCTACTAAAACTTCATTTATCATGTGTTCAAACTTCAGTTTTTTTGGCACAAAGTTGAAAATTTCGCAGAACATCATTTTATCTTACATCTATCTAAATATAAATTAAAATGAAGTGTCAGACTGTAATATGGCTGGCTTCTACTTAGCTGATTCATAGGCTAGATTCTATTCATTAAAATACATAAATTGCGCGCACGCACACACACACACACACACACACACACACGCACGCACGTACGCACGCACGCACGCACGCACGCCACGCACGCACGCACGCACGCACGCACGCACGCACGCACGCAACACGCACGCACGCACGCACGCACGCAGACAGACCAGACGCAGCACGCACGCACGCACGCACGCACGCACGCACGCACGCACGCACGCACGCACGCAGACCGACCAACGCAGCCGCACGCACCACGCACGACGCACGCACCACCCACGCACGCACGCACGCACGCACGCACGCACGCACGCAGCACGCACACACCACGCAAAAAAACGCACCACGCACGCACCACACCCCACCCGCACGCACCAGCACGCACGCGCACGCACACACACACACACACACACACACACACACACACACACACACACACAAAGTAATGTTTATATATCTATGAGGAAATAAACGTGAGTATGTATATCTCACTTTGTTTTCGAGATTATTGAAAAAATAAGTTTAAAGTAGTTTTTCAATAAGTGAACCAAATGTCTAAAAAACACCATTATAGATATTTAGGTTTAATTGTTTAAGTTCTACGCGGAAGAAGTCGTGGTTAAAGCTATTCAAATACAAAAACTTAAATTGACAGATCACTTTCTAGTATCAGAAAATATTATTAAAATATTTCAAAATAACTTTTTTATAGGATAGTATGACAAACGAGCACACAGTCCACTTGATGGTAAGTGGTTGCTGCGGCTCATAGACATCTACATCTATCCTCGATTACGAATCAAAATGCAGATGCGTTGTCATCCGTGAGGACTTAGGTGGAATGCCTCGTTTCCAGTAAAAAGGATCTCCGGTTCTCTACACTCACCATACGAAACACAGCAGCATTAAGCTACTATTTGATGCTGGTATTCTGTGAAAGCGTGGTCCTTCCCCGGTCGAGCCGATCCATTCGTGCTACAACAATACTACTAATATAACTGCAGCATGGCTCAACCACGTAAAATAATCCTACCTAATGGTAAGTGGCGATGTAGCCTAAGATGGTATAGCGCACTCACTTAACAAAAACCTATTCACTCTTGCCTTGAAGACACCCATACTGTAATCGGATGGATAGACAGATGCTGGCAACTCATTACACTCCTTTGCTGTACGTACGCATTAACGATGTAGCAAAACGTTTAGTTCGAATGCGTAGTAAGTCAACAACAAAAGGGTGGACACTGGTCATATGTCTGGTTATCCGATGGTGGAAGAGAGAAGGGGGAATTAAATTATTCAATTCGCAAATGAGATGTTCCAAAATGTATGGAGTCTGGGCCAAGTCTTTGTACACTATACTCAAAAATAGGGAAACATATTTTAAATGGTTCTCAACTATCCAAATATTTTATAATGGCTTTGTTTGATGGTAAAGCGCAGGAAATTACACTTGCAATTGAAACACACAACAAAAGCCCGTCATGGCGGTAAGCTGTCATATTTATTGATTAGTGACGTTTGACATCTTTATTTCACGTATTTTCGACACTGTTGTGCATGAAGGTTAGAGAACAGGAGAACGATCGCCGTAGAAAATAGTGTGGCTGAAATATGGACACCATAAGTGAGGTGCTGCGATTGTTAAGTTCGATCAATAAAAGTCATTTTCAGTCTATTTTTCCGATCAGATGCTAAACTACTTGCACATCCACGGACAATACAATATTTCTCCATTTTTTAATGTTTCTTTTCGTCAAAAATTACAAAATTACGGAGCATGAAAATTTTTTCACCAATGCCGCGGAGAAAATTTGTACATTATTCAACTAACTTCATTTACTTGTACTCATAAACAGCTAACTTCGCAGCCACTACTCACCGACGTCAGCGCCGTTATTAATTCTACAATTTTCGAGGACAGGCGGGCTATACATTAGTACGTAGCGATCGTTCTCCTGTTCTCTAACCTTCATGCTGTTGTGAGAACTGACAGTTCTCTTTCTATGTTCAATGGTACTTTATGGCTTACTGTCATTGTTTATAAGCACAGAGTAACTAAATCGGTGAAACGCCATGTTGAAAGACGATAAAAATAATTGATAAATATCAATTGTTTACCACGACCTGTATCCTACATTTAAATGAATTATATGTATTTTTCCCGAATTCTACAGGTTTTTTCTTTCTTTTTTTGAGGCAGTGTACATAAACCTAGCCCATTTTGAAACATCAGCTTTTAGTTGTAGTATGATTATTACAATAATATTTTGTCGATAGCTGTACTATACTGCTATATTATGTACCAACGTCAGTCAAAGAAGTTTAAAAGTGCTTTGAAGGATTTTCGATTCACTTATCTTTTTCGACACACACGAGTTTATGTCTCAAAATTCTTACAATTTATTGGCTCGTGGCTCCAATTAATTGAAGTGTGCAAAGTGTCCACACCCTGCTAAACCACATCAACACATGGGATAAAGCCCCTAGCAAAGGATCTGTGTCTGTGCTCTTGGCAGATATAGTTTTTTTCAGGTGTCCCTTGATCTGGCACATGAAATCCCTTCAGGTGCGGGAGGTGAGCAATGCTAATAAGCAAATCGTTTCTACTGTGAAATAAACACAAATATGTGGAGGGTCTCAGATATGTAATACCCTTATATTTGTAGGAATGGGACTTGAAGAGGATTATTATAGTGTCGAATAGACTGCATTACCGTGACCGAGACCGCGATAAACGTGGAGTCGATAACCGATACGTCCTAGGCAAATCATCTTAGTGTCGGTGGTGAGCTGGTATGTTGTAGCAATACGGCTTGCACGTTAACATCGCTCACCCCTACAGATTGTGGGCTCTTTCGGATTAGGGTGAGTATGTTTGGTAACACTTTTAATGCAACAAGCATACTCAACTCCGTGTCTTAGCGCAATAGACATATTATGATACATGGATATTTGGTTACTGGAATCTTAGTATCGTTGATGCTATTTTTAGTTAACAATTTTATTACCAAAGTCGATAGAGATCATATGGATGAGTTGTGAGGGGCACCAACTGTATGATAGTTGCATTGATGCTTATAACGATAGTTGTATTTATATGCTTGTTATGTTTTGCATCATTGCGTCTCTGCGATGGTTATTTAGCAGGTCGTTAGTTTCAATAGGACTCCCTACGTCTTACCTTAATTCACACCTCAGTAGTTTTGCCCAGGTCGGGTCTGCAGACTGTGTGACCTTAATAATCTTATATATAACTACGTAATAAAATGACGCTGTAAATTTTCCACATTTGAATGATTAAAGGCAACTTGTCGGTGAGTGAGACAAACACAATCAAAAAATGCCTTTACTCAATGCCAGTTTTATTACCCATCAGAAAGGATGGCGTAATTATTATTTTTACTTACGTTGGCGTAATTATTATTTTTACTTATGATTTACTTTTGTATATATAGCTGCTGTTGTATTGGTTAGTGGAGCAAATATGTCAACCTCATGCAGGTGGTGGCTGAAGAGTGGAGCTTTTTAAGGTGAGCAGTAGACTCATGACACGCTTTTCAGCTAGTAGCCGTGCTGACCATGCAATTGGTGGTTATGGCTTACCATATAGCTTACCCTATGGTGGTGGTGAGTAAGGAGTTTTTGTGGTCAATATGTCTATTATATTTGACGTGTGCCTAAACCGTGTAATGTACATTTACTGTACTGGCTAGATTTGATCGTATTTTGTATGGCGTTTAGACACGTTGACAAAAACTCTTTTACTTGTTCGCCAGTTATTTTGCTGTGGCCTGTAGTCCAATCCACTCGGGGCTCGCTCTCCCAGTAAGATGGGTACGAGGCTCCTCTCCAGATCCAGACTTCACATGGCTTCGTACTGGTAATTTCTGGACCTCGACAACAGCGGCACCTGCCGGGTTCAATTGTGAATCTAAGCCACACTAACACACACACACACACACACACACACACGCACACGCACACACACACGCACACGCACACACACACGCACACGCACACGCACACGCACACGCACACGCACACGCACACGGCGCACACACACGCACACGCACACGCACACGCACACGCACACAACACGCACACGCACACGCACACGCACAGAAGGACCACACGCACACGCACACACGCGCACACGCACACGCACACGCACACACACGCACACGCGCCCACACACACACACACACACACACACACACACACACACACACACACACACACACACACACACACACATACACACACACATACACACAAAAATAAGTATATAATATATGTAAGGTGATATTAATGAAAAACATAATGCAGTTTCAGAGTGATTTCCACCGATACTAATTTACACAATCACACAGCAGCAATTCCGTCACTTTATAAAAAATAATACGTTTTAATTTTTGATCTGTCTGTGTGATTTTGTCTTATCTATTTTCCTGAATGCGAACCGAAGGAAATTAGTTTTTTTTTTCGTTGCACTTATTGATTGCTGACTTATTTCCCTCTGTCACCTCTAGCGACACGCATGAAATGATATGGGGTTAGTGGATATTCTTAGACCGTCTTTACACGATAACCAATAGGATTATAAATTGCAATTTTCAATAATAATTGATAATGAGCTTGACGGCGAAGGAAAACGTTGTGAACATTGTGAAACGTGTTTGTCTGAGCATTAAAAAAAAATTGAGGACATACGTATGAAGACGGTGATAAACTGTAAATTACATAATGATTTCTGATAATTTACTTCCCTAAAATAAAACAAACATACTAATTCTTACTCATCATATTTACAATTTTATTAGTCTTGTTTCATTTTACTCTTTTAGCAAATATTTAAAAAAAAGTCGAATTAGCAGGAAATAGAGTGAATGGGGCTCTACGCTCTATTATGAAGAATCAGAATGTATCAAAAAGCACGTATGGTAATTCATAATGCTGTGTTAATGCTTACTTTAATGTACGGTAGTGAAAGTTGGGTGTGGCAGAAGAAGCACGAAAGTCGATTAAATGCTGTAGAAATTAGGTCTTTAAAGAGTATGCTAGGGTTGAATCTGAATGACAGAGTAAGAAATTGTGTGATAAGAGAAGAATGTGGTATGCAAGATGATGTTGTGACCAGTATTAAGAAAGGAATGTTTCGGTGGTTTGATCACGTAGAAAGAATGAATGAGGAAAGAGCAGAGTCGGGAAGGGACGCCCCAGACGAAAATTCATCGATCAAATTGGCGATATTTTGAAAATGGGCCACATTAGGAGTACCCTTAACTGACGAGTATATATGCGTAGATATGGATGCAAAGGAGGCGAGGTATGTCAGGATCGTGCCAGATGGAAGTCCGTAGTCTCTGCCTATCCCTCAGGGTAACAGGCGTGAGTATTTATGTATGTTATGTTATGTCAAATTAGCGTGTACATAATGTACAAAATATATTCATATACATACAACATTACATAAATAATTAATTACATTGTTTATGAAAGTCTGTATATCAATTATTTATGAAGCCGCGATACCAAATACCTACTGTCGCGTTTACCTTTTGCATTAAAGATAGGGTGGACGAGGCCTTAAATTTGTAACAGTCGCATTGCGGTTTAGGTTCATGTCTGTAATTTCTATTATTCAATATTCAATTCCTGAAAACATACCTTATTTATATTGTATTGACTATAATTAAGAAGTTACAATTCAAATATAACAAATACAAATCCTACTGCCGGCCCTGTTTTCTGTATCAAAATATAAATTTACATTGAAATGTAGTACCTTTCCCAGGTAGTTCAAGTGCTAAGCGCTTAATGTAAATTTCACAGTGCGCGAGCGACCCAGGTTCGATCCCCGCCGGTACCAATCAAATTGTTAATTGCAATTTTATGTGCTAATTTACCACGTGCTTGGCGATCAAAAAAACATCGTTGGGAAACCGACATGTCTGCGAAATGAGAAAAGAAATATTTAAAAGACATGTGAAATTCCTCAACACGAACCCTCTCAGAAATTAGAGGAGGCCTGTGCTCAGCAATACGACGTATGTAGGCTGTTACTTTATTTTTATATTACTTTCATCTGTAACAAAAATAGGTGAGACCGGGTATAAAAGTAACACTTTGTACTTTTACTTTGGTTTCTGGTTAGGTGTAATTATTTTAATGAAATTTATATAGCCATATATATCCCGTTTATACTCTTTACATTAGTACCTATCTTAATTTAACTTATTATTTTGTATTTTATATGAATCACAGAGACTTCAAAAAATTCGTCAGTTGTTACTTTCGACCACGAAGGCGGGCCGAAAGAAACACGTTATGTGTCGAATGTAACAGGACAAAGGAGTTTGTAATGAATATAATGTGACATATTAAATCAGCAAATTACCTTGTGTTAACAACAAATAAAAATTATATATTTTAAGAAAACAAAATAAATTACTCTTACTTCAAGTAATGAGATCGATTATTATATGATAATCATTTTTTATAATTCGATTATTCAGTATCAGTCTTTTACTTATACTCACATTTATGGCACACATAATTTGCATCATCGTTGACGCATTAAGCATGTGACCATATTTTACATTTGGTACTTTGTATCCATTGCTCATTTGGTCGACTGTTTTCAAAGTTTCCGAGACAGAAGCAATCTTTGTAGTCAGATTTATCCTTGCCTTTGGTTGCCTTCTTTGTTTTTATTCCTTTTCCCTTCCCTTCCGTAGATATCAACTTTCACTTGCCACTTCCAGTGTCAAGTTGTAAAATTATTTTTTGGCTTTATTTCTTTGTTGGTATTCTTCTACAATTGCGTTTTCTTTACGTTGTCCGTCAATATTTCTGTCTTACGTTTTGTACATCCTTTGTTTGCTACAGTCCTTGGACCCGCTTGTAGTAAATGCCTAAGATATTTAGGTGTGAAATCAAACGGCTGAGAAGAATTTACTTACCCAGTAGGTCCTGGTACTGGCAAGTTGGATCTTTGATTGTATGGTTTTTTTTTGACAATTCATTGCTGACTGTACGCTGGAAAGTCTAGTCATTTGATGTTGAAAGATTATAAACTGGAGTCTGCGGATCAACTTGAATGGAGGACTTTGTGGTCAACGGATCATTTGGTGGAATTTTACTATCAACTTCTAAAGGCCAGTCAGTGACCGACGATGGAGCATAATCAACAGCAGTAAATATATTCCTATTAAATAGACTTATACCGGTACAGGTAAATCTGACAATTGCATTTTGATTAGTGACAGAAAAAGAAAATACCTCTATAACAATCTAAGGAATGTAATGGATAGTCACTGACCTGACTGACTGACACACTGACTGATAGTCACGACCATAATGATTTTGCATCCAGTTGTCTGTAGCGGTGTTCATCTTTTTTTAATGGTCCAAATATTGCTCTTTCTAAGTATAAAAAAAGTTATCTTCTGGCTCAAAACTATACTTATCCATTACATCCGCAAGGTTATCAAAAAAACGTACTCACATTATGTTCTTTGAAACTCGAGGTCCGCGACAGACTTGTTGCTTGAGGACACCTCAAAGAGAGGCTCGTGTGTCGTTTTAAATAACCCGTCATTTGAGTATCGTTCCACTTTTCATGAAATGTTTTTCCATTTCTTATCGCCAACTCATATGCCAGTTTACATAATTCAGATAGAGATAACCCAAAATATATTCCAGAATACTTGATTAAATAGTCCTGTAGACATTTTTCCTCATCAATAGTAAAAACACGGTTAGCACAACGGTAGCCCTCAACTACGCTTGCCAATAACCGGCCATACTTGGTTGATTATTTGAATAAAGTAAATATTTATGAAGGTATCCAAATATACCGAAAAGTGGTCATTTCGTTTTCATTTCTAAAATGCATGTTGTATCCGCCTGTAATTATTTGTACATTTTAGTTTTTATCGCTTCATTGTATTGAAATAGCATGTAAGGAATGATACAAATGTTGGTGGATCAATAAAAAAAAATTCTAATTATCTATGATTCTAATCTTACCTGTGGAATGTGGTGCTAACTTAATCTGTGCTGTGAACAAAGACTAGCCACCATTTCAATGCATCAGTCCCAAGGAACATTCTACTCTCTGGCGTGTGTAGTGGAGTCCTATAGAGGAAAGTAATTTATCGGACATGATCAGTCCTTTCTTAACTAAATTCATTCCGCCTTTTTTATACGTTCATGTTAATAAACCAATCCATGGTTTCATAAAATCATGCCATCTAGCGTCTAACGTACATATTCTTAAGATATAGTTAAAAAATATTGATGGAATTATTGAGCATTTTCTTATGTCACCTTTACAAATATCAATAAAATAATTTACTATGTTTTATCTAATAAATCTTATGGGCTATCGAAATCTAGAAAATCATTATACCAAATTTAAAACCAAACTAAATTAACTAGTTGTAGGTTTTTACGATTCGCAATTTAAGGCAGTCAAAGATCTGAAACCATACAGCCAAGTCTATGTGAAATACCTATGTGAATTTAACAACATCAAACAAAGATTTTTAGATTTAAAGATTAGAATACGTTGTCAACTAAGATGGAATACCCCTTAGCCTGTAATTATACATAAAATATAAGGTAAATGTAATTATAAAAGTACAATTTACGAAAAAATTGCAAATTCTGGAAGCCTTATGTTTGGAAATTTCACGATTAATCGAAAATCGATCTTCTATCATCGATTTAATCGATGATTGATTGATGTTCAATTCAAATATATTAAGAGATCGATTTTTTAAGAGGCAATTGACATGCCTACACTACTGTACTAATAATAAGTAGTAATAAATTAATTTTATAGTGATACCGGATGTAAAATTAAAACTATGTTTAATGTCGACGTTTATGTACATACTTCACCTATCAACTTGCTCCAGAAGAGCCGAAAAAGCTCAGAAACTAAGCGTTTACCATATACGCGAGTAACCCAAATTGAATCCCACCGATACTAATAAAATTGTTAATTGCCTTAAGAAGTGCTGATTTACCACGCACTTTGCACTGAAGGAAAGCACCGTGGAGGAACTTGAAGTGGTAGGACTCCTTCCCGTGTGGGTAGATCACCTCTTAACTATTTCTGTCGCCTAACAGTATGACTTGCACTACTTTTTTTGTAGAGGGTTTTCAATAATTATAGGCTGTGTAGCACTCCATCTTTACTATCAGAAGTGAGAATACATTGATAGCCTTCTTTGCTAGAAGTTCCTTGCAGTTGTCCTTGACCAGCGGTTACCATCAGATGGACATTAAGTTTGTTTGTTAATTCAGTTTAAAAAAAACTGCACATATGAGGAAAAAATATTTTGAGGATATGTTGTGAAGTTTTTATTTGTCAATGCCTTATCTATTTTAAAAGTAATGTAATATTATTTAACTGTTTATAAAGCAGTAAATATTGAATATTAAAATTTCATTATGTAATATAGGAAAAATGATTAAACATTTAAATGGTTATATTTAAACCTTCGAAGTTTCGATCGTTAAAATGGATAAAACCTTACGACCTCAAATGCTTAATTCTGTTGACTAATGAGAAAATGTTAGCAGGGGTAAAGTTTTCAACTTTGGTAAAACCAACTTTTAAAATGCCATTGAAAACTGAAAACATTTCGAAACAACTTTTTAACTCGTGAGAGCAACCTTATAAGCGAGGCTTTTAATACCCTGTAGACTCATGACCGTTTCGACTTATATTCATAGATTCGTTCATAGCATAGATAAAAAATTTAAAAGTTTAAATATATTCGCCTAGCTTTAGCAATTTTCTATACAAGGATAACAGTAACTTGTAATATCGATTAAACTAAAGACCCGCCCCGGCATTGCCTGCGTGAAATAATCTTTAAGATTCCCGGATAAAATATATATAGCTGATCACTCCTTGCCTTGCTCGCCATTTGTTTAAGTTTGATTAGAATTGATTCAACGATTTCGAAGATTACCCCGGGTAGACAGACAGATTAACAGACATACAGACAAAAATGTACAGGTGATCCATGTCTAAATGGGGGTTAAACGAGCTCAATAAAATGCGGTTATTTTGATATTGCTAACAGACACTTCAATTTTATTTATGTGTATAGATTATCCACTAATAAACGTAACTTCTTTTGTTTATTAGAGATCTCCATATATTCTTAAACTTATTATTATTTTTATTTTGGGGCATCTATATCGTTTTCTCATCTGGTTGTGTTTCATAAATATATGATTGTGAATTAAAATGATAAATATACTAAATAACAACAAAATAAAATAAAATAAATACATAAAAAATAAAAGCCCAACCAGATGGAAGCCCTCGGCAGGGAGACCAAACGGCCGAGGGTTAGGGGGAAAGGGAAAGAAAACGGCGTACAATGCGGGCGGTATCGAAGAGCACCGCTTTCGTATTTTACCTTCTTATTTTTTAAGTGTGGTCTAAGCATGCCTAGTTGCTTATAACAACATTTCTATCATTACCGCTAATCTCATGAACAGTCGATTACTTGACATATGCGTCTCCGATATTAACCAGAAAGATTTGCTTTTTATAACATTTATTTTCAAGAGTACTATTTTTCTCTTTAGTACATTTTGGTAATTTAATAAAATAACAGTTATCCGTGAAATATTTTACTAACGATGAAATCAAAAGTGGCTAACCATTTTAAAATTTATTTCAGCAGGTTTTTATTTAAGCAGTTTTCATCGTATATGTTTGCTTTAAAATAACGGCACCCAAGCATAGAAGCCATATAGCCAATCACTATATATTATATGAGTACTTGTACATAAAATAATATACCGAGTATAACGAGATCGGGTAGTGTGACCTTGTCAAGTCAACAATAGAGTTCAACGTGCAACATACCTTTTTGAAAATTACACAAGTGGTAAAATTAAGCAACCGAATTTAATAAAAATAAAATGAGAACATCACCAATGTATTCGCAGTCAATTAAATACGAATTATTAAGGATAACTCAAAAATTACCCGTTAGATCTTGATCAAATTCATAAGGGACCACACGAGAAGCACCAGCTTTCAAATAAAGAAAAAAATAGCTTTGTTCCTGGGAAGTAAAACTTCTTACATTCGTACGCGGAATTTATTAATTATAAAAGTGTGTAAACAAATGTGCATGTTTGCTTTAAAGTTTAATCGTAACAGTTCGTTTACCGTCCATCCATTCATCCATTACAACATAACGTCCTCAGCTTAATATAGACCTCTCCCATAGATTGTCCGTAAACCGCAGTTTGTTTATTATTGTCGCGCGCCATAATTAATGTCTGATAAATGCCACTAGCGTTATCTAGAATGGAGTAGCAGAACTAGGAAAGCTTTCTAGAAAATTCGATGCTAGAACTTTCGACATTTTACTCGAATATCCTAGATGTTTCAGTGGAAAAGGCCTATATAAGGCCAGTAAAAACCGCAACCGGAGAGTATTGAATTGGCAATAAAGGCGAAGACTTCGAAGCGATATACCTGCGAAATAAAGTGTTAAGTGTGATTAATTATCAGTGTGTTTTAAGTTTTAATTGGTGTTCGGTAATTATAATGTCAATTTTGGTAATTCAATCGATAGTTTTTATTGTCACGAACCCTAAGCTCGTAACATTATATTGAGTTATTATTAGCAGAATGCTGATGCCGTTCTTCTGTTTTGGTGTCCCATTGTCGACTTGTAAGACACGCACGGAGCAATATAGGGTAGAGGGTATTCTAACACCGCCACTGTTTGTGGCAGAGTGTTGGGTGGTGGTGCCTGCCACTGGCCATGTTAGTCAATATTACGCAATAAACATTCATTAATGATTTGTGTAGGACGTAATTATATATTTATTATACTACCGTAATTATTTGTCCGTTCATAATACTGATATCTACGTCACTGCATCTAATATATTATTATAATAATAACATTGTATAAATGAATCATTTTATGCTGTGCAGCGGTTGCAGCTCAGGTGCTAAGCGCTCACCGTAAATTTCACAGTACGCGAGCAACCTGAGTTCCTACTGATTGAACCTGATTCTACTAAGAAAAATCATGAACGAAAGTAAGAAACTCAGTAGTTACTCTTTTCAAAATATTTTGCCCCTCGTATTCTGGGGGGGAGGGAGGGTGTTCCGCTCAAGGAAAAATGCTGCTCTGGGCAAACGAAAGCCAAAGGCGCCCCCTGCCATGCTATCCGTGAATTTCTGCAACATCAATTGCCATCTGCAAACCTTAAGTCCACTACCATCTGGAAATGGCGAAGCCGGCCTTGATCTTTCAACACACAGGTGTCTTCTCCGGCTGATACATCACATCTCTCCTACCCGGGGTACAAATTAGAATACTCCTGTGTGCCCCGGGCTGGAGTTTGCGTGTATGTCAGAGAGGACATCTGTTTTTGACGTCTCGGCAGCCTTGAAGGTACAGACCTGTTCATCTTATGGCTGCACGTAGACAGCGACGACCATCCTCGCGTCTACGGGTACCTCTATAGATCCCATAGCGGTAATGCCGACACAGACCGACTGATCGACCACGTCCGGATGGCTGCAGACTCCGTGCTACAACAGGTCCCATCCGCAGAGATCGTCCCTTCCTTGGATCCTTGGAGGCGGGTTTGCTTCTCGCCGGATGATCCCAGGATTGTTGCTGATTCTAACGCTGATGTGGTACTACAGGGAATAGAACTTTTATTCCATTATCTGTGGTATCTGTTGGAGGCAGAACCCAATCTTGGTTTGGTCGCTCCTGCAAAATTGCATTGCATCATAAGCAAGAGTGCTACCAGTCTCAGCCTGCGCATCGACGTCTCGGGATGC
Source organism: Parnassius apollo (assembly GCA_907164705.1). NCBI lineage: Eukaryota > Metazoa > Arthropoda > Insecta > Lepidoptera > Papilionidae > Parnassius > Parnassius apollo. The sequence goes on from CAJQZP010001342.1 coordinate 8,615,815, forward strand.
AAATACCAGCGCTCTTAAAACTAAGTATAATTCTGCTTCCAGGTCCATAAAAAGTGTCATTTTCAAGGCAAAATCAGAGCACATCGGCAGAATTAGCGAGAAACTAGTTCGTCTTCCTTCGGGAACACGTGCATTCTGGTCTCTTTCTGGTTGTTCGGCGCTTTCTAACTCTGAGTACTTACACAGGCACAACCTAGTAGCCAGGATTATACACCAGGGGCTCGCTCTGAAATACGGTCTTGTGGATCGGAAGCTGCCTTATTATAAGTTCTTGCCGGAAGACGTGCTTGAAAGTGACCGTGCCAGGCTATGCTGAGACCGGGCCATCATCACAGACAGGACTATTCTTGCGAATAAGCCAGATATTGTGCTGATGGACCGGGCGCAGTCAAGGATATTTTTGGTCGACATTACCATTCCATATGACGAGAACCTAGTGAAAGCCGAATCAGATAAGAAAACAAAATATCTGGACCTGGCTCACAAGGTGACCGACATGTGGGGTGGTCTGCCGACCGAAAATATTCCTATAGTCGTCTCTGCGAACAGGCTAATCCCAGTCAGCCTTTCGGGTCATCTTGGACGACTGGGACTCTATGACGGACCGCTCCGGGCTCAAATGCAGAAGGCGGTGCTCCTCGATACCGCCCGCATCGTCCGCCGGTTTCTTTCCCTTTCCCCCTAACCCTCGGCCGTTTAGTCTCCGCTACCGAGGGCTTCCATCTGGTTGGGCCTTTATTTATTTATGTATTTTTTTTATTTATTTTATTTTATTGATATTTATGTATATTTATCATTTCATCTTCATTTATTAAAACTTATGTATTTATAGAAACCAACCGGATGAAAAAACTATATAGATACGCCAAAAAATAGTAAGTAACTATTATTCATATTGCTAGTAATGCTCATAAGTCCGATTCTCCAAAAAAAAATTATACGTATATTTTTGCGTCTTATAGAGACCCTAAACGTATACCCGAGCTCCTATACTCCCTGAAACATCACTCAGTCCTAACTGCAAAACGCAAGAGTCTCGCAGGCTTAGTCTTGTTCTTGCTCAAATCTAAAACGGTCAGTCTTGGTCTTGGTCTTACAAAAATTTGGTGGTCTTAGTCTTGGTCTAGCAAAATTGCAAGAACAAGACCAAGACTGATTTTTGGGCAACACTAGTCAAAACTGTTGTGGGCAATCCTTACATTTCTCGACTTGACGTAACTACAAACATGACGATCTTGCTCCACTTTTTCAAAAATGACATCGACTTTATCGGTATGAGGGCGACCAGAGTGAGCTGCGTCTTTGACATCAAAATTTCCAGACTGAAAACGCTTAAACCAACCTTGTGCTACTCTCACTGACACTGTATTAGGTCCATATAAGCCAAAAAAATTTTCGTGGCTTGAGTCGCAATTTTCCCTTTTTTGTGATAAAACTTCAAAGTGTATCGATTTCCTTCTTTAGATACACTCATTTTGGCTGACATAAAAACAACTGAAAATGGCGGGAAAGTATTTTTACTTTTTATTTTTCTTTTACTTGATGACCTGTTAGTATTGATATTAAAACTAGACAGATATAAACAGTACAACCAAAGAGATTTTTCTTAAATTTTATAGGAACAAAATACGAAGAAACTTTTCCCCGACCTATTATTTTAAAAAAATGGCACGTGAAGTCAGCCATCACGCAATAGATCTGCACGGAAGACTTAATTGTTTCCAAACCCTTTTAGAAATAAGAGGAGCCCTGTGCCATAAATCAATTTATCTTATGAAGAAAAATATAAATACGCGCGCTTTCAAACCTGTAAGTGGTTTTCATATCGTCGTTTCACGAGACCCACACCAGTTGAAGCAGTTTTCTTTTGATTGTAATGTTTAATGATAGTTATTTTCAGTATTTTATCACAATGTATTTAATAATTCCTTTTCCATTCTTACCACTAATATACTCACGAAAGATATGCTTTGCCTTTCACCTCTCGCTGTAATTATCGATCTGGAAACTGTCCGTGCTTTAGATTTTACTGAACGTTATTTCCGTCCGGAAAAAGATCTGAATTACTCCCAATCCGCACCTAAAGAATGTTTACCCTAAAATCTCATATTTGTTGCATGCTAACAAAAAATAACTTCCTCTGCTAATGAAATCATTTAAAAATTGCAATAATTTACATTTATAAGCATTCAAGGATAGTGTTGGGCTAACAATAAAACTCAACTTCAACAAATATTCATGACACCGTCATGATACACCATCATTTTAAAATTATCGGTTTATTTATTTTAAGAAAAATTCAACAAGATTGGGTCACAACAAGGAATAAAATACAAATTAAATAAAGGTATTAATAAATATTAAATGTCACTGTGCAATGGCGGTGTAAGAATATTCACTACCCCATATCGTCCCGTTAAGGCGACATAGAGAAACAGAGCAAGAGATGGGCAGGAGCGACTTTCTTAAAACACCTAAAAAATCATCTGTCTATATCAGCTGTTGACTTTTGATGGGCTCTAAATGTAGAATATTATGAAAAAAAAACTTTTTTGAGTGCAATATAAGTTTAAATAGACAACCCTTTCTTATTGTGATCGTAAAGCATTAGCTAGTATCAACATAATTTACACTGCACTATAATTACTGATAATTATCATTTACTGTATGTTAATAGGTTGATATTTAGAGTATTTCAAACCATACCTGCAAACCTAAATACAAAAGTAAAAGCGCTATTAAAATATTTAGTGGAATAGTAAGCTTTAATTCGCACTCATAAATTATTTGACGTGGTAATCCAATAACAACTTTCTGCCAAGAATAACAGTAGCTCCACTTCATTACACTTCTAATTGACGTTAACCATCCTTTCTTTTTATAAAAGCTTTGGTTAGCTCTTACAAAATCTAGTCTGATACGCTTATTAATCTGTTGTACAATATTAAACTCTTTTGCTATTTTTACCTTGGGTACGTAGCGTAATAGTCACAAAAAGTGGTTCATTTATATTCTCTCGTTTAAAATTAGCTTTAAGAAGAGTCCTTCTAACTAAATAACTCTCCTAGCAGCAGTGCCATACACGAAATTAGAAATTTGCTGTCAAACTCCGTAATTTATATATTCTAGCATAAACCTGAGACTAATTATAAAAGCCGATTTGGCATGTATCCTTAGAAGATTTGCCCACACTCACCCTATGGGCAAGTAGGTTTGTGCTCTTGTCTACACCTGTTAATCTTTCGGTACAGTCTGTGAAATTTAGATTTAGCATTTTGCAATAGGTTCACCACTTTTCACATTTTTGGTTGCCATAGCCTCATTTGTTCATTATGTGGAAATAGCGGTTTCTGGATTTGCATTTGGTCTGAAATTTGAGTACCATGCCATCAACAAACCATTATAGGTAACTGCTTGTACCGTATTATTATTACTCTATAAAGACACACCCCTCCCCATCATTTCTGAATGGATTTTGAGTAAGAAAGAGTCCGCAATTCTCCGTAATTCAATGCAAGTAGATGGACTTCACTTTACTTCTAAATGTTAATAAAATATTAATCTTTAATTTCTTAGACATTGTATTTTCTCATGATGTTTTCCCTGTTTTACACGTAGTAAACCAGCACTTAAAATGGCTGTTTAACAATTAGCATTACTGTCGTATTGGTATCGGGAGTTGCTCGCGCACTTAAAAATTCAAACCGAATGCCACAGACATTTAAATATTTATAGGTATAGACTGGATATCACCACAGTTTATTTGTCTTTCAAGTTTGCGTCAGTTGACACAAGCTAACTAATTTAGTTTGTGTCGCTTTCGTACTCTGCGGAGAGTTTGATGTTTGTGTTGTAGCAGAAACTAGTGCAAATAAATTAATTTAAGTAACTTTTATTGTGATACTAGCTGCTTTCCGCGACTTTAAATATTTTTGCCCGTAACCCTATGTAATTATTTTTCCAAAATAAAATTAGCCTAAATTATTTCTTATAACAACAGTTATCTGCTAGTGAAAGTACCCTCAAAATCGGTCAAGCCATTTCGGCATTCCATTAGCCGTAACAAACAGACAGTCAGACAAAACTTCAAAAATTGTGTTTAAAAGAAATTGTAAGTAACGTATATAATTTCACATGCATTTAGTAAAAAACAGTTATTTTAACAGTTCAAACAGACACTTCAATGAATTCAAAGTCAAAGGCAAATATCACCGATATGAGGCAATTCGTGATGGAGACTTATGCTAGTGCTTATGCTATAGGCTGTAACGGTTGCGGTAACAATATTTATTACTCAACTATAAAACTATTACTTGATATGGTAGTAGCTTAGTTCTGCAATAAGACGACAGTCACAACCAATATACTCATAGTTATTTTAAGAGAGATTAAAATTGTCCTCTAAATATGTTGCTTCTTAAAAGTTTCCTTATAATGCTCATCGCCAAGTATATGACTAAATGCAGCAATTAAAATTATAATTAATTATTTAAGTGGTGCCAATACGGATTGAACTCGGACACGCGAATATGTATTTACGGCAAGCAGTTAGCACTTGAGCCACCGAGCGTATTTAACGATACATGCGATAATTAAAATGGTACCATAATATTCGCTTCTTAATTTGTTGTTAATATCTTCCATTTCAAATATTTTACTGTTATGAGTGAATTTTACGAAGACAGGAAGCAATTCAGATAATTCTCTTCTCCGCTGCTTTATTAAAAATTGTATTAAAGTTTGTTACATTGTACATGATTAAATTTAGTTAAAGAAGTAACTAACTTATAATCAACAGTCATAATTATTTGTAAGTAGTTATTTAAATTTTAATTACGTAAATATACGTACCTGCTTCAATAAAACAGGATTGAAGCTAAATCTTCATGGTAGAACCCTGCAACTGCAAAACTAATAGATTAATTCTACGCAATAATTTAATTTTACAGCACTCAGACTAACAAATATAGAACATCACACTAAGAATATTTCAAGTGACGCCAAAACCATGCTCAACTTTTTGACACCCATGACGACATGAGGAACTTCTTTTTCCGTTACCCGTATCTCAAATAAATCGAACTGAGCATGAAATATACCTTTTTCTACAATTAAAAGCCTACGCTGAAAAAAGACTTCTTTTAAAGAGAATTTTAACCGGATAATCTCAATGCTAATTAAGTATTATATCAGTAACATTAACCGTAACATATCCAAACTATAAATATTATGGGTATTAGATTAACTAAGGCAAAGAAAGACTAACTATTTAGTATTTAGTTATACTTTAGTTATTTGTGGTTGTAAATACACTATTGTAAATTAATGCCTTGTGGAGGAACGTATATATCACCTCATTTAGTCCCATGTGTATCGTAAGAGGCGACATTAGGAAAAGCCAAAAAGATCTGATGGCTTTCACATTTCATGACTTAACGATTAGGTCGCGATGGTCTCGATGTTTCCGTGATATGATCGCCATGGTTAATTAAAATAAATTATTATTGCTGCCTTATGCTGTTTGATTGTGTAATGAAAAATTGACACATCCATTTAAAATCCAATTATTACATTAAATATACTAATAAAAAACAAAGAACTATCTCATATGCAAATTCTTGTGATATTCAAATTATTAAAACTGTTTATAAAATGTAATCTCTGTCTAAAATATTTATGTAGTATATATATTTAAGGTTATGGTTAGCGAGCCTCTATTCACTCTCTTCATCTCGATCACACTCTTAATCTTATGGCTGTTAGACGGGAAATGAAGCTGCAGTCTTCAGCAGATTTGACAACATACAGGCAGTTGAACAGGCAGATCTCCAAATACATGCGACGGGACTTACGCAACTTCAATACAGTTCGTATTGTAGAAGCGATCGAGCGGAACCAAGCCTCCAAAGTCTTTACCATCGATCTGTCTGCCAGAAAGAGCCAATTGTCGAACCTGAAGGCCGAATGTGGCAGCATTGTTACCGGTACGACTGAGAATTTGAGTGAGATTGTGAGGTTCAATGGACAGCTGTACATATAATCGATGTAGTCACACGCAAGTGTGAGTAACTGGGCACGTCTTATCCGACACTATTCCGATGATATTGCGGTCGTCAGTTTGAGCGAAATTAGAATAGAGAATGTAATAGCGGGCGGATAACCGGTACTTGAAGTCTTTCAGAAGCTCTAGTATTCTGTCCTTCATGGTGGCACTACTCTGGAGGCATGGAGCCGAAGTGCGTTGGTCTTATTCTTCAAGAAAGGCGACAACGCTCTCTTGAGGAACTGCATACCGATTTCCTTCTAAGTAACGTATACGTGCTATTTTCGAGAGTCGTTACGAATCGTCTCGCACACAGGTTCGACGACTTCCAGCCTCCCGTACAAGCCGGTTTCCGTAAATTTTTTAGTACCATTGATCACATACATACCCTTTAGCAAATTTTACATAAGACCGAGGAGTTCAATTGATCACTATGTCTTGCGTATGTGGACTATGAGTAAGCCTTTGATTCCGTCGAAATTTGGGTAGTGCAACAGTCCCTTCAACAAGTGCGGTTACGATGGCTATCCGAGTACAGAACCGGAGTATGAAACCTATCCAACTGCGGAGGGGTGTAAGTCATGGTGACTTTATAGCCCCGAAACACTTCACCGCTGCATTCGATGACGTTTTCAAGCTACTGGACTCGAAGGGATGCGGTATTAACATCAATGGCGAGTAACATCGCTTGCTTTAGTTTGCCGACGAAAACTCCTCAACAGTATCTTTCTAAATGGCGTCATTTCTTATATGTTGCAACCATAGCGGCTTGTATTTACTGCCTGGGAGAAATAATTTACTAAATTTCCTGTTTTCTTTATATATATGGGTATAATGTTATTGTTTATACAATAAAATATAATTCTCATTACTACAATAAAATTAATTCTCATCTCTCTCATAGATAGTTGATACAAAGCGGGGATGAATATTTGGCTGTTGAGCCGATGTAGTCCTTATGGCAGAATTGTTGAAAGATCTAGGCACTATGCTCAAATACCTCAATAGTGCCATCCAACAGAGAGGTCTTAAGATAAACATGAACAAAACAAAGAGCATACCTACGCCGGTAGTTATTGGGAACACTAAGCTCGACGTCGTTGGCGAGGATGATTACCTGGGACAAATAGCCCGACTAGGTAAATCCAATTTCGACCGAGAAGTCAATCGACGGATTCAACTCAACTGGGCAGCGTTCGAGAAATTACGACCCATCTTCTCGTCAGGAATACCTCAAAACCTGAAAACAAGATTGTACAACCAGTGCGTGTTACCAGTGATGACTTATGGATCTGAGACGTAGTCCTTCACTGCCGGCCATATGAGAAAGCTCAAGGTCGCTCAGCGAGCTGTAGAGAGGGCCATGCTTGGGGTTTTTCTGCGTGATATACTAAGAAATGAGAATATCCGCAATAGAACTCTGGTTCTATTCGTTACCGATATAGCCCAACTGATTGGTAAGCTGAAGTGGCAATGAGCCAGCCATATAGCTTGAAGAACCGACAACCGATGGGGAAAAAGGTTCTCGAGTGGCAGCCTCGTATCGGTTAGGCGAAGTGTTCGCCGGTAGGCGAAGTGTAGGGCGACCCCCCCCCCCCACTAGATGGAGTGAAGACTTGGTAAGATATGCAGGAAGTCGATGGATGCAGATGGCTCAGGAATTTGCTTTGTGGCATTTCTTAGGGGAGGCGTTTGTCCAGCAGTGGTCTTGTGAAGGGCTGTAATGATGATGATGATGATCCTCTATTCATAGTATTAAATGAAAATTAATTATGAAGTTAATTCTTTGCGAAATAATCCTTGTGCTATAAGTTTTACTTATTACAATCCTACGAAATCGTGGAGACGTCCGTGTGGGGTACGCCCAAATATCGATCGTATTTATTTATACAATAGAGGTATTCCATTGTTAGAAAAACTCAATTACGCTATATGGTAAAAAGATAAATATTAATTGAAACAATAAAAGCAAGACGGTTATATACTTCTCAATATTTTTTAATCAAGGTCATAATTTCTCAAACCTTACAATATTAGTTAATCCTAAGTGACTTTTTCGATTATCGTTTGACGTACTTTATATCTTGCAAATACAAAAAAATAGGAAAAAGAACAAAGAACTTTTGTGATTCAGTTTCAATGGTATTATCACAATAAATATAATAAACAACTTTTGACAGTAATGATTTTACTCGTAATTTGCAATGAAATGTTTTTTTATGTTGAAAAACCATTTTATTGCAAAAAAAATTATTTTTACGTTCAATATATAGTGTGCAACCTTATAGGGGCGGTGAAAGAATATTCACGACCCCATATCACTCATGGGTGTCGTAAGACGTGACACAGGGAAACTAAAACTGGAGATGGGCAGCAAATTTTTTAAAATTAAAAAAAATTGCGGTTGATGACCCGTTTACTAAGCGTGGCAATTATTGCAAATACCCTATCTATGGGGGAGGTCTGAACTGACCTGACGGATGATTGATCGCCAGGTTCGTTTCACTTAAAGTGCTTTGTATAGAGGTTCATGTGAGCAGCTCAGCTGACGGCCTTGTTAAATACCAACATTTCTTTACCAGCTTGGGGACTGACTTCCCTTCGAGGCAGGTGCTGGCAACCGAATTAGGTAAAAAGTTGGTACCAATGCAGATAGACTCCTGGGTCAGAAATTTTTCTTACTTCAACATTTCATTCTAAAGAGAATCTGAATAACTACTACACTGTGGATTGCTTGGTCGAATACCAAAAGGAGTCTGGTGCCTGTTGTATTGTTATATTGATTTCTTGTTGTAAAACTACACTCTTTTTGTGTTATCGTTAGCGTATAAGTGTATCAGGCGTGAGTATGCCGGAATGGGTGAGTTCATCTGCAATTTCATATTACAGAGGCACTCACTTATTACACTGATAGCTTCCAATAGTAATACTTAAACATAAATAATTAAAGAATTAGCTTTGTTAGGATATTTTTTATACGTGGTAGAGCCATTCTGCAGTTATATTAGTAGTATAGTTGTAGCACGAATGGGTCGGCTCGACCGGAGAAGGACCACGCTCTCACAGAAGACCAGCGTAAAATAGTAGCGTAATGCTGCTGTGTTTCGTATGGTGAGTGTAGAGAACCGGAGACCCTTTTTACTAGAAAAGAGGCATTCCATCTTAGTTCTCACTGGAGACGACGCATCTGCATTTTGATTCGTAATCGAGGATAGATGTAGATGTCAATGGGCCACAGCAACCAGTTATCATCAGGTTGACTGTGTGCTCGTTTGTCATACTGTCCTATAAAAAAAATATCCATAATCAAAAACCGTCCCGTGGCCATTGTAATAGCCGACAGAGGGAAACCGTAACAAGAGATGGTCATCAACATATTCCATAAAACAACTCGCCTGTTAAGCGTGGCAAATATGGCAAATTTTACTCAATACTGGGGGAGGCCTGTGTTCAGCAATGTTTTTTATAGGCTGCTATGAATGAATGAATTGAAGTATAATTATCACGACACATAATTTGCTACGTAAAACTGTAATTAGATGTAACACGCGTTTTGAATAATTAGTATGCGTCAACATTATTAAACTGCTCGTCTGTTCGTTTACTTCTGATTCGTATACATGTCTTGTTAGCTCACCGTAAACTCAAGCAAGCCTTGAATGTTTCTAAGAATAAAATTAAAAAACGAATAAATAATTTAAAAATGTAATTCATTATTTAAATAATAATAATTTTAAATTAAAATTGCGGATTTACAAGCGTGTTATTCCACCCGAATTTCTTTACTCGAAGGACGGTTAGGTCTCTGCCTTTTTATTAAATAAGTGTTGAAAACAAATAATTATACCTAAGAAAAAAACTTGTTTGTTTTTAGAGAAAGTCTTTCAAATAACACTTATTTAAAGGCACTATTTATTTTATTTACCACTTGTTCGTAAAATACATCTATCCTGGGAAGAATCCACTAGAAACCCAGCGGGACATTAATTTATATAGTTATTGTTTTATGTTGTACATTGAATTATACAAATTATTTTAGAAACATCGATTACCCTATTCCCAGGAGTAGTTTTCAAACTATCATTCAAGTATTCCTTAATATTACATAACCCTATTCATACAATATTTGTATATTTTTTTAACTTGACGATAGACAACCTTTATATATTTTCTCGGAGATTTTGTAGTAAAACCGGTATATATCGATCCATTTATGAATAATTGACTTTATGAAATAGAGTAACTATATTTCATAAAGTCAATTACATTTTCGTCTTTATCATTCTTGAATTATTTGACACTAGATAATAACAAAACATTTTACTATGTATCGTACGTTATGAATTTATTTAAGACAGGACTGACTCAGGGGTTCAGGCTTAAATTATACACGTATAAAGTACTCAGAAACAAAGTTTGATCCCCGACATTGATTGGTAATCGCAATATACACAGAAAAAAAATTGTGGCCGTGGAAGGAAAAGGGGAGATCTCCCGCCGGGCAAGGTGTTATGCCCGGGGAGCGGCCAACGCTCCGTGTGATAGTTCGGAGATGTTCTATATATGCTGTTTATGATTCGGAATGTTAATAGCGTGATTTAAGCTTCGGTCTGTTTCGCTTGCGGCGCGACGACAACGCCGCCTCATCACCCCCCTGCTCAGACCAGAGGTCGATAGTGCAGTCCGATTGCCGGTGCGTCCTTAATGCCGGTGGGGAATGCATGCTGTGTGCGTAAGGGCAAGTGACACCGGTGCGAATGATATGCCGATGTGTAATGCATGCCGTACTACGCACTGGCAAGTGATGCCGGTGAGAACGATGTGCCGGAGCAAGTGCTAGAAGTCTGTCTTATAATTCTGCGGCGAGTCGAGATGAAGACAAGTTGGGCTGGCTTGCAGGAACTAAAGACTGCAGAAGACGATTCTCAGTAGTGAATGGTAGGGGTTCTTGAGGATAATGACGAAGGCTTGAAAGTTGTAGTTTCTGAAGGTTGTTGGTTGCGTGTTCGGATCACGTCGGGTGGTCACCACTGTGACCGTGGAAGGAAAAGGGGAGATCTCCTGCCGGGCAAGGTGTTATGCCCGGGGAGCGGCCAACGCTCCGTGTGATAGTTCAGAGATGTTCTATATATGCTGTGTTTAGCTTGCGGCGCGACGACAGCGCCGCCACAAAATATTTACGACTTAAAACCCAGATTTTAGCTCCAGAACACTCTCCCCGTATATATATATGTAATGTTATGTTATTGTATATGTTAAGTTAGCATTATCTACAATGTTCTAAATGCTCAGTTAATTAGAATAATCCTTTTGGTAATAAAAGTGTAGGTAGGTCCCAGCGGTATTTTACTTAAAAGATTTAAAAAATTGTTACATCGCGATTTAAAAAAATATTGTCTTTCTAGGTTCTTTAACATATATAGTTACATATGTAAAAAGTAACTAATATGTGGACTTCATTTTGGATACAGTATAATCTTATATGAAGAATAAAGTGGTTTTACATGATATGAGAATTACCAAAAAATAAAGAAATATATCTTCGTCACATACTTTAAAAAATTTTGTACAGGCTAAGGAATTAATAATCTTTTGAACACATCTCACTCATCTCCACGTGGTAGAGCCAGGCTGCAGCTATATTATAGTTATAGCACGAATGGCTCGGCTCAACTGGGAAAGGGTCACGCTCTCAGCATACCACCATAAAATAGTAGCTTTATGCTAGCGTGTTTCATATCGTTCGCTTCGAACGAGGTATTCCATCATAGTCCTCAGAGGTGACAATGCATCTGCATTCTGAGCCTGACTTTAGATATAGATATTCATGGACCACAGCAACCCCTTCCCATCATGTGGATTATATGCTCGACTATACAAAAAAATACACACCTTCCTATAAATCAATAGGTATTATAAAAAATTAAAAAATATATATTGTGTATTTTAATGTTTCTTGAATAAATATACAATTCGCACTGATATTTAAGTTATAACAATATTTTAATTTATTGCTTCAGCTTTTACATGAAATACTTTAACGGGAAAAATAACTACAAGTTTAATGTAGATAAATCTTTTCCGAAATTGAATGATGATTATGTAATAAGCATAATTAATAAAATCAATGTAATGATTTCTTATATTTACGCGAACACTAGACATTGAAATAATACTAGTTTTTACGGAATTTATCGCGTATATTTAACTTTTTAAATACCAGACGTTTCGAACGAGTGAAGCCGGCCACAGTCGAGCGTGTACCTGCTGTACTGCCATATGTTAGAGGAGTCACTGACAAGATTGGCTACATCTTGAAGCGCGCTTCCATCAAAACATACTTCAAGCCGCTGAGGAAGACCATCAGTCAAGTGTAATGTCCCTCTGCAAGATGCAGGAGTGTACAAGCTTGATTGTGAATGTGGTCTCTCCTACATAGGACAAACTAAAAGATCAATAAAAACCCGCGTTAAAGAACATATAGCTGATGTGAAGAATCGACGCTCCGGGAAGTCTGCAGTCTGTGAACACGTACAGGATAGCCCCCGTCACTATATCAGATTTGATAGACCGCAAATCCTCGCTAAAGAACACCGATTCCTTCCAAGAATGATTCGCGAGGCTATTGAAATCAAAAAACATCCTAATTTCAATAGAGAAGATGGCTGGGTGCTACCATCTGCTTGGGATCCTATAATAAATAAAATTAAGTCCCAACCCAAGCATAAACCTGCAAGACTTCAAGATACCATAAGTTCATACTGCATAGATCGGAACAAAAGTTAAATTTTAATCTATGGTAACCGCGGTTAACTATGACATATGGACGTTGAACATCTCAGTCCCGCCCGTGACCATGAGTGCTGTAAAGCGTTCGAAACGTCGGGTATTTAAAAAGTTAAATATACGCGATAAATTCCGTAAAAACTAGTATTATTTCAAAATCAATGTATTCTTAAATTACATTTTGAGGGATTGATCAGGCCATTTATGTACTTACAGTACATAAATGGCCTGATCAATCCCTCAATAGTACTTTATTACAATGTTGGTTTTTTTAAACTCGATATCCGTTAAAATTATTTTACTTTATTCTGTCATCTCTTTAAACGTCCTTATTTTTCCTACATTTTAAATCATAATCTGTTTGATCTGAAAATTCCTGTATGAAGGAAATTAGTCAGATGGATACAGAAATCAGAACATTATGTAATAATTCTGTACTTCATGATGAAAGAATTATATATCTCTTACAATATAAATATTGCGTGTTTAACTTTTAAAGTTTGGGATTCATTTTACACACAAATTAAAAGATATTTGACCAAGAGGAAAATACGAACAAGGTACTTAAACAAGAAATTTTTTTCCATCGTCTTGCTAATAACAAAATTTCGCCTCTAGCCTGTGCGTGCCAGAAATGATTGCAGAAATATAAGTTTGAAAAATCTGTGTAGAATAACCATATCTCCATTTTAATGTTTATTTCAATAAAGGTAAGAAATATTTAATATTTTTAATCGATCGATATAATTATAGGAACCATTCTGTCTCAAAGCGAACAATTGTATTTACTGATTAGTCACAACAATTAAGAAAAGAAAATTTATTTACATTGTAATCAGTAAAATCAAATTCTTTAATTCCATTAACTATGATTGTAGTGTAATGTAAGCAATTAAAAAGTGATACTGTTAAAAAAGGGAATATACATACTATACTCCAAATGTTTACATCACCTGCATGCGGCCAGCTTATTGAAGAAGGTGGGAGATTCATATAAATACTAAACTCAAATTATACAGACTGACAATGGAGAGAAGCATTACCAATGCGGGTGTATCAGCTCTGCCTTCGTCAACCCAGCAGCACATTGTGGTAACTAAAGACAAACTTGTAACTAACGCACGCCAGCTGGGACATTTCTGGCAAGGTATTTATAGACCTTAGCTAACCTTACCAAGTAAAATCGAATGTTATATACATACGAAAAGACGACAGAAGGTTAACATCATAAGATTGCTGTCTATTTAAATACAAAATACAACATGCCTAAACGAAGGACACTTAATTCGACCGAGGATTTTTTGTGAATAGATCATCCGCTATGCAATTTATTTCACCCTCTCTCGACCCAAATCCGTCGCCCGTCTAATTCAATCATCCTGATGGCCTGTGATGTTTTTGAATGTAAGTAATATGTATTTGTGGGATTATATTAAATTTCGATTTAACTTCTATTTAGAACAGAACATTTATATAAAAATCAATGCAGTCGAACATTAATAAATATTTCACAATAAGTCACTTTAAAATTTAAGTTCACACTATAGTAATTAATGTCGGAGAACACTTAAAACGTTTCGTAACGTTATGTTGTAATACACTTAAATGTATACATTTTATTTTTTACTTAAACCACATACATATATTATAATATTAGGCCTTAGCAAATATGGTCATGCTTCCGAGTTTCGTACTAAGCTCAAGTGGCTTCCTATCAGACTTCGTCGGAATACTCACATTCTATCTCTACTGTACTGTGTACCTACTACTTGATCCTAAAATACCGAGGTATTTTAAAGAAAAATTTGAATTAACGGCCGCAGACAAAGATCATTCCAGATTAGCGGATAAACTAATTTTTCGAATGCCTGCTCACAACTCAATTTTTTTTTTCATTCCTCCTTTTGTTTCAAAAAATCAAATTATGGAACTCACTTCCTTTAACTATTAAGGAAGCCCAAAGAAATATGAAATATATGTTCTACTTAATATATTTTATTATCATATCTACTACTCTTGATAAGGTTTTTGTATATATATAGTATGTATGTTTTTTTATACAGGATAAGGCTAACATTCGAACACACAGTCCACCTGATGGTAAGTGGATGCTGTGGTCCATTGACATTTACATTTAACCCGATTAAGAATCAAAATGCAGATGCGTTGTCACCCCTGAGGACTAAGATGGAATGCTTCGATTCCAGTAAAACGGGTCTCCGATTCTCTACACACCATACGAAACACATTGTGCATTAAGCTGCTATTTTACCCTGGTATTCTGTGAGAGCGTGGTCCTTCCCTACATGCTACAACCATAATATAGCTGCAGCGTGGCTCTACCACGTATAAGCGTGTAGATGTAATGTGTTACAAAAATTATCTTTATTATATAAAATATAATTAAAATTATTTATTTTATAAATATATACATATATTTACATATATGCATGTATATATATATATATATATATATATATATATATATATATATATATATTAATTGGATCGATCTTGGTTATCTGGGTTACCTAACTCATAAATGGGCGAAGGCAGTAAAGGCCAAGGGGGAGGCATTGGCCGTTAGTTTGTACATAGCAAAGGCCTTGGATTGGGTTTGGCACAAAGCGCTTCTTACGAAGCTTTTTTCCTATGGGCTTCATGGGATCACCAGTTCTCTTGCAGATCGGAGCATCAAGGTCGTAGTAGACGGTGCATGCTCCGATTATATAACCATTAACGCTGGTGTCCCACAAGGCGGCGTGCTATCACCAACGCTGTTTCTTCTGTATATCAATGATAATATGTTGCAAACCGGTAACATTCATTACTACGCGGACCACAGCACTGGTGATGCTTTATACATCGGCCGTGCCAATATTTCTCGGAAAAATGTCTCCGAGTAGTGGTACAAAGTTGTGTCTGAAGGCACTCTCCTTGTTGCCTCAACTAGTATCGGAAACCTAGGCGTCAACATATTGAGTGATGTGCAGTTTCGTGGTCACTTGAATTTTGCCCAAATTAGCCTCCAAAAAGCTTGCTGTGCTCCGCAGAGCGGGACAGTATTTCATGCTGGCACACCGCCTGCAGCTTTACAAAGTGTGGGTTCGGCCGCACATGAAATACCGTTCCCATCTGTGTCCTTGGACTTCCTAGTGACAGGTTTTTCCTCTTAGCTCTACTGTTCAAATTCTAATTGTTTCAGCACATAAAGTGATCTGTATCAACCTAGGTCCTTACTTTGATTCCGATCCGACATTTGTGTAAAAACACAAACTGCTAACTTTCGGGGTCTGATATTATTGTTACGATATTATATGATTACATGTGATTTCATAGCGTAACTTTCAGTTCCTTAGCGTTTGCACATACATTTGTGACACAAGTATATACAATTAAAATATACAAATTTCTTTATTTCTATTTTTTTTATAATATAATTTACGGAAAAAAGTGTTAGTAAACAGTATTCGTTCAGGTTATACAGGTTTACGCACCAGTCTTGTCACACCCGATATCTCCTCGGTAAGGACGATGTATAGAGGTTGCATTCCTCCAAAACCTACTATATGGTGTTGATGAGGGAGACTTCGACGCAAAACTGGTCAAAGAATGTAGGAACATTTGAAATAGGGCAACGGAACCCAAGGGACAATAGCTGATTGACATCATTGAGAAGGAGAGACTCTTTATGATGAAGTCTATCTTCGAGAAGCGGTCATCATTCACAGAAAGTGGACCTGGTACAGCTCTGATCAATAAAAAGTGAGATTTACGTGTGAGATATTAATTCACCTTCTAAGCGTGACGATTAAGGCATAATCTCCCCCCCCCCCCCTTATACAAGAAGATAATTTTTAATTATTTGTCTGAAATAAAAAGAAAATACTAATCTTCTAAATAAATGTTTATGTTTTGTTAAATACACATTTAACGTTACGAGGTTACGCTAAAGAATTTAGGAGAATGTATGCTTACGTTACTTTAACAAAAAATCCGTTTCCATTATCTTTTAAATTAAATCATAATATTGACCCCACTCCGGTCTCTACGAGACTAAATAATATTTTGAAAAATTTTGTGCTACCTAAAATGTGGAAAATTCTTCTGCGAGAAAGAAAAGATTTTATATGTCATCATAGACATACAAAAGAGATCACGTTTCAAAACTATGGATACATTAATTTATTATTTAGAATGAAGTTAAATATAATTTCCGATGAAAATCTGCTTAATCTATTTTTTTTATTCAACATATTTTAACACATCTTTTAACTAATTTACTCATGCCAGTTCTTTGAATAAATAATCCTTACAGAAATGAAAAAGATCTCTCTCTCTCTCTCTCTCTCTCTCTCTCTCTCTGGCCAGCAATGGGGCATATAAAGGCTGTGTAACATTACAAAATTACATTATTATATTAGTATATTTAAAAAAATGTATTTTTTTTGCAAAAAGAAGTTGCGTGCTCCATACAGATAGCCTTTCGACAACTTGCACATCCGTATTTTGTCTTCATATCCTTTATATATAGGCAATTTCCGCAACTAATATAACAGCATACAATATAACATCTGATTAACATATATATTCGTTGATCTGGGAGGAGATTCTCTGATATATCGGAATATTTTTTGGTCTTTTCAGTAGTTACGTTGAACCACTTCTGACTCAGTGAGTCAGAAGTGGTACAACGTCGACTCACGATCCTAAAAAAAAGGTTTTGGCATGCTCTGATCACGAATCTGCGGTCTGTTTTTGCGTTGGATGCACGGTTCCGGAGATGTGCAGATCAATTAACTAATATCTAATTGATATCCGGTGAGGGCCTCCACCGTAATTAGCGTCCCATTATTCTTATCTATTTTCATTGTGTATGTCGGCGTGTGCGTCGGCTTATCAGTGCTATTGTATTATACTTCTTTGTTCCTATCTACAACGCTAACCTGAATCATCAATAAAACACATTACCTAATTTTGTTACAATTTTTATTTACAAAATACAAAATTTTATTGCTTATTATCTATAAAATAGGAGGGAAACATCTCATCCACTAAAATATCGTTGCACAATATGTTCCCTGTAAATATACTCGCAAAACTATGCATTGAACATCCCTTAAACTTATATAGCAAATACATTAAGCAATATTTGCCACAAACTGAAGTCCACTCATTCTGAATCCTATCAACATTCCAGTTCCATCTTTTACAATTCCTTTTTAAAAACTCTAGATGATATCGTACAGGTGATCATCCATATGAATCAAAATATTGATCGACGTCATTCGTATCGATATATAAAGCTACCCAATGTGACCCTGGTTTATCATCTGTATCCAAATTGCATATTACATTCGTTGGTACGTGGGTATACATGGGCAGTCTATTAGCAGCATAAACATTATTTTCTAGACTGGGGTGAATCTTTTTCTGATGTTGTTCTACATCTAGTTTATCCATGATATTACTGCTATTAGTAGATTATTACAGTACCAATCTTCTCAATGACTAACTTAAGAATGATCAATTATAGTGACTTATACATATTAAATTGCATTCTTTTGTGTTATACAAATTTTATTTGAGTCATCGATACATCGAACGAAACGCAACACGACGGAATGTTGAGATAAGAAACAGAATGTGAGATAAGCTTGGTGACGCATAAAGTTACTATCAGTTCCACTGCAGAAATTCTTTAGACTAGAATTATTACTTATTGGTGCTATATAAAACCAGGGCGCTGCAGTCATGGAGTTAGTGTATGGTCGTTTGTATTGATAGATCCACTGCGGGATCTACCAATACTACATTTGTGTTACTTCAACGCATCAAAGGCCATGGATGTAAGTGTTTATTCTATTGACAAACTTATTTTTCTTTCTGTTATTTTCTTACGAGTGTATGATTTATTGTTAACAAATTATATTTAAATAGTGTGTGTGTACGTAATATGTGTGTGTGTGTGTGTATGTGTGTGTGTGTGTGTGTGTGTGTGTGTGTGTGTGTGTGTGTGTGTGTGTGTGTGTGTGTGTTTGTGTGTGTAATGATTAAACCGTGGTAGCTCAGATGGTTAGCGCAAGCTGTAAATTTCACAGTACGCGACCAGGGTTCGATCCCCGCCGGCAACAATTTAATTGATAATTGCAATTTTAAGTGCTGATTTACCACGTGCTCGGCGCTGAAGGAAAACATCGTGAGGAAACCTGCATGTCTGAGAAAATTTCGAAGGCATGTGAAGTTCGCCAACACGCATTGAGGCAGCGCGGCGGATATTTCCTAGCCCTAAAACCCTCTCAAAAATGAGAGGAGGCCTATGTTCAGCAGTGGAATTTAATAGGCTGTAACTTTAACTTTTTTAACTTTTATGATTAAGTGTTAACAAATTGATATTAACATGATAACTGTGTTATTGCAGAAATCATTGAGCTTCGATGAAAATACCTATAAACAGTATTACTACTCGCCACTCTCCTCTCAAGAAGAAAGTGATGACATCGTCATTAATAATAACACATGCGATGGTGGAAAAAGAAAATCGCAATCGATTGATAATTTTTTGAAGCTGAATCAAAAAATGAAAAAGAGGAAGCTGTTATCATTAACCGTAGCACGAGCCGCTAGAGATGGTGTATCATACATTTCTACTAATTCTGACGACGGAGACCAAGCGACGCATCTAATCAAAATTGAAATGTACGATATGAAGAAGATATCCAAGATTCCAACTACTGATCATTGGAAACATGTTTCCACGAGGATTATATATTACGTAAAGACTAATAAGGATAGCATCTACGACAACACAAACGCCCTCGTATACAATATTACAAAGACATTAGCATATAGTGAAAAAGTTAAAAAATACTTTTTTAATAATGACAGTTATTACCTGATCATTAGTGAATTGATTCTCTTTACTTAAATTACTTCTGTGTACTCATTATATTCTATTTCTAATCCTTTGCTAGACTATAAATATCGGACATTATTTAAAATTGGGTATCAGTTGGTCTACCAATACTGAACTATTACTTACTCTGCTACCTATTTCCTGCTTTACTATAAAGATGGAAAACTTCAGTGAAGTGTGCACCAGTGCTTTCTTCTCCATAACCATGGAAGAGAATACGGAACTATTCAACAGCGTATTAAAGCAGGAGTTGTCTAAAGTTTGTGATGAAATGGAGAAGGGTCAACTGTTCGATTCATCATATGATGATGAGTTGTATAATCACTGTACGATGCTTGAAACACAGTTTAAGCAAGTAAAATGAACATTCATTTCGATCATAATTTACACATTGTCTTATACAGTTTTTAATAAATTTAAACATTTCAGCAGACAACCACTACAACTTGGAAAAGGAACGAAGCGAACGAGCAGCAAAAAACCCAAGATCATCAAAAAACCAACAACGGAAGCAGAAACGCCTACCTCTGCAGGGAACAGTATCAGTAACGATGATCAAATGGAATGTCTAACGTGTCATATATTTATCAAGAAACGGAATAAATACCGTTTAATTTTAAAATGATTTTAAAATGATTAGCTAAATATAGCTAATTATTTAAAAGTAATGTTCACAAAAATAATCTTTTAAATTCACATAATTCTTTATCAAACGTTAGTGTTATTGAATCTGCTTTTGGAAATAGGATTTTAACTTATAAAATCAAGAGTAGAGTAGATCGTTCGACATGGGTAAATTTTGAAACTCCTGAACTATTTTTAAATTCTATTAAAGATAATATTTTATTTTTAATACAAGATTTTATATATATACAAGATACAAGATTTTTAAAGTAAACTTCATATTGCATGCTGATTTTGTTCATCAAACTAAAGATATTCATGATAAGTTCGATTTTCAAACGCTTAACTATATTATTTGTTAAGGAGATGACTTTAATATTTTTCTTTCATCTTTAAATGATAAAATTACTACTAAAATTAGTGCATTTAAAAAAAAAAGATAGTGTATAGAGTCTAAAAATCATAAAATCTATAGACATGAATGTTAATAAATTTAACCCCCTACGCGGTACTTCATACATAGGGCTGTTATAAATGTAAAAAGCAAGGATTATTTTTGTTTTAAATGAGCGTTACTCTCGGCTCTATATCCCGTAAACAAAAACGCGGATCGGGTATCATCGTACGTTAAACATGCAAATAAACTTAAATTTGATGGTATTTCCTTTCCAGTTAAATTTTCTGACATAGCAAAAGTAGAGAAATTAATTGATATTCGTATTAATGTTTTTGTTTTTGGTTTTGTTTGTGTATAATGAGTACACAAACCCACTACACGGTGTTGATGGGAGACTTCAACGCAAAACTAGGCACAAGAGAAGGCGGTGAGCTGAAGTTAGGGAAATTTGCAGTAGGGCAACGAAACCGTAGGGGCCAGCAGCTGGCTGACTTTATGGAGAAAGAGGGACTCTTTATGATGAACTCTTTCTTCCAAAAGCGGCCCCACAGGAACTGGACCTGGTCGAGCCCCGACGGTTCGACAAAAAATGAGATTGACTTCATTATGACGACCAGACGCCAACTGTTCAGTGATTTCTCAGTGATCGTAAGGGTGAAAACCGGTAGCGATCACCGAATGGTTAGAGGCACACTGAACCTAAACGTTAAGTTGGAGAGGTCTCGTCTAATGAAGTCAACGCTCCATCCCCCTGGTGCTCTGATCCAGAAACCCGAAACCTTTCAGCTCGAGTTACGTAACCACTTTCAGTGCCTAGAAGATTGCAATGCAGTGGACGATATGAATGACAAGCTCGTGGAAACTGTCCATGCGGTCGGAGCTAAGTTCTGCAAGACCCGGCGCAGAAGAACACAAAAACTCTCCGATTACACTCTTAATCTCATGGCTGTTAGACGGGAGATGAGGCTGCAATCATCAACAGATTTGACAGCATACAGGCAACTGAACAGACAGATTTCCAAATGCACGCGGCGAGACTTACGCAACTTTAATACTGCTCGTATTAAAGAAGCGATCGAGCGGAACCAGGGCTCCAAAGTCTTTGACAGAGATCTGTCTGCCAGAAGAGCCAACTGTCAAAGCTGAAGACTGAGTGCGGCAGCATCGTTTCCAGGACACCTGAGATTTTGAGTGAGATTGAGAGGTTCTATGGGCAGCTGTAAACATCATCTTTGAAGCCACACGCAAGTGTGAGTAACGATCCAAGAGCAAGTCTTACCCGACACTATTCCGATGATATCCAGGACGTCAGTCTGAGCGAGATTAGAATGGCTCTCCAGCACCTTAAAAACGGCAGGGCCCCAGGCGAGGATGGAATTACAGCGGAGCTTCTGAAAGCGGGTGGAACACCGGTACTTGAAGTCCTTCTGAAGCTCTTCAATTCCGTCCTCCATGGTGGCACTACTTCAGAGGCGTGGAGCAGAAGTGCGGTGGTCTTGTTCTTTAAGAAAGGCGACAACGCTCTCTTGAAGAACTACAGACCGATTTCCCTTCTGAGCCCCGTCTACGTGCTGTTTTCGAGAGTCATTACGAATCGTCTCGCACGCAGACTCGACGACTTCCAGCCTCCCGAACAAGCCGGTTTCCGAAAAGGCTTCAGTACCATATACCACATACATACCCTGCGGCAGATTGTACAGAAGACCGAAGCGTACAATCTGCCACTTTACCTGGTGTATGTGGACTATGAGAAAGCCTTTGATTCCGTCGAAATTTGGGCGGTGCTATAGTCCCTTCAGCGGTGCCAAGTTGACTGTCGGTATATCGAAGTGCTGAAGTGTTTGTACAGTAGGACTACGATGGCTATCCGAGTACAGAACCAGAGTTCGAAACCTATCCAACTGCAGAGAGGTGAAACTCTTCACCGCTGCGTTGGAAGACGTTTTCAAGCTACTGGACTGGAAAGAATACGGTATTAACATCAATGGCGAGTACATCACTCACCTTCGATTTGCCGACGATATAGTCCTTATGGCAGAATCGCTGGAGGACCTTAGCACTATGCTCAATGACCTCAATAGTGTCTCCCAACGGATAGGTCTTAAGATGAACATGGACAAAACAAAGATCATGTTTAATGTCCATGTCACACCTATGCCGGTAGTTGTTGACGAGTACGTTTACCTGGGACAAATAGGCCGACTAGGTAAGTCCAACTTCGACCGAGAGGTCAATCGACGGATTCAACTCGGCTGGGCAGCGTTCGGGAAATTACGACACATCTTCTCGTCAGGTATACCTCAATCTCTGTAAACTAAAGTGTACAACCAGTGCGTGTTGCCAGTGATGACTTACGGATGTGAGACGTGGTCCTTCACTGCTGGCCGTATGAGGACGCTCAAGGCTATGCTCGGAGTTTCTCTGCGTGATAGACTCAGAAATGAGGATATCCGCAGTAAAACCAGAGTGACCGAAATAGCCCAACTAATTAGTAAGCTGAAGTGGCAATGGGCCGGCCATATAGCTCGAAGAACCGATAACAGATGGGGAAGAAAGGTTCTCGAGTGGAGCCTCGTACCGGTAGGCGTAGTGTAGGGCGACCCCCCACTAGATGGAGTGAAGACCTGGTAAGACATGCAGGAAGTCGATGGATGCAGGTGGCTCAGGACCGTGCTTTGTGGCATTGCTTGGGGGAGGCCTACGTTCAGCAGTGGACTTGTGAAGGGCTGTAATGATGATGAGGATGATTAATGTTTTTGGGTTAGAAAATAATAAAGAAAAACGATGTAATTCTATAGTAGGTACATTATTTTTAACAAAGTGTCGTAAAGGTAGACATATCAGTGTATTATTTTTTTCCAAGGATACAAAAAATCATTATTGTTACATAAAAAATTATCGCGGTTAGTTAGTAAACAAATTTCAAAAGACGGTCACATCATGTACATTTTCGAAGCATGTCTACTTCATTTTCCTTCTCAGGAAAGGTTAAATAACCATGAACAATACGATTGTGCCCACATTTGTACAGAATTACCAAACAGCCAAACATTAAAAAAAAAGAATTGGTTTGGTCAACCTATTTCAAGCGTTGAAGCGACAATAGCCTAATGGCAGGGCGTGGATCGCGAATTCAAAAAGGTCGTGGGTTCTAATCCGCCATTCGACTACTGGCGTGAACCACTCGTAACACAAGCAATTTAAGTTTACCACGAGTGGTTAAGGGTAATATTAGTAATGTTTGTAGCATTTTTAATATTTTTTAATAAGAAAAATTATGATAAAATTAAATTTGATAGTTATGAAAAAAGTTGAAGATACCATTCGTAGTTTATGCTGATTTTGAAGCATTTTTAAAACCAATAGAACTAACGATCCTTCTAAACCTTTTACACACAATATTCAGAAACATGAAGTACATAGTTTTGGTTATTATATAAAATGTTCATATTGTAACGCTTCCCTCCTCTCATAATAATAAATATATTAAATATTAAATATATAATAAATTTACCCCTTTTCAATAAAATTATATATATGTGACCAAGATAAATAAGATATGTTTTGATCTTTCTAAATGATCTTTCTAAAGGTTTAATAATAGGCCGTTTGTAATATTTTGGCGTGATCGACTTAGTTAGGACCCTTATTTACGTTGTGTTTGTTTAGTAACTTAGTTCTTTTAGGTGTCTTTTGGTAGAATGAATAATCACTAGAGCAATTGAAAGCTGTTGGTAGTGCCTTATAAGCTAATTGATCCCCGTTCACGAAGACAGGACTCGAGAAAGGTTAAGAACATAAAACGTCCCTATTCCACTTGTATCAGGTTTACATTATTAATTTATTATTATTTATCCCTTCCCGCTTGGAAAAGGCTCACTATATATTTATACAAAATACCCGATACAAGGGCTTCGCTCTCCTACATTTATTTAAAAAAATGTAGGCCTCCCCTACACGGCTCCACACACGACATGCGCGGTGAGCGCCAACCATTTTGATGCACTCCCCCCGAAGGGAACGCTAATTCAGGAACTGGACCGTAGTTCACAGCAAAATAACTGGTGAACCAGTAAAAGAGGCTTGGCCGCTTGTTAGTGCGTAAGCACAAACATCGACCGAAGTCGTGCATGTCAATGTATGTAAACGCCATACAGAACACGAACGAATACAGCCACAGTAAATGTACAACACACGGTTTAGGCAAATAGGCACACAGGCCGTAAATCCTCCGTGAGCGCCACTACCTGCCAGACCGCCGCTCCTGCAGACGTGATGTAAGTGTGTGGCATCACCACCAATTGCATGATTAGCACGGCTACTAGCCGCAGAGCGTGTCATGAGTCTACCGCTCACCTCAAGGGAATGGGATCCCACGTTGTGCGGCTTTCGGCCGCAGCCTTGAGAGTCTCCTCAGATCCTCCCGCCAGCTACCACCCGCATGAGGTCGACACATATGCTCCACCAACCAATACAACGGCAGATATAGCCAAAAGACAGTTATAAGATAAGAGTAATAATTCACCATCAGGGTTTGTGTCGAAGTAAATGCATTTTCGATCATGTTTGCCTCACCCACCAACAAGTTGCCTTCAATCATTCAAAGGTGGGGAAGTTACAGAGATATATTATTATGTTATTATATAAAACATCATGGAGGTCAGACAGTCTGTAGCCCCGTAAGGAAGGGACCCGACTTGGGCAAAGCTACTTAGGTGTGAGTCGAACCAAGATGCAGAGAGCGCCATTGAGAATAGCGTCCCACCAAACAACCATCGCAGAGACGCAATGCTGCAGAACGCAACAAGCATCAATAAGTCTATCATCGGCTTACACCATCCCAACGTCCCTCATACATCCCATCAGACATCACCACCCGCATACCTCCATCGACCACACATTACATAAATTCATTCGAAAAAAATTCCCGCGTAATAGGCACATTCTATCAAATATTAATGAGCTGTGGCAAGCTGATTTAAGTGATATGCGAACTTATTCTCAATATAATGATGTTTTCAAGTGTATACTTTGTGTTATTGATGTATTTAGTAAATATGCTTTTGCAAGACCAATGAAAAAGAAAAACTCAGAAACAAATAAAGTATGTTTTGAAAGTATATTTACTGAAAGTAATTTAACACCTACTCACATACAATCTGATAAAAGTACAGAATTTCTTTCAAAAGATGTACAAAAATACTTTAAATCCAAAAAGATTAATTACTATACCACTAACAATCCTGACATTAAGGCCAGTATTGTTGAACGATTTCAAAGAACACTAAAAATGAAAATGTGGCGTTATTTCACTTATAATAATACTTGATTGAGATATATAGATGTTTTACAAGATTTAATATACTCTTACAATGACAGCTTTCACTCTAGTATTAAGATGTGCCCATGTGATGTAAATTCCAACAATATTATGACAGTTTGGACTAATCTTTATGAAAGACGGTCAAACAAACTATCTTTAGAAAATCCTAAACCAAATTTCAATGTGTTCGAATAACTAAATATAAACATGTTTTCCAAAAAGGATATGAATCAAATTGGAGTGATGAAATATTTATTATATCTTCAATAATTGATAGATCTCCATGGGTTGTTTATACAATAACAGATTTACTAAATGAACCAATAGTTGGTACTTTTTATGAAATAGAATTACAGAAAATCACTTACAACCTCACCTCACAATATAAAATTGATAAAATAATTGACACTCGTTATTCAGGTAACAGAAAAGAATTATTAGTGAAGTGGAAGGTTATCCAGATAAATTTAAGAGTTGCATTTCAGCTTCTAGTTTAAAAGAAATATGAATAAAGAAAGTTTTTATTTAACTTTGCTCAGCAATAGTTCAATGGAATATATGGAATATATAAATTTCCTGATAACAAGACCACAAATTTTTCAACGAAATTAGCAAAAGTTATGAAATTAGAAGGTGAATGGTCGGTTGGAATTGTCGAGTTTCAATATTCATGTACCATGTTTACTGTTTAAGATCATGAAAATGTTATATATATATATATATTACAAAATCTATGTTAATGCCTAATGAAGATAAACCATCCATAGTGTACTACAAAAAACATATTCCAGCTACCAACTATGATAACGTTGAGCATATTTTAAGAGTGTTAAATGGTAGCCGAAAGAACTTGAAATTTCGCTATGATGAAATAACAAAATTTGTGTCTATTTCTGTTTTGGATAAAAATATAACATCCGTAACATTATCACCCAAATTAAATTTACAACTAGGTTATGAACCAAATAAAAATCTCCTAGAGAGAAATTTTGAAAAGTATCCTGCTAATTTACACTTAGGGTTACCATCTCAATTATTTCTATATTGCGACATTATCGATCCTCAGATTGTGGATGATGTTATGACTCCTTTACTAAGAGTCATTTCATTCGATCCTACAGAATACATTTATGGTGCAAATAAAATGCACATTTTCTCTCAACCTCACTACTTACCTGTTATGCGAAGAGAGTTCGATATGCTGGAAAGTCCACGGTTCCACCGTGTGTATTAAACTACATTTACGAAAATTATAATAATGAATTCTCTTCCTGATCATCATAAATTTTCATATGAAAATTATTATACACATTAAGCTGGGTCAGGAGTTGGAGTAATTTATAAGGGTTCACCATACCAACGCGGTCATGGTATTGGGAAATTCTTAGGGGGGTTATTTAGATCAGTTTTACCTTTACTTTCAATTGGTGCTCGAGTGATTTGTAAGGAGGCATTAAGCGCTGGAGTAGGAATTTTATCGGATATGGTTCAAGCGCGTCCTATGGAATCCTCAATAAAAGATCGTCTAAAGCAAGTTAGTACGAATTTAAAACGAAAGGCTGATGAGAAAATTGATCAATTTAACATGACAGAATCTGGGTATAAAACTAAAAGAAAACCAACCAAACTAAAAGAAAACACCATTACCTGCTAAAGTGACAGCTGCGAAAAAACTTGGTCTATAACCAAAAAAATATCAAAGATATATTTTAAAATTAAATATGTCTTTCCTTCATAATCATTCTTGCGAGTTCGTTAAGTCAGAATTGGATTTGTTTGCACTATCGTCTAAACAAACTAGCATTGAAAATGGATTGTGAATTCATTATAAACCAATTTCATCTCTTAGTGATGATGGACCTATCGAGTTTCAAGTTCCTGGGATAGGCGATGACATAGATTTATCTCATACATTACTCCACATAAAGGCAAAAGTATTAAATCAAGATTTGATAATTTTTTTATTTCTTTTTAATCTTCTATTTAATCTAATACGAAACACTGTTCGAGTGTAAATTTTACATAAGCACACTGACTAAACCACTGAACATGCTGCTGCCAAGGATCATCATCATCTTCCCAATCTTTTAAACCAACACCACAATGAAAACACTTGGTCCTGTCTGCATGGCCAGTATAAAAGAAATGACCTTCTGCAAGATCTTCAGGTTTCTGTCGCATAACAAGAGGCCAGTTTTCGAAACTGAGCCACCGGCTAGATTTTGAACTGAAGAATGGATATTCAGCTCTTGAGTACTGCATATTCTTCTCGTTTTCTTCTCCACTCACTGTTGTAGTTTTGTTATTCAATTATGTGTTCTGTACACGTATGTCACACTCATCTCTTCCTTCTGCTCTTGTGTTCCTGTAATTTAAGTAAACAGAATCACATTCACTAATGATCAGGTAATAACTGTCATTGTTAAAAAAGTATTTTTAACTTTTACACTTTCTGCTATTGTCTTTGTAATATTGTATACGGGGGCGTTTTTGTTGTCGTAGATGCTATCCTTATTAGTCTTTACGTAATATTTATTCCTCGTGGAAGCATGTTTCCAATGATCAGTAGTTGGAATCTTGGATATCTTTTTCATATCGTACATTTCAATTTTGATTAGATGCGTCGCTTGGTCTCCGTCGTCAGAATTAGTAGAAATGTATGATACACCATCTCTAGCGGCTCGTGCTACGGTTAATGATAACAGCTTCCTCTTTTTCATTTTTGATTCAGCTTCAAAAAATTATCAATCGATTGCGATTTTCTTTTTCCACCATCGCATGTGTTATTATTAATGACGATGTCATCACTTTCTTCTTGAGAGGAGAGTGGCGAGTAGTAATACTGTTTATAGCTATTTTCATCGAAACTCAATGATTTCTGCAATAACACAGTTATCATGTTAATATCAACTTGTTAACACTTAATCATAAAAGTTAAAAAAGTTAAAGTTACAGCCTATTAAATTCCACTGCTGAACATAGGCCTCCTCTCATTTTTGAGAGGGTTTTAGGGCTAGGAAATATCCGCCGCGCTGCCTCAATGCGTGTTGGCAAACTTCACATGCCTTCGAAATTTTCTCAGACATGCAGGTTTCCTCGCGATGTTTTCCTTCACCGCCGAGCACGTGGTAAATCAGCACTTAAAGTTGCAATTTAAAAATTTAATTGATGCCGGCAGGGATCGAACCCGGGTCGCGTACTGTGAAATTTACAGCTTGCGCTAACCCTCTGAGCTACCATGGTTTAATCATATACACACATAATATTTAAATATAATTTGTTAACGCTAAATCATACACAAGTAAGAAAATAACAGAAAGAAAAGTAAGTTTGTCAATAGAATAAACACTTACATCCATGGCCTTTGATGCGTTGAAGTAACACAAATATAGTATTGATAGATCCCGCAGTGGATCTATCAAACCCCCCTTTATAAAAATAATTCAATCTAAAGAATTTCTGCATAACTTAGTAACTTTTCGTCCCAAGCTTATCTCACATTCTGTTTCTTATCTCAACACCTATACGATTTGTATAACACAAAATAATGCAATTAAATATGTAGAAGTCACTATAATTGATCATTCCTAAGTCAGCCATTGAGTAGATTGGTACTGTAATAATCTACTAATAGCAGTAAATCATGAATACACTAGATGTAGAACGACATTAGAAAAAGATTCACCCCAGTCTAGAAAATAATGTTTATGCTGCTAATAGACTGCCCATGTATACCCACGTACTAACGTATGTAATATGCAATTTGGATACAGATGATAAACCAGGGTCACATTGGGTAGCTTTATATATCGATACGAATGACGTCGGTCAATATTTTGATTCATATGTACGATCACCTGTACGATATCATCTAGAGTTTTTAAAAAGGAATTGTAAAAGATGGAACTGGAATGTTGATAGGATTCAGAATGAGTGGACTTCAGTTTGTGGCGAATATTGCTTAATGTATTTACTATATAAGTTTCAGGGATGTTCAATGCATAGTTTTACGAGTATATTTACAGGGAACACATTGTACAACGATATTTTAGTGGTTGTGGTGTTTCGCTCCTATTTTATAGATAATAAGCAATAAGATTTTGTATTTTGTAAATAAAAATTGTAACAAAATTAGGTAATGTGTTTTATTGATGATTCAGATTAGCGTTGTAGATAGGAACAAAGAAGTATAATACAATAGCACTGATAAGCGACGCACACGCCGAGGAAGTATAGACAATGACAATAGATAAGAACAATGGGACGCTAATGACGGTGGAGGCCCTCACCGGATATCAATTAGATATTAGTTAATTGATCTGCACATCTCCGGAACCGTACATCCTACGCAAAAACAGACCGCAGATTCGTGATCAGAGCATGCCAAAACGTTGTACCACTTCTGACTCAGTGAGCCAGAACTGGTACAACGTAACTACTCTTTTTGTAGCTTCAGGTGTTCGTAAACTAAAGCTAAGCCTAAGGTTACAGACGAAATTTGTTCGTTTGGTGTCTTTGCTCTTATAAACTAAATAAATGAAATAGATTAAAAATTTATTAAATGTCAATTTATTCTTATATTGATTTTTTGACACAAAATTAAATCAAAATTAAATTAAATTAACAAAATTAAAACTGGATTCAATAGCAATAAGCTTTAAATGAAATGTACAAGGAAAGAATTCATCCCTTATTAATAGCTTTTCAAGCCATCAAGAGTCCAATGTGCATTGGATTTCTCCAAAATTCGCCACATGGCACGATCCTGAACTAATAAATCCTGAAATAATTCCTACCTCTGACGGATAAGTAAGTAGAAATAAAACTTCTACTTATTGATCCGTCAGATTGTTTCGATTATTCTGTTTTAACTGCGAATACCCTTGTTACGGATTTTG
The DNA here is from genome assembly GCA_907164705.1 of Parnassius apollo. Taxonomy (NCBI): domain Eukaryota; kingdom Metazoa; phylum Arthropoda; class Insecta; order Lepidoptera; family Papilionidae; genus Parnassius; species Parnassius apollo. Next base: position 8,646,802 of record CAJQZP010001342.1, read on the forward strand.
TCAAGCAAAAACTCTATTAGCATAGTTCGCTATAAAGCATGCTGAGTCATATATTTAGTTCTTTATAAGCTCAGTATTTCCGTACTTTTGTATTTTTAACAATTATTTAATCTAACAATTATAGTGGATGTATGATTTGACCTTTGTCTAAGCAAGAAATATTTTAAAATATCTGTTGGGCACAGCGCTAAAGTCATCGTGTAATTTTGCCATAATTACAGTATCGTCGTGAATGTATTCGCTGATCATATTAATTTATTTTTATTTATAGTCCAATATCTTCAACACATTCTTCAATGCAACAATGCAGTTCGAAAACATAAAGTCGTTTTATCTCACAACTCTCTACATTTAGATAGGTTTCATACTCTGGTTCTTTGCCGGGATGGACATCGTATTTTTACGGTACAAAATCTTAAGCAATCATCTTAATAGGAAAAAATTTAAAACTAAGTAATTTATCAAAGTTAACAATAGTAAACTTAGAAAACTTTGGTTAGAATGGAAAATATTTCTTGAAAGTTTTCTTCCCTAGGGAGCGATTACTACAAGAAAGTACGTTTGGACTTTCATATCTTGTTAGGCTAAGACACCAACTTAACTTTTTAACTTTAAAAAGTCCGAGTTCGACCTAAGGAAAGTTTAAATTATATCACCTGCGTCTTATCGAAACATTTTGTTCGTAGTGAAGGTCGAAATACAAATATATCTACCTCTTCGATGATATTTACATTATTCGTTTGGAGAATTTCGCTGGGTAAGCGTGCGAGGAAACATTAAGAACACCATTAACAAAATACATTCGTACGTAAATATTTAATGTTAAGCTTCATCTTTTACATTAACGCAGCTTTTTCACAAACATCAAAAGTTTTGCCTCATTATCCTAATTGCCTTGTATTTGTATTCGTCCAATTTAAACGACTTACAAATAACACAACAGCCAAATTTTAAAGATGTTTATATCCGGGTAGAAACTTCTAGACAACTTAACCCGATAATTGTTTTATGAAGCGCCATTCAAAAATTTGTTTTTACCTGCGGCTATATACCGGTAATTTTTTTTTAATAATTGAAATAATTTTACTTAAACTTTTAAAACGCAGTACATCGATGCAATATAGACAACATTAAACGATTTGATTGTAAATAATTTCGCCCAGCGAAATTGTGCTAATTTTGGACCCTAGGAACACGTGGGAAGATATCCCGCTACTTTATGGTTTAATTTTCTGGAATTTGTCATTGCATGTTAGAGTAAAGTCTCTCCCTTAGCTTCTCCTGATAAAACTGTGGCGTTTTACGCAAGCTATCTGCGAGTCATAGGGTTATAGCTTTTCTAGTTCAAGCTATTATAGTTAATGCACCTACACGCCAAGATTGTTTGTTTGCTTTTTTACAAATTAATGATGAAATACAACTAAACTTTGAAGTTCAGGTCAACTAGTGACGGTATAGCGGCAAAGGAAAATGTCAGTGAATGCATTTCGATGCATGTTACACAAAAATCTCGCTCGGAATCCGTCAGGCCGGCCTGTCACTGGTATAACAGCAAAAGCGGTCTGGTTTTGTTTTCTATATATTTGCAAGATCAAACATATTCGTAATGAATCAAGCACCATTTCGTTGTCGGGCAGTAATTAATAACTTCTAAAATTATGGAGCTTTTTAAATAATTTTATATATGTACAAACCGTACATAAAAAGTAAAGTAAAGTTAGCCTATATACGTCCCACTGCTGGGAACAGGCCCCCTCATTTCTGAAAATTGGTGGATTTGAGATAGATATCAAAAACGTTCGAAAAATGCCAACATAAGCAGCCTTTATTTCCATATTTACGAAGATAAAAGAATACAAATATATATTAATTTGTAACGTATTCAATGAGCTGATAGACGGATAGATGAACAGACTTATAGACTTAGACAGATAGATAGAAATACAGGTAGACAGACGAAAAAGAAAGTGAAACTAATAGTATTCCGTTTAATGTTACTTGTGTACAATGTTAATTATACATTCATAGATACATACGTATCATACTTATAGATATCTGTGTATGTATGCACATACAACATACTTATACAGTATTTATTTACACGATACAATAATATAATGCATTGCACGTAGCACAGCCGGGCGATGAACGTCCTGTTAGCAGCCCACCTTGTAAGAGAATTGCTGCGCCCCCACACTGCGCAAAAGACTCTGTGCCAGTCAGTCAACTGATACGACGCATAACGCATGTCGGTGTCGGCCTCGCTATTCCTTTTTTTTCACAGTTGTTTTTGACAGAGAGAACTGACATGAGATAGGCAGCAGCATCTTGGTGATGAAATCTCAAAATAATAAAAAAAGGTTGCCAACCCGCCTGCATAACATTCAGTCTATGTTCAGCTGTGGTCTTCTGGTAGGTTGTAATGAATTAAATGATTTATCTATAATAACAAAAACATCATTCCCTTCCAAGCCCTGCTACCGCTATTCTGCATCTTAACAAAGAAAATTATTTACAATAAAACTAAATAGAATAGACTTTTAGAGAATTACGCTCATCCATCGTAAGCAATCAGCAATAACATTTATCTTTGTGTTACTTAAGATTACTACCTGTGTGTTAATTAAGATTTTGTCTTTTTTAAATTAAAATTGTAATGCTCACTGCTGAATCTTGCAAATTGCCATTGTTATTTAATCTTATCTACACTCACGGAAAATGATTTAGAAAATCTGTTATTTCCAATGAATGCAAATGTACTTTAGGAAATAATCCAGAAACGTAGCGATAAGGTAACTCGTACAGCAAAATTTGTGAGCTCGGTTTCCACTTAAACTTCTTCTGCTTTAATTTTTTCATTGGTCTGTAAAATTTACAATTGGACATGCCTTCCTCTATTGCACGAAAGATTTGACATAATACATAGCTAGGTAGGCTTGCAATCGCAGACACCAGACGTCACGCCAGTCTCTCTTTATGCGTATAATATTCTTAAACTAGAACTATCTATATTAATTGCTAGCTTTTTATTAGAGCCACAACGGTTAAAATTAAATTAGCTCCATTGTCTCCTTCTATTATTCAAGAAACTGCGACATTTACTACTTGTATTCAATGATATCGTGTTTAAATCCAAAGAGGATAGTTCCCTGCATAATTTAGAAGTGAGCTGTCGCAAACAGAATGATAATGCTGGTATATTCTGTTCGCGGCAGCTCACTTCTAATATTACTGATGAAAATTTTAATGATAAATCTGTAGAAACTTTTTGTCTGTTTTTCTCATTGAGCTATTATGTACTACGTACTAGAGGCGACACTGCATTCAGCTACTCTGTTCCACTCAACTGCGGTGCATACACCGCACTTTAATCAGTCACTTGCTAGACGCTTGTAGAGTTGTCACGTGTTGTGTTGATTTAAAAAAAAATCTCTTGATAAAAATGTGCCGTCGTGTGTACTTAGATATTGTACAAATAATTCAAGAAATGTCGGTAAAAAGCAAGGAATTACTTTTCATTGGTTAATAAGATAGTTAATCAATAAAAAAGTATTAGATTAATAATAAAACAAATTATTCCTAAGACGCCATCTCGTGTCATGGAATATAGATTATGAAATTAATATGTTCAGATGCGACATTTCTGTGGGTACTTAAGTACCTATATAGGACGAATATATTATTATACTCATTTTTTGTAGAAACTTATATAAGTTATTATAATTAGGCTATATTTTTCATGTTTAAATCTGCTTATTATTCTTTTATTTTATGTTTATGTTCCCACATCAAAGTAAAAGTGGAATAAATTCGTCCATTTTTAACTCTCGCGTGCCCAGCATTTATAAACGACTCTTATTCTATTTTAAATAAATATATTTGTAATTTTAATATTGTTCTCGATATAATTTACCTATTTAACAATACAATCTACTATTACCTACGGATCATTCTACCTATGTTTATTCTATGATAAAAAAACAACCGCGCGAACACAGAGTAGCGGCACATTTTTTGTTTGAGATAGCTGTTCCAGTACGTAAGTACATATTACTTCAATGGTTTTTCTTAAATTTCCTAATAACACATGTCTGTGAGACTATGAATGAAGGACATATATGAGGAAGGAAATAGATGAATACGAGATTTATTATAAAAAAAGAAACACTAATCTACAATAAATTATTGAATATTGATTGATCTGCTTGCGATTGTTGAAATGTTCTCAATAGCCTCGTAAATTAAAGCGTGTTTTTAAATGCTAAGCATTTTGACTCAAATTTTATAATCATTGATGACAGCATCATGTTATATTATTTCTCAGCAGCTATCTATGTATCTACCTCAGTGAATTAATGTAACGTTCATACCATATTTAATTTAACACATTTTGATATTCACGCATTCGTTCAAAAATAAACGTGAAGAGACAATTTCAAGTAAATGTAACATTTCACTTTTTTTTAAGTATATGGCTTTTTGTTTGATTGTAAATCTCTATTGAGTAAAATATATACACACACATAATAGTATATTCGTCGATTGCCTTCGTTCGGTGAAAAGTGAAAATGGCATAGGGACTTAAGACCCTGTCTATCAAATGCCAAAAGTCAAACGAAGTGATTAATTACTCTGTGTCTCAAACAGCTTTCAACACATAGTCTGGATTAAAATCATCGTTTTGATTCTTATGAGAGAAGCCTTCTATTAAGCATGGTAAACAGCAGTCTTATCAGCATGGCAATTAGTTCACAAACTCTTTTTGCTATCAAGATATCCAATGTATGGCAAGTATTAGCAGATAAGGTGAACTGTGAGAATAAATTTAGTAGAATATTTCGTGGCATCGTTTGACTTTTGATCACGAATTGTATTATTGAAATAACCAATCTTTTTAATCCATTATAATATGTTCCCATATGGTATTTGGCCATTAAAATATTTTAGAATTAGTTAAGTACAATTTTAAAATCAATTAATCAAAATATTATTAAACATACTACTTAATTTTACATTTTTTTAATTCCGTTTAACCTTTTTTACTAGGAACGAGGCGTTGCGTTTTAGCCTTCAGGGATTAAATGCATCTATATCTATTTATCATCCAGAAAGACTATGTGCTCGATTGTCGTCCTTCTTTTAAAAAAAATTCTTATAATCGATTGGGTAGATGTTGGAATAAGCACTCCCTTTAAAATTTTAATATGACGCGAGCGTACCAAATCGTTAAAATATACCTGTGTTTGCCCATTGATGGTGGTATGGTAATGATAGAAATATAGTAAAATACACTGATTCATTTTAAGAAAAGTCTTCTTACTCTTGCCTTGGACATATCCATATTGTACTTGATTAGAAAAACAGTTTCTGTATGTATTACGAACGACAAAGCAAACCAATTGGTTCGAATGCACGGTGTGTCGACAACAAAGGGGTGGACTGCCCGTGCCCGAACGTCTGGCTGTCGGCGGGTGAAAACAGAACGGAGGAGTTAAGTCATGTAGTTCCTGTGCAAACAAAAGAAGTGCACATTAATATATAAAACACATGTATCTTATATACAAAATATTAAAAAAAAACCTTTGTTGCCTCTATATACGCTCCACACACTATTGAAAAAGGAATATTTGAAATTAATTCATAGTTTGTTGTGCCAATCCGTTAGCAATCATTTGATGATAACATTTTAAAATTCTTTGGCAACAATCTCTACTCTGTGCGACTCTTTGACCTCGCACTAATAGGTGTCGGACAGTAGCCTTAATAATAGGAGTTAAAAGATGTCTATTATGGCTGTATTTACTCTGAGGCATTGGCAGTTTGAACGTACACAATATATGTTTTATTTAACTTTATTTTATGTATCTGTTACACATGTCATATATAAATTATCTTTTTTCCTTTCTGCACTCCTTTCCCTCATAAACTTAGACTATGCCAAATCTGATTTGCGCGCAATGAGCTTAAAAAGTTGTATAAAGCTTTCTTTTCACGTATATTTTTATATAGAAAAGTAGTGATCTCAATTAAAAATCAAAATGCAGATGCATTGTCACCCCTACGGACTGAGATGGAATGCTTCGCTTCCAGTAAAAAGGGTCTCCTGTTCTCTACACTCACCATACAAAACACAGCAGCATTAAGCTGCTATTTTACGCCGGTATTCTGTGAGAGTGTGGACCTACACATCAGTGGAGCTGACCCATTCGTGCCAAAACTATAATATAGCTGCAGCGTAACTCTATCACGTAGAACAATATTTAGACATGTATATGTATGATGTATGTATTATTTGAAACGGGGCGTCGAAGAGCTTTTGCTTGAAACCAATTATCCAAAAACATTTAACTTATCATTTTACTCCTCAAACGTAGCCAATTAGTAAAAAGCGAATTTTGAATCTCACATTTGTAATTTAGTTTTTGTATCTTATAACTGCGCCAAATTTTATTTGCGTAAAATTGTCGTAGTAGACGGGAGGAACCAGGACTGACCGAATTAAGTGAATTTAGGGAATACTAAAGATATTGCTAAACCAGAATCTATGCCGGTGAAGCCGCGGGGAAAGTTATTGTTATGTTTGTGTGTATGTATAATAACCATCAAAATTTTAATAGCAATTAAAGATAAATATTGTCATTGCAATGAAATTACAAAACTGCAAAATTTCTACAAAATAAATTGCGGTAATTGAAGTCCCACTTGAAAGTCGGTCGTCGCACGTTTTCCCCGGAAATGGGAGGGGAAACGCAATCTCATGCTTTTTATTTCTCCTAGCCTCTTTTTCTGTCCTTTAATTGCTTCTCGCTTTACCATCCAAACTAGAAATTAACGCTCATTTTTATGGGAGCTGGGCAGCGTTCAGGAGATTATGACAAATCTTCTCGTTGGTCGTTAACTCAAAACTTTAAAATAAGATTGTACAACTAGTGTGCATTGCCCACAGAAATCATAATAATCAATAGAATATATATCATAATAATATAGAAGACAATAGAAATGAATTAGCGCTCGATTACTTCCAAAACCGATGTCGCCACATTTTACCGTATTATAATAAACATACGCAATGCACAATGATATCTAATATCTCACATTACATTGTTTGGCGAGTTTGTCAACGTCGCGTGTGTCGCGTATTACAGTAAAACAAATGCAGTAATGGTAATTGTACAATACGAAAAGTAATAAATGAGTTTGCAAAGGTAAATATCATAGTAAAATATTCATCTAGATGTAAATTAATTAAAACAATGATAATTAGTTAATAATCAACTTGCTGTGAAATGTTATGTCATAGTAAAATATTCATCTAGATGTAAATTAATTAAAACAATGATAATTAGTTAATAATCAACTTGCTGTGAAATGTTATGTCTCTATTAGTTTAATTACACGTCCTTGATGAATTTTTACAACTGATTATGCTTCAGTGCACCATTATAAATTTATAATAACAAAAGTTCATGTACGACATTCCCCGCACAACTAAATCACAAAATAGTGTATTATGTTTCTCAACCCATATAAGCGGCGACAAGGTCACACATCTATGCGACTTCTATTGTCTTATTATTATGATTTCTGTGGTATTGCCAATAATAATTTATGGATCTGAGACGTGGTCCTTCACTGCTGGCTGTATGAGGCAGCTCAAGGTTGCTGAGTGAGATATGGGAAGGGGTATGCTTGGGCAAAATGAGGGTGTGCGCAGTAAAATCAAAGTAAGCGACGGATTATTAAGCTGAAGTGGCAGTAAAGAGAATATTTCTCAGTAAGTCATTTTAAGTTATAAAATATACATATAACAATCATCACAAGTGGGAAGCAATCGCAAGATAACAATTAATCAAACAAACCATCACTTTACCTAGTTCATTACTTTTTTCTATCTCTACGTAAAGTGATGCTCTCACTCGGTTACCGTTCCCCATACCGTACCGTGCCACCATTGGCCTGGGGAAATCATGGCGACAGTCTTTTGGGACCCAATATGAGTTCTACTGATTAATTATAAAGATAAAGGTGTCTTCATAACCGGAAGTTACTACGCTTCAATTCTAGAACAATTGAAGGAAGGAGATCCTCCATAAAGGAGAAAAGAAGAGCAAAATTGATCAAACGAATCCTCTTCTGCACGACAACGAGCCTGTTCACAAGTGCCATGTTGCGATGGTTGCCCTGCAGAAAGTGGGCTTCGAAATATTGCCACACCCACTCTATAGTCCTGACCTGGCCCCCAGTGATTATTATCTATTTCCAAACTTAAGAAAAGAACTTCGTGGGTAAAAGTTTTTAAGTGGTGAAGAAGTGAAGGAAGCAGTTTCGGCGTATTTTTTAGACAAAGACAATTCATTTTTGTGGGTATACATAACTTAATTGAAAGATGCGAAAAAGGTAACAGGTGAATATGTTGAAAAGGGAAAATAAATTTGGATTTTTATTTCCACTCCTTACCCCCCATTCCGCGAACTTTAAAATGTCCCCTCTTATATACAACAATTGACTGATATAGGCTGATGAAGTAAACTGCATAGCTCGTTAAAACTAAAATATTTGCATTTTAATTACATTAAAGTTAAACAATACAGTATTTTGAAAGAATTGTTTACTAGCGATTATAATGTCTTATGCGACGAATAATACAAATAAGATTTTTATGAATATAAACGATATATGAAATTAATAAAAATTATCAAAATATTGAATACGTATTTTATATTTTAAAAAAAAAGGAAAAAAGCTGTAAAACGTTGACATATAAATGTAGCAAGTACTTATTCTGCTTATCGATTAATTTTAATGACGCATGCTTGCTGTTTCTAGCGTGACAGAATATTCATTGTTGAGTCAACGACCGATATTATTTTTACTCGCGGATAGTAAACTTTAAAAAAGAAATACGAGGTAAATAACATTTAACAAAATAAAAAGTTTTAAAAATTAATTAATTTAATCATTTTGACAACCGCGAGCTCTAGTAGAGTTCTTGGTAACTACTTTACGCATTTATTATATTACTTTAGGCTTTAAATTATAAGGCTTACAGACTGACAAATATGTGAGTGAAAAGACACGATATATTTATTTTCAAGTCTGTTTACGAGGGTGGCACTGAAAATTTCGGGAATCAAGGAAGTGACACAACATTACTATTTAAAAATGTATTTATTGCTTTTCGAAGTATTCTCCGCGAAATTTGACATATTTTGAATCATTGAATAAAACTAAATTTACGGATTTTATCGCGTTTATTTCACTACTTTTACTTATTTTTAATTCCCGACGTTTCGGGTGTTTTACAGCAACTATGGTCACGGGGGGGACTGAGATGTTTGACGTCCCAATGTCATAGTTAGTTTGACATATTTTTCCATACGATGGAACCAATCATTGAAGAAGCCATTCCATTCGGAAGTTGGGGTCTACAAAATGGCCGTTTTGTAGGCTTCTTCAGGTGATGAAAATTTCTGTACACGCAATTTATTCTTTACTTTAGGGAAAGTATAGAAATCATTAGGGCTTAGGTCGGGGCTGTACGGCGGATGGTCTAATAATTCTATGTTTTCTTGCTCTAAAAACTCTTTTGTTCTGTGTGCGGTGTGAGAACTCGCATTGTCGTGATGGAGGATGATGCGGCGGTTGCAGTTCTCTTTACGGAGTTCAGAAACAACCTGTGGCAAACAAATGCTAACATAACATTCTGCATTAACCGTTCTTTATCCCTCAAGAGTCATAGTCGTAACATGGCCGGTTTTGGTGATAAACGTGGCCACCATTTATTTTGCAATACTCCGTGAACGTACAATTTTTGTTGGCTTTAACTCATTTTCGAACACCCAAACTCGTGACTAGTTTTTTGTTTCGGGTTCGTACACGTATATCCAGGATTCGTCACCTGATACGATGTTGTATACAGCATTTGAGGATCCTGCGTGGAATCTTTCGAGAGTTCTGACGCACCAAGTAACGCGAGCCGATATCCATCGGGAAAACAACTTTTTTACACCTAATTGTTCATGCAAGATTATTTTTATTTGACTCATGACAATGTCTAAAGTTGCCTGAATTTCGCGATATGTCACATATCGATCTTCCTCAATCAGCTTACGCACAGCATCAACGTTTTCTTAGGTGACTGCAGTTTTTGGACGACCTTGACGGGGATCATCACTGAGCTTGACACGTTCACGTTGAAATTCAGCAAACCAGCGATAAATTGTGGTTGTGGATGGGGCTTCATCACCAAATGCAGAAATCATCCGTTCAACACACTGTTTTTGTGTTAATGCACTTCGAAAGTCATAATAAATCATCGCTCTTGAATTTTCTCGAGTCAATTCCATTTTCTCATCGACTAAACAAGTTTGACAAAATCTTGTGACAAGACCGAGAATCTTTTTTAAATAAATAAATGGTATTCGATTTTTAAAACCAAGGAGTTTTCAATTAAAAAGATTTTAATATGACAGGAACAGTGGAAATATTCCATTCCCGATACTTTTAGTGCAGCCTAGGTATATTGCCATAGTTGCCGTGTCTGTGACAATGTTTTTGGACCATATTTTGTTTTTAGGAAATCCTCATGAATACTATCCGCTGCGGGGTACAAAAAGAGACTATGGTTTTTTGAACTTTTGCTGAGTTAAGCCCAGTAGCCATTATCAAGCGACCTTAGAAATCATTTTTCTGTTAAAGTCATCATCAAATTGAGAACAGATATGAGAACCTTAGAGGCGCGGCGTCGTATTTAAGTTGAATTTGTTCTTTCCTGTTTGCACTCAGCAGCTTTCTTCTGGACTGTTACGATCTCAGAGACGGTAACTACAGTCTTTTACCAGTATCCTCAATCAGCATAACAAACATGACTTGCTTACAAGATGTGGTCTGATTGATCTGCATCAAAAACATGGTTTGATATCTAAATCGACCGCACCGCAAGCATGTTGTGACGGAGTTCTAGTCTTTTCCACCGATTGAAAGCTGTCCCCTGTTACTTCTCACCCATCTTACAGAAATAATTACCGAAGTTCCCTTACTGGTATATAGGTTTGCGCATATAATGCAGATTCGGGCGATCTACGTTGCTAAAAACATTGCATCGTACCAGCCAATTAACCACCATATTTGGTCCAGCAGGCAAAGACTGCCCCCACCTTGATAGATAATATAATGTATAAAGTAATTTTCTCACATAATCCGTTTAATTATTGTTCAATGGACACTATCTGTAGCGCCATCGAACAATAGTCTACAGCGCTGTTTGGCCAGACTTTTCATCAACACCACATTTTGTATGAGGCTACGGCTCGTCTCAAATATACAATATATAAGGTAATTAACGCACACCCTCAGACACCCCAATTAGTATATTATGTTATAATCATAATACATACACTGAATTTTTAGTTAAACATTTTTATGCACTGATTATTTATCAAATTAGTTGTACTAATTCCGGAAGAATGTTGTGGTCACAGTACAAATCCACGAACGCAAAGACTTTAACGTGCTTGAAATAAAGTTCATTTTTCTTTATTTTTATTGAATGACACAATTAGTAATAATACAAATAAAACTGCACTCTTAAAAGTGTTATTGCCTTAAGTTACGGTGCATTTCAGTTTGTTTTGACTGTACAGATTTAGTGTGACTGTAATTTACGTAGTTTTAATTATTTTTGGGATAAAAAATTACCTATATTAAAAATTATAGGAATTGATTCAGTAAACAATTCTGAACAAACTACTTTCTCAAAGTGCGTTAATTATGTTACATGTTGTATATGAGTCAGCTAATTGAAACGTCAAAAAAATGTATGGACTAACAAAACAAGAAAAACACCATAAACAAAATAAAAACTAGCAAATAAGCAGTGTCAAAGATGAGATTTTTTATAGAATAAGGTTGATATATGAGCACACATTTGACCAAATGGTAAGTGGATGCTGTAGCCTACAGACAGTTGAGCCATCCCATTCGGTAACCGTAATATAATATGTGGCTGCAACTTGGCTCTACCACGTAAAACGTAACGCTATTAATGAGATAGTATTCCAGCGATTATGGAAGATAGAAAAAGACACTTTTTTAATTCAATATAGTATAGATTATAAATAAAAGTTATTGAAAGTCCATCTTATGTTTAATGTATATACTCTAAACGCTTGGAGACCCATGTTAAAATTTGATATTTAATGGACTCACGAAGAAAAAAGCTATAAAAAGATAATTACAATATATTCAACGTTTGTTTCTGAATAGTTAGCATCTATAAGCTAATCAATGTTGCTGCTGTTCTACGTAAGATTGTGAACATTTTATCGTTTTTTAAATGTTAGTAAACGTAAAACCACAACAACCCACCAAGGTAAGCAAACTACAAACTTCCTTTGCATCCTACACACTCTCTTTCTTTACCCTAACTTCTGGTTAAGGGTACTCCTAATTTGGCCCGTTTTCAATAAATCGCCAAAAAATAAAGACGTAATAAAATATACAGAAATATAATATTTTATGTGATAAAGTCTTTCTCTACCAGTGAAGTAGCTGTTGTGTTTCGTATGGTGAGTAACGAAATTCGGAAACATTAAAAGATATTACATTTTTGCCCTCAGTGGTTTCCTTAACACTGAATCTAAATTTTTAATTCTATGAACCACAACATTCTCTCTACTCCTTTGTTACCCTAACTTCTATAAATAAACAAGTTAAATTCATTAATATTACAAAGCCTCGGGGAAATAGTCGAATGATCGGAAATGTTACTTGTTTTTATAACTATATCCAATATATTCGGCGAAAAATTGAAAGGTTTCGTTACTCTTTACATTATTGTTTGTAAAAACCGTACAGTGCAGGTCTCAGTACAGGTTCGTTTCACTATATACTAGTGAAAATTTATATTATATTTTGAGATGCTGGTTATAACTACAACACTATTTATCATAATGATAATGAGATATATTATTATTATATATTATTATGTTACACTTTAGCTCCTTAACCTTTGCTTTCTTTTTTTCATTAAATTAAAGCAAAGGAGTATTAAACGTTTACGACGTTTTTATACTTGCTTAGTTGTTCGAGAAAATTATTAAATAAAAAATTCTCCTCTGTAATTTATTTTAAAAATTAAAAAAGAAAGTATACTCAAAGATCCTTAACCTTTGCTTTCTTTTTTCCATTCGAGTAAAGCAAAAGAGTATTAAACGTTTACTACGTTTCTATACTTGCTTAGTTGTTCGAGAAAATTATTAAATAAAAAATTCTCGTCTGTAATTTATTTTGAAAATAAAAAAGGAAATATACTCAAAGGTTTAAGAGAGTAGCATACTTCATTTGTTTTACGTTCTACTATCATTTCATTTATATGTATATCATGTGAGAATCTACTGCCTACCTCATATCCCTAGAGAATGAAACACGATATAGGCACCTGCATCGTACTTTGTGTTCCATGAATATTTTAGAACGTAATAAAATATTCATACACACAGTGAGCAGATAGAATGCAATATGAAGAAAATAATATCATAATAGATAAAGTATGCAAGCCAACAGCAGAGCAGTCTCGCCGCAACATAACCTTTTTTCAAACTTATATAATTACCACAACGGACATAGACAAGGCACCGATTAAGTCATAAAATGACTGTTCCGAAGTACCGTACCGTAATTTATACTGTTCGAACGAGTGGGAGTTTCGAGTTCTACCCTCTCTTCACTGTATTTTCTATATTTTACCCTTATTCTCGTGAAAAGACTCTCCACGCGTCCTCGTACGAACACCAATTGTAAAGTAATTATCTCTAAGATATTTGACAACTAGAAAGAGGGTTTATAGTAAAAAAGAGGGTAGTTGGTGGGTATAAATTATACTATCGCTGGGTACGCTCATTTAACTTGGTAGAGTCATGCTGCAGCTATATACTAGTATAGTTGCAGCACGAATGGGTCGGATCGATCACTAAAGCACAGAATAAATAATAAAGGACCACGCTCCACAAAATAGGTACGTTACCTGCGTAAAATAGCAGCTCAGTTGATGTGTTTCGAACTGTCTAAAGAACCGGACACAGTTATCACTGGAAACGATGTATTGCATCAAAGTATTCACGTAGATGTCTATCAGCCACAGCGACTACTTACAAATCATAGTTATTGTTTCGATAAATGACCTTCCTGATGATGAAGGAAATGTAATTAAAAAGAGTTAACTAAGCACTGTATGAGATGTTTGTTATCTGAGTGTCTAAAGCACGAAAGCTTCTTTACCCAAAAATTAATTTAAATTCACATTGCGCTCCTCATATTTAATTAAGATATTATAAATTGAATTGCTTCGTCTTTCGTAATGCGTACAGCAAAGGAGTGGAATAATTTGCCAGCGTCTCTCTTTCGCAAGAACATTACGTTTTGCCGTCTAGGGTTTCATCACCACTTACCACCAGGAGAGTTTGTAATCAATCACTGGTTTATAACAAGTAAATAAGCTTAATTGTTTCTTACAATAAGGGCTTTATTATTAATAAGTGCTTAATTTTAATTTACTATAGGTTATGTGTACGTATGTGTATATCTTAATGTGTATATAACCGTGTAGTCAAAATAACAAAAAGCTGCTGTTGCCAACCCGCGTGCCAAGCGTGGCAACTATTGCCAAATACTCACCATGAGGCAATCTAGGGAGCCCTTAGGACTTTTATAGCCTGTATTGCATGGATGGATGTCTGGATGTTGTGTTTTTTTATAGGATAGGGTAACAAACTAGCACACAGTCCACCTGATGGTAAGTGGTTGCTGCGGCCTATAGACATCTATATATATCCTCGATTACAAATCAAAATGCAGATGCGTTGTCACCCGTGAGGACTAAGATGGAATGCCTCGTTTCCAGTAAAAAGGGTCTCCGGTTCTCTACACTCACCATACGAAACACAGCAGCATTAAGCTACTATTTGACGCTGGTATTCTGAGAGAGCGTGGTCCTTCCCTGGTCGAGCCGACCCATTCGTGCTACAACTATACTACTAGTATAACTGCAGCAAGGCTCTACCACGTATAAAATTTTGTTATAATACTAGCAATACGCCCCGGTTTCGCACGGATAATTTATTGACCTCGACAACAGCACCACCTACCGGGTACAATTTACCGACTCACTCAAAAATACACAAAAGATTCGTTAAAATCATTTGAGTCGTTTTCTAGTTTTAGAGAGACTAACGGACAGCAATTGATGTTTATATATAAGGTGTATGTTTTTACATTATTTAATTATAGTGTAGTAATATTTAAAAACAAATAACGGTCAAGAACAAAAATAACGATCCGCTATGTAGAGTCTTTGCTTAGAGTTTCACTGCATGATAACAGAAGCATAAACCGACACTGAGCAACAGTTTAGGCTAAGGTGGTAATGAGCTGTCTATACTCGTATAGCTCAAAGAACTGATAACCGAGAGAGGAGAAATGTAATTTAAGGAAGCCTCGTACTAGTTGCATAATGTGACTTATACCTAATTTAACTATTTAATTGACTAGCTGCACGTTCATCCAGGTTAAGACTCTTATTTGTGACCAAATATTTGGTACAAACCAAACGAGATCATTTTTTAAACAAACATTTATTTGAATAAGGATGTCAATAGTCATTATCTAAAAAAATTGAATTAAAATCAAAAGATATTTATGGTATTACATGTCATGGTCTTTTTCCCTTTTTTTCAATAATTTTGTCATCAAGCACAACATAATAAGTTATTTTGATATATCAATCATTTTCGTTTTCAACCGTATCGATGACTGATAACACCTATCTTGGTAAAGTTAAAAGGAACTTTTTACGTAGTATTATAAAAATTTATTTCCATCGCGTATTAACGTGACGTAACGAAACGAAAAACTGAATTGAAGCGAAAGATTAAATGAACAATCTCCGGCTTAAACTCACTCAGCGAGCTATACAAAGCGCTATGTTTGGAGTTCCTCTACGTAACGGAATCCATAATAAATTATATTCACAGTAGTAACAGAGCAAATGACATAGCTGCAAAGAGATCAGAAATGTGAGTGGCAATGTTGACCATAGAGCTCGATGGAGCGATAACTGTTGGAGAAGAAAGATTATAGAGAGGCAGCCTGCGGTATGCGAAGTGTATATGCGATGTGATTACAAAAGAAACATTGTTGCTTAATAAATGAAGCGTTTAAAATATGAATGACACATATATTCAAATACGTTTGTTTCCTAATAAACCCGATACACTTAGTCTTTACAATTATTCACACGAGAAATAGTATCGTATTTCTTTTTATTTGTTTAACTTAGAAATAATACAATGTACAATAGTCAAAAGGCAATGTTTACAGTTATTTAAACACTAACAATTATATTAAATTACATGGTGATACACAAGAATGGCTGACACAAAAATTGGCGCTAAAGCAACCAAAACAAATTTATTACGGTTGTTATACTAAAACCAAAATAAAGTACCTATTTTGACACCCCGTTGTATTATGATAGTGCCTGTCAATAATGAATATTAAAATCAACATAATTCTAATTATTTAAAACACAAATTCGTAGTTCCAAATATACGTCTTACAACAGTGGTATAATATCAGACACCATTAAAGTATAAAGGGTTATAATCCAGCATCCCATATCGTCCCGTTGGTGTCGTAAGAGGCATAAGGTATAAATAAACAAACCAGAAGATAGGCAGCATTATCTTCCTAATAACAAAAAGTAAAACCCCCCTCCCTATGATCAATCTTTGTGGGAGGCCTATGTACAGCAGTGGACTTTTTGATAGGTTGTTACGATAATTAATATTTGGTAAAATCAGCCAAATTGTTATATTACACTTTCAGTTACAGAAAAAGAGACATTACAAATATGTGGACTATGAGAAAACCTTTGATTAGTCAAAATTTGGGCGGTTTTACAGTCTCTTCAGCGATGCCAAGTTGACTGTCGTAGTATATCGAAGTGCTAAAGTGTTAGCACAGTAGGGCTACAATGGTTATCCGAGTACAGAACTAGTGTACGAAACCGATTCAACTGCAGAGAGGTGTAAGACAGAGTGACATTATATCCACGAAACTCTTCACCGCTACATTGGAAGACATTTTCAAGCTATTTGAATTGAATGGATACAGTATTAACATCAATAGCGAGTACATCACTCAACTTCGATTTGCCAACGATATAATCCTTATAGCTGAACCTCTGGAGGACCTCAGCACTATATTCAATAACCACTGTAGTGTCTCCCAACGGATAGGTCTTAAGATGACAAAACAAAGGTTATGTATAACGTCCATGTCAAACCTATGCCACAGTAGTTGTTGGCAGCACTACGCTCAAAGTTGTTGACGAGTATGTTTACCTGGAACAAATAGTTCGACTAGGTAAATCTAACTTCGACCGAGACCGGTCAATCAATAGAATAGGATTCCACTCGGCTGGGCAGCGTTTGGGAGCTTACGATACATCTTCACGTCAGGTATACTTCAAAACTTCAAAACAAGTTTGTACAACCAGTGAGTGTTGTCAGTCATAACTTATGGATCTGAGACATTGTCCTTCACTGCTGGCCGTAAGAGGAAGCTCAAGGTCGCTCAGCAAGCTATGAAGAGGGCTAAGCTCGGGGTTCCTCTGCGTGATAAACTTATAAATGAGGATATCCGCAGTAGAACCAAAGTAACCAACATTGCCCAACGGCCATGACGTAGGCTGAAATAACTATGGCTAACCATATAGCTTGAAGAACCGACAACCAATTGAGAAGAAAGGTTCTCAAGGGGCAACCTTGTACTGGTAGGCAAAATGTAGGGCGGCTTCCGACTAGATGGAGTGACGACCTGGTAAGATTGCAGGTAGTCGATGGGTGTAGGTGGCTCAGAACCATGTTTTGTGGCATTTCTTGGGGAAGGCCCATGTTCAACAATGGACTTGTGAAGTACTGAGATGATGATGATGGTGAATAAATAATAATCTTAAGAAAGAATAATAGACATGCTTAAAAAGTTTCTATTATAACCAGACCGAAAATAATCTAATAGTAAATAAAAATTTCTTAACTTTTCCCAAACTTCTTTAATTTTTAATATTCTAGTTTTACCAGCTTTTAAGGACATTTTACGAAACCCTAAACATACACAAAATTCGATATTAAAAGAGCTCTTCGTTGTTCATAGGTTAACTTTTATTATTAGTAGGTACTTATATTATTAGTAATAAATGCGCAACAAGTCAATTATCAGTTTCGATATACATACCTATATCAATACATATAATACAAAAAATTATTTATAATCAACCCCCCCCCCACACACACACACACTATCCAGTTAATGGATAGTTTTCGACCCCCACCGAATCATTTAGATTGAATTTCAACCCCCCATCTCAAAGTTAACTGCTGGACTTAGTCTGTGTGGGATGAAAATCTTAAAATTGTTATAACGCATCAACTAATTCACTGATCCAAACGGGGTTTTTTCTAAATTATTTATAACTGCAGACCTTTCAGCCTACACGTAGACAGATTCTACATAGAGTCTACGAATGGTTTAGTCTTGTAAATTAGACATTAATAATTTAATTACAGATAACTATTAATGGATTAAGAGTGATCAGAAAACATAGAATAAGGAAGGACAATAGAAACGACTCTACTCTCTCTAAAATAAGTTTTTTAAACGTTGTGTAATAATTAAAACTTCGCCGACTATCTACGATATAGGTATCTTTTTAAAACTGTTATATCTATTAAAAAATGGAAAAAAAAGTATATTTAGCTTCCAGTTACTAATTACTTAAATATCAGAAACTACAATCATTTAAATATTAGTATAGATTTTAATGCGCATCCTGACAAATTGTTTTTTAAAGAAATGAATAATTTTGTTGTGAACAAATGTGGGATGTAGTGGACTATGACTATTTTAAAATATGATACGTTTACCTATATATGTGATATAAATGGTTCTCATCGATGACTGAATCATTTAATTACAAATAAGTCAACCATGAAATCTGTTGTAAATATTAGGGTACTTTATGATGTTCTGGTCCGACCACTTTCCACTTGAAATATCTATTTATATGGGAAAACTGAGTTATGAAGTACAGGAATGTAAATTTAAATCTGGTAAAGCTGTGTGGGGTGTAAGAAACCAAAAGCAAATTAATAAATATTTTGAAATTTGTTGTTTACAAGCTTAGATACATAGATTTTCTTGAAGAGTTTAAGTCTTGTGCTATTCGCCACTGCTCTAGTTTAGAACATAAATTAATAA
Organism: Parnassius apollo; assembly: GCA_907164705.1. Lineage (NCBI taxonomy): Eukaryota > Metazoa > Arthropoda > Insecta > Lepidoptera > Papilionidae > Parnassius > Parnassius apollo. Next base: position 8,666,116 of record CAJQZP010001342.1, read on the forward strand.
TCGATAAAATGTATGATAGCATTATATGTACTTTGAGAGTGGGGGATAATAGCGACTCATGAGTATAGGGAATGTAGAAATAAATATGTTGTGGTTTGGAATAAATATGCAAAACCATTTCACATTGACGCTCGATATTGCTTTAATATGTGTGTATTACATGGAAAACTTAAAATTAGAATTTATTACGAAAAATGAAAGAAAGTAGAAAACTGTTTAAATCAAAAATAAAATGGTGTCAGGATAACGACCAAAAAATAAAAATTCAAATTTTGGCTACACATATTAAAAAAAGACTTTTCTAAATTTTGGAAACAAACCAACAAATTGAATCCGTCCCTGCGAGTGTTGGTGGTGAAAATTATGCGGGGAGGGTGTCAAATATTTTTTAAAATCACTTTAAGTACACCAATCAAAAACCATTGCAGAATTTCAATCTCTTAAAGGTGTACTTCTGAAAAGAGTGACAAGTTTTAAGTACCTGGGGCACTGGGTTTCCGAAAATATGTCGAATGATGTTACATAGAGAGATCACGCAGGACTCTAGCTATGAGAGCTATGAGAGCGAATACGCTCACCCATAGATTTACAGGGTGTAATACAAAAGTTAAATAACTTCTCTTCGGAGCCTAATGTCAGTCTTTTTACACCTGCATTCTATGGGTTCAGTATACACAGAGGACGCTTGCAAGCCTGTGCGTCCAATATATTAATGACTTCAGGATGCTGATGGGGCTGTCTGGGTACTGCAGCGCGTCGGCAATGTTTGCTGAGGCTCGCATAGACAGTTTCCCAGTTATCATGCGCAAGCGTGTTGCTTCCGTACGGCGCCGCGTCCGGGATAGCTCCAACGGCCTCCTGGCGGGGATAGGCAGTCGCTATTGCTGTCCTATCTTGAGGCACTGGAACAGCGTCCATATCTGCTCAAGACCTGCTCTGTTTAATAAAAAGTTGTTAGAGTAGGTAATATATGTAACTTTTCAATTTTTATTTATTTACTAACCCTAGCTTATAAGTACTTTTTGTAATTAGGAACTCACTCTATGAAAATAAATTTCTGAAATAAAGAATAATAAAATATTTATAAAATACTTAACCAAATATAATTTTCCTTGTTTAGTTTATTTTTGTTATTTCATATGAAAAGTTTATTAATTTAAATATTAGATAATAATGACATCTATCAATAATATTAAAATTGAGATGACTTTTAGTTTATTTACTAATCTTTAAATTAACTAATTAAAATTGGTCTGCTATTGCAAAACACTGATTTGCCTATTAATATAGTTAATTTTAAGAGGTTTTTAAACATTAGCATATTTGGAATATCAGTTTCTTTATGGGAATAAATAAAAAATGAAACGTTTTAGCCCAATACATATAGCAATAAATTATTAGAAAACTATTTGACTTTTATAATACAAATAATCAAACAAAAAATACTAGGAAGGAACCTAAAACTCTCCAAAAGTGTGATATTACTTAGAGTGCGGATAATTTGCAATATAGTATTCCAAATTATATTCGCCTCTTTTTTGACAATTGCTTACACTTTTTCTTGGAAACTAATAAATCTCTTATCGTTCTTCAGTCTTCATGTAAGTAATCAATATTGTGTAATCTAAAATTTAAATATTTTTAACAAAATAACCTACTATAATTATTAGTTTGTAATCAGCCACAACCACAGATCAGTGTCCAGTTTAATCTTATAGTTCTTAGTTAGGTATTATTTGCAGTAAATACAGATACACACCCAGATTCATAACCACCACAAGCAACCACAACTCGCACTTTAAGCACTGTACTTACTGTACAACTGTTTCTTCTCTTCTTCAGTTCTATTTTTCATCTCCTTTATCCTTGCTGTATTTTCCGTTACAGAAAAATCACTCAGCACCTCCTCTGAGTTTCTTTCTCCAGTTTAACTTCATCAGTAGCGACTGCAGCCTCATTTCTCATTGCTAAATCATCGGACGAGTCTGTGTTATTTTCAAAGATATCAGCAGGTTTCGAATCTAACGAATTAATTTCTGTCATATTTTTCCTGTTTGTGTTATATGTTATTTTCTTCTTACCTTTTCCCTTAGCTGTTTTTTCTATGCGCTGTTCTCTTCTTCAGATTTTTTTAACTATGGTGTTACAGGGTTCTTCCTGTAAAGAGAACTTAAATTGATTGCTGATTTTGCTGACTTACGGCCTCTTATGCTAGTTTCCTTTTTTACTCTAGGCACGGGAGCAATATGAAAGGGAGTAACAAAGAAGTGAATTTCTTTCTTTCTTTCTCAGTTTCATCAAAATTCTATAGTCGCAGAACACCATCAACTACGGGTTATTCAGGAAACTTTGGAATAGTCTGAGAATTTTGTTTCTGTTCTTCAAAATCTGCAGCAGCAGCCACCATATAATCGGCATCAGTAGATACATTTCGATTAAACGGATACATACCTTTAACTCTGAAACATTTGCAGCAATTTCTCCAGTTGGGCACTTGATATGGCTTTTCCAAATAATTCCACAATATCATATTATGGTGTCAAATAAAAGCCCTGAGTCTCTGAGAAAATTCCGAACATCTTCACTATAATAAGATCTTAGGGGTCTTCGTACAATAATATTACAACTGATCGAAGTTAGGGGCTCTATGAAAGTTCGATCCAGCGGTTAAACAGTATCGTTACATGATGCTACGAGTATATAGATATATAAGTATCTATCAATTCTGTATTCTTGGTATGACTGTAATGGCCATCGAGATTCAAGAGCATTAGCGACGTTGGTTTTACATATTCACCGAAGTGTTAAAACCATTGCGTAAATATAATATATAAACATAGTTTTAATTCATTCCGATGAATGTGCTTTTCATGCATTTTTATTTTAACTCTAGAATTATTCGCAGAATCAAAACAAAATTATAAACTAATAAAGTCGTTCAGGTGTGACTGTTAGCAGTAATGTCAATATGGCTCCCTGTATTTAGTACTCATTGGCTTCGTATGTTATGTGAAGTTATGTTTAAGTACAAAAAACAGACGGAGTTTACTTTGATTGAGATCTCCGAGTAATTCAAATTACCTGCAGTATTTCAAATTTGCTGCACTTACTCTTACTTTATAATTTTGACATTGATAGTTTAATATAATAATAGAGCCATCTACTTTTTTTAAAGTAATATAAATATTAAACAAAGCTAATGTACTTAAACACAAGCTTATTTCTACTCGTATTTGATAGAAATTTCGAAAATCACTTATTAAATTCATTACTGAACCAATCTAAACGTAAATTTATACAATGTAGGTAAGCAACCCAAATTCGAACCTCGGCGACAACACTCAAATTTTAATTGCAATTTGATGTGTCAATTTACCTCGTTCTCGGCGGAAAAGGAAAATATCGCAAGGAAACCTACATATCTGAGAAGTGAAGTGAACTGTGTGCTATTTTTTCACCCTATCCTATAAAAAAAATCAAAGCTTTTTATAATTTTAAACTGGCAGGAAGTTCCTGCTGCCCGTATTTTGTTTCAGTTTACCTCTTTCGATACCCACAAGATAATATGGGAAAGTGTATTGTCTCACGACTACAGGGTGAATGTAATTATACACACGTACATGAGTATCTACTTAAACCTAAAACAATATCAATAAGTATTAATTTAATGGTAAGAATCATCATTCAGTGGAGCGAATTATATGACTCAAATAACGCCAGTAAATATTATGTCGTAAATTAAAATAAGACCATGCAATTCAACATTATTTTATCATAATTAAATTAATTTTAATTTTAAATAGATGTAAGAATAAAAACTAAATTTACGGATTTTATCGCGTTTATTTCACTACTTTTACTTATTTTTAATTCCCGACGTTTCGGGTGCTTTACAGCAACCATGGTCACGGGGGGACTGAGATGTTTGACGTTCCAATGTCATAGTTAGTCCGGCTACCTTCAGTTTTTGAATATTAATTTTTGGTCCGATTTACGCAAAACGAGCTTATAGTATCATGAAACCCAAACCTAAGCATACCACTGCAAGACTTCATGATACTATAAGCTCGTTTTGCGTAAATCGGACCAAAAATTAGTATTCAAAAACTGAAGGTAGCCGGACTAACTATGACATTGGGACGTCAAACATCTCAGTCCCCCCCGTGACCATGGTTGTTGTAAAGCACCCGAAACTTCGGGAATTAAAAATAAGTAAAAGTAGTGAAATAAACGCGATAAAAATCCGTAAATTTAGTTTTATTCAATGTGTAGTGTTCGCGTAAATTTAAGAAATCATTATTTAAATAGATGTAAAAAGTAAAAAGTAAATAACGCAATTCTGATTCCACAATATTTTACCTTTCATAAGGTTACATCGGAAGACATGCCCGATATAAATGTGATAGGTGTTGCCAGGAAAATAAATTCTAAAAAACTTTCATAATCTTGTAGCATAAAATCAACTTTAATAATTTTCAACTATCTTTGTCAAATAGTCTCTGATAAAATTCCTGTGAAAGTTAGAATTAAAGACACAGACACCGAGGTAACGTGCTGAATCAGTAATGATTTTCCTAAATTAAAGCCTGGTGAACCCGCATGTGAAAAGCCAGTAGGTAGGTAATTAATATTTTAAGCAAATTAAGAAAACCAAACCTTCATGTAGTCGAAACTTTATTTACCCGAGAATGTTTATGATACTTTAGATTTCAATAGCATGCATATAAATGCTGATTTCCTATGCGCCTAATTATCCCTAACCCAAGATTTCTATGTTTCAACGGAATGCTCTGCAAATCAAAAATGCAAAATAATAAAAATTAGGGAGAGATTTTGCATTTTTATTGTTTAAAAAGACCTTATGACCAGTTCAGATTGTTTACTACTGACAAGATGAACGATTGGTGCATCTTTAGAGAAAACGAATTTGATGCTGTAGAGAATTTAGCGATAAACCAAGACATATTTTACTTATTAATTGTAAATTTATTTCAACATATATTCCCGAGACCGCAAATGAAATTGATATGCAATTTTAAATGCTGCTTCACTCGTCATGTCCGATAAAGCAACATATTTCGAAAATTTAAAATTTGCAAGCATAATAAACTGGAGCACTCTGGTGGACTAATCTTTTTTCACCCTTACACAAAAAGTTAATTATTTACACAAGTGCTCGTTCAATATGTAAAAATGAACATAATTGTTCAATTGTTATATTTATACAAGTAAGGTAAGGTGATAAATGAAAACATAGGCCATCTAGTGGTAAGAAGATGCTGCGACTCATATACATCTACATCTTTTACTATTGTCACTCCCTGATAAGTTAGATGGATGAATGAACAAGTAAAAAATTTTTATACTACAGTGGTTTATATTGTGAATGTAGAGGAATTATTAAACATTTTTACAACCGACTTTAATATAACAACTTTGCCAAAAAATGAGAGTGTACCGTGGAACTCGTATACTGAACACATCAGCGTACCCCTTTACAGGGTAAAGGCGTGATACTATGTTTTGTTATTACTTAAGCAGTGCATAGATATGCGATAGTAGCAATCGCGATATACATATTTGCTGGCATTTATTGAAAATTTTCGTTGTCTGTCTGCAAAACTCAACATTATAGTCAACCAAGTCTAAGAAATACCTTTTGACGTTTCACATTAATCATTCCGCAATCACTTTGCACCAGCGTACTCATACGATTTAAAATAACCTTTTACGTAAATCCGAAGAATTATGAAGTTATCTATATTTCATTACAACGTTTATGGTGTTTTTATCACTTATTTCAATTTGAATTTTTAAAACAAAGCAAAATAGTAAAAAATAACTAGCATTAACTTTTTTTACTTGACATCGTTTCAATGACATGTCGCTATGTATATTACCGTAGTGTTTGAATGATTAAAATTCATTGTTATGCGAATAATCGGAAAAATATTCAAATAATCGGTAAAAATATTCTTATAATCGAATAATTAATTTCTTTAATGTATTATTTGTTTAATTTAATTTTTATTTTCAAAATTCCTTAAATTACATGAATCATGAATAAAACAAGTTTATTTTTTTCACTTTGTCAAATTAAATTTTTGTAGGAAAAAAACTCATATAGAAGGCCGTGTTAAAATAACCACTACATAATTTCAATATCCTGCCATTTCGGTACCAGTTACTCGACTTCACAGAATCAGTAATTCATTTTTGAGGCGATGTATATACGCTTTTATAACAAAATGCCAGAAAAAATACAAAATTTGACGTAAGTACACAAAGTTCAAAAACTTTGTTAAACTAAGATTGTATAAAAAGGGTTCTTTTAATATTGAGGAATTTATGGATGATAATAACTCCTGGGAAGGGTGATCGCTACCAAGCTATTTCTAATTTGTTTTTTGTTGTTAATTGTAACACGCATGATTGTATGCTCCTATTTTTTTAAACTAGTCCCGTTGAGTTTCTTGCTGGTTCTTTTGGAAGGACAGAGGTTTTTTTTGCGAACCAGTGGTAAATGAAAAAAGTGACTTTCAATAAGTGTTATTCATAATCTATATTCAATAAAAAAAGTTTTGTTTCTGTTTCGAGAGCTTACTGTGTGTAATTTTATAATTTTGTGTCTTCTTATTTTGTGAATCGGCTTTAACTTTTTGAACTGTTTCTTCTATAATAACTTTTTGTACGTGGTAGAGCCACGCTACATCTATATTATAGTAGTAGCACGAATGGGTCGGCTCAACTAAAGCAGGACCACGTTCTCACAAAATACCAGCGTAATTCTGATGTGTTTCATATGGTGCGTGTAGAGAACCGGAGACCCTTTTTACTGGAATCGAGGCATTCCATCTTAGTCTTCAGGAGTGACAACGCATTTGCATCTTGATTCTAAATCGAGGATAAATGTGTATGTCTATGGGCCATAGCATCCATAACAGTGGAATGTGTGCTCGTTTGTCACCCAATGCTATAAAAAAAATTAATTGAAGCATATGCCCATGTCACAAAGGATGACTGGGTAAAAGTGGTAGAAAAAAACAAAAAATGATTATAGATGACTGAAAGAGACATTAATTTTGACTGCATTATTGAAAATCAAATAATAATTAATATAAACAACGACATCCCTACTAGTTGTACTGAAAGTCATTGAATAAATTTATTTTTAATCTAGTTTCGATCTTAAGTTTTTATAACTGTGCCTCTAGAAATAAGCAGTAACAACAAATACAAAGAAACTGATAAATCTTGTGTTTTAAATTATCCGTTTTTAATTTACTCAAACCAAACTGTAAATGATTACCAACTCTAAATATTCGATATCGATTTTTTAAAGAATCGAATAATGTGCGTTCCCATTTTCTGATTGGCATGCTTGGTGCAATAAGTCTGACAGCTGTCAAAATGTATTTCTTAGATTTGGTTGACTATAGATCAAAGAAAAAGAATTTTGCAAATTTAATATAACAAATAATTTTGATTTTTTTTAATAAAAAATATAATCATCCGAAGTGAGAACCTCCTCCTTTTGAATTCAGTAAAAAGAGTTTTTGCTGTTGTGTCTGTATTGTGAATTTAGAGGCATTTTTATGACGGTATTTTATTAGAGCGTGGTTTTTCCCCGATCGAGCCGACCCATTCAACCGACAATCACAATACAGCTACATTGTAGCACCACCACGTTTGAAAGTTTTAGTAAATAATAAATCCTAAGAGCAGAGCTAATCCTGTGCAGAAAGCTTAAGCAATGTTTTTAAGTAGCAACGTTTACATACATAGCTTGCGATTAGATAGAATTTAAATAGTAGTTTACTTTTGATAGGAATAGTAAACTACTTTATAAGAGATATCTTAAATAGCCATTTGCTTTTGAAAAATCGCAAAATAAGCTTTTTTAATTAAAAAATACTTATTTTGCGTTTCAGTTTCAGCTCGAATTGAAAAACCGTTTTCAATGCCTAGAAGATTGCAATATAGTAGACGATATCAATAACAAGCTTGTGGTAATTGCCCGGGGGGTTGAAGCTAAGTTCTGCAAGACCCGTTGCAAAAGAATCCAAAAAAATCTCATTACACTCTTAATCTCTGGTTTTTTACGGAATTATAGCTGCAGTCTACAACAAATATGACATATACAGGCAACTAAACAGATAGATCTCCAAATGCAAATGAAATTTACGTAACTTCAATACAGCACGTAGTGAAAAAGCGATTGAGCGGAACCAAGGCTCCTCTGTCGTCCTCGTCTGTCGTCCAGAGCCTACTGTCAAAACTGAAGAGGCGTGAACCAGAAGTGTACGTGTGAAGAAGTGTAGTGTATTTGAAGAACAAGGCCACCGTCTTTTTCTTCAAGAAAAGTGACAACGGTCTCTTGAAGAACTACAGATCGATTTTCTTTCTGAGCCGCGTCTACGTGCTGTTTTCAAGAGTCGTAACGAATCGTCTCGCACGCAGACTCGACGACTTACATCCTCCCGAACAAGCCGGTTTCAGAAAAGGCTTTAGTACCATGGACCACATACATACCCTGCGGCAGATTGTACAGAAGACCGAAGAGTACAATCTGCAACTTTACCTCGCGTATGTGGATTATGAGAAAGCCTTTGATTCCGTCGAAATTTGGGCAGTGCTACAGTCTCTTCAGCGGTGCCAAATTTACTGTCGGTATATCGAAGTGCTGAAGTATTTGTACAGTAGGGCTACGATGACTATCCGAATACAGAACCAGAGTACGAAACCTATCCAATTGCAGAGAGGTGTAAGACGGGGTGACGTTATATCCCCGAAACTCTTCACCGCTGGAAGAGGTTTTCAAGCTGGACTGAAAAGACACGGTATTAACGTTAATGGCGAATTGAAGGTGAGTGTATAACACTCTCCCTTAATGTTGATACCGTATTTTTTCTAGGCCAGTAGCTTGAAAATATCATTTAATATAGCAATTATATTTTTATCGTTACATATTCAGCTAAAGCCTGGCATGCTCGTAAAAATCATGTTAAATATGAATATTTCGCTTGAAATCCTCAGTAAATATCGTCTACGGAAATTCCCGGGTAAACGCAATATTACGCTTTTTAGCCCTGTTAAACTGCTTATTTTCGTTTTTAGTGTTCCGTACCTCATAAAAAGGGTCTTGACAGATAGACAGATGGATGGACAATAAAGTGATCCTGTATGAGTTTTGTTTTTTCCTATTTTTATACTCACTCATAAAAACCTTAAGGATACTTCCTGTTGACCTAGAATCATGACATTTTGTAAGAAGCAAGTTGTAGTTATCTAATATATAAAAATTAATATTTGCTTGTTCGTATTTTATACGCTGCCATACCGTTCATCAGATTTCGGTCAAATTTTGTCAACATATTGATTGCACTTCCGCGAAGGTTATAAGCGTAGTTGTACCCGGTAGGTAGTACTGTTGGAGAATGCAGATATCACCCGCACGGAGCCGGGGCAGATCGCTAGTGTCACATAAAATGTTTTTTTACAATTAGATTTTTATAATTTATAATTTACAATCATGCAGTTGCACCGTCGTCCGTAAAACTGTTCAGTGACTTAGGTCCAAAGTTAAGTTTGCTTTTCAATCCGAGTAAGCTTTCCGTAAGAGTTATATTCGGTGCCTAACTTACTATAATTTATGAAATTGGGTAACTTAACTATTTCGTTGAGAGTAGTAACTTAATTAAGCTTATACGGAACACTCAGGGTGCGAGTCCTACTCGCACTAGTTCAGTTTTATTTAATCCCTCTTTCCATCTTTCCGAAAAAAAAATTATTATTGCATCTTTAAGTTAAAAATCTATCTACAAGGTGTTAGGGCTGCTTTTCTGTCTGTTAGTCCGTCGACTTGCCGAGGTATATTCCACCTTCATACATATTTCGGCCGCGAAAACAAAGTGCTTCCACTGACGTGTTCTGGTCTGAAGAGTACATGATGCGGATTTGTAGTTTTATTTGTTTGAAGTTGTCTGCAGGTGTCTATGAAGAGTTGCCCCTAGACAGGTGTCCATCAGGCGGACTGTATATTCGTTTGTCACTTCTGTTTTAAAGAGAATACAAGACGTATTCTGATTTTTAAAATAGCAGCTAAGTGCTGCTGTGTTTCGTATGGTGAGTGTAGAGAACCGGAGACCCTTTATACTGGAAACGAGGCACTCCATCTTAGTCCTCACGGGTGACTACGCATCTGCATTTTGATTTGCGGATAGATGTAGATGTCTATGGGGCCGCAGCAACCACTTACAATCAGGTGGACTGTGTGCTCGTTTGTCACCCTATCCTATAAAAAAATGATTATAAAATAGCATCGGATTTGGTTGATTTTTATATGCGACCACTGTTCCAATCGGGAAGTAAATCCGCTAAATCGGTTAATTACCCTCGAAAATATTGAATTTCATACATTAATAAAAATATACATCTTTTTTATTTATTTTTTTGTTTTATTAAGGACAACAAACAGTTGTACAATAAAAATTACAATTCAAATCCTATGTAAATATATAAACTAATTACACAACCAACACCGTTATCCACAAAATTACCGTACTAATTAAAGTTATAAGGCACAGAGAACACAAATATAAAATAAAATAACTAAAAAAAAATAAAAAATAAAAACTAGTGACAACAATGCATACTTAGCTGTTATCAGCAAAATCGTGAATATTACACATTTATTACAAAAAATAAAACAATTTAGATTAATGTTATGAAATTATAAGAAAATAGTAATAAAGATAAAAATTAAAAAAATTACAAGTCATTTAATACAAGTTTTATAGCTTTTCTAGCTATAAAACTTTTGAGGTAGGGACATGGTAAATAAGCCTACATCGGAAAAGCTGTTGTTATACAGTTCCATTATGCGACGCAAAGGCGCACGCTTGCTCGCATTTGTTTTGCACACATTAAGGAAAACTATCTAATTATTAAAACATTTTACTATTTTACACAACAATTTAATAAATTCTAATTCATATCCTCCTTTCTTTTGTAATCTTATGGTATTATTTTAAAAAACCGACTGGTCTAGTATTAAGTCTACCTATTCCGACTGGTGGTAATAAAGTCCGGGTCTAAAAAGTGGGTCCTGGTTGGAATCCCAATCAGAGCCAATATTTATTTTATGCAAAAACAACTCACAGTTTTCATCACAGCATTTCATTTATATATTCTTATTTTTATTAAATATAATTGATTTCAATCAAAAATCAAAAATTAACTGATATTTTATCACAATTTGTTACTGATATTTTATCACAATGTTTAGCCCACTTATGAGCCTACAATTTTCACAAATTGACGCAAGCACGACTCTAAAATTATATATTTCAGGAATGTTTAATGTACAAAAGGTACTAAGAACTTGACAATACTTTGTATATTACTTTCAAAGGTAGTAACAGGGATAACGATTTAACTTAATTCTTTATGCTTTAGGTACTTAATTCTTATGTGGCGGCGCTGTCGTCGCGCCGCAAGCAAAACACACCGAAGCCTAAATCACGCTATCAACATTCCGAATCATAAACAGTATATATAGAACATCTCCGAACTATCACATTCGTCGACAACGGGACTGCACTATCGACCTCGGGTCTGAGCAGGGGGGTGATGTGGCGGCGCTGTCGTCGCGCCGCAAGCGAAATACACTGAAGCCTAAATCACGTTATCGAAATTCTGAATCATAAACAGTATATATAGAACATCTCCGAACTATCACATGGAGTGTTGGCCGTTCCCCGGGCAGAACACCTTGCCCCGCGGGAGATCTCCCCTTTCCTTACAAGGCCACACTTATATATGAATAAGCGAACATATTTCAGTACAGATCAAAAACCAATAAAGTCTATAAAACAACTTTTTTATTTCTACAAATCTTCATTTCCAACAACAAAGCGATTATCATCTCACACAACATGTTAAAGCTGGGCACAGTCCTGTCCCCAAAATGCTTTTGTGCAGGAAAGAGTCCACCATGCTGCGTGCGTTTAATGCCCTAGGCCACGGTAATTTTATATTTTTCATGTGCTCTATTTTTTTATGGCTGAACTAGTGTGAAATTCACTTCATATCTATTAAGTAAAACTTTTCGTTGAATCTCTTCAAAATACAATCCACTGAAAACCACAGTTGAAGACCTAAAATATTCATTAAAATATGAATAATAGCTGATTCGTTACTCCACAGAACGACGATGAAATATTAATTGGCAATTAGCTAAGGCGTCTACAACGGCAAACAGACCTTGAGTAATTTACTCTATTTTATCTTTATTAAGGTTAATACCACGTTTGTCAAAATATAGTTAGTCTGTACTTAAAATATATATAAAAGTTGATATTTTAAATGGTAATTTAAAAGTACGCAAACATGCACGAACAATTTCGCCACTAAATTATTACTATCAATTTTTAACTGCAAATGTACTGCGTTTTCAGCGGTGAATGAGAACAGTCTGAGGTGGGTTGCATGTTTGAGAAATTAAAAAAATATTTCAACATTCTGTGAATCTCGAGTAAGTGCAGTTAAACAACATGGCGGACTTTACCCTGCTCCATTCCTCTCAAAGAATTGATAGTACTTCTGCAATCCGCCGCGGGATATAAGTAACAAACAAAAGTTAACATCTTTTATCTATGCACTACCTTTTGCTCTACGTGCTGGTAAGTTAAAATAAAATATTGAGCTTACATGCATACAAGTCATAAATTTTTATTATGCTAGAAAATATGCTCGTTTTATTCATTCATTCAAAACTAATGATTTATATATGATACTCTAAAGCAAAACCGCTTAAATTTGCCCAAAAGTAATCGTCTATAATATATCATTACAAATACGACACATGATTTCTTTAATATAAGTATATAAGGAGACAATTCTATCGCAAAAAGATTCCAACGATTTTGATTTGCAATATTTGTTAACGACTGTCATGGGAGTAACACGTCCTACTATCATTTATAATATTTTAGTCATATAAGAAATCTTTATGATATTAAAAATATTTTAAAGAGAATATAATATCCGATATAACATAATGCTTGATAGTACACAAAAACATAGTATTCATATTATATTCATTCATAATAGTCTATAAAATTCCATTAAAATTCATGAGGCAATCTTAAGGAGAGAGCCATCTCCCCCATAGATTACCTCATGAAGAGGATTTTGCCATAGTTACCGTGTGGTTGTGGTGTAAAAATATCCACTACCCCATTTTATCCCGTGGGTGTCGTAAGAGTCTTCCTAATAACGACTAACAAATATCTGTAGTTGCCAACGTGCTTGCCAAGCGTGGCAACTATATCAATAATGTTACGACGCCGACGGCGGCGGCGACGAAAAGACGCCGAAAGTGTGTCGGCTTCTAGAAGCTTAGTTCTTCGTTTCGATACTAGACGGCGCTGTCGGTTGAAAGATTAGTGATGTCATTTTCTGGAAAGCTCCCCTCGCTCCGTCCCTGACACTAGATGGCGCTAGTGCCGGGTACATGACGTCAACTTAGGCGCGCAACACTGCCCCCTCCCAAGACATGCTCGTCCCGAGCATTATCGGCCCCATAATAACGCGCCAAGCGATCCACATGGACGATCTTAGGAGTCCCTCTTGCGCCTTTCTATATCTGGTAGGTTACATCGTTGATCCTGGTTACAATCCGGTACGGGCCGTCCCATTTAGCTTGAAGCTTAGGAGATTTCCCTTTGCTGCGGACTGGATTGTGCAACGACACTAGTGAACCTTCGTCAAACCCTTTATTGTTCATTTTGCGGTTATACCGGGTTTTCATCTTCTCAGACATTTGCTGGCCCGATTGTCTGACGTGCTCATAAATGTCATTCATTTTATTCCGCAAGTCATTTGCATAATCGGTTATACTGCGTGGGGCATCAGGTGGTATCCCGGTGATCAGGTCTGCAGCCAGCCGTAATTCTCTTCCAAAGTTTGCGAAAGCTGGTGTCACTGCTGTACTTTCGTGAACAGCGCTTCGATATGACAACAAAAACGGTTGTATGTGCTTGTCCCAATCTCGTTGCCGATTGTCTACAACTTTTGCTAGGTACCTTTCCAATGTCTGATTAAATCGTTCTACCATTCCATCAGATTGCGGGTAATAAGAAGTCGTTCTTGTTTTGTGAGTACCCATAACTCGGAAAGTTTCCTGGAATATTTGAGACTCAAAATGCCTTCCTTGATCGCTGTGAATCTCTAAAAGTACTCCAAAACGACAGAAGACTTCATGAACTAGTTTATCTACAACTGTTGAAGCTTCTTGATTCGGAATGGCGAAGACTTCTGGCCACTTATTGAAGTAATCCATCACAACCATGAAATACTTGTTACCGCTTTCACTCTCCGGAAACGGCCCGATCTCGATCTCAAAGTCGTATTCCTGCAGTAGTTCAAAGTACCTCGCAACTTGTCCTTCTGGATTTTTAAACTACCATAGCCATTTTTGTGCAGCATGGTCAGTTCGTAAGTGAAATTTTCGCCCCAGAAGATATTTGCTAAAATGCTGCAACGACTTTACCACAGCTAGCAATTCGCGTCTTGTGACGCAATAGTTCCTTTCCTATCACGACCTCTTGGTCACCATTCTGTTGAGACAACATACTGCCAAGTCCTATATGACTTGCATCTGTGTCAACTATAAATTCTTTGCTTGCATCAGGGTATCCCAAAATAGGTGTTTTGCACAGACGGTCCTTGAGCTCCTGGAATGCGATATTGCAACTTTCATCCCAGCAGAAATGTCGCTTCTCCTCGGTTAGCTTATGCAGAGGTTTGGCTATATCTGGAAAGTTCTTCACAAATCGCCGGTAATAAGAGCACAAACCCAAAAATGCTCTAGCCTGCGTCTTGTCTTTTGGAACCGGCCAATCCTTGACAGCTGCGATTTTCTCCGGATCCGTGCGGATACCTTCTTCTGACACTACATACCCCAAAAAGTTGACTTGCCGTTTGAATAGTGAACATTTCTTCGGACTCAACTTGAGGTTGGCACTCTGAATCTTCCTGAGCACGCGTTCCACGTTTTGAAGGTGTTCCTAAAACGTACGGCCTACGATGATGATATCATCCAAGTAGACCAGACAGGCATCGCCAATTAGCCCTGTAAGTACAAGTTGCATCAGCCTTTCAAACGTTGCTGGAGCAGTGCACAACCCAAACGGCATTACTTTAAATTGCCACAGACCCTTTCCCGTCGAGAACGCAGTTTTCTCCTTGTCCTTAGGATCAATTTGAACTTGCCAGTAGCCACTTTTTAGATCAAGCGTGTTAAACCACTTTACTCCTGTAAGCATGTCCAGCGTGTCATCAATTCTTGGCAAGGGATAGCTGTCCTTCTTCGTAACGTCGTTCATACGGCGAGTCAACACAAAACGCAGCCCACCGACGGTTCAATAACACCATCCTTCACCATTCCTTCAATCATGGTTTCCACTTCCTTTTCACGTCCTACCGGCAATCTTCTTGGCCGCTGACGGATAGGCAATTCTTCTCCTGTGTTTATTTTGTGTTGAACTAAGCCAGTCTTTCCTATGTTGGCATCGTTTGATGAGAATACATCGGCATACTTGAGTAACAACTTCTTCGCCTTGACCATTTCGTTCGGGGAGATAACGCTGCGACAGTCTTCCAAAAGTGTGGTCACTCTCGTTTGCGCATCCTTGTTGGGGGGGGGGGTCTCACTCGATAGATATTGACACCGACGTAACCAATCCACTTCCTCACAAGTACTGACCAGCGTGCCTTATTCTATAATCTGTTCCCGGTCACAAAGGTTCAGCACACGTACTCCTGAGATGTCAGTGGTTCTGACCAAAGTTCGAGCTACTTTCCATAGAAAGTCATTGTTTACCCTTCCCACAAGTACACAACGGTGAGCTTGCCCAACGTTACGAGGAAGACTAACCGGAACAATCGTTTCCGATCTCGGCGGAAGAACAATCTTCTTAATGCTGTACACGTTCCCTGGTAACGCACCTTCCATAAAAAGTTCCTCCTGTCCACATTTCAAAACACCTTGCTTAACGTCGATCTCACAACAGTTATTCCTCATAAAGTCTAGGCCCAGGATGCAGTCGTCCATTATATCAGCCACGATGACATTATGCAGGTAGATCACGTTGCCTAGCTTCAACTCCATCTCCTTCTCTCCACGGACGGATATACGCTGACCATTAATGCGTTCTAGGTTGTATGCGGAGTCCCCAAGAAACTGACTTATAAGTTGGGAACTAACAACCGTACGAGAGGCTCCAGTGTCTATGGTCAGTTTACACGGCATTCCGTTGACCTCGCTCTTGATGATATTAGACTGTTCCCATCATGGGTTTGTGAGATCGAGATCCTTAGGGCTCTTTTAACATCAGCCAGCACCCGCCCCGCAGTTCTGGCTTTTACTCGTTTTCCTGCTGCTGCTGGGCGGTGCTGTTGACCGCACTACCCTCCTGAGATCGTTCACCTTCCCTTTCTAGGGTTCGCTTAGGGCAGCTGGATCGAAGATGGCCCCTTTCCCCAAAGCCATAGCACCTAGAGCTGTATCCTTTGTCGTGGTCGCGAACTGTAGCTGCTACAACCTCCCTGACGCGATGAGAACGATGATCCTGTCTCACGGCTTCCACCTCTAGTGCATGGGCCAAGGCGTCCTTAAGCGTATCGTGGTGCCCCAGCCTCACAGCAGCTCTGCCTTTAAGGTCGCGGATGCCGTCGATGAACGTCTGCACCAGGTTCCCTTCAATGAGCGCAGGTACAGACCGGTATGCTTTTCGCACTAGCTTCTCCACCTCTAGAGCCCACTGCTGCAGGTTTTCGTTGATGCGCTGCACGCGATCTTTAAGCCGCGCACGAGAGACGTGTTCCAGGTGAGCGTCACCATATCTCGCCTCCAATGCCTCAAGGAGTTGCTCATAAGTCACTTCCTCCCCGAGAGCTTCCAGAACTGTTAAGGCCTGGGCGCACAGGCCTAGTGTGAGAGCAGTCATGGCCTGACTTTTACTCCAGCCTTTCGCTTTCATAACAGCCTCGAACTGGATTTTGTAGGTTGACCAGGAAGAAGTTCCGTCGAACGGTGGTAATTTGAACCCACGTAGCGAAGGTGTAGTAGCTACTACGGGAGCTGTAGTGCCATCCCCAAGTTTGAGTTCGTCCAGTGATTTCTTCATGTCAGCTATTACGTTGTCAACCCAATTGTTCACTTGGTCGATTCGGGTTTCAGCTTCCGACAGGCGGTTGTCATGTTGAGCAACCTTATCCTTCATCTCCCTTAGGAAGGTAGGAGGCTTCCTCCATGAGGAGCATCTGCTCTTCCTTATCGCGCTTGAGCTGCTCTTTCAACCGACGGGCCTGTTCCTCCTGTCGGTGGGCCTGTTCCTCCTGCTGCTCTTTCAACTGGCGGACCTGTTCCTCCTGTCGACGAGCCTGTTCCTCCTGTCGGCGAGCCTGTTCATCCTGTCAGCGAGCCTGTTCCTCCTGTTGCTCTTTCAACCAACGGGCCTGCTCCTCCTGTCGGCGAGCCTGCTCCTGCAGTATCACCATCAGAGCACCTAAGTCAGGTGCTGCAGATGTAGTAGCTACTGACGGGCCTGCAGCCGGCGGCTGGCTCTCCAACATCTGCGGCGTAGCACCACCAAATCTTCTTTGGTCCGTCTCCTGCTGGCGTTGACTTCGGGTACGGACACCCTCCGTTTCCTCCTTAGGTAAAATCGGCATGATTTTATCCCACTTCTGACACCAATTGTTACGAGCTTGAGGTTCGTGACAATAAAAATTGCCGATAGAATTACTAAAATTAACTCTTTAATTCACTTTACACTAATTAAACTTAAAACACTAATAATTAATCACACTGATTCACTTTATTCCGCTCCGAAGCTTCACTTGTCTCGCCAAATTCAATACTTCCCCGATCGCATCTTGCAGCGCCTATAAATAGACATTAGAACCGAAACATCAAGAACATTCAAGTATATACGCGCACCAATCGAAAAGGCGCCGAAAGTTCGAGTGTCGGCTTCTAGAAGCTTAGTTCTTCGTTTCGATACTAGATGGCGCTGTCGGTTGAAAGATTAGTGATGTCATTTTCTGGAAAGCTCCCCTCGCTCTCGTCCCTGACACTAGATGGCGCTAGTGCCGGGTACATGACGTCAACTTAGGCGCGCAACAATAATATTTTTATCAAATATCTCCCCTATAAGGCAATCTACGGGTGTGGCCTATGTTCAGCAGCGGACTTTAATGGTAACAGTGCTAACGCTTGGCAAGCGGTTTGGCAACCGCAGTATTTTATTATTTTGTGTTGTTATCAGAAAAATGTAAAATACAATATAATGCAACTGTAAAATAAACAGTGACCGTGGTAGATTAAGGAATAACCAAAGTCTGTCCTAAAATTAATAATCTAAGAAATTAAAATTATTGGCAGATTGTAAAATGTCAACAGCCTATTCGTAAGCATAGTCTTCAAAAAAACTTAATAAAATCATATTCTTTGGTATTACACAATTCCAAATAATGATATGATGATGATAAAATTTGTTTTTTACTTCCCGCTATGAAAATCAATGATTTAAAAAAAATAGTAAAGTAAAAATCGAGTGCTCTCTTCAGATCTCGACGTTTCGAGTCTTCGGAAGCTATTCTGGCTATTTTTACAATGATGTTCGTATGTATGTGTGTGTGTGTGTATGTGTGTGTGTGTATTTGTGTGTGCGCACGTGTGTGCGTGCATGTGTGTGTATGAGTGTATGTGTAAACAAGTAAACATCTCATAACTTTGTCACGGAGTGCCCAACCGAAAAGCGGTTTTCTCGCTCGCTGAACCTAGATTTCTGTGAATATGGACTGAATCGTCACGATTGACTCTGAGAAAAGCTCAAAAATTCGAGTGTTTTTAATTTAAAAAGGAGTTTTCTTGGAATTACTTAGCACCCTTATTTTAATCAAGTCTATAATCTAATCAGCTCTTCTACTCAAAAACGATGTCCGCATCAAAATAGTTGATTCATTCGAGAGATATCGTTGATGGAAAAAATCTTCACAAAGTGATTTTTCAAAATAACTTCAAAACTTTCTGTGAAATCAAGTTTTTTGTACGAAGCTTTTTGTCAAGCTGAAAAAATTGAGTCGATTGCCTTAAATCACATCAAAATCGGTTTATTTGTTCGTGAAATATTAAATGTTGAAAAAAATAAACGTGGTTTTCCGAAATAAGTGGAATTTGGAGCGCTTTGATATTGAAATTAGCGGGAATTTCCATTTTCCAGATTTTTTATCACTTTTAAAGTTTCAAAAAATGAACAAACTAAAGGAGCAAGTTAGAGCCTTAAAATTAGACGAGAAATATATAAATGTAAATTATATTTAAAATAACAAACATTGTATTTTTTATGTGTAAGGGTGATAAACAAGCCCATAGACATCTACATGTATCCTTGATTGTTTGTTTTATATTGTTTTATATTAAATAATAATGGTGGCAGCGTAAAAGTGTTCACTAATAACGTGTCACCCGTGGGTTTCGTAATATAATAAAAACTGCGGTTGTCAACTCGCCTGCCTGCTGGTGGCAATTATGGAAAATATCCCCTTAAGAGTAAACTCAAGGAGGCCGATGTTCAGCGATGGAATTTTAAAAGGCTATAATGATGATGATGGTATAAATAAAAAAAAATCGTCATTTTTTTAATTTACTCCTCTATTAACAAACGTGTATTTTTCGTCCGCACCTATATTCTTATTAATACTCATATACGAGTAACATGATATTTAGACTCGTTATATAGATTATAACAATTTATTTAATGTACCTTTACAAAAACAATTACTTAACCATAGAAGAACGTTGATAATGATTACGCACGCGAGCAACCGTACATATATTTCTCTAATTTTCTTTATTAATGGCCTTAAATAATTTACGTACCTAAACATAAAATTTTCCAATAACTTATTGAAATTTGGCCCATTTACCTCTTAGACGAGTGTGTTGTAAAATCGTAATTTGTGTTTGCATAGTCTATAAGCCTTGTCGTAAATTTTACTTGTTTTAAATAATTTCCAATGTATTTTTAAAGTTTTTTTTTATGGGATGATATAAGTAACTATACGACAAGGGATCTTTCGGCATTCTTACATAAATGTAATCGCGTGTAGGTCGTATGCGCGTCATCTTCGGAAATAACACGGTTATTGTTTTATGCCCTCCTCGTATGCTTTTTTCGTAAATCAAATTGTCCTTAATATGTGACATGATGTAATGTGCGAACGAGGACTCCTGAGATTTGCCGATAAATACTGTAGGGGTATCCAAAAGCTCACCACAGGCGTGTTTTTGTAACTACAACCAGATTCACTGAAATTTTAATTTTACACTATGTTTCATAGTCTATTACGATTTATGGCTAGGCGTGCTTAAATCCCTTGTAGCATCCTCCCATCTCAAGTCTCAGTTCTCATTCAATATTATTTATTTGCATAACTATTCAGCATACTGCTTGCAACGTTGGTCTTGCAATGTTGCGTATTATATTCGAATAGCTCTTATATATTATATGAATATAACATTTGCAAACGGTTATTTCGATAAGGGAAAGACAGGATAAATGTCACTAAAAATATTTAACCAAGAGATATTGCAGCATTGAAAAATACTAGTTTGTGGTTTACCGGGTTTATGATTAGTGTAATATAGCGTAATCTAAGAAGATTGTGTACTCCCCAGCTAAAAGAAGGAGGAGGCTTCTAAGCACAAGATACTATCACACTAAAAAACTGCAGTCCCAACCTATGTTCTAATTTCAGATAAAATACAATTTATTGGTGAAATGTGTTTTAGGAGAAGGGGCAAACGAGCATGCGGCTCACCTGATGGTACGTGACTACCGCCACCCATACAAGTGCAACACCAGCGAGAGTTGCAGATGCATTGCCGGTCTTTTAAAAAGTATTAGGCTCTTTCCTTGAAGATCCCTAAGTTTCGGTCCAAAAAAATCTCTGGTGTTTGTCAATTCTACAAGGATGTAGTACGAGAAAGAAAACTTCTTTCAAATTGCACAGTGGTGGACCGCCAGTCATCCAGATAGTATGGATGGTATTGCGAGGTTTGCTGCGATGTACCATGGTGAAATCGTTCGGCTGGAATTAGTCCAAACAATTCCTCAGAACATTCCCCGTGGTAAATGCGATAAAATACGCGAAGAGATTCTTCGTATTTTTAAAAACTGCAACAAGGGGAACAGCAGTAGTTGTATTATTGAATTTAATAATTAAATTTGGATACTCTTTGAAAACTAACACTGTATATTTTATTTACAATTAGGCTATTCGAGCGAAATAAAACATTACACCAGTCTTGCAATATCAGCGACGATTCATCGTTTATACGATTATCGTATGATTACCAACAGTCATATATATTTTAACAGATGTTGGGGTATAAGCGAACACTCAGTCGAACTGATAGTAAGTGAACACTGTCGCCCATAGTAACACATCTATCACGTAGATGTCTTATCCCTCTTATGGAAAAAGATGGAATGACTCGTTACAAGTAACAAGGGTATGGGATTCTCTACGCGCATCATTCAAGATGGAAGTATTATGATGCTATTTCACGCTAGTATTGGGCCGGACATACAGCTCGAAGAATCGACAACCGAAATGGCTGCCCCGGACCGGTAAGTGTGAAGTAGGGCAGCTTTCCACTGAATGGAGTAAATATCTGGTAAGAGATGCAGAATTAATGGATGGAGCATATTGGATGTGTATTATTGACATAGTTTTCTGTTCACAGCTGAATTCTTTATTAAACATAGTCCCTCATATATAAATTCATATCGTTAGCTTTATTAACGACATAAGGCTCTCCTTAAGTGGCCAGCTAATATGCATTTCTTAGAAGATTTTCTGAGCAGGCGGAGAGACAGAACCACCAAGATCCTCGCACCGGTAACTGCACCCTGTCATCAGTTTATGTGATTTGGATGGATTTTCCGCCATTCATTGGTCGTGAGAACCTTCGAGAAGCCGAAAATTAAGACAAAGGTTTTTGTATATTCATTTTCTATACTAATGAATTATATAAAAAATAAAAAGGTCATTCTGCACGTATATTATAAATATACATAGAAAAGTTTATTATCCTTTTTCCAAGTAAGCAATACTTATTGCAAACAGGAAAAACGTATTATGTAGGGATTGCTGCGGTTTGTTTAGGACGAATGCTGTAGATTTTTATACTTTTACTGTTGTGCGAGGGATTATGGTAATAATTGCCAACAAAAATACTTATTAACAAATGTATAGTCAAATTAATCATGTTTTTGGGTACAATTTTATCTCTTAATTATTGTACGAAGGTATAATAGTGTAGGTTCTAAGATATATGCAAATCCAAACACTTCGAATAAATATATGTATATATCTTTACGTAATTTCTACTTAAATTACATTTCAAGCTTTGCATTCCGTTCAAGCGTGATCCTTCCTCAGTCAAAACGACAGATGGCTCTATCACGTTTAATTTCATTTCACGTATTGGATTTACCGAAAATAATTACTAAAACTTTTATGCAATTATTTATGTAACTATAAAAAAGGCATTTTTGAAGTTATTTTCTGTATTGTGGAGGAGAAAAAATCAACTAACACAATCAATAAATATAATAATTAAAAATCCCAACAAGTTCGGATTTGACGGTTGATCGGCCGTTTTCGTGCGTTATCGGACGATGACGGTCGAAGCGTTATAGACCGATGGAACGGTAATCCGACAAGACCGTAGACAGAGATCAGGTGCAGGACCAATGGTTTTACGTGTTTTGCTTTTGGGATGGAAAATCGCCTTCTTGCTGACTCCGGATTGCTACTGAAAATTTATTGACAAAAAACCAATAGCTGATGTTGGTTCGACTCGCGATTCAAACCCGCGACCTCATGATCAGCAATTGCGTTTACAACCACTAGACCAAATGGGTAGTTGGCAGCGTTACCTATACTATACCAGTGAGCGTCATAGCGATAAAAGTGAATAATCGTAAGAATGCCAATTACTATACATATTACATCACAGAATATACGATCGACACGCCCCGGGTTCCCCTGGTACTATTAAAGTGGCGTCATTTAGATTTTAAACCTATTACTTTAATTTATTCAAAAATCTTTTTACAGAAAAAATATAGCCTAAATTACTCCTGCCGTTGCTCCCTAACTCTTCTTCAAGTTTTATTATAATTGCTTCAGCCAAACCGAAGATTAATTTGGATAGACAGACAGACAGAAAAACATTTTAAAAATGCTTAATGGAATGTAAAATAATCACCGTCAGTTCAATAAAAGGCAGTTAATTCCAAATCACAGACTGAAACTTTAATATTATTTAGATGTCTGAACACAGTGAGTACATGTTTTCGTGCCGGCACACCGTCTGCAACATTACAAGGCAAGGGTTCGGCCGCACAAGTAATACTGTCCCCATCTTTGGGTTGGGCTCCCCAGTGCCAGCTCCTTTCATTTGTTCGCATCCAGCGTAGAGCCGTTCGAATCGTCGGCGATCGAACTATTTCCGATCTGCTTGACTCACTAGCACAGCGAAGAGATATTACATCTCTTTGCGTATTTTATCGCATTTACCACGGGGAATGTTCTGAGGAATTGTTTGGACTAATTCCAGCCAAACGATTTCACCATGGTACATCGCAGCAAACCTCGCAATACCATCCATACTATCTGGATGACTGGCGGTCCACCACTGTGCAATTTGAAAGAAGTACACTTATTTGAAACTATCCGAAATTGAATGTGACTTGTGGGCAACAACTACAACGTACACGCGCTCGTGTTTATACGAGTCAATTCACGCTTTTCAAAGCCTTTGCCTACTATTTACTTCCTTAATAATACGCTTACAACAGTCAATACCTACACGATGCGAATTAAGATTCCAATTTTCCCTTCATACTCTTAAGAGGTGAGAGTAAGTCAGCTCAAATTCTAATTTCGCCCCCACTTCCCCGCGCGTCGTATGCTATGTACCGACATGTTTGTAATCACTAATACTCTAAGTAGATAGGTCGTTAGATACTTATTTCATTATGTTTATCATATATATTCCTGTTTCTTAACGCCAACCCAGTCGCTTCTTATTTTTATAACGGTTATTTCCCATTTTAATTTTACGTCTTCCTGTTGCGTAATGTGTTTTCTGATCGTAAGCGACACAACTTCTCTCTTCAAAAGCCGGAGCAATTACTAACTGAGCGACAGGAACCAAGCTTACGCGGCGATAGTTTAGGTAATTTCTTTTTACAGTGAAAATAATGATATTTAAAAAAAAGTAAATAACATAAGCACTGCTTTATGGTTAGTTCAGTTAGTATGCAAAGTTTCATGATCTTATTTAAAGTATTTTATGAATAACAGCGGTTTATTGTTCAGTTTGGAGGTAACTTTGGATTTTTTTCTATCGAGAAAATTTTACGGAATCGTGTTTTCGTCTAACATAAACCTTAACATTAATCCTCAACTTTACCATATATTTATTTCAAAATTAATGCTGCAATACTTTCGGCATAACGGAGGATCTTGCTAAGCCATTTGAGGTTATATTTCCCCTTAAGGGATAAGGACCATTATAATACGAGTAAATAAAAAATAAAAAAATATATTTTTACGCTTTAACGACGTAACCTGTGACTGTCTTTATTATGGCTTATTAAAAAAAACAGAATCAGCTATTTACAACTACCTTTGCTTAAAATGTATTAACCTTACTATTACACAGTATCTGCGGTTATAATATTTTCATAAATCTTTTTTTGTAATAGATGAGAAGGCAACCCTCATCAAAAAAAACGACGATATGGTACGACGGACGGTACGAACGACTACGGTTCCGAGGAGCTGCCCAGGAACAACTGCAACACCAGGGCAATTGCAGGTGCGTTGACGGCCTTTTAGAAAGGAGTACGCTCTTTTCTTAAAGGTCCCTAGGTCGTGTTGGTCCGGAAAAATCGCCGGTGCTGAACTATTCCACAAAGAGGTAGTACGCGGAAGAAAACTCCTAGTGAAACGTACAGTGGTGTAACACCAAGCATCCAGATCGTGTGGATGGTATCGGGAGCTTTGCTGCGTAGTGCGTTCGTGAAATTTGGCGGCTGGGATTAATCCGAACAATTTCTCAGAACACTCCCCGTGGTAGATGCGAAAGAAAATGCAAAGAGATGCAACTTCTCTTCGCGGCGCCAGTAAATTGAGCCGATCGGAAAGCACTCTCTCGTCGACAATTCAAACCGCTCCGCGCTGGATGCGGTCAAGTGGAAGGAGATGGCACTGGGGAGTCCTAGCCAAGAGATGGGAAAAGTATTCCATGTAAGGCCGAACCTGCGTCTTGTAAAGTTGCGAGCGGGGTACCGGCATTAAATACGCTCTGCTGAGCACGTCAAGCTTTTTAGAGGCCAATTTGGTCTTCTCTTCCAAGTGACCATGAAGCTGCACGTCGCTCGATATGTCGATGCCGAGGATTCCGATACTGGCTGAGGCAACAAGGGGAGTGCCTTGAAACTTAGGAGATACGACAAAGGTGTTATTTTTAGCGGTAAACGCGCAAACTTGTGTCTTCTGAGACTTAACCTGGATTAGATTTAGTAGCCCCCAATCCGAAACATTGTTCAGCAAAGCCTCGACTTCAGACAAAAGTTTGTCCCGGTACTCGTAGACGTCTTCCCCAAAAATAATGACACGGCCGGTGTACAGAGCATCACCACTGCTGTCATCCGCATAGCAATGAATGTTACCGGTTTGCAACATATCATTGATATGCAGAAGAAACAGTATTGGTGATAGCACGCACTTTTATTAATAGGCTAGTAATCGGAGCATGTACCGTGTACAACGACCTTGATGCTCCGATTCGCAAGAAAGCCGTTTTTTTTTTGTTTTATAGAAGCCCCTCTTCTATAAAAAACAGCTTAAAACGAGCATGCACCTGATGTTAACTGACTGACTACCGCCGCCCATGATCAACCGCAACACCAGGGGAATTGCAGGTGCGTTGCTGGCCCTTTAGAAAGGAGTAAACTCTTTTCTTGAAGGTCCCCAGGTCGTATCGGTGCGGAAAAATCACCGGTGGTAAACTATTCCACAGAGAGGTCGCACGCGGAAGAAAACTCCTTGTGAAACGTACAGTGATGGACCGCCAAGCATCCAGATGTTGTGGATGGTATTGGAACGTTTGCCGCGTAGTGCGTTCACGAAATTTGGCAGCTGGGATTATTCCGAACAATTCCTCAGAGCACTCCCCGTGATAGATGCGATAAAATACACAAAGATATGCAACATCTCTTCGCAACGCCAGTGAATCGAGAAATCACTCGGTCGTCGACGATTCGAGCCACGCAAAGCGCAAAGCATCAAGTGGAAGGAACTGGTACTGGGGAAAATTGGGGGTGATCCAATTGCACAAATTCTCGGGACGCCCATAGGAAGGGAGCCTTGAAAGAAGCGCTTTGTGCCAAACCCGATCTAATGCCTTCGCAATGTCCAAATTAACGGCCAATGTCCCCCACCCCCTTCGACTCTACTGCCTCCGCCCATCGATGAGTACTAATCGTATAAATAAGAAAAAAATAATTATACGATCATCGTATGAATAGACACTTTCAATAAATACATATGTATTTCCAAGATAGTAAATACACCCGAGTTGCATTATTTAATTGTTAATAAATCTCTTTCCTAAAATAACTATTATTCTTATAAAATACCTATACCTACTCGAATGTACGCTAAACACTATGTTCTTAATCAAAAGGCGACACAAAGGTGACATCTAAACGAAAATATTATATATCATACAGAATATTAATAAACGTAATTTCTAAACGTTACATCCTAATTAATTAAATTATAACTGCATTCCATGTAAATAAACCAGGATAACCAAGCCAAATTCATTTTCGTTCAACTAGTCACTAAATATATCAACATAGGAATAAAGATTTTCGTGGGTTTTGGAAGCATACTAAGCAGTTGAGTCTTGGAGCAGGTACCCCGGTGAGCGTTGGGGGTGTAAATGAACCGGGGAAGATAGCCAATCTTTTGAAGAGTCAGTTCCGGGTTCAGTCTTCTTTACAGTCACATGTTAAAGTCGATGCTGAGGTTCATCACCACACTGGTGCATCAACTCATGTGCCCGATCGCATCACCGCCAGGGACATCGCTGTTTTGATAAATGGCATAACTGGAGGAAAGTCACCTGGTCACGATTGCCTTAGCATCGAGCACTTTCAGTTCGCTGGTCCGCACTTACCTAGACTACTGGCGCTCTTTTTTCGCCCTATGTATGAGACACTCGTATTTGCCGGAAGAGCTGATGAGAACGGTCGTAGTTCCGATTTTGAAAAACAAAACTGGAGATATTTCAGATATGTGCAACTATCGGCCCATTTCATTAGCGACAACTGCGGCTAAGATACTTGACAGTATGCTTCAGAGACAGTTAAAAGTACATATTAAGTTAAACGATGCAGAATTTGGTTTTAGACCAAATCTATCAACTGAGTGTGCAATACTGTCGCTGAAACACACTGTGGGGTATTACACTGTAAGGAATACGCCAGTGTACGCAGCCTTCCTAGATCTTTCAAAGGCTTTCGACCTTGTCAGATATGACATTCTGTGGGATAAATTGCGAAAGGCTGGTTTACCCGTCTCGTACATTAGTATTTTTAGCTATTGGTATGATCATCAAATTAATCAGGTAAGGTGGTCTAGTGGACTGTCGGACGAGTACAGATTGGAATTCGGTGTGAGACAAGGGGGGATTAACCTCACCTACGCTTTTTAATTTATATATAAATGAACTGATTGATAGACTCGGGAGTGCACGTGTCGGCTGCTCTATTGATGGACTCTGCATGAACAACATCAGTTACGCAGACGACATGGTGCTTCTGAGCCCGTCAGTCTGTGCACTCAGACGGCTTTTGTTCATATGTGAGGTTTATGCAGAAGCCCACGGTCTAAAATATAATGTTGCGAAGAGTGAGCTCATGGTGTTTAACGTGGGCACGAAAAAACTGACTGTACGACCTGTAACTTTAGGGGGTGTTGCACTTAAACGAGTAACTGAATTTAAGTACCTAGGCCATGTTGTTACCGAAGATTTAAAAGATGATAAAGACATTGAAAGAGAAAAGAGAGCGCTGGCTGTCCGCTGCAATATGCTGGCCCGTCGGTTCTCACGCTGTACAGCCGAGAGAAAAGTTATTTTATTTAAGGCCTATTGCCAATTCCTCTATACGTGTGCCTAATGGGTCAGATATACGCGGGGGGGATACAACACCCTACGTACACAATATAATAACGCTTTTAGATTGTTGCTGGGAGCCCCAGTACTGTACGTTACTGTAGTGCATCAGGTATGTTTGTTGACGCCCACATAGACAATTTTTCAACACATATTCGCAAAAGAACTGCGTCACTGATGCACAGGGTTCGTGGGAGCGCCAACAGCATTCTTAACGTAATTAGTGAGAAACCCGAGTGTGCTTTTTTGAGGCCCCATGTACCAATTACCTCGGACAGGCACCTCAGGTATATGAACTAATTTATTACCTAATTTTACTTACATATATTTAAGACTTTTTCTTTGTATTTAAAAAAAAATATTGTATTATATCATTATGGTAAGTTTTGTTGGTGGTTTTGTTAATATATAATTAAATTGGATATGATGTATTTGTAACGGTGAAATAGATTTATGTTATTTTATTATTATTAAATTATTATTTTATTTTCGATATTATTATAAATACTTACGCATTTGATATTATTAATATTAGTAATGATTTATAATTTTAGTATTAGAATAAATGTTAATATATGTTACTTTACCCTATCATCCTTGTTGATTGAAATAAATTAATAAATAAAAAAATCCTTACAGTAAATTTAAATGCATGCTCAAACAAAATATGATTATGAATCTACGCTCTAGTACTTGTATTTGCAATTTTGGGTTAACTCTATTAATGTACTGTTGCACTTAACTACACAATAACGCAGTGCATGAATATTAAATTAACCTTTATTAATAAGTAGAAACTACTTCAAAAACTAAAAAGAATAAAATAATTTCCACATAATAGCTTTGAAATTAGTACGAACACGTAGTTTAATAAAATTCCTACAGTCCTCCCCCCCCCCCAGTATTTTGATGTGACGACGTCAATTGGTTGTCCTCAAGAAAAAAATATTTTAGTGTATCTCATTTATATGCTGCGAAAAAGTATAAGTTTTTCTTTTTTCATTTATTTTTTTAAACGTTACCCCTACACTAGGATTTTCTCCTGTATCGTAGGGGCAGTTTACAAACATAAATTGCACAAGGACAAACTCCATTTACGTAGGCCAAACTAACACTTCCATCTCATCCTCACGTAATCTCGTATGGAGGAACCCCATCAGACTTCTCTCACCCTATTCTATAAAAAAATCCAGACTCGGAACAATTATTTGTAGGCCATACAATAAATACTTGTTCCGTGAGGGATACGAACCCGCGACTCCCAGCGCAGCCATTGCTAAGCCACTGCGCCACGGAGTCGTCAAAAAGTAAGTAAGTATTGTGAGGGTGCTAATTTTACCGACTTCTATTTAATAGCACTATTCTCCTCTAAAATCTACATTTGTCCTCTAAATTACTAAGTCAGCCACCTTCAATGCACGTCTGAAAAATACTATTTTAGCCACTATATTCTTCGATGTAAGCTACTGTAAATACAGCTCAGGATGGTAGTTATTTTTAGCACCTACATTTATAATATATATTCAAGCAGTAATCTTGTGGAGGGACACACGGGCAGAGGAAGGCCGAATAAAAGATGGATCGATTGTGTGAAGAGTGATATGAGAATGAAAGGAGTAAGTATGGAAATGACGGCTGATAGAGAGGAATGGAACAAGAAGATTTACTGCGCCGACCCCAGATAATGGGAAATGGTTTAGAGAATGATGATGATGATTCAAGCAGTAATCTTCCAAAATATTTAACATAACCGAACCTTTTTGTAACATGGAGAAATGCCTACGCTTACTCGCCTTGAAGGGGCAAGAACGGGTTATGTCGGACTCACACCAACTAAAACCCCGTGGACAACCTATGCGGCATTTTGGCAAGGCCACAGGAACGTTTTCGCACAAACCGGCGGCTTCACCAGCGCCGGCCTTCCCACGTCAGCCACTCCTAGGAGGAAGATTCTCCTCACCTTTTGCTTCTCAATTAAGGCTCACCATGAACACAACGCACGACTTCCCCCGCGGCCTCAACTCCCTCGAGTACGATTTCCCAGCGGCGAATCTGGGCGATGGCTCCGCCGCCAATCAAATTTCTGCTGCGACACCTTGCAATACTATCACTGCTCTCCCCCGCAGCCTCACCAACACCACATCAGCGATGCGGCCCATCAGAGTCGCAGAGGATATGGTCGCAGCACTCCGGGGGAAGGGAAGGGGAAGAGGACACCCCTCTCGCCGCAGCCCACCAATTCACATCCGAAGTGGGCTCGCCAAGCACACTCAGAGTTTTAACACGTGGTAGAGCCATGCTGCAGTTATATTAGTAGTATAGTTGTAGCACGAATGGGTCGGCTCGATTGGGGAAGGACCACGCTCTCATGGAATACCAGCGTCAAATAGTAGCTTAATGCTGCTGTGTTTCGTATGGTGAGTGTAGAGAACCGGAAACCCTTTTTACCGGAAACGAGGCATTCCACCTAAGTCCTCACAGATGACATCGCATCTGCATTTTGATTCGTAATCGAGGATAGATGCAGATGTCTATGGGCCACAGCAACCACTTACCATCAGGTGGACTGTGTGCTCGTTTGTCATCCTATCCTTTAAAAAAAAAGAGTGGCCACGTCGGGCCGGCCTTTCACCCCGGGCTAGCCATATGGGTTCTTTTTAGTTCACTGTGGCTGACCAAGCCAAGTCTACTAAGCCCCCCCCCCCCCCCCGCCATGAAAAGGCTTGAACCCGTTCGTGTGAACCGAACCTAACCTAACGTAAAATGTTAATGAGCTATAAATTCCGTGGCTAACTTAGTAAATTAGGTGGGGATGTATAAATCAGTGGGACAAATAAAATAATTTTTAGAAGCTTTTTCTTTTTCCCGGTGCTTACTTACAAAATCAGGGGTTGGTTTCCGTGGCCAAAAAAAAATTCTGTGACTTGACTTATAATTCCACTTTTAAAATTACGTCGTGAATATAAAATAGGTTTAATTTTATTATTCTATTTCCTTCATTTATTTTCTATCAATTTTATTTTGTCATTGTCAGAGCGTTTTCTTCATTAGCCGATACTGATAGCGATGTATCATCGTCACTGACATACCTCACAGACCCACATTCATTATCGCCACGGTGTCGGTACCGTTTCCATAATACAAAATTTTTATGCATCTACTGTATTGCCGTTTTTTATTTTATATGTCGGACAGCAATTTATATTTATCATGTATGTTACACACAACACAAATGTGTACAAGTTTAGCTTAATATGTTCTAAATCGCTTAAGATTTCCCTTCAGCCTTTACACCGATCTTCCAAACAACCTGTATACCACGATCAATATAGATATGGTCATAATTTTTTTTTTGCTTTTTTAATAACCAATTTGTAGTTACCAAAATTAAAGTAAATAAAAATATGAAAACTGGTTATTTATTTATACTTTGTCATCGATGTTTTATGTTTTACGTATATCGTTGTCCCTTTTCCCGCTCGGTTGGCTTAGCCCAGCTCTACAATAATTACGCCCTACAATATTACAATAAATAATTACACACATAACGTGAGCGCATACGCCGATGCTTTTGTAGGTTATTAAATCAATTCGTATGTATGGAGTATCTATATAATGGAGTTTACTAGAAATGTAAATATTATGAACTTTATTACTTCGGAAAATTTAACTTTCTAATAATTATTCTTGGCACTTAACGTAACTTCATTTCTTAAAATAATCCAAGTCTATCGGCACGTGGAAACCATGCCAGTTTTATGAGGACAGTAAAGTTTGCTAAAAGATTTATAAATTTTTATGAATTCGCTTTAAGGCCAATTTGAACTTTTTCAAATAAGTAAAATTTAAAGTGCTCACTGACATCGAACTTTTAAGTGATTGCTGCAAGTTTTATGTGCCAGATGGACGGTTTAATTAAGATGCAAGCTGAACTGGAACAAAATATTAGTATTCGATTTTTGTAAAATTATCGATTCTCTAAATGTTAGAGATATTTGGAAAACTGATGTGAAGTCAATAAAGTTGAACTTTTACTTGCTTTTCTTACTTGCTTTAAGTAGGCCTTTGTATTAGATTGTTTCAAGTCACGGCAAGCCCATGCTATGAATGCCCGGGCACTTTCTGATTAGTAAATCTTTGGTGACTGCACCAATTTTGTAAATGGTACTGTCGTCTGTTTTCATAGATGATAGTTACAACACATCACAGAATCTTGTGCAGCACTTTTTACGCACATGGTCGCAAGTATATTTGTCTACTTTGTGTCAAAGATTTAAGTGAAGCAAATGAGACGCAAAATCCTCATCTATGGATTAAGAGAATGCACTGGGTGAAAAAGGTTGACATATGTATAAAAATTGAATATTATATTTCCCCTTACTTACGCTTTGTTAAAATTAATATTCTAGGAAATCGCCTAAACGTCATAGCAACAATTAGCAACATGATACTATACTATTAACAAGATATCTTGTTAAATTTATATATCTCTCGGCCATCCCCAGTACCTGAACAGGTTGTATCCCGCAGGCAATTTCCCAAGTACGCAAATTATCTCCGTCAGTAACGACGCCAACATTGCCCTTTAGCAGTTTACATCGGTAATTATTTTCAGGGCCCCATTTTTATTAAAAGATACGTCACTTTGACGACACGGCGAAGATTACAATTTTTCAACATTTGGGAACGTAAATAAATTTAAAATCGCATTCAAAACGTTGAACGCCTTAAACGTTAATATTTACATCGAACTATATTGCTTACGTAGTAGTAATACCTCAATGGATATTTGTGGATGACAAAATACCGCCTATCACCCCCTCCCCTCCCTCTGTATTCTTCAAAGTATCCTAAAAATAAAAATTGATAAAAGTATTCTATAACAAAATTTGCAATGTGACAGTGTTACGAATATTGATTCAAACTACTTTTACGGATTTTATCGCGTTTATTTACGTTATTTTCAATACCCGACGTTTCGGGTGCCAGCACGGGACTGAGGTGACTGTCGTCCCGTCACCTCAGCCCGCGAGCTTGGGTGCTGGAAAGCACCCGAAACGTCGGGTATTAAAATAACATAAATAAACTCGATAAAATCCATAAAAGTAGTTTGAATCAATGTATAGTGTTCGCGTAAATATAAGAAATCATTATGTGTTACGAATATTATTAAAAGTATTCAGTATCAGCTAAATTTCAGAAGTCGAAGAAATTTTAAGCCCCTAAAAATTAACCCATGGACCTTTGTTGTTTGAAATAAATGAATTTGAACTTGAATAAAACCTGCCTGATGTCATTACTCCCCTCTCCCTTCTTCTGCTATTGTTATCAACATCCCATTTAGTAGCAAAACGATTTATTCCAATCTGTACCCACGTGCCTGTTTCCAAAGTAAGTCGTTCGGATCCCGAAAATTAAGTATTATAAGCTTGTTCTTGACTACTATCGCTCCAGATGGTAAATTATGATGTACCTAGTCGAACATAGTAAAGCGCACTGTACATGACTTAACAAGAGTCACTTAAAACACACACTTTTATTATTTTTATAAGATTCCAAATTTACTCAGATTTTAAGAAAATGGATACTCAGAGCTTAGGTTTCCTTTAATAGAATACATTTTAACCAGTCTGACCCCGATATTGTGTTGGACCAACTTAGTCAAACTATGGTGAGGTCGACGACAATATCTTTTTTTAAATAAAAATAAATATAATGTAGAGTCATTTTACTAATCAATTTTACTATGTTCTTATCCAAAAATACAAAATTATCAACAATTTAAATATCGAATTATTTATATGAAGGTCAAGTGAGCGCTAGAGAAACTACGAAAAAAAAATGTTTTGAGAAATTATCAACTACGGTGTTGGCGGTGTATTTATATCCATATCATCTCGTGGATGCCGTAAGCGGCGACTAGACTTGGAAAAGTGTTACTTTTAAATAACCGTGACCGTCGTTTCGGTTATGAAAAATTCATGCAGTGAAAAATCATCGTAACTTGGTCACGTTGAATTGGAACTACTTGGAATGGACGAATGACTAAAACGTGATTTTATATATTATGAATTTTTGATTTAGTGTTAAGTTTTATTTGAGTAGAGAGTAGTAATTTTCTATTACCTTCCCTTCCTAAGCTACGTGGCAATGTTATGAGTCCATTTCAATTATTATTTTTGAAATATTCGAATTTCACCTAACATAGACGATTAGTCGGTGATCAGTGTACCATTCCAGTACATGGTATGGTACACGTACCTTGTTACACAGACAAAAATAGTACGGGGGCGACGCGAAGGAACAACGTTATTTTGGAACGTAGTTAGTTAATATGGCTTTTATACTGATCACGGCGACTTTTTCACCGTGATGTTATTTATCACCCATGTCTGCAAACGACAGAGGGAAACAAAACTAAAAATAAAAAAATGCGGTCGACAACCCGCTTGCCAAGCATGACAACTATGGCCAATATACCCCTATGAGGCAAAATATGGGGGAGGCCTATGTTTAACAGTGAAATTTAATAGGCTGTAAAGGTAAGTGTTAGTTGTACTAGGGATAGGATAAATGTAATAGTGGGAGGAAAAAAGGCAAACTTTTTTATTTAATTTCGGCGGAACGCGGGTGCTCTACGCGAAGTTTAGGACAGCGTAGCTGAGTTGAGCGATATTTGCGGCAGTAAAGTTTAGAGCTCCTCTTTATTTCCATGACCCATGGCCAGCAGCAGATTATTACGACCTGATGATAAAAGAAGAATTGTAAAGAAACTATAAGAAGAGGGATGGGGTGATTTTGTTATTTAAAAAATATTATTGTGTGTAAAAAAAGTCATCAAACATCGACATCAATCTATTTATTAAACAAAAGTTGCGTAATCAAATCCAATGGTTAAAACAGTTAATAAATAACAAAACCAAACAAGTTTATTAAAAAGAAAAAAAACTCAAATAATATATGTCACCTCCACAACGTGGTAGAGCCATGCTGCAGTTATATTAGAAGTATAGTTGTTGCGCGAATGGGTCGGTTTGACCGGGGAAGGTCCACGCTCTCACAGAATACCAGCTTAAAATATTAGCTTTATGCTGCTGTGTTTTGTATGGTGAGTGTAGAGAACTGGAGTCCCTTTTTACTGAAAACGAGGCATTCCATCTTAGTCCTCACGGGTGACAACGCATCTGCGTTTTGATTCTTTAACGAGGAAAAATGAAGATGTCTATGGACCACAGCATCCATTTACCATCCGGTAGATTGTATTCTCGTTTGTCACCATTATTCTATATAAAAAACACAACATGTAAATTTATGTACAATTAGGTGGCCTCATCGCTTAACAGTGATCTCTTCCAGGCAAACCTTGATAACCTTGGTAATGTTTTTCGAGTACGAGTGTATGTATTTATTTTTCTTTCTTTCTTCCTTCTTCTGCAGTAACCAAGTGAATAAAAAAGGTTGTATTAGAAAACAAACCACGTAGTGACGGATGAAGAATATCCACTACTCAATATGTATGTACACACATTTGAACTATTTGAATCTTTAAAAGGCTCGAAAAGATTTAATGGAAAAAGTTTATATATTCGCATATCATTATGAAATATAAATGAGATTTAAAAAAGTATTGTTCTGAGCACTTTCTGAACAATACTTTTTAGTAGTTTCTGAGGGACCCCTTCTAAATATTACTGATGTACTCCTTGGAGGGGTCTACAAGTTTTGTCACGTAAGAGACTGATGTGAACAAACAGGTCTTGACAGATTCAGTAAACGTAAAGTTATAACTTCTATATGTTCTACTTATCGGTATAGGCCTATTTCTAAGAGCGTTTAGGACAAGGAAGCGTTCACCGCATGGCCTTAATGTACTACAACTCATTAACATTTTAAGAATGATTGTATTTTTCAAATATAAAATATTATATTTTTTCGGGCCATAAACATAAATTATTATACTTTTTTTTTAAATAAGAGCTCTTTGTAAATTATTACAAATATCTTCTACGCATCTAAATGAAATTAAAGTGTCTGTGTGTAATGTTAAAATAACTGGGTTCTATTGAGCTGTAATGTGAAAATACTCATGGGGTTACTTGCATGTTATTAAGACATAAAAAGCATTTTTAAAATTTGTGTCTGTCTGCCCAGGCTAATCTTAAACTCTATCCAGCCTGACGGAGCTTTAAAGCATAAAATTGAGTTCTATAATATTCTTCATTTTAAATGCAAATGCTATTCGTACCTAACGTAGTAACGTTACACATTATTTTTTTATAAATCGCGTCGTATTATATATAGCCCAATAAGAAAAAGGCATCATTCATAAAGCCCAGTTTCAAAAAAAGTATCAATATATAATTGTAGTCTCATAATCAGCAAGCTGTTTTATATGTTATATTATATTAAACAATAAGTATTTTACTTTCTTCGTAACACTAACCACAATTTTCATTTTAACTAAGTTATATCACTAATTTCTTGTACCTATCTAGATATTTAGCTATGCAGAGAACTCTTAATTTTGTAAAATTTTTAATGATTGATTTTACTTTTAACTCATCAGATGAAGGTTGTGTAGATCTTGTATAACCGTTGACAATCGCTTGTATTAATTTTTGTAGTTTTATACTGGACTGAGTAATGCCGGTGTAAGAATATCCACTATCCCATATCATCCCGTGGGCGTCGTAAGAGGCGACAGGGGAAACAAATCAGGAGATGGGCAGCAGCGTCTTCCTAATAACGACTAAAGATAAAAAATGCAGTTGCAGACACGTGACAACTTTGGCAAATCTCCCAGCCCCTCCCCTATGACGCAATCTATGGGGCAGGCCTTTGTTATTTTGAATTCACTTATTATGAAGGCCACTGCTGCGACTTCATAATATACCCTGGGAATGAGATATTCACTACCATGCTGTTTACTAGTATTTTCATATTTATGTGTACAATATTTTAAATTAATGTTTCACAAAACAGTCCCGCTGGGTTTCTTGCTGGTTCTCTCAGGACAGAGGTAATAAAAATAATAAATAATAAATTTATTTGTTTACCAGAAAACACGTAACCAAAATACAATAAGTTCTGTGACTCCCACACTAGACATGGCCTGTCTCGTGGGGGTCAAGCAAAAGATTTTACAATTGATCAAAGTGGCTATTTGTCGAAATTACGTAAAACAATTATGTGCAGCAAAGCAAAAATGACTTAAAAATTTATGAAAAATTACAGACATAACAAACAGATTCTAATTAAAAGGGGCGCGCGTGTACTTGTGGGTAAATGTGTATGAATGTGTGTGTGAGTGTGTGTGTGTGTGTGTGTGTGTGTGTGTGTGTGTGTGTGTGTGTGTGTATGTGTATGTGTGTGTGTGTGTGTGTGTGTGTGTGTGTGTGTGTGTGTGTGTGTGTGTGTGTGTGTGTGTGTGTGTGTGTGTGTGTGAATAATTATAAGTAAAAGGGTGAGAGATTGCAATTGGGGATAAGCTGAGTGGTTAGGTAGCCCTACGATTAAATTCTTGGGATCGGACGACAGGGCGTGCGTCAGTGCAGTCCACTACCGTTTTAACACCTATTTAAGGGTCACCAATATTTCTTCTGATTTCTCATAGTCCCAAGTCAATAAATGACCTCTCATTTCTATTTTAGCCTCATAAAGTTGGGATCGTTTTAAGTCGTATAAGTTGACTAATTTGTTGTAGATGCGAGGGAATTGGAACAATCTGAAATGAAGTGTGAAAGATGTTTTAACTAAGGTTGTGAGGATCTTAAACACTCTTTTATTTATTAATGTATTAAACGTCGGCAGTTTTGAAGCTTCCCTGTGCATAAATGTAAAGGCCCTCAGAAGATACAATCAACGGACACTTAAAACTTGAAAACACTTAAAGCTTTCACCTCTGGTTAAAGAAAACTTGGTTTTCCTTAACCAGAGGTAAAAGCATAAAAAGTAAAGTTTTTTTTAAATTTTTTATGAAATAAAAATTGTTATAAATTTGCTATGCGGCATAGCAAAAAAAAAACCACGCAAGTTTGTGTTGTGTGCCGTTCCGTCTAAATTATTATAATACTATTTATTACAAAAATGGGGATAACAGCTAATATTTGTTAAGGTAAAAACATTTTAATTTATACTTTATATTAACTTTAGTAAGTTCACTTCTAAATTTATTATCCAGACCGTTTATTACACGAGGTACAAAAGTCTTGTAAGCTATATTGAATAGAAATATATTTTTTTTCTATTCTATTCCATTCCACTAAAATAAACACGATATATCCTAGAGCCAAAGACACGATAGAAACATTTTTTCTTTCTTTCTTTTTTAAGTAACTTTACCACCACAATAAAAGTTCCTCCTGTTACCCGAATCATTTTACATATATAAATTGTACACGGACCGCCAAATAGTGCGCGAGTAACGGGAGCTGGTACCGCGCTGACACCACTGTAACCAAATTTCACAAAACGGTGATAAACAAAGCAGAGAGCATTGTTGTATAACTCAATGGCAGAGAGTAATACAGTGCAACCTCCATAATCATAAATCGGAAGGTAACAAGTAAATATTCGTTATATCAAATAATTCGTTGAACTGAGGTTTGTTATGTTGAGGTTAGGTTGGACTCAAATTTGTTATAAAGAAGTAAAAAATAGTTTTATTACCAACTTTTACTAATAAATAATACTTAACACATTTTTTTAATTACTGTATGTATTTTCTATGTAAAAACAATTAGGTAGGTAACAAAATTCGCTTTTTTGCGACCGATAAGAAACACCTTTTACGTTTCTGAGCCATTTCAACTTGAATCTTTAACAATAGTGACGAGCAACAGCGTTTACATAACTTTCCATCAAATAACAATGATTGTTTTACGAAAAAAACGGAAAACCGACCTGAACTAGATACTATGAGATTAAGATGACCCTTAACACATTGGTGGTAACTTTATACTTATAAAGGTTTTGGGTTGACAAAGTTCGTTAATTAGAGGTATTTACACTTTTTCTTGATGGTTGAAAATTCGCTATAAAGAGGTTGTTCTCAAGAAATGTTCGCAATGTAAAGGTATATTTTACATTGACTTTTATGGACAAATCAAGGGGATCACGAAAAATTTGTTAAATCGAGGAAGTCGTTATATTGAGGTCGCTGTATTACTAATAATGCAAGGATATTAATGATTTCGTCTGTGTGCTTGCGAATTCGCCTGCTCATAATATCATAAGCTAATCTTATAAGTATGCGTGCTACGAGTATATGCCTCATTTCGAAATAAATGGTAAACTCTGGGATTTATGAAAATTATACCCAGTATTGCTATAATATAATGACAAAATTTGTACATACACATATTGTTTTATAATGATCAGTAGAACATCTTGATAATATCTAAATATTTTAAAAAATGAAAAATATGAGAGGACAAAGTAAACACTCTTTCTAATCCGAAAGATATAGATCGTATTATATTACTATGCGCTCAGACACCACCCACAATCGGTAGGGGATATTGACCTTTACTGTACAATAATAAGATTAATTCCCCTAAGCAATTCAAGCTGTAAACACATTTTATATTTAAATTTTTCCTTTTTCCTCAACCACAATAAATTGACTCAGTTTTATATGAAAAATACGGTGTCTTGGAAATTTCCGTTTAATTTATTCAATAATAGCAATGAACGTTCGTGAAACACAAAAGCACTTACACAAAATAATAGGCCCGTTTTGACGTTTCTCGTTCATGATCAATAATTAACTTTGTATGAACGTACTGACACAAAATTGGAAAGTCGAATACATTTAGATAAATAATGATCAATTTGTTTGTAAACAAGTAGAATTATTTTTGTTAATAAATCGTTTTAAACATTTTATTAAATTTTTTCAAACGAATCTTTTTTCCTGCATTAAACATCACAGTACAACGTTTTTATCATAGTAATCAGTCGGCATATTTATGGCTATAGAGCTGCGACAGCTTGAAACTATTCTGAATTAACAAATATCGAAACTTTGAACTGCCGATGATGTTTGCTTACTATCCAAAAAATCATATTAAAGTTGTTGGTAAGCTTGGCAAACGTACCAACTATGGAAAATAGCCCCCTATGGGGCAATCTATGACACCTCTACATAGCACCGGACACAGGATTTTTACATGGTAGAGCCACGCTGCAGCTATATTATGGTTGTAGAACAAATGAGTCAGCTTGAGCAGGGAAGGACACGCTCTCACTGAATACCAGCGTAAAATATTCGTCAAAAAACGATGTGGACCATCATAAAAGAAAAGCCTTCCAGTAGCGAACGAATTGTGCTAATACAACTAAAAAGAAAACCTGTATGAAAGAAATACAAGCCTTTAACACGTTCAATGCAAACGTTTTTCGAAACAAAGAAATATGTTTTAATACAGAGCCATGTTTATGCCTACTATACAAGAAACGAGTACTTTACTGTGAGAAAACTGTTAATATCGCATAACTGTGCTGGATTGTTTGTTGGTAGTGCTACATCACTGACCATCATTGTAAAAAAACGGTTTTAAATATTTATAAAAGTTATGATAGAAATAATAAATACCAATAATAATAAAAAACACTTGCATCTTTAAGAAAAATTAATAAAATGACAAGTTAGGGTAGTGTCATATTTATCGATGAAACGTGGTTAAATTGTAATCACATAATATCTTGTGGACGTGGACAGACGAAACAGAAGAAAGCATCCTGCTTAAAAGTGCCAACAGGAAAAAATAGACTATATATGCTATTTTGGATCTGCCAGGTTTTTGTTTTCTTGGTAAAAAATAAATTGCGAGTTTTTAAAATTATTGCAAGAGAAAAGATAGTTGGGCACTTGAACATAGACTTATGGATTAAGTTTATTTGAACTGAAGTCAAAGGCCTTAATTAATGTACTTATTTTTTTATTGTAATTGATCAATATAATAATAAGTAGTGTGAAGGTAGATATTTAAGTTGATTTGAACTGAAGTCAAAGGCCTTAATTAATGTACTTATTTTTTTATTGTAATTGATCAATATAATAATAAGTAGTGTGAAGGTAGATATTTAAGTTGATTTGAACTGAAGTCAAAGGTCTTAATTAATGTACTTATTTTTTTATTGTAATTGATCAATATAATAATAAGTAGTGTGAAGGTAGATATTTAATGATTTCTTATATTTACGCGAACACTACACATTGAAATAATACTAGTTTTTACGGAATTTATCGCGTATATTTTAACTTTTTAAATACCCGACGTTTCGAACGCTTTACAGCACTCATGGTCACGGGCAAGACTGAGATGTTCAACGTCCATATGTCATAGTTAACCGCGGTTACCATAGATTAAAATTTAACATTTGTTCCGATCTATGCAGTATGAACTTATGGTATCTTGAAGTCTTGCAGTTGTATGCTTGGGTTGGGATTTAATTTTATTTATTATAGGATCCCAAGCAGATGGTAGCACCCAGCCATCTTCTCTATTGAAATTAGGATGTTTTTTGATTTCAATAGCCTCGCGAATCATCCTTGGAAGGAATCGGTGTTCTTTAGCGAGGATCTGCGGTCTATCAAATCTGATGTAGTGACGGGGGCGATCCTGTACGTGTTCACAGACTACAGACTTCCCGGAGCGTCGATTCTTCACATCAGCTATATGTTCTTTAACGCGGGTTTTTATTGATCTTTTAGTTTGTCCTATGTAGGAGAGACCACATTCACAATCAAGCTTGTACACTCCTGCATCTTGCAGAGGGACATTACACTTGACCGATGGTAAAAACTGACCAATCTTCTTCAGCGGCT
The DNA here is from genome assembly GCA_907164705.1 of Parnassius apollo. Classification (NCBI taxonomy): domain Eukaryota; kingdom Metazoa; phylum Arthropoda; class Insecta; order Lepidoptera; family Papilionidae; genus Parnassius; species Parnassius apollo. The sequence continues at coordinate 8,708,283 of CAJQZP010001342.1, forward strand.
TGAAGTATGCTTTGATGGAAGCGCGCTTCAAGATGTAGCCAATCTTGTCAGTGACTCCTCTAACATATGGCAGTACAGCAGGTACACGCTCGACTGTGGCCGGCTTCACTCGTTCTCTGTGACGTACGTGCGGGACTCGAAGCTTGTTGTCATGCAAAACTTGCTTGACATGGTGGAGCTCTGCAGCCAGGTGTTTACTGTCACAGATCCCTCGTGCTCTCTGAAACAAAGATTTACCCACGGTAGCTAACTGTGAAGGATGGTGGTGAGAATCACCGTTTAAATATCTATCTGTATGGGTCTTTTTTTCACAGAGAACGAGTGAAGCCGGCCACAGTCGAGCGTGTACCTGCTGTACTGCCATATGTTAGAGGAGTCACTGACAAGATTGGCTACATCTTGAAGCGCGCTTCCATCAAAACATAATTCAAGCCGCTGAAGAAGATTGGTCAGTTTTTACCATCGGTCAAGTGTAATGTCCCTCTGCAAGATGCAGGAGTGTACAAGCTTGATTGTGAATGTGGTCTCTCCTACATAGGACAAACTAAAAGATCAATAAAAACCCGCGTTAAAGAACATATAGCTGATGTGAAGAATCGACGCTCCGGGAAGTCTGCAGTCTGTGAACACGTACAGGATTGCCCCCGTCACTACATCAGATTTGATAGACCGCAGATCCTCGCTAAAGAACACCGATTCCTTCCAAGGATGATTCGCGAGGCTATTGAAATCAAAAAACATCCTAATTTCAATAGAGAAGATGGCTGGGTGCTACCATCTGCTTGGGATCCTATAATAAATAAAATTAAATCCCAACCCAAGCATACAACTGCAAGACTTCAAGATACCATAAGTTCATACTGCATAGATCGGAACAAAAGTTAAATTTTAATCTATGGTAACCGCGGTTAACTATGACATATGGACGTTGAACATCTCAGTCCTGCCCGTGACCATGAGTGCTGTAAAGCGTTCGAAACGTCGGGTATTTAAAAAGTTAAAATATACGCGATAAATTCCGTAAAAACTAGTATTATTTCAATGTGTAGATATTTAAGTTGATTTGAACTGAAGTCAAAGGCCTTAATTAATGTACTTATTTTTTTATTGTAATTGATTAATATAATAATAAGTAGTGTGAAGGTAGATATTTAAAAAATGTAAACTATTAGAAATGAAAAAACACTAAGCCACCATTATCCACATTGAAAATAGTTTCTTTGTTGAAAGAAGGTACCAACGTCACAATAGAGGAATGAATAAATGGAGCGGATATTAGAAAAATCAATTAACGAAATTAACAGAGATGTTATTATTTATTGTTATTTTGTTATATGTTATAGGTGTCTCCCAGAGAGGCGAAAAGTGGATTGCAGAGGCCCGTCGAATGTATGTGGGGCAATGAATGATAAAATGGATGACGTATGCGATATGATGTATGATAGAGGAATAGATGTATTATGTGTAAATGAGACGAAAAGGAAGGGGAAGGATGTCACTGCACATGGCATGTATACCGCATACTGTTCTGGTGTAGATGAGATCAAGCGGGCATGCCAGGGAGTAGGTATCATCCTTTCAGAAAGAATGGGCCAATGTGTGAAAGAGTATGAATGTGTAAGCCCAGGACTGCTATGGATACGAATAAAAGTGGCCTTAAAGAAGTTGTTTATGTTAGGGGTCTACGCCCCAGACATATCTAAGCCCAATTATATCCGAGAGCAGTTTTGGGAAATGGTAAGGATGGTGTTAATGAAGTGTAAGGGAAATGAAAATATTATTATGCTAGGAGATTTTAATGGAAGGGTTGGGGTGAGGAGGCTTGGTTATGAAAGGATATTGGGAACGTTTGGTGATGAAAGTATAAATGAGAAAGATGAAAGATTCCTCACCGTATTTATGGAAAAGAATCTTTTTGTGACGAACACTTGCTTTCGCCACAAGAGGATTCACATGTATACTTGGGAAAGAGGTGACGATAGAAGCATGATAGATTTCATAATTGTGGATGAACGGTTCAGGGGCGCAGTGGTAGATACAAGGGTTTACCGGGGTTCTAACGTAGGAACGGATCATTATTTGGTTTTACGCCGAATTAATGATCTATTCAGGCGTTGGCGCCATCGATCATCCGTGTCTACCACTGTAACAGCGTATTAGAACAGAAAGGTTACAAGATGAAGGTGAGAAAAACAAGTTCAAATGTAGACTGAAAGAAAATATAAGTGGTTTAGATGAATTATGTATGAAGGAGTTAGACTTGGAGAATGTATGGCAAAATGTAAAGAAAGGTTTAGTGGATGCAGCTACCGAAGCATGTGTTAGTAAAAGAAAGAATGAAAGGAAAAATAATACGTTATGGTGGGATGATGAGATAAGTATGGAAGTTGAAGCAAAGAAGAGAGCATGGCTAGATTTACTAGCAACAAAGGCTGGTAATTCTAGCGGTACGAATGATGACATTGAAAAAAAAAAGCAGTCTTTAGACATCTTAATAAGAGATTAAAAGAACTAGTTGAAAGAAAAAAGCAAGAAATAACGGATAAGAATGATAGAAGAATATCGGATAACTTCCAGGCAAATATTAAAATGTTCTGGTAACTTGTAAGAACTGCCAGGGGACATTCAAAACAGCCTATGATGAATGCTATAAGAGACGAGAATGGCTATATTCTGAATGATGAAGTTTTGATTTTAAAGAGATTGAAAGAATATTTTGAAAACGTGTTTATGAGTGTGGAGACAACGTGTGTACTAAGTGAAGTAGAAACTCCGAAAGAAGAGGAAAGAGGTAGCGAGATAAGTATAGATGAAATAATGAAAGCAATGAAAAGCATGAAAGCAGGTAAGGCTGCCGGATATGATAGAGTTTCACTCGAAATACTAAGGGCTGGAGAGGAAGTGGTAGCAGGCCTGCTGCCCATCTTGTTTAATTTATGCTGGGAACTGAAGCGGGTACCGGTAGACTGGTGCAAAGCCGTGATAGTCCCAGTATATAAAGAAAAAGGGTCGCAGCAGGACTGTAAAAACTACCGTGGCATCAGCCTTCTTGGCATTGTGGGAAAACTTTATGATAAGGTACTGATTGAAAGGATCATGAAAGAAACTGATGGAAAAATTTGAGATGTGCAAGCGGGATTTAGAAAGGGAATGGAATGTACAGATCAAGTCTTTTCCATGCGCATGATCGCGGAGAAGTTTTTGGCCAAAAACCAAAAGGTTTTTTGTGCGTTCATGGACTTGGAAAAGGCCTATGACAGAGTGGATAGGGATGTGCTATGGCAAACACTAAACTCATTTGGGTAGAGCGCTGGCTTGATACAGGCATTGGAGTCTCTTTATAGAGACTCTAGCGCTTGTTTTAGGATCAACGAGGTCTACTCGGACTGGTTTGACATCCATAAAGGTGTCAGACAGGGCTGTGTGGCTTCCCCGTGGCTGTTCAACCTATTTATGGACAGTTGTTTGCAAAATTTGAAAGTTGAAGAATGCGGATTAAGAATGGGTGAGTTAACCGTCAAATGCCTTTTGTACGCCGATGATCAAGTTATTCTTGCGTCGTCGGCGGCCGAGTTGCAATTGATGGTTACATTAATGAACAGATCATTAAAAGAAAGGGGTATGAATGTAAACGCAAGTAAGACGAAGGTTATGGTTTTTGAAAGAGAAGAAAGTAAAACGATTTGTGAAATAAGAATAGAAGGGGAGTTGATTGAGCAAGTAGATGAGTTTGTATATTTGGGCTGCGTATTTATCAGGGATGGGAGATATGATAAGGATATAGAACGACGAGTGAATGCGGGAAATAAAGTAAATGGGGCCCTGCACTCTATTGTGAAGAGTCATGTGTCGAAAAAGGCACGTATGGCAATTCACTATGCTGTGTTGGTCCCTACTTTAACGTATGGTAGTGAAAGTTGGGTGTGGCAGAAGAAGCACGAGAGTAGAATGAACGCAGTAGAAATGCGGTCGTTAAGGAGTATGTTAGGGCTGAATCTGAATGACAGGGTAAGAAATTGTGTAATAAGAGAAGAGTGTGGTTTGCAAGATGATGTTGTGACCAGGATTAAGAAAGGAATGCTTCGGTGGTTTGGTCATATGGAAAGAATGAATGAGAAAAGAGTGACAAAGAAAATTTATGTTGCAGAAGTGAATGGCAGAGTCGGAAAGGGACGTCCTAGGCGAAAATTTATCGACCAAATTGGCGATTTATTTAAAACGGGCCAAATTAGGAGTACCCTTAACCGACGAGCATGTATGCGGAGGTGTATGGATGTGAAGGAGGCGAGAGAGGTGTGTCAGGATCGTGCCAAATGGAAGTCTGTAGTCTCTGCCTACCCCTCTGGGTGACAGGCATGAGTGTTTATGTATGTATGTATGTTATAGGTAAACTAGCTTGCCAGGCAGACGTTATTCTGCCCTTTTCGATGACCTTTCGTCATGTCCTATTAAAAATCCTTAAATTCGCTGAAAACCAGCGACATTCTGAGATAGTGAAATTTATTTATGTCATCTATCTCGTCATTTGAATATGAAGCTCTTAATAACTCAATGCTTAAAGGTGTCATGAAACTCTAATGAATTATTGTAAGAGTCACTAAATTTAGTTACTTGAATAGCGGGTAGTTTAACAAAGTTATAATTGCCAGAATGAGAGCCACTATCACTGCTTACGTCATGTGGTTCGATGCAATCTGCTAATATCCTTTTTGCAAGAGAAAGCGATTTAAAATAAATGGATTTCAACTCCGTTCGTTCCGGTATCTGAGCGTCTATATTATCAGTATTATACTCGATGGATAATTGTACCTGATGCATTAACTCAATCTTATTAATACGTAATTGCAATTAATTTATTTAATTACCTCAGTACCAACCAATAAAGATACCTTCAGTGAATTTAAATAATTCGAAAAAGTAGTTAATTGTCCCTTGTAGCCAGCTCGTTTCCTAATTTGCTCCTTATCTTCTGGCATGTTGCCCGGGATTGGAAGACTAGCGTAAATTCCTAATAAATATACAAACAAGAAGTTTATTTTCTATAACATAAAATTACTCAGCCATTTTATACATTTATATTTTTGTTTACAGTTACGAGCAAGTATCTAAATGAAAACCAATTTCCTTATTTATTTTTCAAATATCTTAAATAATTAACTAAATGGTATATGCACTAGTTTGATATTTAACTTTATATTCGACAATTTTTAAAGGTAAAAATTACAATTCAGATAATCAGACAGTTCCACAGGTATGCTTTATTATGTAATCAATTATATTATGCACAATTTTGTAATTATACACTGTCTTAACCTGTTTTCAAACCAATAATATCGTTAATATGATATAAATACTTTATAATTTTATTTATTTATGATTTGTACGATTATTAGAAACTATATAAAACAATAAGGTACGTGAGGGTAATATGGTCAACTTAAGCTTTTCCGCCTTATAAAACCATACCATACCATACCAACAATATAAGGTATACTAAAATTAATATACTACGAAAAAAATTGCAAACAAGCTTTGGCAATAATGAGGAACACTTCGAAAAGTATATTTAAAAACTAACTACACAACACCATCCTAAAATCGACTAAAATATTTACTATAACTTTAACTGTCAAAACTGGCATCGGTAAAGAATCGCCCTTTTGACCCTTTATTATTTGATTGACCGATGAAGAGCTATCATAACAGTCAAGTAAGTAAAGTCATCTACGCAAAAAAGACTGTTGTTTTTGAGTTATAATAAAGTGACCATATGGTCATCTGACTAATATGTCAGATGACCATATTGCCCTCACGTCTGATATTAAATGAATTATAGCTAATTAAATACATTAAGTTATACGTAATTGCTTTGTAAGGTTATTTGGTACTAACCTGATAAATAGTAGTCGATTTACAAAATACTACCTGATAAAGAGTGCTGGGTTAAATAAATTCAATAATAGTCCAGTATCTAAGGAGCTAAGACCCCAGAATTCTTAGTTGAAGATCTTCACTCCCTCGGTGGTATTTCCACAATGAATATTGAAGACTTCCCAAGTGTATTCCAGTAAATAGTATTTTGAACAATTACATTTTTTCCGTCTCTAAAGAACATGTGCAGGAATATAATCTCTTTAATAACAAAAATGGATCAATGTGCTCAATCATTTTTTACTTGATGTTCATTTTTTTAAGACAAAAGAAAACTACAATGTTCCTTTTTCAAAAATTTACACAATTTTAAAAACTAATATAATAAAGAAATAGGAAAAAAATATTTCGAAGACATTTAAAGTTCGCCAACGCAAACTGAGGAAACGCGACGGACATTTTTTGTACCCTGAAAATCCCCTCAAAAATGGGAGAAGGTTAGTGCCCAGCAGTAGAACGTATATATAGGCTGTAACTTTTTAAACTTTAAAATATAATGGATAGGCTTATTTTTTTACTGGGTCGACTATACACTTCCTTGATGTATCCTTTTCGTGGGTAAAATCCGCGGCTTTAGACTGGCTCTTGAACTTCATCTTAACCTACGGTAGCATAAATTACTAATAATACTAATAATAATAATTTCAACCATGGTTCCTGGTTCACAATAAAAAAAACTTATAAGAAATGGAAGTTTAAGACATGGAGACTAGAGCGTGAAACGAATTACGTACCACTAGACCTTTGTCTACTTGACGGACGGTTGCCAAGACAAATGGCCGTTTAAAATGTCTTGACAGAAGGACTAACGGTTAAAGTGAACACATACTGAGATTCACTTTTTGTATTGATACTTTAGCCATTTCGACAGCAGCAATATGTCATATTGCTGCGAAGTACTAATAGCAATTAGTTTTACATACTAATAGTAATAATAATACTTTATTTTCACCACTTGCATAACTATCACATTATAAATAACTATTCTATGATCTATACTTATTTCACAAAGAATGATGGAACATCTACGTCTGAGCTAAATAAATATATGTCTGTATTTCCGATCACAGTGCTCTTCCTTATTACGTATTAACGTACTAACATAAGAACAACTTAAAATAGAAGGTATACAACAAATAAAATGTGAATATTAAACATAACATAATGTGTTTTGATATAAAGAACAATGATATAATGTGTATTAATATGTATCTCTTTGTGTATAATATGTTGAATGCGTGAGTGTGTGTTAGAGGGTGTGTAAAACTAATTGCAAACTGTTTATAATCCTCCTTATACCCTGTGTAAAGAGTATGCGATACGATTGAAGATATAATTGGATGCTAGGATATCACATGCTGTAATGGTAACGGGGACGATAACATTTTCTGACCAGACAGTAAAATCAACAAAATTTGTGGTTTAAAATTGAAATTCGAAATTGTTCTCAATCTCACAAAATCTTCATCGCAATAATATAACAAAGTTAGCCATCGCTGCAAATTTTTGAGAATGTAACAAAATAGCTGCTTGCGTGCTCCGCAAAGCTATTTGTTTATTTAAGGGCTGATGATATCTTTATAAATGATAAACCATAAAGCTCACAATACATTTATTGCATGCATCATTACCCTAACAAAAATAATAAAACTTGAAAAATCACATATTACTTTTCACACATTGTAGAGCCACATTGCAGTGTGAAACGAAGCACAATGCTGCTGTGGTTTATATGGTATTTATAAGTAAGGCGATAGAACTTTAAGGAAACGACTACCGTATTTTTTCAATAGTTGCCTGAGGACATTTGACGTGAAACAGTAAAAACATTTTAAAAAAATATTTATTGGCAAGTCTCGGTGCTTAAAATTAATATTATTTATTATGTAAATGAGACTCAAATGTTCTTGCAGACAAACTGTGTAAGCAGTTTTGCGGGAATATGTAAATTTAAAAACCAAATTTTGTATTTTTAATAATAAATAAATTTAAAAAAGTGGCTTTGTACTGGTAACAAGACGTTTTTTCTTAATCCTCAGAAGTGAAAACGGATGTGCATTTTAATTAAATTTTTTTATGAAACTGAATTGATAAAAAACTTACCGTCTATAATCCTTACCACTAGTCCACCCATAGGTAAGTAGGTCGACTGCTTCAGTCTATAGACAATTACAAACAATTTCATACAAAGAAGGCTAAAGATGTGTCGTCACAGCCTGTAATTATTAAAACCGGCATAGATTCTCTATATCCTTCAGAAAACGTTAAAAAAGGGATAAGGGCGGTACGGTATCTTATCTAGATGGATCCCTAGGTAGAAAATGAGTGCATCTGTGCTCTCACAGTCTGCATACACTCGTGCACTATGCCCCTATTTTATGCGGAATACTAGTCTCCTTTGAGACTAGCCGATGTGATCAAACGATCATATTACCACCAAGCAAAGACATTCTGTATGGGTTATAGTATTTATGTGTCACCTTACAAAATTCGTACGGTAATTAAGAATTGTTTTTATATTACAAGAGAAAACTTGGAGATTAAATCAAATAAATTATTAATAAACAAGAATTTTTCAAAATAATGTTTAATAAATCTAATAAGAATACTCTTAATCAGCACAGATATACGTAAATGATTAGAAGTGGTTGTCGGATAGAAGTTGGGTCGACAAACCGACCGTCATCCACTTCGGTACGTCCGTCACAGGTAAGAGTACTCGTCTTTGGGTCGTTATCCGTGCACAACTACAAAACATAAAACGTAATTAAAATAAAATAAAAAATGGTTATTTTACCTTTGTAGTACTTAATATAGTTGAGTTTTAAATCAAAACTAAAAACTAGTGTTTTATGATAAAGTACACAAAACGAAGGAATTTTGAGATTTTGTCACATGGTGTTTTGTGTAGTGGCGGTTTAAGAATATCTACTTCCCCATATCTTACCGTGGGTGTCGTAAGAGGCGACAGAGAAGAACAAATCAGAAGATGGGCAGCAGCGTCTTCCTAATAACGACTAACAATAATGAAACTGGCCATATGCCTCCCCCAAACATTGACTCATACGGGAGATATTTGCCATAGCTGCCATGTTTTGTGTAGTGGCGGTTTAGGAATATCTACTTCCCCATATCTTACCGTGGGTGTCGTAAGAGGCGACAGAGAAGAACAAATCAGAAGATGGGCAGCAGCGTCTTCCTAGTAACGACTAACAATAATGAAACTGGCCATATGTCTCCCCCAAACATTGACTCATACGGGAGATATTTGCCATAGCTGCCATGTTTTGTGTAGTGGCGGTTTAGGAATATCTACTTCCCCATATCTTACCGTGGGTGTCGTAAGAGGTGACAGAGAAGAACAAATCAGAAGATGGGCAGCAGCGTCTTCCTAATAACGACTAACAATAATGAAACTGGCCATATGCCTCCCCCAAACATTGACTCATACGGGAGATATTTGCCATAGCTGCCATGTTTTGTGTAGTGGCGGTTTAGGAATATCTACTTCCCCATATCTTACCGTGGGTGTCGTAAGAGGCGACAGAGAAGAACAAAGCAGAAGATGGGCAGCAGCGTCTTCCTAGTAACGACTAACAATAATGAAACTGGCCATATGCCTCCCCCAAACATTGACTCATACGGGAGATATTTGCCATAGCTGCCATGTTTTGTGTAGTGGCGGTTTAGGAATATCTACTTCCCCATATCTTACCGTGGGTGTCGTAAGAGGCGACAGAGAAGAACAAATCAGAAGATGGGCAGCAGCGTCTTCCTAATAACGACTAACAATAATGAAACTGGCCATATGCCTCCCCCAAACATTGACTCATACGGGAGATATTTGCCATAGCTGCCATGTTTTGTGTAGTGGCGGTTTAGGAATATCTACTTCCCCATATCTTACCGTGGGTGTCGTAAGAGGCGACAGAGAAGAACAAATCAGAAGATGGGCAGCAGCGTCTTCCTAATAACGACTAACAATAATGAAACTGGCCATATGCCTCCCCCAAACATTGACTCATACGGGAAATATTTGCCATAGCTGCCATGTTTTGTGTAGTGGCGGTTTAAGGATATCTACTTCCCCATATCTTACCGTGGGTGTCGTAAGAGGTGACAGAGAAGAACAAATCAGAAGATGGGCAGCAGCGTCTTCCTAATAACGACTAACAATAATGAAACTGGCCATATGTCTCCCCCAAACATTGACTCATACGGGAAATATTTGCCATAGCTGCCATGTTTTGTGTAGTGGCGGTTTAAGGATATCTACTTCCCCATATCTTACCGTGGGTGTCGTAAGAGGTGACAGAGAAGAACAAATCAGAAGATGGGCAGCAGCGTCTTCCTAGTAACGACTAACAATAATGAAACTGGCCATATGCCTCCCCCAAACATTGACTCATACGGGAGATATTTGCCATAGCTGCCATGTTTTGTGTAGTGGCGGTTTAAGAATATCTACTTCCCCATATCTTACCGTGGGTGTCGTAAGAGGCGACAGAGAAGAACAAATCAGAAGATGGGCAGCAGCGTCTCCCTAATAATGACTAACAATAATGAAACTGGCCATATGCCTCCCCCAAACATTGACTCATACGGGAGATATTTGCCATAGCTGCCATGTTTTGTGTAGTGGCGGTTTAAGAATATCTACTTCCCCATATCTTACCGTGGGTGTCGTAAGAGGCGACAGAGAAGAACAAATCAGAAGATGGGCAGCAGCGTCTCCCTAATAATGACTAACAATAATGAAACTGGCCATATGCCTCCCCCAAACATTGACTCATACGGGAGATATCTGCTATAGTTGCCATGTTTTTTTATAATTCTGAGTTGTTATTAGGAAGATGCTGCTGCCCGTCCCCTTTTCATTTGCCTCTGTCATCTCGTACTACACTCACGGATGATATGGTGTAGTGAATCTTCTCACGTCGTACAGTGGCGTCAACTATAAGTAATTTACATGCCTTCTTCCCTTACGATACAAATGTCACAAATTGGATTAATGTTGCTCCCAATAGTGTTCTCGCAATGGTGTCATGCAGACCAAATTCAAGCAGAATCTGTTGTATACATATAAATTTGTAAGATCTAATTTAAGAGTAATTTTGGGTTGTTGTTACTTTCGGAGACATCTGTAAAATAATCGTCGCCCTCAAAAATTTAAAAGAGCCTTCTTAAGCCTTTTATAACGCTATGCATTAATTGCTCGTCACGCTTTGAGCATATGACGTATCTAAGTCACCATTTAACAAGAGCTCGCTTTACACTACATTTGTAGGATCATGAATTTCACGACTACATCTCAAAATTCATTACATGAAATATTCATACAAAATCCAGTGATTCCTTACTAGACTCTGCTAGGTAAATGTAAATTTAAATTCAAGTTCTTGGAGGAAAACGCTATACAACCGGTCGCGAGCAGTTCTACTGAGATAAGAACTTAGTACATGTGACTCAGTGATCATGTTCCCTTGCCGCTAGACCCGACGGTTGTTAAATCAAATATCTACTAATGAATAAAACTGTAAAGTCTCGTTAGTTGCAAATCGATCCTGAATTTATTCATTATTTCTTTTAACTTAATGGGAAAAATGGTGAAATAAAGTTAGAAGAGATTATTACCGAACACGTGGTAAATCAGCACTTAAAACTGAGTTACTACGACAAATAATTTTTTTATAACGATAAATAGAACAAATATAAAACTATAATAAAAATAGTAATAAAAAATATATATATATATATATATATATATATATATATATATATATATATATATATATATATATATATATATATAAACTACGTATAAAATTAATGCCTTAAAGCGTTACCAACGCATTACCACTCAATTAACTGATCCTTTGGGCTACGTAGATACAGTTCGTATGTGGTGAGTATTGCGTGAGTGTTAAATTCGAAAATCAGAACTAATTTAAGCACCTCAAGAAATAGCTAACACCAAATCTTGTTTATTAAATTCGTCTCAAACTGAAACCCTGACATACTTTACATGGTAGTGCCACGTTGCAGCTTCATTATGGTTGTAGCACGAATGGGTCGGCTCAGCCGGGGCTCGAGCGTGCTCCCAGTACGCTCTCACAGAATACCAGCTTAAAAAAGCAGCTTAGTGCTGTTGTGTTTTAAATGGTAATTGTAGACAACCGGACACTCCTTTACTGGAAACGAGGCATTCCATCTTAGTCCGCAGGAGTGACAACTCATTTGCATTTTGATTCTTAATCGAGGATAAAAATGTCTATGGGTTGCAACATTCACTTACCATCAGGTGGACTGTGTGATCGTTTGTCGCCCTTATTCAATAAAAATAACATTACAGCCTAACGAAAGTGTACAGCTGAACAAAGGCATCCTCTATATATTGTCTCAAAGGAGTATATTTAGATTGAGAACCGCATTTTTTTATTATGGAGTTGTTATCAGGAAGATGTTGCTCCTCATCTTCTGTTCCATTTTCCTCCGTCGCATCTTACGACACTCGCAGGTTGATGAGGTAGTGGATTATATTACGCCGCCACTACATGACTATTATTATACACCACAATACCTTTATAAGAGCCGTGGTAGCTCAGATGGTTAACGCTCGCTGTAAATATAACAGAACGCGAGTAACAGAAGGTTCGATCTCCGCCGGCACCAATGATATTGTTATTTGCATTTTTAAGTGCTGCTTTACCACGTGCTCGGTGGTGAAGGAAAACATTGTGAGGAAACCTGCATGTCTGAAAAATAAAAGAAAAAAATATTATTTCGAAGACATGTGAAGTTCGCCAACACGCATTGGGGCAGTGCAGCGGGGCTTCCTTGCCCTAAAACCCACTCAGAAATGAGGGGAGGCCTGTGCCCAGCAGTGGGACATATATAGGCTGTAACTTTACTTTACTTTACAATACCTTTACACCTATTTTGTTTTTATAATATTTATTCCATGTAAAATATTTAATAGTAATTTTAAGTCATAAGTTTAAAAGCATCGTAAGCCGGTGACCCGATTTCTGTTGAAAATCGCTCTGTTTCTCCACTTTACCTAGCGACGTCGAGGCGTCAACTCTTTCTATGTCAATTAGTGTTTTCCCAACGTTATTTATCTGACTACTCTTTAGGGAGATGATCCACTAACTACAATTATTCTCGTTGTAAGTTGAATTTCACATGTCAGCGAAATAATATATTAGTGGGTGCTATAAATTTTATATAATATACCTAGATACTCACGCTAGGAGTTGTTGATGAGTATGTTTATCTGGGACTGAAGATATCAGCAGAATAACTAGAATAAATGATATAGCTCAGCGGAACTGTAAGCTGTTGTGACAAGGGGCGGACCAAATCAAATTCAAATATTTTATTTTCAGTAACTTAGTCTATTACAAATATTAGATGTGGGAACTCCTCTTTAGGCAAGCAAAACACCGCCTGTGGTGGGAAGAACCGCTCTTTTTACAAACATTTACATAGAAAACTAAATTACAACTAATATACACTAAAATAAGCAAGTTTGCATGTAATAAATATAATTTTTTATTTTGTTTCCTTCTGCTCGTGTGTGTATGTGTGTGTGTGTGTGTGTGTGTGTGTGTGTGCGCGCGCGCGCGTGTGTGTGTGTGTGTGTGTGCGCGCGGTGTGTGTGTGTGTGGCGCGCCTGTGTGTGTGTGTGTGTGTGTGTGTGTGTGTATGTGTGTGTGTGTGTGTGTGTGTGTGTGTGTGTGTGTGTGTGTGTGTGTGTGTATGTGTGTGTGTTTGAGTTTGAGTTTGGTTGTGCGTAAGTGTAGTGTTATATAACTAATATTTGTTATTTAATATTTTCAAATTATCAAATACTCACCTTAAGTGATAGTATTGGCGATAACTGGAACATGAACGTAATAAAGATATGTTAGTTTTTAAGCATCAGTTCTGTCTCAGTGTAACTTATTGATTTTAGCCTCCTAGGATATCCGCTCTACCCTTGGCATCGTAACGACGTTCGCCCGCGTTGTTGGTCAGCGGGCAAACGGGAGGTTTGGCTCTAGTTAACTGTCGGTTCAGTTTGTAGAGCGACGCATCGTGCTCCTCCGCCTTCCATATGCGCCGCTCCCAGGCATCTCCTCTGTGTGCCTGGACTGCAACCGACAGTTCCTCCGATAAGGTGTTCAATTGTGTCTTGATTCTCGGGCAAAAGAGCGTTGAGGAGGCTCTGGGTGCGTACTCGACGCACCCAGAGCCTCCTCAACGCTCTTTTTCTCCTGATCTGCATTTTTATCTGTAAGGGCAGATCGTCTTTCCTTGTGGACATCGGGACGATCGTAGAGGCAGCTTGGAGGGCCTCCTGGATCGCCTTAGTGATGTTGTTAGCAGCGGCCTCTACGTCGTCCGCTGTGTTTAAGGGATGGTGTGCTGGAGGTCTCTCCTGCAGGCGTTGCTGGTAGAGCCTCCAGTCGATACGTGTCTTAAATGCTCTGGGCGGCGTAGTCACCGCCTTTAGGCCAAGGGTAATTAAGATCGGGAGGTGCTGTGAATTCAGGTCGTACAGCATCTCTACCACTATCGGTTAGTTGATGTTCCAAGAGAGCACGATGTCCAATACATCCGGACGTTTCCGTGCATCGGTCGGAACATGGATAGGTTCTTCGGGACCAAAGACGTCATAGCTGTTTCTCTCAGCGTCTTCAAAAAGTGCATGACCCGGCGGGTTGATCACTCTGGACCCCCACGCCGGGTGTTTGGCGTTTAGGTCCCCGGCGATGATGGTTGGTGTTTCGCCATCCATTATCGTCCGGACGTCTGAGGAGCAGAATGGAGTCCCTGGCGGGCGGTATACTGCATAAACCCTTAGTTCCTCGCCCGCCGCCTCCATTTTTATACCGATAGAGCGCATCGTTTGGTACTCAGCTAATTCAAGCTCTTGATGGACGATGTCCCTTCTCACTAGGGCCGCCGTCCCTCTGTAGGCGGCCCCTTGAGAAGTGACCTCGTCCCTCCTGTATATGTGATAATTGGGCAGCTTTACGTGCGTATTTGATTGAGTTTGGTCTCTCCCAGCAAGATGACATGTATGTCCTGTTGTTTGGCGACCGTGCGGAGTTCATGTAAATTCTGCTGGATCCCGTCGGGGTTCCAGTAGAGGAGGCGCAGGTTAGACTCCTCCACCGTAGTGTCGAGCCAGTAGATTAGCCAGCGCCTTCATAACCGCTATGATCGGATCTGTCCCGGCTCTGATATCAGCCAGGACTTGACTGCCGACTTCAATTGCTATGCCAACCAAACGTTGGATGGCATCGGCAGTCTCGAAGCCGGCTGAAGGTGTTCCAGGTGTCTGTGTAATAGTTGGCGCTGGTCTCGGGAGTTGGTGTACTGTTCTCTGTATATGGGTAGAGCGCACTCTATGTGCAGAGCGGGCTCTATTTTCTGATAGAGCCCTTTCCGGCACTCTACCCATTCTGGCTTTCTTGTCCTCCTTGGTAACCTGCGCCTGGGCTATCGTTACCGCTGGGGTTGGGGTAGAGGTTGCTGCCTGAGGAGTAGGCTGCACCTTCTTCTTCTTCTTCCTCCCCCGCTTACTCCACTGAGTGGTTTGGTGCTCTGTGGCGTCGTTAGCGAGGGCTAAAGAGTCGCCCCCGGTGGTTGCCTTCGATGTAGTAGTAGTGGGCACCACCGTTACTAAGGGTGCCGTGACGGGTGGAGGGGGGGGCGGGTTGCCTTCCCTTTCCTCTAACTGTGGTCCACCCGTCTTCCTGGACCACGGCCCTGGGACGACTTTGGGGGATCCTCTTGGGCTCCTCTGGGAGTAGTCCCGGTAGAGTAATCCCCTGCTTCCTTGCAATCCTCCTCAGGACTGGGCAGCGGCGATCGTTAGCGGTGTGGTTCTTAGCGCAATTTGCGCATCTCGGTTCTTCATCTCTACCCCTTGGGCAGTTACTGGCAATATGATCTCCGGCGCAGCGAACACACTTCACTGGCCTGAAGCAATTGGTAGATGCATGTCCAAAGGCCTGGCAGCGGTGGCACTGCGAAGGGCCCGCTCTTCCTTGCCAGGCCTCTATGACGACTCCTCTCATATAGAGGAGCTCGTCTATCTGATAGAGCTCATTAAGGCGCCCCAGGCTCAGGTGGTCCAGCTGCGCGAAGTAGAGGCACCCAGGTCTGCCTCTACGGGGGGGATCCCTTTGACATACTTAATCGGGAACCCCTTGGCCCTGATAGCCCCCTCTATCGCAGTTGGGTCCGTGCCCACTGGTAGCCCCCGTATGCCCACTTTCGTGGGCTTATCCTTCTCGGGGGTGTAGCAGTACCAGGACATAGCTGGTACTTTTTCAGTAATTTCTATTAGGTATCTCTGCACCGTCCGGAATTCTTCCGGACTCTGGGGGGTAAATCTAACTCCCTTACCGAACGGACGAGCATTCGGTGGGTGACCCAACTTCTTGTTGAGTACCTCGAAGTGTTTCGTCCAGTCCGGTAAGCACTCCGCCACTATGGGTGGGTACCTTTTAGCCGTTTCTTCCGGCGGTTTCAGTGTCTCGGCTGTCTTAGTCCTTGGTACTGCCGGGGCAGCTACCAGTTGGGCGTAGCTAGTCGAAGGCCTTTGACCATCATCTGATGGCCGGCCTGACGGGTTGGTGGTAGGCACGGACGGTGAGTGTCCGGCAGATGTGCTCGGCGCTAGGGTCGCTTACGTGGTGGCGCTCAACCCGTATGACCCTTCTCCTCCCTGTTCCATATCAGCAGCATCAATACTGGTGTGTTGTTCCGGTGTTCTGGGGGGGGGGGTGGTTTTGGTCGGCGATGGCGATTTGGGTGGTGATCTCTTTATCGGTTTCTCCGGTTGGTGGTCATATTCTCCCTCGGATGTCGAATAATCCGACGAATTTGAGGAACCGAAGCATCGCCTCTTCTCCTGGAGGGGTGCTGCTGTCTCTGGCGGTGTATGCCTTCTCAACGTCTTCTCGGCCCGCTGGTGTTGGGGGAACGGTTCCCGCCCAGTCGTACCTTCAGGTACGATGGGCGAGAGCGCAGTCCTCGGTGCGGGCTCCTTACCCGGTGAGAAGGGTTTCCGTGTTGGGATCTGTGAGTAGGAGGACACTACTCCAGTCCTTTCCGGATAAAAGATATCGCGATACGCGATTGGTCGGTCAAGTACACCAGGACGGTCGGGTGGTCTTCATGGTTTGGGCTTAGGTGGGGGCTCCCCCTTGTCCTTATCGGACATACTGAGAACCTACCTAAGTCAGTCAGGTAATCTATAAAAAGGCCCTGTCTAAAATGCCAGCCGTTCGGCACGAAGCGCGACGCGGATGGTGAGGTATAAAATGTATTGGCGTAATCACACTGGGAACTGCCTACCCTTTTTATAGCAAAAGGGTTGGGGGAAGTGCGACGGTGGCACTTTATAACGCGACTAGGCACAGGATGCACGAAGCGCATAAAGTGCCAAGAATCACCTAGGGGCCGGTGACCTCGACGCCTCACGGAATCACGGGACTCAACGTTCGGCGGAGTATGTCGTACCGGCGGTCATATGCAGCCACTGCTAACTACAAACAACGCACACCTAGGAGATCCTTACGACCTCTCTGTGGATTGTTTACCACCGGCGATTTTTCCGTAGCTATACGACCCTAGGCTTTCAAGAAAAGAACTTACTCCTTTCTAAAAGGCCAGCAACGCACCTGCAATTCTCCTGGTGTTGCAGTTGTTCATGGACAGCGGTAGTCACTTACCATTGGGTGGATTTATGCTGGTTTGTCCTCTCTCCTATAAAAACAACATCTGTATTGTTTTACAATACAGATGGCTTAGGACTTTGTTGCAATTTATGCTTTGTGGGAAAGAAGGCTTGTGGTGAGTTGTAATGAATAGTGGAATGAAACTCACAATCAAAACGACGCTTTAAAAAAAAATTAAAACCGTTCTAATATAAAATCCGTTTACTTATGTTACTTATAACATTTTCTTCTGTCTGGGTCCATTACTTTAAAAGCTTTTAGCTTAGTTATTGCTACTTATTGGGGCGTAGCGTAGCTGTAATCCCAAAAACTAACATTCCGATTTCAATGAAACTTATCACAGATACTTTACGTAGTTTGTATAGACTCATACTTACAACAGTGTATACATTAATTTTTATTTCTCTAGGATCAATGAAAAGAGCGAAGGGAGCGTAGCTCTTTTATCTAGCCTACGATACAGTTTTTATTGCTTAATGGCCAACTCATATATATATATATACACATACATATATATATACACACACACACACACACATATATATATATATATATATATATATATATATATATATATATATATATATATATATATTGGAAAGAGTGACAAAGCAAATTTATGTTGCAGAAGTGAATAGAGGAGTCGGAATTTTCGTTTCGTCCTAGGCGAAAATTTTCGACCAAATTGGCGATATATTGAAAATGGGCCAAATTAGGAGTACCCTTAATCGACGAGCATGTATGCGTGATTATATGAATGTGGAGGAGGCGAGAGAGGTGTGTCAGGATCGTGCCAAATGGAAGTCTGTAGTATCTGCCTACGCTTGTAGGTGATAGGCGTGAGTGTTTAGGTATTATTCTGTATTTACAAGTTGGCCATTAAGCAATAAGTAGCAATGTCCAAGCTATATATATCGTTTAAGTTTAAATATAAATGATTAATCAGCCACTATAATTCATTATTGGGCACTAAATTAGCAGCTTAAGGTACACGTGGCGGTACAATGACGTGATAAAAGCATTATATTAGCATTAAAGTGTAGTGTTTTAGTGTTCACGGCTAGAACTGAAATATAACGGTTCTCGTTGAAAAATCGTGGTACGATGAATAATGTTTTTGTAAATTTAAGCGTTTACATTTGGTAAATTTAATCCTCATGGTATTGCAACTCGCGATATGGTATGTTAATCTAAAACGGTACGTGATTTTATGTTATTACCTTAAAACGTCAATGGATTAAGGTTGATCAGGACCACGCTTTGTGGCATTCCTTGCCGGAGGCCTATGATCAGGGGAATGCGGAATGTAGTTTACTCCCAAGATTTATATATATTTCGTGTTCGTGCGCTTCAAGCATATGAAATTTTTATTATAAAATATTAGAAAACGGTTAATGTAAAGAATAACATCAAATTCGTATCTCTAGTTTAGGATTAAATATTGTACTATAAACAATTTGTTATTGGTATTGGTCTATAATCTTTTTAATAGCTTCATAGTCATATAACATTTTTTATAATAAGTAACTTTGTCCTACTTTTATCCGCAACACGGGTATACCTAGTGTAAAATTTATAAAGCGCACCAGAGTTTTATTTTTTACATTCATACAAAAGCTGGATAATGTTTCGCATTAGTTATATTTGATACGGTCGTAAGTAAAAATATTTCTGTTTTAAAGTTGACTATATAAAAGAAGGAATTATTTTAGTGTTTACGTTTTACTACGTTTTCAGAAGAAATTACGAACATTGATTTAACTTGAATTTAGCCATTTTGAGACGCCTGTTAATAGTTATAAGCTGTAAATTCCAGGAGATATGGTCATATTTACGTCAATTAAAAACAAATCTTATACAACTATTGAGAAGGCGCTCTAACTTGTTGAGAAGATTTTACAATAGGTCACATCAGCATAATCAGCATAATCAATAATGGGAAGGATGAGGATATCAATCAAAATGAGCTTAGTTTTGGAAGGAATTTTTTTTAGACGATACAGGGAACTCAGGGCAGAAACAACTTTACGGCTTATTTCAACAATCGCAATCCCCAATTCATCTATCTAATGAATAGTATTCTAAACTGACGTTAAGCTTGTGTTTGTGTAAACGAGTAGAAGAGTGTTTCTTCGCTTGTCGCTTATAGTCATTACTCAAACTGGTTTATCGACTATTAATAATACGGTTGTATATGAAATAGTTTTAAGAGTCATTAAAAATCAAATCAAAAACGATTGAGGAAATACAAACAAATGTTTGTACACGCTCCACTAAGTGGTGTAATCAGGATGATAACAAAAATGTAACTTTAAATTCCAATTCCATGTTTCTGCATCAATTAAATTTCGATTTTATAAAGTTCAGTGTGCCCTATAAATATTAAACACTTAAAATCATTATGAAATAAATGCAAGTCGTTTTCAAAGAAATATATTTTTAGCCCAATTGAAGAATACATTTAAAGAAAACGTGAGATAGTATCACCTGTTATTTCGTCATAATTTCGTTAATGAGACGTCTGACGTATTTTCTTTTTGACACATATTTAATTAATTAAAGTGGCATTTATAAATTTAAGAAAATGTTGAAAACTAATGCTAACAATTGTTTTAGGTCTAAGAAGTAATTATATACACTAAAAAAGGCAAACACCCATTACTAAAGTATTTCTCTGAACCATTTTAGGGTTAGTGTGTATAGCGAAAGTATTTATAATTAGTGTTTATAATGTCATTAGTTTTTAAATATAAAAAATATTAGACTCAGATTATTTTCCTTTCACAAATAAAGTTAGAAGTTTGTTATATAAGTATAGATTCGTTAATTAAAATATTTTAATAATTTTCTACGAAACCTAAATAATAAACCCATTTACAATCTTTGTTACAATTCACATAAACAAGGTCAGGTGTAAAAGAAACTGCTTAATTTATCCGCGGTAACATCCATTAAATTAATTATCAACTATGTGTCAACTATGAACCGATTTAAAAAAAATCTGATTTTTTAATATATTTAAAGAACAAAAGTTTACTCCATTGCTGAGATAAAAAGTTACAGGCCATATAACAACTAGTTAAGTAATTAAAGTGGCAAAATTTAAAAAATGTGGAAAACTATTAATTATAACAATTATTTTAGGTCTAAGAAGTATTTATATACACTATAAAGGGCAGAAACCCATTATTAAAATCTGTATACGTCACACTCATGGGGCACAGGCCCCCCGCTCATTTCTGAGAAGGTTTTTAAGGACAAAGAATTGTCCGCCACGCTGCATGCATGCATATTTTTTCTTATTTTTCAGACATGCAGGTTTCCTCACGATGTTTTCCTACACCGCCGAGCACGTGGTAAATCAGCACTTATAAATTGCACTTAAGAATTTCACTGGTCCCGGCGGGGATCGAACCCGGTTTGCTCGCGTACTGTGAAATTTACAGCGAGCGCTAACCATCTAAGCTACCACGGCTTATTGATGTTGAGAAAAATTGTATACGAATTTTAAATGTTAAACCTTCTCAAGGGACTTATATAGGCTATAACTTTACCTTTTTACTTTACATTTAAATGTAATTGTTTAGACGACATCCTAGTTGTTACAAAACAATTGATATTCCTTCGTCCACTCCAAAGAGTAAAAGAAATAAACTTAATTAAGAGTAACCGCTGAATCTAGATACTACTATACCTACTATACTAAAATCTGGAAACTAAAAGAATTAAATAATTTTCTTTCTAAAGTCGGGTTTTAATTTCTGTATACACTACGTCTTAGCACACACTTAAGAAAATTTTACTTCTTGAAGTAGGTCCTTACTTTTTAATAATAGTTAATATTAAACATATACAAACTTATGCGAGTATTATACATCAATTTACTGCATATCTTACTAGGTTGTTACTCCACGTAGTTGGAAGCCGCCCACTAGATAAATCGATGTAATAACAAGTAGATGGATACAAGTGGCTCAGGACTGTGCTTTGTGGCATCCCTTGGGGGAGGCCTTTGTACTGCAGTGGACACATCAAATGTTGTGTTGATCATGATAATGATATTTTATTAAACTTATCAAGAAGGATATGCAAACAGCATAAAAATATATAACATGTTTTTTTCTTTCCCAGGGCTTCATGTCCATCTTCGCTGTTCCATACGTGGGAAACCTTACTGCAAGAAGTCGAAGCAGACGTGTTGGGTAGTAGCAATGCTGCCACTTCTTTGGAACGTTTGGTGGCCACACCTCTCATCGATCGAACCTTTCACATGAAAGTACAAGCACGAAAATTATTCGTCCATCGTGAAGGCTGTGAAGTCATATTGGGAAAAGCGGACGATCAATTAAATAAGGTAAGATATTCTAGAATAAATTGCGTAATTTACTTTGTTTAATGCTTATTATAATTATAACTTTATTCTCCAAACACTCACATATTAATTCTATAGGTAAGAGACGCATCATTTCTAATACAAAAAAAAAAAACTATTACCCCACATAAGTTTAAAAGACACCTGCAGAAAATTAAATGTTGTATTTTTGGTGATCTTGGACACGACAGTATATATATATATAAATAAAAAAAAATATATATATATATATATATATATATATATATATATATATATATATATATATGTATATATATATATATATATATATATATATATATATATATCATCTATGCACCAAGGTTATATAATAACAATTAACATTTTTTGTTGATATTTACTTTTTTTGTAGTTTGGTCTATATTTCATCATATTATGTTGCCAAAAACAATAAATAATAATATAAAAACAATAAATAATAATATCAAAACAATAAATAATAAATATATAAAAAAATGTATATATGTTTCTATCAATAGTAGGAAATGCCGTTAAAGCTTTTATTAATACATATAATAAAAATGTCAATTGCTAGTGTCTGCACATTATATAATTTTGAGTCAAAAATGATCTAGAGGGACTTAAAATAAGTAGTTAAATACATTTGAATCATATTGTCTATGTATGTTTTTAAAAGATCACTGACATTTTTCAACATAATAATAATTACAATAAATTTCATTTCTTTCATATACAAGGAACGTATTTTAACAAACACTAATTTCTCGAGATAATTTGCATTTCGAAACATTAATTAATGTTTTGTGCTTTAGAGCCGAATTAATATAATACGGCTTAGGATACAATATTGTTCGCCAGTTAATTTCAGGTAGACGGGCTATGTCTATTGTTACATACATTGTAGTAACGTTGATTGATTTTCGAGTTACAATACCAAATATAATTTTGTATTATGAATATAATGTTTATGTCTTTACCATATGTTTCAGACAATATTTTAAAACAAATCAAGGTGAAAATACTTCGATAGTTATATATTTATAGGCTTAGTAACTTTCGGAATTAAAAATATAATACAACATGTAATAATAAAACACCTATAAATTTAATAACACAATAAAATGGAATTTCGTGAATTTTACGATAGTAATGGTAGTGTTAAGTGCAATTAATGGACAATGTGTGTTTGTAAGTAAGCATCCTGCGGAAAAAATACAAAAAAGTTAGTTTTTCATCTTTAATCGCACTTCACAATAAATATACCAAAATATTCTAGATATATGCCTGTTATAAATCATTAATCAAAACTAGAATTACAATCTAGCGAAATTCTTTCGCTTAAAAGTATATTTGTTTTTGGTTAAGTCTTCTAAAAAAGAATTATGTAGTTAAACAATAATATTGATTCAGGTCATCCTTAGTCTGGTAGCCATATGTGCGCATATTATATGTGCATTATCAATGTAAGGCAAGTTAGTATTCTATGGATAAATGGATAGTTTATGTGAAGCAGCTTATACCAATAGATTATTTTCAATATAATCCACGTAAATACACAAGGCGTGTATTTGATGATTTATATTGGTTTCAAGGCTTTAAGTATTCAAGAAAATGCACTCATTCATGTATAATTGTTGATAACTTTTTTAAATAATCGAATGAAGTTGTTATATTTTTTCATAATCTACACAAAAAATCAAACATTTTAAATTAAAAAAAATGTTTGTTTATTATTTTTTCACTTTGGTTTTTATTGAGTGTAAGATCGAGCGATGCGAGCTCGGGACTTAGGGCGTCCCAACTCGGACAGATTAAGTTAGAAGGAGATGGCGGGATTTATTGAACGAGCGAAGCGAGGGAATAGGATCCGGTCGACAGAGCTCCTACTTCTGAGTGGTTTATAAAAAAATAACCACGAACGAGATGGCGGGGTCTATTCGCTCGCTTCGCTCGCTAGCCCGCCCCCGTCACTACATCAGATTTGATAGACTGCAAATCCTCGCTAAAGAACACCGATTCCTTACAAGGATGATTCGCGAGGCTATTTAAATCAAAAAACATCCTAATTTCAATAGAAAAGATAGCTGGGTGCTACCATCTGCTTGGGATCCTATAATAAATAAAATTAAATCCCAACCCAAGCATACAACTGCAAGACTTCAAGATACCATAAGTTCATACTGCATAGATCGAAACAAAAGTAAAATTTTAATCTATGGTAACCGCGGTTAACTATGACATATGGACGTTGAACATCTCAGTCCCGCCCGTGGCCATGAGTGCTGTAAAGCGTTCGAAACGTCGGGTATTTAAAAAGTTAAATATACGCGATAAATTCCGTAAAAACTAGTATTATTTCAATGTGTAGTGTTCGCGTAAATATAAGAAATCATTACATAATCGCTTAGTTTTTCAAATTTAGTACAGAGAACTCTTTTTCTAATAATACGAGGGTGGATTGAAAAGTACTCGGCCTAACCAAGAAAATAAACACATACTAAATCAGTTATATTTTTATTTTTCTACATAATCACCATCAAGTTCAATACACTTTTGCCACCTCCCCTTCCAAGCATTTAGACCGTTGAAAAAAAATGATTCTTCCTTAGAGTCAAAATATGCGTCTACAGCTGCTTTGACCTCGTCGTTTGTCGAAAATCTTTGACCTCCCAAGTGCTTTTTTAGGTTAGGGAACAGAAAGAAGTCTGATGGTGCCAGATCAGGTGACTACGGCGGATGCGGTAACAGTTCAAAGCCACAGTTGTGAATTTCAGCCATTGACTGTACTGACATGTGAACACGGGCGTTATCTTGATGAAACAGGACTTTTCTTCTGAGCATTCCTCGACGTTTTTCTTTTATTTCCTCTCGTAAACGACGTAGTAAGGTGCAGTAGTAATCAGAGTTTATAGTCTGACCCCTTTCAAGATAATCAATCATAATCACACCTTTCGAGTCCCAGAATACTGAAGCAATCACCTTATTTGCCGACAAAATCGACTTAGCCTTTTTAGGGGGTGGTGAACCAGGTCTTCTCCACTGTTTTGATTGTTGTTTTGTTTCCAGTGTACAGTAATGAACCCATGTTTCGTCCATAGTAACAAAACGATTCAAAAAATCATCTGCATCGGCTTCAAATAACTCCAAACAGTCACGTGAAATAGTCAATCGCGTCCTTTTTTGTTCAACTGAAAGCAGTCGCGGAACCCACCTCGCAGACACCTTGTGGAAACCCAACTCGTTGACAATGATGTTTTGAGTTCATTCATAAGAGATGCCTAAAATCTCGGCTATCTCTCTAATTTTTAATCTGCGGTCTCCCATTATTAAATCAAGTACTTTTTTTAATATTTTCGTCAGTAGTTGACGTCGAAGGCCTTCCAGAGCGGGGTTCATCTTTCACACTCTCTCTACCACGCTTAAATTCTGCTATCCATTTTTTGACGGATGAATATGACAGAGCACAATCGCCTAATGTACTGACCATGTCATCATGGATGGCTTTTGATGATAGCCCCTTCTTATGGAGGTACTTAATGACGGCACGCTGCTCGATTTGCTCCATTCGCGGAAATTATGTCCGATTACTTTGTTAATAAATTTATAAAATCACAACTAATTATCGCACACGTTTCGAACTTCACACAATGAACTAGTCTGAACTGAACTAAATAATGTGGGTAGATTTGATTTATAGAATTGAATGGATCTGTGTTAGGCCGAGTACTTTTCAATCCACCCAGGTAATAATAATAATAAGCAATCAAAATATCTGGACCTGGCTCACGAGGTGACCGACATGTGGGGTGGTCTGCCGACCGAAATTATTCCTGTAGTCGTCTCTGCGAATGGGCTAATCCCAGTTAGCCTCTCTGGTCATCTGAGGCGACTGGGACTCCGTGACGGACCGCTCCGGGCTCAAATGCAGAAAGCGGTGCTCCTTGATACTGCCCGCATCGTCCGCCGGTTTCATTCCCTTTCCCCCTAACCCTCGGCCGTTTGGTCTCCCCTGCCGAGGGCTTCCATCTGGTTGCGCTTTTATTTATTTATGTATTTTTGTATTTCTTTTATTTTATTGATATTTATGTATATTTAACTTTTCATTTTCATTTATAATTATATATTTATATATCCCAACCAGATGAGAAAACTATATAGATACCCCCCATAATAATAATAATAATTTTATTTCAGATACAAGCTCCATAATTTGTTAGTAATAAATAATATAAACTTAAAATTTATGTTAATAAATATACAACTAAAAACAACAATGCTTATTTTATATTAAATATAACAGCTCTGGACCCCATATGTAGTGTTCCAGTGCCGCACTACCAGACAATCAAGCCTACCTAATACAGTACATAGGAGTCCGTTGGCACTGTCTCGCACGCGTCGCATCAGGGAGGCCACTCTCTTCCGCATTATTGTATCAAAGCTGTCCGTGTTAGCCTCAACAAACATACCTGATGCGCTGCAATATCGAGACAGCCCCATTAGCATCCTAAAGCCATTATTATACTGAACACGTAGAGCATTTACGGATCTGCGAGTATACTTGACCCACAGGCTGCAGGTGTAAAATGTTTGGCAGTACGCCTTAAAAAGGGTTATCTTGACAGCTTTTGTACACCTTGCAAACCTGCGAACCAGCATGTTGCACCTCACTGCTAACGTTCTACGTTCTCGTTTAATATCCAAGTCATCAGAGAGGTCATCTGTACCCAGTGCTCCAGGTATTTAAATTTGGTGACTCTACTTAAAGGTCCTCCAAGCATGACCATTGGGATATCCTTGGGTTCCTTATTCCCTGCCTTGAAAACAAGTAGTTCACTCTTTTTGGAGTCATATCTGAGGCCATGGGCTTCCGCATATCTCAAGTTTCAAGTTTCAAGTGCTCTGATCGAAGGGCTCAGCAGCACCATGTCGTCCGCGTAACTGATGCTGTTTACGAAGTTGCCATCTATTGAGCATCCGACGCCAGTTCTGCTAAGCTCATCGATCAATCTATTTATATATAGGTTAAAGAGCCTCGGTAAAGTTAAGGTGAAGAAATGAAGTCTCACTCCACATTCCAACCTATATTCACTTGAGTATGAACAGAACCTTACATTATTTGATTGGTTGTGGTACCAATACCTTAATATATCGACTATCTCACTAGGCGTACTCGTTTCCCTCCGAAGCTTATCCCATAATAGGTTGTACGAGACTAGGTCAAATGCCTTCCACAAGTCCAAAAAACAGGCTTAGACAGGCGTTTTTCTCGTAACATAATACTGGACGGTATGCTTGAGTCGCAAGATTGCAGTTTCAGTGGACAGTTTAGGTATAAACCCAAACTATGCCTCATGTACCTGTATATGTTTACTTATTCGACGATCAAGAAAACCATCCAATACTTTGGCTATCACAGTAGCTAGCGAGATCGGTCAATAATTGTTCTTGTCGGCAGCGTCCCCGGTCTTATTCTTTAGAACTGGTACCACTATGGTTTTCATAAGTTCCTGAGGTAAGTATTCATACCCTATACATACATTATAGAGCATAGTCAATACCCTAGGCAGATGAACTCCCGCATACTGCAGGTGCTCAATACTGAGGTCATCATGTCCAGGTGATTTACCACGTGTCATATTATTTATGACATTTGCGACTTCTTTCGCAGTAAATCTGGCAAATTTACTGCATGATTTCTCCTCAGTATCGAACACCGGCTGCACCGGTTCCAATGGAGATTCCACTTTGAAGTGTTCCCTAAAAACTTCTGCGATATGATGGGGCTCACACTTACCATCGATACTCGCAGGTAAGCATGATGCAGTTTCCAGCTTCTTTGTTTGTTTCCAAAAACTCTTAAAATCTTTTTCTTTTTTGTGAGTAGGCAAAATATCCATTTTTATTTGGTACTTATTGTCTTGACACCACTTAAGCTTTGACTTAAAACACCTCCTAGCTCATTCTGTCATATACATAATCCGCACTGAGCTTACCATACAGCAACCACATTTGGAAACTGCATCGTGCCTCCTGATAGACCTCCCGTAAGTACCTATTCCACCCAACAACCAGTTTATGTTTACTACGCTTTCTTATCTCATAGCTAGTTTCGGCAGTTTCTCTTAAGATGTAAACAATATTATTATACAACCTATCAATTACAGTTCAATGATCTACATTTTTACACACTTTATCCGCACAAAAACTAAATTTTATCGGAAAATCAATATTTCTTAAATTATTATGACATATTTTACTGTATATGTTAATCTGATCAACGCCCCTCTCACCCCACTTCACCTTGTTACAACATTATTCTTTATATTGCGTTTTAAATGACAGATTACCTATCTTAAAATCTACTTCCAGTGGAAAATGATCTGACCAATAAACATCAAAGCATACCTTACAATTTAATACACATCGCCAAGCTGCCTCTGTTACCAGACAGTGATCAAGCCATCTTCGGCAATCCTTTTTAATGTCACTTATATAAGTATATGTGTCTGATGTCATTTTTAAATGGACCACGTCTGCACAGAGCCACCTCCGCTCCTCACAGAAATTGGATAACTCATTGTAGAATAATTCTCCGGGATGCGCATTAAGATCACCGAGAATAATTGCAGATTCAATTTCGCAACTCTCGATTACAGCGTCTATTTCACGTAACACCTCTGTAAACTCAATTAAATTATCTTGATTGTCTGTATGCATATACACCGAAAAAAAAAACAGGAAAAAACGGTTATTCGCACATATTTTAATAGCTGTCTGTCTAACACTATTACACGGAACGATTGTAATTGACGAAAACACACTTTTCTTCCACATTATCGCCACCCCACCATAGGGTCGCCCACGGAGCATGCTGGTTGATGTGTCCACCGCTGACTTGCTCGTGAATTCAAAGTCACTGCCAATATTCCCTATATATACTATGTCATGCGGTAATAACCATGTCTCCTGAAGAGCTATTACGTGTGCCGTCTTGCATAATTCCCTTACCCCGTCCACTGATCTCGTTACTGACTTGCAATTAAAACTAATAAGTTTTATACTGTGATCATCATTTATGTCCATACTATACTTTTTATTAACTTTTACCACCAGCCTCACTCAAGCCCATAGCAGGTAATTTCCTAACATTAAAATTAATACATCGCCGAAACGATATACCTTAAGGCCAAAGATTCTTGTCCAGGAACATTTCCGTCATATGCCTGGGAACTAACACTTTATAAGACTTATAATTTTTTTGACGTTTCATTTTAATTTCCCCCAACTGTACAGCAACATTCGTTTTGCCTAAAATATAATCGGCAATGTCCTGGGTTGAAGTCTCTTTATCAACATTGTTTATAAACAACGGTATTCTTATATTTGCTGCCTTAAATTTACCCGTAGGTCTTTTCCTCTGCACCGTAATCCATTCTTCATCCCTTTTATTCAGAAATTCGCCCCCCTCCCCGTACTAATTGTGAGAATGTACTCCTTTCGTTAAGCTTACTCACTGGCACAGTACCGCTCGCTCGTTCCGCTACACCTGTAGTTGAGGCCACCAGAGTCTGCGCGCACGCATTATTTTCGGACTACGTCTGTGCGGAAACCGCGGCACTCGTAGAGACCTCCACGCGCATGCCCTTATCTATTATGTTTGCTTCAGTCGCTGTTGATTGCCCGGCAGGGACAGGTGCAACGGTAAGTGCTCATCGTGTGCGACGCATCCAGCCGACATTGTGAGTCACACTGAGTTACTGTATTATTCTCAGCTATTGTAAATGCCGTTTGATTTGAAGTAGCCGTTTTTTCTACCTCCAAGTTTATAAAACCAAATGGCCCGCTATCCGATTCAGGGTTATCGTAATGTACTAAATTTCTCGTGCCTCTTTTCTTATTTAAGGAATATTTAAATTGGTAATTATTTAACAGTGAACCTTGCTTCATGTTATCGATCTCCATTTTTAATTTGTTAATTTGCTCAACTCTAGCGTACTGCTCTGTTATAACTTGAACCTGATCTTTTAGGATAATTATGTCTTTCAGTAATCTCGTGACATCGACATGGTCAAATGTAACCGGTGGTAGTTTTCGTAGCTCTCGGGCTACGAATTTGGGGATTAGTTCTGCTGATGTACACTTGATAAGGGATATAATGTCCTCGAGATCCCGCTGTATTTTTCCATCTGCTTTGCCCTTTCTGTTTATGCTTTTCCCTGAAGTTTGCACCGATTGATAGAGTAAGTCTTTTGCAGCCGCAATCTCTTCAAGAGAGAATGTAGTTGCACACAAGCGAACTATGCTTTCTTCATTCATCACATCTACTTGATTCTGAATAACTGTCAAAACATCACTAATGACATTGTTACAGCTATTACATTTTACTACATTCACAGACATTGTGTAGAACGCCACACAACTCTTTCACGTTAAACATGTATTATCGCGGCAACGTACGCGACCAGACTTTTTTGTCCATATATTTATGTGTCAATATTAAACGAATTGAATCATTTAATATTGTCGTTGCTGTAGAAGGATTAGCTTATTTGAAATGGAAACGCTCTCCGTGATTGCTTAAAGTGCGCCCGTAATTAATAGGGGTTCAGTACTTTCCTTGGAGAGGCTCCTTTCTGAATAATAAGAAGTTATAAACTAAATGATCTAATAACTTAAACTCCAACGATGTAACTTATGCGAAAGTAACTAATTTTCAAGTATCATTCATAATTCGTGTTTCCGTACTACTGGCGTATCCATTTATCATATTAACATCTTTTTCTATTATGAACCTACCTTATAGTTAATACAAATAAAGATGTAGTCGCTTTGTATTGATAAATTGATGTGTGGCGGCATCTCACATCGTCCCATGGGTGTCGTAAGGGGCGAATACGGGAAGTACCAGAAAAAATACATAACTTCTGATACACGTCACTGTAACCTAATCTTATACATGCTCTTGGTAGATAATAAATATTCAGTAAGGCGATCGGAAGAAAAGTCAAAGGTGTCTAACGTATAACTGTAATCGCCAATCCACTAGCCAAGCGTGATATATTTTCCATAATATGCAGGTCTATGGACTGTCATGGACTGATAAAGAAAAAGAAGTACCTAGAATTGATCTGGCGGAATATTTTTATTCGGACTACTTCAAATTAATTTATTAAATTATCAATTTACCTTTTTATCCCAAAATTTCTGCAGTATTATATGGTTCAAATCATTTTGATTATAAAAATGGATATAATAATTCATCATAAAAATCGTATTAGAGAGGTATGTTGAATTTCATGTTCCAATAAGCTTTTATTTGATTTCATATATTAATTTATCCTCTGAGTTTACGTACAAAAATCTGTCTATAATCAGGCCATTACACTCCACCTCAGTATTTTATTTCAAATGTAAATGTTAAATATTAAATATAACTAGCACGAACCTTTTCTTATTTTCAGTAACGAACATTTAAAATAAAATAAACCAAGTACTTTTAGAGCTACTATATTTAACTCCATTTTTAACTTTGATGAGAGCCTTTATACATTATTTAAACAAGAATATTTAATTTCATTCCAGAATGTTTTTCATATGTCAAAGGTTATAATTTCAACCTTTGTGCAATTGAATTCAGAAAAGGAACATGTATTATATTATGAGCACAATTATATATTTAAAATTATAATTCGCAATGACCAATTCTATTCCAGAAACAAATTTATATTAAATAAATAATGCAATGTTATATACAAATTAATTTGCTTGGAACATTGAACAATGCTTGGTTGGAACATTAAAAATTTTAACTTTACTTTTTATTATAATATTTCATGATTGAGACAAAGTTGAGACATTCTATGCGAACAACTCTAAATTATAAAGCAGGTAGCAGCAAAGTTTGAAAGTACTTCGACTTTTTCAAACCTATTTGTGTCGCATTAATTAAACAGCTTGGTACTTAATTTCCCAGATTCATTAGGTTGTCGCTCATTCATATAGTCATTTTATTTAGCGTATTAGAGCTAGCGCGCACTGGTGATTTTTGTCACCGCGACATTAAAATTTTTGTCATTGTCACGTCACCTTTCCCAAGTGGAGTGCGCACACGAAAGCTGACAGTGACAAAAGTTACCCGTACGCGCTATCTCCTAAGGTTGACTCACGCTAGACCGAGTCGGGTCCGAGCCGAGTGTCGGCCGTATCACGGTCACCGAGCCGGTCGCGTACCTGAAATTACAAACACGGGCCTCGACCGAGGAATTACCGTTGCGCCGTGATGCAGTATACTCGTCCGAGCAAAAATAGTGTTGTAACTAGACTACAATTATGTTGAAGTTTGGCGATCTGGAATTAGTGACTATTGCGATCTCTCTGGACGATGAAGAATCTGATAAATCTTCAATTCCAAGCCGAGACCGAGTTGTTCCCAAGCGTTGTCTGTTTTTCGGCCGTCACTCGGTTGCCGTTGGGTATAGCGTGAGTGTGTCCATACAAAATATATTTAATATTAGTTGACCGTGCTACTGCCGACACTCGGCTCGGACCCGACTCAGTCTAGCGTGAGTCAACCTTTACACTTTTTGTTACTTTTTAAACCAAAGACTAGTGAGTAGCATAATATATAAATGAAATTATTAGTAACCATTTTTTGGAGGAAGGAGGATTTTTAAAAATATTTTTTTAATAAAAATATAGCTGACTTCAGAATGTGAACTTATTGTATTCTTTTTAATTGTTGAAAATCTGTTTTCACCTTTTATCAAAACTTATTTGTTCAACCTTTGGAGTTGTTTAAACAATATCACAATGTCTCTCCCTCTCGTAAAAAGTTTGTTACAAACTAATAATATACTTATTTGTACAATATTTTGTTATATTCCATGTGTGTTATCTCAATATAATAATCTAATCAATCACATTATTTACGTGGTAGAGCCATACTTCAGCTATATTAGTTGTATATTTGTAGCACGAATGGGTTGGCTCGACCGGAGAAGAACCACGCTCTCACAGAAAACCAGCGTAAAATAGCAGCTCAACGATGATGTGTTTCGTATGGTGAGTGTAGAGAACCGGAGACCCCTTTTTACTGGAAACGAGGCATTCCACTTTAGCTCTCACGGGTGACAACGCATCTGCATTTTGAGGATAGATGTAGATGTCTATGGGCCACAGCAACCACTTGCCATCAGGTGGACTGTGTGCTTGTTTGGTACCTTTCTCTTATAAAAAAATCCGTTAATACTTACGATCATGTCAGCCGTATGCATGTTTGCCCCCTCTTCTATAAAAAAAGCGATAACAAATGCAAGAAAAAAAAACATGTTGCAAAAGCTTCATTCGTAGGTTAGCAGGGTTGATCGCGTGCAAGTGTGAGCGCCACTTGAAAATAAATTCACAAAACAACACAACAAAAAGTATAATATACTATTTAAATATCTGCAGTGGTTTATACTTTGTTTTCCATAAAGGCATCCCACGGGAGGCCTTGGATTATTAAATATTAACCTGTGACTGAGATGAAACGAAAAGGGCCTACGTTATTTATTACTTCACTCTCATAAAATATACAAGCTTGTTGAAAACGTTGTCAAGTGTAAGATTTTTTTTATTACACAGTATTTTAAAAAGCCTTGGTAGCTTAGAGGCTAAGAGCTCGCTGTAAATTTCAGAGTACGCGATCAACCCGTATTCGACCCCGTCAGCACGAATGAAATTGTTACTTGCAATTTTAAAAGCTGATTTACCACGTGTTCGATGGCGTAGGAAAACATCTTGAAACGTCCAAGAAATAAAATATTTTGAGAACATGTGAAGCCCGCCAACTGGCCTTGGAGTAGCGTGGTGGACTAACCCCTCTCAGACGAGAAATGAGATCCTTCCTCTCAAATGAAACGGTTATGGAGGCCTGACAAACTACTACTGCAAAGAAGACTCCATTTCAGGTCCAGTCTATGTACACTATACCCTAAAAATTTCAGGAATATTATTAAAAATAAAATAAGAGAATAAATCAATCAATTTTTGATGATTTTTAAAGTATGACGCCCTTCCAGTCATAAAATTATATGTCAAATGTCAAGTTATGTGACTTGACTCACGAAATTATGTAGGTAGTTTTTTGTTAATTCCGAGCATGTACATGTACATACGTTTATTGTGTTAATTTTGGATATCTTTGGCAATTTGGTTTTTTTACTTATTTTGAATCTGTTACTACTTGTTAGACTCGGTTTTTGTTTTATGGATTTCATGATTAACGTAATATTTTGATTTTGTTGATATCTGACATCTGTAGAATCACATTTTGGATCACTAGGCAGGTATGTAAGTAAATATGTATCCTTAAGTTATTAAACGCATTTGAAAAACACCATTTCAAAATTCAAATATCTGTCAATAAATTGATCAATCACCTCAAGACATTAACGACATCAATTAGCAATTAGTGTTGTAGTTTTTGGTAAAAATAAAATATTAATAGCACTTAACTAAAGGCAAATTCGTGTATTTGAATGACCAATAAGTGGTATAATATATTATTTTAATTTATTTCCCTACTTGTACAAAACCAGGCCTACGCTCCATATAATTTTGAACCGTCTCCTTTACTTCTATGTTTTAATAAATTTTACACACTTTTTAATATCTAACTATGCAGTTGCAAGTTCTATGCAAACAATTTTTACGAAAAGTTACTTATACAAGTATATAATAGTGTAGTAACTTAGGTCTGATTATTCAATCCATACCTTAATTTTATTATAAATGCATCAACAAATTAAAAATTTTATCTGTAGGAAGGGAACAGTTCAATTTTCAACCGACTTCAAAAAAGGAGAAGGTTTCAATTCAACTGTATTTTTTTCAGAACTTTTTTCTACGTAAGCTGATTTTGATTATTTTTTCGTTATTTGAAGCTGGTGCTTTTCATTTGGTCTTATAAAAATTTGATCGAGCTCTGACCAGCAGTTTTTGAGTTATCCATAATAATGCGTATTTAATTAACTTCGACTACATTTGATAATAAACTCATTTTATTTATATTGAAGTCGGTTGGTACAATTTTTATAATTTTACCACTTGCTTCACTTTCATCTTCTGTCAGGTTATAATTTATTTGATTGAGTTTTGTATATTAAATATAAAATAAAAATTATATATGATTTTTCTTAGTTTCTCCACTATATTTTTAAATCAATTACTGTTAGAAATTTCAATCACAGAGTTAGGTAAATGATAATACGCTCTAAGAATCATACAAAATACACTGCTGTTTAAAAGGTTAGATGTTGTTAGTTTAGTTTAGCCTCTGAGGAATAACTTTTATACCACAATTGAAAACTCAACCCGAAGTGTAAAGTATAGCCGTAGTGTGATTTGCATGTTCAATAATAAAATTAAAATAAATTACAAAAAAATTAATAATAAGGAGAAAATAAGCATGCAGAAGTTCTTCTATTGAAAATTCTTCATCTTTCAAATGTGTTTCATTTAATTTTTGCGCTAAATATAACATTGAAGCAAACGGTTACACACTAAGTACGTTCCACAGCTGGGCACAAGTTTGGTCTCATTTCTAAGAAGTTTTTGGAGAAAAAATAGTCCACCGCGTTGTACTAATTCAGCGATTAAAACTACAACTCAAAATTGTATTGAAGCTAGCTTGTATTGAATTCGGCTTGCTTGCGACTATAAAATTTAGACCGAGCGCTTATTTATCCCTTCAGCTACTTCGGCCTAAGGAAGGAAATTTTATTTCAATTTATTGGCATAAGCTCCTTCCTTGGCACAATTTCCTTTCAAAGAAATGAAATTAAATGAAATGAATGATTTTTATTTAATATAGATTATTGCATATTGTAAAGTATTTTTTTATTTACGTAGTGCGGAAAACGTACCTCTGTCCTGGGAAGAATCAGCAAGAAACCCAGCGGGACTTTTTTTAAACATATTTCACTTTAAAATAATTTATTTTGTACAATTTTTGAATGAATTTTCATAGCACCAGCATGGTGGCGATCACCTCATTTCCAGGAATTATTTTCATTTGTGTATTCTTTGTATTATAATTATAATAACCATTTTTGTACAATGTTGTACATTTTGCGGGATTTTGTTGTATAAGCGTACTATACATTGCCCCATAAATGAATCACTAATTATGTGGAGTCTGGTAACTGGTATTACAAGTTTATGTTTGTTCCTAGTGTTTAAGGTATGAACAATTTTATTCTTAAAAAAGCTTTTTATGTGCATACGTTACATTTTCACAAATGCGATGCCAAAGTTAATAAGTTTAATTCTTTAATTTTTTCTCGAAGGGACTCTACAATTTAAGTTATAAATCGCCCGTAAGGATCTCTTTTGCAAAACAAATATGACTTCAATGTCAGTCGCATTATGTATGTCCCATGATAGTAACTAAAATAAACTAATAGAGCTGTTTCAACATTGGTGAGACTTCTAATCTTTCTTATAGGATATTCTGCAGAACTAAGTCTGCCTGCTAATTTAAATATATAGGGGCCCCATTTAAGGTTCGCGTCAATAGTAATACCAAAAAAAATGGTAGATACTATCCACAAGAATAAACCCTTTCCCATTTAAGAGCACATTGGTATTAGAATGTTTAACATTAGGTATTGTAAATTTAATACATTTTGTCTTAATACCGTTTAAGAGCAAATCATTGGCGTTAAACAAATGTACTAATTTCGATAGAGCATAATTTATCAGTCGTCAAGCGACCCCTTGTGAAACCAATTTTTTTATGGAGTAATTTATTTTTATTAAAAACAATTTACAATTGATTTAAAATTATCTTTTTAATATTTTTAAATTAAAGTTTAAATAAAGTTATTACTTTACTATGTTTCATTAAATCAGGAAACACACCCGGTTCGATGCTCGTGTTAAAAATAATAGCAATATGCAAGTAAATCTATTATGGACGCAATAACTGTTACGGAAATCCCCCATAAATTTACGGCTTTATTTGTGTCATGAATAAGGGATTATTAGATGGTACGAATATATTGTACAAAAATATTTTTTCGATTTCATATAAAATCATCAATCCTACAGAGTTGTCGCAAAAGTTAGTAGACATTTTAAAAAGTTTAAGTAACATAACAGCCTCCTCGCGCAGAGATAAATACTGCAAATGCCAACATTCTAACTATAAAAACCTTAACTTGTCAAATGAATCTGTAAAAGCTAAAGGATTAACACCTCTAACATCACATAATATAGATAATGTCAACCAAAGAATTTATAATCACTACTGTTAACTGTATTTATGTATACTCAAACAGAACATTTGAAAACATTTTTAATTGAGCCAATTAAACTTTTCCCCAACAAAAGCGACCCTAGGCAATTGAATGAAATATTGATTGATTTCCCGTTTCAGTTCTTATCCAGCCTTTTGTCATCCAACAACAATTCAATTAGGTTACAAGTTACATGTAGACTGAGTGTATGAATATAATATAATATATTTAAATGCTTTGAGTATTTTTATTACTGTTAAACGGTAAACGAGGTGTATGGTGACCCCTTACACTTCGAATGGGAGTGTCGACCTTCCTAAAATTTCGATGTTAAAAATTAATCATACGTTAATTGTAAAATTTAAACAAACAAATAATGGCCTTTGAAAATATTACCCCACAGGAGGTTAAAAAACGGTGTCAGTATCGTAAATTAACTCAGCCAAACTTGTGCTGCCTCGTACGTAAATCGGTGAAATTGAGTTTCACATGTTTTGTGTGAATGTACGTGTTTCGTATGTGTCATGTACTTACATTCACAGACTCGAGCAGCCAAACACTATTGGAGTCATGATGTTGGGCATAATTTAGTGTCAAATAAATGATATATCATCGTGGCCGATTCCAGTCACGGTGAACTTCCGAATACTTTTGATAAGCTTCAATTGAACAGGAAATCATGTTTTTTTAAGGTTATATACCTAAAAAGGAAAAGGCGGAACTGCTATAGGATGACTTTGTTGTCAGTTCATCTGTGCCGTCTATCTGTCTGTCATGGCCCTGGTCAAAGTCTGTCAGGAACGTATGGATGTATAAAGTTGAAATTAATATCAAATTCTATGGTCCTCGGTCCTGGAGGTGTAAAAGTTCAATCCTCGTTATGGCCACATATGTCACATAATTTTATACTCGTAAACTTACTAAATTAAAACCTAAAGGATAATTCCCTTTGACCCAGAATCATGAAATTTTCAAGACGCAAGAAGACTCAGACAGCATAAATAAAGGAAAAAATTCCAAAATCGTTAACTTTTAGTTATATGCAAAAAATATATTTTATTGTGATTATAAACTTGTATTTTACGGTTGGAGCGTCTACCTTTATATATATATATACCAATCTAAGGAAAAGTTTTTTTCTCCACTTCAAAGTTAAGTTGCCCTTCAATCCGATTTAACTTTTCGTTAGAGGAATATTCGAAGCAATTTCAGTAACTTAAATATTTTGGTGAAAGTAGGTTCTATTATGGAAACGAACAGGTGCTGTGGTGGTGATACAAGCCTCAAACCAAGAAAACCATGTATAGAAGTACTCGTATAACACAAAATTAAAATTTTGGGGTTGCCAACACCTCAGATACTATTGCATGTAAAAATAGTGCTAGTATGTCGTACAATTAGTCACCACCAACATTGTCAAACGACGGATAATATTAAAAGGAGACGGGCGAAAGTTCATAGAAAGCTGGGCCTGATGTTACAATAACGATTACTGCATTAATTTTTTTTATATACTAATACCATTAAAAAAACTAAAATGTTTGCGACTACTTCATGGTAGAAAAAAATAGGATGTTATTGGTTTGTAATTTGTATAAAAACAATGTGGTTGCTTCTGTTACGCTCACAGTGTTATTTCTTATTAATGTTATTCTATACACACCAAGCTCCCACATTACACTGTAAGAAAATAATTAGATTTTAATGTAAACTAGACTTTACCATAATTGATTGTAGGACATTCACACATTGTGGATTCAGACGCCGTCCAACTAAATTCTGGACGATTGAAATAATTATAAAAAGCAGATGGAGTATGAATTAAAAACACTTTGTTTTCTTAATGATTTATTCATCGCCCACTTCATCATAAACAATTATAATAGCGTCAAAAATGGTGGAGGCGGTATTAAATTCTCTTATGCCTTGCCCAGCTTAGGTACCATATTATGGCCTCTCTACCATTAAGAGAACTGTCAACTAAAATAGATGTAAAATTTGTTTTTGAGCTTACATGTTTCTATTTTATTCGACCTCTTAATAGCCAGCCAGAATGATTGGATATTGACAGTTCTCTTAGTAAGTAGCTGTCCGTTCCCTCGACACGCTTGATTTTCATATCTCGTCGTATGTGTTCTCCATAATAAGACCTAGCCTGTTTAATTTGATAAATACCTAAAGATATTATTATCAAATCACTATGTGTACGCTAGGAAAATCATTTAAGTTATCATTGTGCACATATACTCTTGTAAAATCAAAAGAGAAACCGTCAGAATCCTTTATACATACGTAGCCTGAGTCGTTAAAGATCACAATATTATTACAGCACACGAAAACAACAGAAAATATTCACTACCGCCGCGCCGCAAGCTCAGAGCCAAACGAACGAAGTAAATCATTTGATTGAAGTTTGAGTTTTTGAACTAACGTTGACATGTGTTCCGCTTTGTGGCCAGTCCATTGGGAATCGATTGTGAAATCGATTTATTAATCTATTCAGTCAATTTATTTTTACGATTATTTTGAAACGTTGAAGTGTCACCAGGAAGCCATCATTTAAATAATACGTTTTATAAACTTATCTAAAGAAGCACATACTAAATCACTTTTTATTGTCTTTTTTCCTATTTTTGTATAAAAATCGATTTACTAACCTATTCCATCTGGCAGCATTGTTTCAAAATGAAAATAAAGGAAGTCAGTATCATTTTCTTTAATATTTAATTTCTTGTGCCATGACAAAACGGCATAATATTTCATTATTAACTACAAAAGAACTAAAAAAATATTGATAAATATTTCACTTGTGTAACTTCAGGCCCAAATTCACCCGTCTCCTTTCCTTAAAACACCTACTTTATATATTTTATTTTAGTATTATTCAGTATGACCAACATTAAAAATATAGCATACGTAAATTACATAAAAAATCAAGTAATAGAATATAATGTATACGTGCCACAGCCACATATAGGCCTCCTGTTACTTCTGAGAAGCTTTTAAAATATAATGTTGGACATTGTTAAATATTATTGGCAATAATGAATAATTAAAATACATATTTCAGCACGAGTAGTAAAATATTTTAATAAATAGGTTTGCATATTTAAATTATGTCCATTAGCATAAGTAACCGAAACCAATATCCTTATATAACAATAAAGTACACAGTAAATAACAAATTAGATAACGATCTGACCGACCTTAAATTTAAGCCATGAATGGATTTTAGTTCATTTATGACTAGGTCAACACTTAATATTAAATTGTACAAACAATGGTTTATATTATGAATATAAATTATAACAATAATTGTTTTAATTTACGTTATCGCACCTTATTTTACACCTTTTACACCTTACTTTGAAATCCGTCTTTTTGATTTTTTCTGCGTTCAGCTTTGGAAGGTGAGAGAACTGTTTGAATTTGAACTTGAAACTTATACCTGATGGTAAATGGCCACTGCTGTCCATGGATACCTGCAGCCCACTTCAAACGAAAAAGTCTACAAATGTGTTGTCACTTCTGAGGACTAACCCGTAAGGTCAGACAGCCCGCGACATGTTATACTCCCGTTCCCTCGGAACCGTAATGGCGGGAAAATTTGCAAATTAGCAAATTTTTTGCTATATTGCAAATTTTGCTATATTTTAACTTTGAGACAATATTTATGGATAAAACTTACAGGAATTCTTGTTGAATGTATAAACTATCGAATAAAATTATTTTTGGTTGCTAGAAATTATAATAAAATTCATAAAATACCCTTTATAGCATAGTAGTAGTATATACTTCACTTTTAGTGCCAAAATTACTACTAATTTGAATTGTACACTTTTGTTTTCTGAGAAATTTATATGAAAATGTTTGGAAATATGTATATTTTTATGTTTTATGTGTTTCTATTCGTTACTCATACCAAAATATTAAAATATTAAAAAATTAAAAAAAAATAATAATATTTATCTGTATGACATTTCGAACAATATTTCAAAAATATTTTTGTGTGAATTTGAAATAAATACAACGTCAAGTTATTTGAAATATGTAAGAAAACTATTTTTACTTACATTTTACACTAAAAATAAATGAGAATTGGAAAAATAACACATTTATGACCCAACCGCCAAAATGGGCCTTCCGTATTTCGAAGTACTTTTGGCAATTTATTTTTCACTTTTTATACCACAAATTATATATCTACGTGTTTACTATATTACAAGGAATATAAGAAAGTACAATGCTTTCGTTTTTCGTCCAGACACAAATATAAAATTCTATAAAAAAGACGGAGCACCTTCATCGAAGCGACACGTGGAACGCCGAAAGTTCAGAGCGATTTCTTTTTTTTTTCTAAGAAACATTGCCAGGTTATGGTTTAAAATAAAAGAGCATATCTTTGTCTTTGATACTATTATCTATTGCATAGTGTCTTTGGTTTTGTTTTAATTAAAAAAATTATTTTTCAAAGGGTAGTACTTGTGGTACACATGTGTATCTCGATCGAGCGAGCGTAAGATGTTTATGTCTGGTACACATGTGTAGACTGATCGACTCTACAGGGATGGAATCATTCACAGCCTGTCATTATACTGGCTCTCTATGGCCTTCAGACCGGGGGTAAGTTCCGAAACGTTTTCAGTATACTGCCTAATACAAATGACGTCATCAATTGACACTATATTGTACTGGCGTGCCGCCGCCATATTGTGTCGGATATCCGGCCATAATAAAACAATTTTTAATTGTGTGTGCGCTGAATGAAGCATGCCAGAATTTGTTTTTATTTATTCAAATACAAAAAATTATAGAATAATTGCTGGTATCTCAATTAGGAGGATATAATGATTTTTGGAGCACAAACTGACAAAATGATCGTCAACACTTTTCCAATATGGCGCAAATATACGACGTTATATACTGTCTTATGTTTTGGAACAAATAACCAGTATAGCGGCGATTCATGACGTCATTTGCATTGGACAGCACACTGGGTTCTATTTTGGAACATACCCCGGATCATAGCACAGTGCAAGTACGGCTTTTTGGTGTCGGAATTAGGTAGGTAGGGGTACCACCTTACCTACCCAGTTTGACTCCTAGACAAGAAAATGTCCTGACACCTAGTAATAGCGGAGCTGGTATATTTTACCAGCTGTAAAGCATTATATCTTAGTTCTTGAATGTAACAAAGCATTTACGTGATTATTTATTTAAAATTGTTTGCAAGGCTGCGTATCCACTTCCCATGACTAATATTTTAAAAGATCTAAATTTCAAAAAGGCTCTCGTCGTTATGTATCCGTGAATGTGTTTATCTGTCTGTCGAAATGTCAATTGTATAAATATTGCTCCTTGAGTTGCACACGAAAGGCTCTTTGTATTCAATACCTAAGAGCTTCGCTACTCACCGACGATTGTGATTCAACTTTCAATACGGGAAAAGGGAAATTGGATACGAGTTTGCCGTTCAATTTTCAAAGCACCCTGAGATATCGAGTTTAATGTAGAAGATATTTATTTACAACAAAACTCATTTAAGTATGTCTTGTAAAAAATAAATTCGATATCTCGTGAGTACAATAAGGTTGAATGCGTAAAATTATTTCCTGCAGTAGGAAAAAGTTTGGAAAATCTAAAAGTGCATGCCTCATAATCTTATTTAATTATATAAAAAGAAAAATATCTCTTTTTCCATATTTGA
This sequence comes from Parnassius apollo, assembly GCA_907164705.1. Taxonomy (NCBI): domain Eukaryota; kingdom Metazoa; phylum Arthropoda; class Insecta; order Lepidoptera; family Papilionidae; genus Parnassius; species Parnassius apollo. The sequence continues at coordinate 8,751,294 of CAJQZP010001342.1, forward strand.
GACGAAAGAAGACATCCAAGAGAATATTGTTTGTAGAAAAGTACCAGTTGCTTTTTACATTTTCATTAATTTCAATTAAACGAGACCAAATTACTCATTCATTCATTTTTTCATTCATTCATTACAGCCCTTCACAAGTCCACTGCTGAACATAGGCCTCCCCCAAGTAATGCCACAAAGCACGGTCCTGAGCCACCTGCATCCATCGACTTCCTGCATATCTTACCAGGTCGTCACTCCATCTAGTGGGGGTCGCCCTACACTACGCCTACCGGTACGAGGCTGCCACTCGAGAACCTTTCTTCCCCATCGGTTATCGGTTCTTCGAGCTATATGGCCGGCCCATTGCCACTTCAGCTTACTAATCCGTTGGGCTATGTCGGTCACTCTGGTTTTACTGCGGATATCCTCATTTCTGAGTCTATCACGCAGAAAAACTCCGAGCATAGCCCTCTCCATAGCTCGCTGAGCGACCTTGAGCGTCCTCATACGGCCAGCAGTGAAGGACCACGTCTCTGATCCGTAAGTCATCACTGGCAACACGCACTGGTTGTACACTTTAGTTTTCAGAGATTGAGGTATACCTGACGAGAAGATGTGTCGTAATTTCCCGAACGCTGCCCAGCCGAGTTGAATCCGTCGATTGACCTCTCGGTCGAAGTTGGACTTACCTAGTCGGACTATTTGTCCCAGGTAAACGTACTCGTCAACAACTTCGAGCATAGTGCTCCCAACAACTACCGGCATAGGTGTGACATGGACATTAAACATGATCTTTGTTTTGTCCATGTTCATCTTAAGACCTATCCGTTGGGAGGCACTATTGAGGTCATTGAGCATAGTGCTTAAGTCCTCCAGCGATTCTGCCATAAGGACTATATCGTCGGCAAATCGAAGGTGAGTGATGTACTCGCCATTGATGTTAATACCGTATCCTTTCCAGTCCAGTAGCTTGAAAACGTCTTCCAAAGCAGCGGTGAAGAGTTTCGGGGATATAACGTCACCCTGTCTTACACCTCTCTGCAGTTGGATAGGTTTCGAGCTCTGGTTCTGTACTCGGATAGCCATCGTAGCCCTACTGTACAAACACTTCAGCACTTCGATATACCCGACAGTCAACTTGGCACCGCTGAAGGGACTGCAGCACCGCCCAAATTTCGACGGAATCAAAGGCTTTCTCATAGTCCACATACGCCAGGCAAAGTGGCAAATTGTACTCTTCAGTCTTCTGTACAATCTGCCGCAGGGTATGTATGTGGTCTATGGTACTGAAGCCTTTTCGGAAACCGGCTTGTTCGGGAGGCTGGAAGTCGTCGAGTCTGCTTGCGAGACGATTCGTAATGACTCTCGAAAACAGCACGTAGACGCGGCTCAGAAGGGAAATCGGTCTGTAGTTCTTCAAGAGAGCGTTGTCGCCTTTCTTAAAGAACAAGACCACCGCACTTCTGCTCCACGCCTCTGGAGTAGTGCCACCATGGAGGACGGAATTGAAGAGCTTCTGAAGGACTTCAAGTACCGGTGTTCCACCCGCTTCCAGAAGCTCCGCTGTAATTCCATCCTCGCCCGGGGCCTTGCCGTTTTTAAGGTGTTGGAGAGCCATTCTAATCTCGCTCAGACTGACGTCCGGGATATCATCGGAATAGTGTCGGATAAGACTTGCTCTTGGATCGTTACTCACACTTGAGTGTGACTCCAGCGATGATGTGTACAGCTGCCCATAGAACCTCTCAATCTCACTCAGAACCTCAGGTGTCCCGAAAACGATGTTGCCACACTCAGTCTTCAGCTTTGACAGTTGGCTCTTTCTGGCAGACAGATCTCTGGCAAAGACTTTGGAGCCCTGGTTCCGCTCGATCGCTTCTTTAATACGAGAAGTATTAAAGTTGCGTAAGTCTCGCCGCATGCATTTGGAGATCTGTCTGTTCAGTTGCCTGTATGCTGTCAAATCTGTTGACGATTGCAGCCTCATCTCCCGTCTAACAGCCATGAGATTAAGAGTGTGATCGGAGAGTTTTTGTGTTCTTCTGCGGCGGGTCTTGCAGAACTTAGCTCCGACCGCATGGACAGTTTCCACGAGCTTGTCATTCATATCGTCCACTGCATTGCAATCTTGTAGGCACTGAAAGCGGTTGTGTAACTCGAGCTGAAAGTTTTCGGGATTCTAGATTAGAGCACGAGGGGGGACGGAGCGTTGACTTCATTAGACGAGACCTCTCCAACTTAACGTTTAGGTTCAGTGTGCCTCTAACCATTCGGTGATCGCTGCCAGTTTTCACCCTTGCGATCACTGAGACATCACTGAACAGTTGGCGTCTGGTCGTCATAATGAAGTCAATCTCATTTTTTGTCGAACCGTCGGGGCTCGACCAGGTCCACTTCCTGTGGGGCCGCTTCTGGAAGAAAGAGTTCATCATAAAGAGTCCCTCTTTCTCCATAAAGTCGGCCAGCTGCTGGCCCCTTCGGTTCCGTTGCCCTATTCCAAATTTCCCTAACTTCAGCTCACCGTTTTCTCTTGTGCCTAGTTTTGCGTTGAAGTCTCCCATCAATACCGTGTAGTGGGTTTTGGAGGAATGCATGGCTTTGGAAATATCCTCATACATTTCCTCCACCTCCTCATCGGAATGTGCCGAGGTTGGTGCGTAAACCTGTATGACCTTCAGCGAATACCGTTTGGTGATTCTGAGTATCAGGTACGCGACCCTCGTCGACACACTCCCAATCTTTACAACGTTGTTAACAAGAGACTTGTGGACGATAAATCCGACACCTACTTGGGACAGATGGTCGCCCTCTCGGTGATAGAACAAGTTGCCGGATTCGAGAATCACCGTGTCCTTCCCCTCTCTTCGGACCTCGGATAATCCTATAATACTCCAGCGCAACTTGTCTATCTCTTCTTCCAGCTCCAGGATCTTCTCGTCAGTCCTCAGTGTGCGTGCGTTAAATGTTGCCAGGTCGAGTCGTCGTAGGTGGCAACCGAACCTCCACCGGAGATTCTTAGCACCCCCTGCCCCGCCGTTACCATGGTCGCCACCGTATCCAGGAATAGCGGAGCCGCCGGGGACTGGGGGCCGTCTATTTGTGTAATTGTTCATGGGGGGGTATATTGCCATAGTTGCCACGCTTGGCGAGCGGGTTTGCAACCGCAGTTTTTTTTTGTCGTACAGTCGCTGTTATCAGGAAGATGCTGCTGCCCATCTCCTGCCTGTTTCCCTCTGTCGCCTTTTACGACACCCACGGGAAGATATGGGGTAGTGGATATTCTTAACCGCCGCTACACGGCACTCCAAATTACTCAATGATTTTTAAAAGGAACCTATGCGTTAAGATTCTAAACCTAATAAAAAAGAATTATTTTGATACATTAATTCTAGCGACCGTAATCGCGCGCCATCCACACATTCAAACATCCGGACACCCTCAATTTTTTTTTTCAATTAGTTTGTTTTTATACTAAAAACAGAAAACTACTTTTAAAAATAATAGAAACATGAAAACGAATACTTTTTAATGTGCTGGAGCAATTGGAGATTTTAAAAAGTAATAATGGTAATTATGCACTGCTAAATGAACAAACAAATGTTTCTAATTCACCTTTGTTAAACATCTTTAAGGCTAGATTAGCCTAATAATAATTTTAAGATTAATAATAATAAATAGCTATAATAATATCAATAAAACAATAATAATAATAGTATTTAAAAATATTAATCATAACAATAATGATAATTAGTAACAGGTTTTTTATCGCACGGCGCGGTCACTCGCTACTTTGGTGGGGAGCGATTGTGTCGGCGTGTATAAATAGCAGCTGTTTCGGCTCGCCGCTCACTTAGCGGTCAGCCGCCGTAGAGTCTACATTACCTGAAGATGCCTTGTGTTGAGGCGAAATACGTGTCGTATTATCGTCGATGGTGTGTCTTACCTGGAATAGTGGTGTTGGGACTAGTGGTGACGGAGTTAGTGCATGCAATTGAGGGAGGATGGGAGGTGCTCTTCAATCCAGGTAAGACACATCATTGTATTTATTTAGGGGAAGGTTGCGAAGAAATTTATATTTTTATTTTTTATTATTTTTATTATTCTAAAAGTGCAATAGTAATAAAATAAAGACATTTTTAGCTCAGAATATTACTGGATTTCCATTAGGTGAGAGTAGAGCACAAACTCAACGCTTCGGTAATGAGGCCTGATACACAAAAAATATATAATTATTGTTTTTTCGCACTAAAGTACTACAATAAATATTATATCAACCCTATTTCCGAACATGTAGCGATATATAAACTTTCCCAATAATTTAAGCTCCGCTCACAGTATTACGATACGTGACCAAGTCTAGATATTTTTAGACAACGTATTAAACTGACGATATAAAAAGTAAATCTGTGCGATTTTACTCTGTAATTTTATGAACAATTTTTTTTTTCAAAACTTAGTACCTACTTTTCGGTATATGTATCCTTCGTCTTCCTTAAAACTTTATTTTCATACTATGGCTGATATTAAATGTACTTAATTAATTATTGTTATTTCACCAGCACCAATGTTACCAATGGCGCTGATAAAAATACTATACCGAATACTTCAGGACAGAGTAAGTTGGTACTTTTAATTTAATGTTTAATTCCTTGGTAATTTTATAAAACATTAAGTTTTATATATTTGGTTAGCTTAAGACCAAAGTAACTTTCAAAGTAACGTTGCCGGTGTATATTTCAAATTCTAAATATTAGCTCAAAACCAGAAAATGTGGACACCACACTACGCGTAATAAAAAGAAAATGCTTAAAATACCGCATGGCCTTCCATAGATAAAGGCGGTATCTTAGATCTACCAGTTATAAAATACCCAGACCAGCGACAGCAATTGCCTTGAAGATGCGAAACATCTTATATTACGACGACAAATCCGCCTACAAAGCAAAAACATTTGTAGCGTTTGTTGACGCAGATAAACCAGCAGTTTGTTTGTGACCGTTAATGTGGGTAATCTATGCTCCTTTTTCTTTTTTTATTAGCTCATAAAAATCATGGGTCTTTCTCTCTCTCCTCTCCCATAGTAGGCAGGAGTTGTCATTTACGGTCGGATTACCCACATTAACGGTCACAAACAAACTGCTGGTTTATCTGCGTCAACAAACGCTATAATTGTTGTTGCTTGAACACCAACAAAACGGACCTCTACACCGCCTCTGTAGTTAATTATACGAGCTATATGGATTGCTCAAAATGAAAATATGCTAAATGAAAATGTTTAATGAAAAACTTTAACAATAGTAAAGTAAATAATGAATATTCAATATATATAGAAAGTAGTTCGACAAGGATTTTAAATAATAATGAACGCCTGCAGAATCGGTGATGTGGGTAAACAAATTGAGTCATAAAACTTTTTTAATACCTTCAGACCCTATTATTGATGTCTGTTTCATCTAATTTAGATACAAAATACTGAAAAGGATAATAATTATTCTATTCAGCTTAATAAATATTTCGTGCCAATACAAAAAAAATGTTTGTGGCAAACTTTTGTCGACATTAAAACCAACGACAATATTACCTACCTAACAAGCTTTTTTTCCCGCAGCTTCGCTCGCGTATATAAAAATTTAAGAGCATCATTAATACTTCTCCGACCCACAATTAAAATTTGTGAAATTGAATTGAATGTCTGTTAGTCACGGGATCCTTTTTAAGTTCTCAAAGACTATTTGGACGTAGATGATAGAAATTTGTCATAATATTCTACACGTACACACACGTGATTATGTATTTAGTTGTTTGGAATTGCATTAATACTATACATCTAGCAACACCTAAAGTAAAGTAAAGTTACAGCTTATATACGTCCCACTGCTGGGTACAAGCCTCCCCTCATTTCTGAGAGGGTTTTAAGGGCAAGAAAGTGTCCGCCCCGCTGCCCCAGTGCGTGTTGGCGAACTTCACATGTCATCGAAATATTTTTTTTCTTATTCCTCAGACATGCAGGTTTCCTCACGATGTTTTCCTTCACCGCCGAGCACGTGGTAAATCAGCACTTAAAATTGCAATTAACAATTTCATTGGTGCCGGCGGGGATCGAACCCGGGTTACTCGCGTTCTGTTATATTTACAGCGAGCGTTAACCATCTGAGCTACCACGGCTCTTAGCAACCTACAATTTTTTTTATATCGGGCAACCTTCCGAAGTGTCCGATATTTTTTTTACATTCAAGTAGAATTTAAAATTTTATAAATGTAGTTCTATTCACGGAAAATGTGAAGGTGTAAAAAACTACATTCATAAACGGGAGTAGAAATATATGCACCTTGTAGTGGTATCGAAAGAAAATCCACTACCCCATATCTTAGGGGAAAATGAGACGGGAAATCGGCAGCAGCGTTTTCCTGATAACAAAAATCTGCAGTTCCCTAACCGCCTGGTAATCCATGTGGGAGACCAATGTTTCCATTTTTATAATGCAATTCATTCATTCATTCAAGCCCTTCACAAGTCCACTGCTGAACATAGGCCTCCCCCAAGTAATGCCACAAAGCACGGTCCTGAGCCACCTGCATCCATCGACTTCCTGCATGTCTTACCAGGTCGTCACTCCATCTAGTGGGGGGTCGCCCTACACTACGCCTACCGGTACGAGGCTGTCACTTGAGAACCTTTCTTCCCCATCGATTATCGGTTCTTCGAGCTATATGGCCGGCCCATAGCCACTTCGCTGGAAGGACCTTATCTTCACGTAGGTGACGTGGTCCTTCACTGCTGGCCGTATGAGGACGCTTAAGGTCGATCATCGAGCTATGGAGAGGGCTGTGCTCGGAGTTTATCTGCGTGATAGACTCAGAAATGAGGATATCCGCAGTAAAACCAGAGTGACTGACATAACCCAACGGATTAGTATGTCGATTGACCTCTCGGTCGAAGTTGGACTTCCTTCCTCCTTCTACTTCCTAGTCGGACTATTTGTCCCGGGTAAACATACTCGTCAACAACTTCGAGCATAGTGCTCCCAACAACTACTGGCATAGGTGTGACATGGACATTAAACATGATCTTTGTTTTGTCCATGTTCATCTTAAGACCTATCCGTTGGGAGACACCATTGAGGTCATTGAGCATAGTGCTAAGGTCCTCCAGCGATTCTGCCATAAGGACTATATCGTTGGCAAATCGAAGGTGAGTGATGTACTCGCCATTGATGTTAATACCGTATCCTTTCCAGTCCAGTAGCTTGAAAACGTCTTCCAACGCAGCGGTGAAGAGTTTCAGGAATATAACGTCACCCTGTCTTACACCTCTCTGCAGTTGGATAGGTTTGGAACTCCGGTTCTGTCTCCCTCTGTCGCCTCTTACGACACCCACGGGAAGATATGGGGTAGTTGATATTCTCAACCGCCACTACACGGCAATAATAATAATAATATAATGCAATACTCCCCTATAATCCACCGATTTATTTTAATTACTTATGCACAAGAACCGTCTTAGTAAATGACATGAGTTTGACATATTATATTATTACAGTCAAGGTATTTTATGCGCGAAAACTAATTGTAAGCGAATATGTAGTACTCCGTAATCGACCAAAATCATAAAATTTATAAAGATTTTACCATTTGAGAGAAAATATTAATGCAAAATTATTATCATAAAAATGTAAATATCTATTATATAAAGTCTTATCTTTTAATATATAAAAAATAATGTTTGTTCGTATTTTAAGCGCTGCCATACCGTTCATCAGATAGCAGTAAATCTTTGTCAACTTATTGCTGGCACTTATTTTTTTCTATATTTTTTATTAATATTATTCAATGTCAACCCATGCAATCGATGCATTTTTACCCACGCAATAGCAGTTTATGGATGCCCTTCTTGAGAAATCAGCTGGACGAAAGTCAACTAATTCTTCAAAAGCATTCTGTAACTGCCTGTTGGGTATTGAAATTTTTTCCCGCCAAAAAGTTATTCAAATTCTAGAAAAAGTAGAAGTGTGTAGACTCAAGGTCTGGTGAGTACGGCGGATGACGGAGAGCTTCCAACCTCAGCTCTTGTAACTTGGAGACCGTTTGTTATGCAGTATAAAATATCGTGATGGAGCGGCGGGGACCAGCGATTGACCAAAGCTGGTTGTAGACGTGCGAGCATCTATATTATTTTGTTCAGTTCTTCCCAGTACACATCTGCAGTAATGCAGTAAGTAATGCTCATCCCGTTTGGTAAGAAGCTGTGATGAATCACACCGGCGCTAGACCATCGAATACTGACCATCACTTTTCTATGGGTAAGTTTTTCTTTAGAGCATTGTTTTGGTACTGTGCCAGGATCTAACGAACTTACTGAGCGCTTGAAATTTTCAAACAGAACAGTATCTTCCGGCACTTCTCCTCCCCCTTTGTCACCCATTTGTCAAGCTTTTTTACCTTGCCAATTTGACGCAAATGTATTAATATTGTTTAAATTCTAACGTTTAAAGCTGGTTCTAATTCAGCGGTCGATTGAGTGAGTATCATCCTCTTCCACAATCGCCTTTAATTCGTCATTGTTGACAAAAGTTGTTGCAGGACCACGGGGTCCATTTTACAGGTCGACATGTCGAGAATGGAATCATAGGTAAAGACCTATTCTTTATCATCCAACTTCAATTAATGTATTTCCATTCCTAATTAAACAATGTAACTATACCATTTTTTTTGTGGTAGTAACGCGCTGGGGCCCAGCTAGTCTATTATAAAACTTCTTTGACATAGAATAATTTAAAAAAAAACAAGTAAATAAGAAAATTAATTTTTAACAATTTATTAAAGAATCAAAAATATGAAAGGGAAACACTCCTCTGTGTTAGCATAGACGCTTATACCCCTTACCATATTATGTTCTCATATGACTGCTTCAGTTTGACACTAACATAATCTCTATTTTTTACTGTATAGCTGCGATTTGTACCTAGTTGAATTTCTTTCGTAAACTTATAACAAGCGTCTTATATCACTTACAAAGTTTCGGCGAATGAACCACTAGTCAGGATCGGACGATCCTCGACTAAAACTGAGATTGGTCATAGCAGAATATATGATGGTTCACTAAACGCGGGATCAGGTTCAGATCCTCCCTAGAGCTTGGAGCCAACGTTTGTGTAAAATCACAAATTATTGGTTTAAATAAATCTATTTTTTCTGATTTTATCGCGTATATTAACTCATTTTAAACCACGGCTACCTCCAGATTAAAATTTAATGTTAATCTGGAAGAATCCGTGGTTAACTGTGACATTGGGACGTTGAATACCTCAGTCCTCCCCCCCCCTCGTGACTACGAGTATTGTAAAGTGCTCTCAACGTCGTGCATATAAAAATAAGTTAATATACGTGATGAAATCCGTTAAAAACTAGTTTTATTTAAATGTGTAGTGTTCGCGTAAATATAATAAAATAAAGTCGTTTAATTATTGGTTTATGGAACTAGCAGGGTAATATAGCTTTTATGCAGCTATATGTTTTTGTGGGCATACTTGTGACACTACATTATCAAATAATATTTTATAATATTATGCTTTCAATCAATCAAAGGTTACGGTATGGGCCCCTTATCGAATAACAACCAGGAGCACATCATCAATTCATCATGACTATTATAATCAATATCAATACAATTATACAATAATTTCTATAAATTCTTATTTTGTTACAATATATTTCTCCTTAAATAACAATAGCTATTTTATTCCAGAATTTTGTAATAGCGTGGTCCTCCACCCTACATCCATAATCCAACAACAAAGCGCGGTGTTCTATATTTAAAGTTCTATATTGGTATACGAGTACATCTATGACAAATAATATCGTGAGCACTGTACTGAAAAAACGTTCTTTCATAAACAACAATAAGAAAATTATAGAATATAATTTATTTGATTTCATTCAATTTTCGTATCCTACTTGTTTAGGATTAAGAATTCCTAGAAAGAAATTCTAGAAAGAAAAAAATATAAATCTTATACGTTATTTACGTATTACGAATATTTTTAACTCTACTGATATATACATACCCTCTCCCTCATATATTGCCTAATAGAACGGATATTGGTTCGTCATAAGCGGGTTGGCAACCGCAGTTTCTTATCTTTAGTCTACAGCTGATAGTATACATACCCTCTCCCTCATATATTGCCTAATAGAACAGATATTGGTTCGTCATAAGCGGGTTGGCAACAGCAGTTTCTTATCTTTAGTCTACAGTTGATATACGAGTATACATACCCTCTCCCTCATAGATCGCCTAATAGAACGGATATTGGTTCGTCATAAGCGGGTTGGCAACAGCAGTTTCTTATCTTTAGTCTACAGCTGATATACGAGTATACATACCCTCTCCCTCATAGATCGCCTAATAGAACGGATATTGGTTCGTCATAAGCGGATTGGCAACCGCAGTTTCTTATCTTTAGTCTACAGCTGATATACGAGTATACATACCCTCTCCCTCATAGATCGCCTAATAGAACGGATATTGGTTCGTCATAAGCGGGTTGGCAACAGCAGTTTCTTATCTTTAGTCTACAGCTGATATACAGTATACATACCCTCTCCCTCATAGATTGCCTAATAGAACGGATATTGGTTCGTCATAAGCGGGTTGGCAACCGCAGTTTCTTATCTTTAGTCTACAGCTGATATAGAGTATACATACCCTCTCCCGCATAGATCGCCTAATAGAACGGATATTGGTTCGTCATAAGCGGGTTGGCAACAGCAGTTTCTTATCTTTAGTCTACAGCTGATACGAGTATACATACCCTCTCCCTCATAGATCGCCTAATAGAACGGATATTGGTTCGTCATAAGCGGGTTGGCAACAGCAGTTTCTTATCTTTAGTCTACAGCTGATAGGTATACATACCCTCTCCCTCATAGATCGCCTAATAGAACGGATATTGGTTCGTCATAAGCGGGTTGGCAACAGCAGTTTCTTATCTTTAGTCTACAGCTGATATACGAGTATACATACCCTCTCCCTCATAGATCGCCTAATAGAACGGATATTGGTTCGTCATAAGCGGGTTGGCAACCGCAGTTTCTTATCTTCATTCTACAGCTGATAATATACATACCCTCTCCCTCATAGATTGCCTAATAGAACGAATATTGGTTCGTCATAAGCGAGTTGGCAACAGCAGTTTCTTATCTGTAGTCTACAGCTGATACTATACATACCCTCTCCCTCATAGATTGCCTAATAGAACGGATATTGGTTCGTCATAAGCGAGTTGGCAACCGCAGTTTCTTATCTTTAGTCTACAGCTGATATATACATACCCTCTCCCGCATAGATTGCCTAATAGAACGGATATTGGTTCGTCATAAGCGAGTTGGCAACAGCAGTTTCTTATCTTTAGTCTACAGCTGATATATACATACCCTCTCCCTCATAGATTGCCTAATAGAACGGATATTGGTTCGTCATAAGCGGGTTGGCAACAGCAGTTTCTTATCTTTAGTCTACAGCTGATATATACATACCCTCTCCCTCATAGATTGCCTAATAGAACGGATATTGTTTCGTCATAAGCGGGTTGGCAACCGCAGTTTCTTATCTTTATTCTACTGTTATCAGAAAGATACTTCTGCTCATCTCAGTTTCCCTTTGTTGTTTATTACAACACACATGGAATGATATCATCATCATCACCATTACAGCCCTACACAAGTTCACTACAACATAGGCCTCCCCCAAGGAATGCCACAAAGCACGGTCCTGAACCACCTGCATCCATCGACTTCCTGCATGCCTTACCAGGTCATCAGTCCATCTAGTGGGGGGTCACCCTACACTTTTCCCACCGGTACCAGGCTGGCACTCGAGAAAACCCTTTTTCCCCATCGATTGTCGGTTCTTCGAGCTATATAACCGGCCCATAGCCACGGAATGTTATGGGATAGTGGAAATTCTTACACCGCCACTACACGGTTATGAAGTAAAACTTATTCATATTAACATAAATAAAATCTACATCTGTAGTATTTTTATTTTTATTGTTACTATTTATTTATAATTATTGACTAATTAAAACTAAGTTGCACTCAAGTCGCACATAAGGAGCTTTACCTCAAATAGTAAAGCAATAACCTACACACATCCCACTACTGGATAGATACATCATGTTACCTCTCACTACTGTGAAAGTTTTGTAGTAGGGAACATGTCGAACTGTTGCGGGAGTATACGTGTTTGTGAACCACGAAATTTTCCTTCCCCACCGAGCACGTGGCCAGCAAGTGGATCAAATTGCCATTAACTACGTTTTACATGGTAGGGCCATGCTGCAGCTATATTGTGGTTGCAGCACGAATGAGTCGGCATGACTGGGGTAGGACCATGCTTTCACAGAATACCAGAGTAAAGTAGCAGCTTAATGGTGCTGTGTTTCGTATGGTGAGTGTAGAGAATCAGAGACCCTTTTTACTGAAAACGAGGCATTCCATCTCAATCCTCGGGGCTGGCAACGCATCTGCATTTTGATTTTTAATTGAAGATAAATGTAGGTGTCTACGGGCCACAGCATCCACTTAACATCAGGTGGACTGTGTGCTTGTTTACCACCCTTATACTCATACTTTTAAAAAAAGGATTTAGTTAGTTCTTGCGAGCATCACGCCTAATATTCTTGAGTAATTTAAAATTTTAAGCTTATTTCCTAAGCTCCAACATAGCATACTCCTGACCAGCATGAACGGCCAGCTATATTAAAAAATCTAATAGTATTTCCTATTATGTACTAGAAAAATTTTATTCGGTATAAGCTATTGCTTGACTACGAGTACAATCTCATCAAATGTTAAGCTGTAACTCGTACTGTCTTAACGCAGTAAAGCTTATAACTTAAAAGGAACACGCTCTAACTTTGAAGACATCCAGATTGTAATCGGATGGAAATACAGACGCCGGCAAATTATTCCACTCCCTTGGTTTACGCATTACAAAAGACGACGTAACCATTTTAGTTCGAATGCTTGGAATATCTACAACAAAGGGGTGGGTTACCCGCCTACCGTCTAGTTGTTCGATAATGTAAAGATGAGGAAAGAATTAAATCATGTAATTCCTGCGCACACTCCCCGTTATGTATTATGTACATAAAAAGAATAGAAATAACACATTCTATATTATAGAACACCTAGACGTTGACTCAATGCCTGTGCTCGATGTTCCCCACTTTTCACTCTTTATATAATACTTATGAGGTGACTTGAGGTGAAAGTTATTTTTATCTTGTCCATAGTTTTTTTTTATAGAATAAGGGTGACTAACGAGCACACAGTCCACCTGATGATAAGTGGATGCTGTGGCACATATACATCTACATTTATTCTCGATTAAGAACCAAAACGCGATACGTTGTCACCCCTGAGGACTAAGATGGAATGCCTCGTTTCCAGTAAAAAGGGTCTCCGGATCTCTACAGTCACTATACGAAACACGCTGCTATTTTACGCTGGTATTCTGTGAGAGCGTGGTCCTTCCCCGGTCGAGCCGACTTATTTGTGCTCCAACTAATATAGCTGCAGCGTGACTCTACCACGTATAAAAATAGTACTGCGATCTGACAAACATGTCGACTAATTCAAATCACCAAGCATAGCATTTACGTCTAAAATACATGAAGCTAAGTTCGGTATTGAATTTTTATTGAGTGATAGCCACTGTTCTCAGTCCTGATCGAACACGCCACAAAAATGGTGTCTGAGGCAGACTGGAAAATGAATGTTTGCATAAATTCTGATACAGTTATTTGCATCATGTCACACCCTTAGACCATACTATTTACGTATACCGTACTATATACGTATTTAAGATGTAAGTTTACCTTACTAAAGAATTAAAAACCGGCCAAGAGCGTGTTGGGCCACGCTCAGTGTAGGGTTCCGTAGTTTTCCGTCCGTCACAATAAGTGTTCCCACTTATGATTTTAGAGTTGGGTATCCATTATGTTCGCGCTCCAGCAGCGCTCCGCGCTCCTGCAACTGCTCCCGGTAGTGGGTACTTTTGTTTCCATCCAAGTACAAAATGATTTTCCTAGAAAGTCCTTATAAAGTTCTACTTTTCATTTTTTTTTCATATTTTCTAAACTTATGGTTCAAAAGTTAGAGGGGGGGGACACATTGTTTTTTACTTTTGGAGCGATTATTTCCGAAATTATTGACATTATCAAAAAATGATTTTAGTAAATCCCTATTCATTTTAAATACCTTTCCAACGATATATCACACATTAGGGTTGAAATTAAAAAAAATCACTTCCCACTTTACATAGGGGGGGCTACCCTAATAAAACATTTTTTTCCAATTTTTATTTTACCACTTTGTCGGCGTGATTGATACACATATTGGTACCAAATTTCAGATTTCTAGTGCTAACGGTCACAGAGATTAAGCGAGGACGGACAGACGGACAGACAGACATGGCGAAACTATAAGGGTTCCTAGTTGACTACGGAACCCTAAAAATGATTGATTCGTATCTCAGTCAATCCGAGACGTGACGGAGTATTGTGATCGATGCACAAATAAAAAGATGGTTAAAACGTTCGTTATAGTAAAAGTAAAGTAAAGGAAAGCTACAGCCTATATACGTCCCACTGCTGGGCACAGGCCTCCGCTCATTTCTGAGAGGGTTTTAGGGCAAGGAATTGTCCGCCGCGCTGCCCCAATGCGTGTTGGCGAACTTCACATGTCTTCGAAATATTTTTTTTCTTACTTCTCTGACATTCAGGTTTCCTCACGATGTTTTCCTTCACCGCCGAGTACGTGATAAATCAGCACTTAAAATTGCAACTAACAATTTAATTGGTGCCGGCGGGGATCCAACCCGGTTTGCTCGCGTACTGTGAAATTTACTGCGAGCGCTAACCATCTGAGCTGCTCTTCGTAATAATACAATAGTTAAAATACATCCAATGTAATGAAAATGTATGTATTACGAGTAACAATAAAATTAATTCGGCCTCACATTCAAATCATTTTTCTTGACAATAATATGAAGTTATATTAGAGTCATACGTCAGAGTTTCTTATGACAGTTCCGGAGTTCGATATCAAACACATTGTCGGACGTAACGAGTAATATTTGATTTTTTTTTAAGGAAAACGATCGTGGTGGTCTCTAACAATGCTTACGAATCCCTCCGATGCTATGAACGGATAATAGGATACGTAAAGCTAAAGAAAATAAAAGCCACACAATGGCTTTTATTGTCCCTTGTGTCCAGATTCTTTTACGGAAAAAAATAATAATATTTTAGATAAATAGATGAACTGCAACTTCTTTTCGTCATCAGCCGTACAAATCCACTCTTTCTACATAGCTTTTGTATTAATCGTACAAATCCACCATTTGCCTTAATCAATAAGTTCAGCAGGTACACTAGGGATTGTATTATCAGACACCTCCGAACTTTAACGCCGTTCTCTATTACCTGTCTAGATATTTTACAACTGGCGTAAACAATACTGAACGATCTGTTTTCATCGTTTTCAAATTTAACGATATATTATTTAGACCAATTATATTTTAATGTCACTCTAAATTTATACTACCAATTTTCCTTGTCTGTCAGTTTCTTTTACTTTTTCTTGAATATACTATATTTATTCTATACTGTATATACTAAGCTCACTATACATACTATATTACATACTAAACGCATCAGAAAGTCTATCATCGTCACTGTCGAGGTCGGACAGCTCCGACAAATAGGTTATACCTAAAAGGAAGTCATAATTAGGGTTGCCACCTTTTTTTTGAACAAATTTATATAGTATTTTTAAAAAGATGCCAATGTTTAGTACTTTTGAGTTATTCAGGAGCAAACAAACTATACATTTATTTTTAATTTTCCATATATATTTGTTATTGATCTTTGCTTTAGCCATCAATTATCTAACCACCTTACCGTATACCTAACCTTTAAACTAATTATAGGAGTTCCAACCACAGTTAATATAAGGTAGCGCGACAGATGAATTAGAGATATAATATAGTATGTTTCTTACTATATTATTTTTATATAATATATAGTACAATTAACTGAAATACAGTATGATACGATATATTATATTACGGGTGGGCAACCCGAGTCATGATGGTCATTCTGGCATTTTCCACAGACGGATTTTAGGACATAGAGTTACAGTCTATCAAAAGTCTACTGCTGTATATAGGTTTCCCCCGTAGGTTGCTTTATAGAGGGTCTCCGGTTCTCTAAGCTCATCATATGAAACACAGCAGCATTAAGCTGCTATTTTACACTGGTATTCTGTGAGTTTTGTTTCCCTCCGTCGTATTTTACGACACCACCGGGACAATATTGGGTAGTGTATATTCTTACACCAATACTACACGCTGATTTCAGAACCTGCATAAATTGAAATGAAACTTATATTTTTCAAACTCCCTATTTATTTATAACAATTGATCGCACTATAATCTTTTAATCCAGTTAATTTATATCTTCCAAATGTTAATTTTTCATGTATTTTCTTTATTTTATGAAACTAACCCTTTGATAATAATGATGGAGATCATCAATATTTTATCGTTTTTTTTTTAAATATCGTCTATGTATAAAAATCGATTGCCGTCCGTTAGTGTAATAGTTAGTGTAGTAGATCCCTATATGATTTAGATTTAGAATTAGACCCGGTAGATGTCGCTGTTGTCGAGATCCAGAAATCATCCGTGCGAAGCCGGTGCGGATTATAATAATTTTGAAATGTTGCCTTAACAACTTTCTGTTACACTACACAACGATTTAAAAAAAAAACAATTTTGCCGCCCAAAATTAACCTTTTGAGTCGAAAATTTGAATTTATGGTTAGTAGAATTTCCACATAGTAATACAGTTCAACCTCGATATAACAAATTGGAAGGGAACAAGTAAATATTCGGTATATCAAGTAATTCGCTGAACTGAGGTTTGTTATGTTGAAGTTAGGTTCTCTAAAATTTGTTATAAAGAGTATAAAAATAGTTTTATTCACAACTTATACTAATAAACTTAATATAAAGTTTTTGGGTTGACAAAATTCGTTAAGTAGAGGTATTCACACCTTCTTGATAGTTGTAAATTTATTATAAAGAGGTTGTTCGCGAGAAACGTTCGCAATGTAAAGGTATATTTTATATTGAATCTTATGGACAATTCAAGGGTTCGTGAAAATTTGTTAAATCGAGGAAATCGTTATATTGAGGTACGTCATATTAAGGTTGCACTGTATATTGGATATCAGTATAATGCTTATGTTTAGTATGTAACGAGTGACGAAAACCGGTGACCTTTTTTATGGGTAACGGAAATGCATTCTATATTAATCCTGAGGTCTGACATCTTATCTGCCTTTTGTCCCAATCGAGGTTAGACGGTGTCTCTGGGTCACAGCACTCACATTCTATCAGACTATGATATAGACTGACTACGTGCTACTTTATTACCTTTACTTGTTTAAAAAAAATACTTGAAATAAGTGAAGAAAAATGTCTGTAATGTATTACCAGACAACAAAGAGATTTAAATGTATAATATACTATAGAGTGGACATTGCGAACATTTGCACACAAAAACTGTGAGCACGCGTGTGTGTTAAGCCCTCTAGCGAAAAATAGCACGCTGAATATTTATTTGGAAAACATTTTAGCTATTTCTCATTAGGTGACGCTTCTAAATATAGGGTAAAAATCGGTTTAAGGTACGTCGTCAAATAATAAAATATTTGTAAATAAATAGTGACGTTACTGGATAACAGAGGGCATTTATTACAGTAATTTTTCTTTCTACTAGAGCAATCTACTAGAAATAATAAAATTAAAATATTATTTGGTAAATATACATTATTCTAAAGATAATAAACCGAAATCATGTTCATTTTTTGCTCCATATCGTGACTTACTATACCTTAATGCACAACCGGGCATATTTTCTTTAAAAATATTTTTTTAATTTATGAAACGAATGCGCTTGACTAGGGTTTGGGCCCCGGGACGTCTCGTGTCTCGAAGTTCTCGTAATTTTAGTTGCCTCAAGTCCCGGGACTTTCGGGTCGAGACTCGAGACGAGACAAGATTATCGAAATTGTTATGTAATCATTTTTATTTTCAAATAATTGAAGGACCCTAGCGCCATCTCTTAGTTTAGTGAATAATTTCCTAGGTAACTACCGAGTACACAACACAATAAATGCGTTTGCCGCAATGCCATCATGCCGCCATATTAGTTGTTCTGTAGTCAGTCGTCAATTTCATTTATGACGTGAGTGTGGTGTGGTGTTTCTTTTGAACTCAGTTTACTACTGGACGTTAAAACAGGGTTGAATTCCATCATTGTGATGGCGGAACGGTTTCTGAAGCTAAAAAATTGCGTAAAGAAAGCGTTGATTGATTTAAACATGTTAGACGAGGGGAAGAAGGAATGAAGACAATCTTCTTCTTTTGTAGTCAGTTGTTGATTTGTTGCAGCCAATAAAGATAACTATAGAAGCTTTAGGCCGACAAAACGCTTCATTACTTACAGCCGAAGCAATAATTGACATATTGCTCAAAAAAATTCAATCGACAACGACTTAAAATGATTTGGCGAAGCGGTTCCTCTAAACTTTGAAAGTTAACCAAGAAGAGAGAAGATCACAACGAGTTGAATGCTTGTTAAAATATTTGCACACTGGCCACCTCACAGTCTCAAAATACGGACTTTTTACCTCGAACATTAGTAAAACTGCACTAATTGCAAAATAAAAATACAAAAAGAAATAATATCCCTAGTATCCGGACACCAGATGTGGAAATAATGGCGCTGAACCTAGTACTAGCATCTCTCAAGTACACAGCGAGCCTGACGAGTATATTGTAAATCAAATGGAGTATTTTATAAAAAAAATCAAATCAATAAAAATATCCAAGAAAATGTACCCGAGATTCTGGAAAAAGGGGCTACATTAAAAAAGGAGTTTCAGTTGTTTGAAGCAACTGCAGAAAGTTTGGCACTACTATATAAAGCCTTAAACACGATTAAATCGACATCTGATGAAAACAAGATAGTGTTCTTCTTGTCCGGTTACATTTTTACAAAAATCTGAAGCAGATTGTCTGACAAAGCTGTTGACGCTCTGATTTTTTATAAGCCTATTTTATTAAATCATCAAAGATGTCTAATTAATGTGTCAGTTGATTATTTAAAAGACTGATTTATAACTGTGGTTTATTATTTATGTTTAGATTATTTAATTATGAAACAAATCCGAGATTATGAGAATTAACAATGTTGTAATTATGGCCAATATTAGATACTAGAATTACTAGATAATAGTAAAGTTATTAAGAATCGGTATGATTTTTAACTAATTTCGATTTATAAATATTAGATTTAACTGCTTAAAAGTGAATGTGTGTGTGTGTGTGTGTGATTAAAATAAATAAACAGAAGAATTATTAAGCCTGAAGTTAATGAGCGTTAGTTATTAAGATTTAATTTTCTGTTTAATAAATGTTCTTAAGTCTCGAAGTCCCGGGAATTACCGGGAATATGGTTGTAGACTGTCTCGTGTCCCGGGACATTGAAATTGTCGGGAATTCCCAAACCCTAATCTTGACCTTTCGATGATGTAATTTAGATTAAATAACAAAAATCGGAGGATATATCCTATAGGACAAAAGTTACAGACAATTTTGTTGCTTATGTCCGGTCTATTACTACTACATACTTAAATATCTTTGCCAGACAAAAACATACCGCGGCGTAGTAAAAAAATTGACAACGTCATTTAAATGAATTTTATGCCAAAATAATAATAATAATGTCCTCCAGACCGAATTCCGGCCACGGCGGCCTGCCTCAACGGAAGCTAGCCATCCGCGCAGGACAGGATTATAGTGCCCAAGTGTATGCGCAAGCACAGGTGCACTCTCTATTCCCTCACTCTCATAATCCGATGGGACGGTAAACCGACACGACCGGAGAGAGATCAGGCACAGGACCAACGGCTTTACGTGCTTTCCGAGGCACGGGGGGTGAGACACCGCCAACTTCCTGACTCCGGGCAACTACTGAGAATTTCTTGACGGAAAAACTCAATAATTAATTTTTTGGCCCGACCCGGGACTCGAACCCAGGACCTCATGTTCAGCAGTCGTACTACTACAACCACTAGACAAACGAGGCAGTCATGTCAAATATGTCAAAATAGAGCACTTCCGTATATATATTCAATTATGTGGCTCGCCACTCACTTCGCAAAACCAATTTACTACACTGAATTTTCGAGCAAATTTAATTAAATTTTAAAACTTCCTCGGATATTTTAATCAAATGTTAATAATAGTAATATTTGAAAATTAGGTTTACGTCATTATAATATCAGTTTTTTAAACATTACCCTCACACTATGATTTTCGGCTGTATCATGAATATGTTATAATAATTTTTAATTTGCCACATTATATTATGAACATACTAAAAAAGTAATTGTTTAGTAAGTACCAGCCAACTGAGCTATGGGCTCGGGTTCAAATCCTGTCCTAAGCAATAATAATATTATAATAAACATTTTTTTACAACAAGAAAGATCGATATTCTTGCTTTTATAACCAATTGCATTCCCCCGTCTATTTAAGCAACGGTTTTATATAAATTTGGTTCTAACTAAAAGTAATGATCCACATGGGACGTACTATATTACTTATAAGTGAAATCAGGCATTACTTTGTCTAATCAATTGTATTAAAATGTTAAGATAATTAGCTAAGACCCGCATAAAAACTGAAAGTGATGTGTCTTTCCTAGTTTGAACGGTATTTTTTACAGAATAAGAGCGACAAACGAGCAAAAAGTCCACCTGATGGTAAGTAGATGCTGTGGCCCGTATACAACTAGATACATTTATTCTCAGTTAAGAATCAAAATGCAGATGCGTTGTCACTCCTAAGCACTAAAATGGTATGCCTCGTTTCCAGTAAAAAGGGTCTCCGATTCTCTACACTCACCATACGAAACACAGCAGCATCAAGCTGCTATTTTGACGCTGGTCTTCTGTGAGAGCGTGGTCCTACTGCACTCGTGCTGCAACCGTAATATAGTTACAGGGTGACTTTACCGCTGTACTTCTTGCCTTCCTTCAATTGCGTGCACTATCAACCTAACCACTAATTCCATCAGTCCCAACACTCCTACACTAGGAAAGTAACTACCGTCGGTTATACGACACGTATTTCGCCTCTACACGAGGCATCATCGTAGAGTTTTCCTGATGATGCCTCACTTTGAGGCGATACATTGCGCAGAAGCGTACATCATTTGTATTCTTTAAGTGGATATTAGCTAATGAATTTTATCATCGTTTGTGCTATATCACATTATTACAGAACACAAAGGGATTAATTTATGCAATCGTAAAGAGGTTCAGAAGTTGTCAGAGACCCCGATATAAATCATTTATGAGTTACACGGAAATTGGCTTCAGCCGAAAATAAAGCTTTGACTTCACATGAGAAAGTATTACAGTTATTTTTACCCTCTCAAAAAGCGGGTAAGCATTCATACATATTCAATGCATATTTTATAGACACAGTACAGTCACGGTAATATTATCTATACAGTATTCCAACTTCATACAAACGGACGAAGCGAGAGCTATACCTACGCGCCTCGATCTCGGCATGCGCTCGGCATGCAGACAGTCGAGACTGTGCCGCAGTCATGATTTTGTGAAATATATAAAAAAAATTGGAGGAAATAAATAATAGAATAGAAATAAAGAAATAATAAAACTGAACTTCATTTAAAAACAAACATATAAATTGTAAAGTAGCTGCAGGTATCTATAACCAATTAAAAGATATTCCTTTTCTCCACGTTGTCCATGTTTCCCAAAATAATTTTTAATTTATATTATTTTTAGCTTTATATTAGAAAGCGGATTTTTTATATTTAAAAAATCTAATAATAAAGTTTGTTATTCAAACATAAACATGGTTTTTTAATTAAATCTACCAATCAAAAAACGACACGCATTTTTATTGAACACTTCCTATTCAATTCACAAAGTACCTATTTTATTTGTTTATATAAAAAGTATATTTACAATCATAAAACTAAATGGAAACACAAAGTAGGCAAGTGTAAAAATGCTGGAGGCAGGTAGCCCTATCACATGTTTACGTGCCGCACGGCTGTAGGCATTTATTTGAAAGATACGGCCGAGTTACAATACTGTATAGATAAGATTACCGTGGTACAGTTTTTAACTTCATTACTTTTTATTCAATTTTTCAACAACCAACTAAAAGATACGTCGTGTAATGGCAACGTTAAAGAATTTATATAAATACCAAAATTTTATTACGTGGTAGAGACGCTGCGACTTATAGTTGTGACTCGCATGGGTCGGCTCAACGGGGATGGCACCACGCTCTCACAGAAAACCAGCGTGAAATAGCAGCTTGATGCTACTGTGTTTCGTATAGTGAGTGTTGTTAACCGGAGACCCTTTTTACTGGAAACGAGGCATCCCATCTTAGTCCTCACAGGTGTATTCTGTATTCTTAATCGAAGACAAATGTAGATGTCTATGGGCCGCAGCATTCACTTACCATCAGGTGGATTGTATGCTCGTTTATCACCCTATTCTATAAAAAAATAACTCATGGTTTCCGTTATATGGCAATACAAACCTCATATTTTTTTAAATACAGGTTACACGCAACTACATAATCCACCTAATCGTGGGTGGATGCTGTCGCCCATAGACATCTACATTTGTCCTCGATTAAAGATCAAGATACAGATGCGGTGTCACCCATGAGGACTAAGATGGAATGCCTCGTTTTCATTAAAAAGTGTCTCCGGTTCTCTACACTCACCATACGAAACGTAGTAGCAAGGTTCAAAATGCAGACGCGTTGTTACTCTCGAGGATTTAGATAGAATGCCTGGTTACCATTAAAAAGGTCTTCGGTTCTCTACACTCTACTTATAAAACGCAGCTGCTGTAAGCTGCTATTACACGACAGTATTCTGAACAGTGTGGTCCTGTCCAGATTAAGCCATCCCACTCGTGCTGCAACTGTAATAAATCTCTACCAAGTTACCTATGTCCCATTTACGCCAGACATAAAATAAGCAGACTGACAAAGACAATATGCGTCGAATGCTAGTAGTTCCTGATACGAACACCAATTATGAAAAAACGTATAACTAATAGTTGTCTACTAAACGTAATGATTACACCAACGTTAAATAACGGCGCCGTGGTGTAGTGGTGTGGTGGAGGTGTGGCTTAGCAATGATATACAGCGCTATCGACCGCGGGTTCGAATCCTGTACGGAATAAGTATTTTTATGACCTACAAATAATTGTTTCGGGTCTGGATGTTTGTTCTTGTAAAATTTATGTTTGTAAAATGTCTCCACGGTACAAGAGAAAATCCTAGTGTGGAGGTAACGTTTTTAAAAAAAAACATGTATCAGAACCCTTGAGATTTTTTAAACTTTTCACATATATAGTCGCTGCGTACGATACTCAAAAAAGGAAATTGACTGACGCACACTTACACAGCAAATTATGAATATAAAACAACTGAACCGAGAAAATAAAAGCTAATCATATATTTGAATAAATTTATGGAAGGTCTATTGTGTTTTAAACTAAGTATAATTAGGAATGTAAATATGATAAATGAATATGGCAGCAGTGCGGACACATGAATTATTAATGAGCCTTGAAAATTAGTTACTTTCGCCTAAGTTATATTGTTGGACTTCAAGTCATTAGAGGCCAATGGTTTATAACTTCTTAATATTCAGTACTGGGGGGCAAAGAAGGAGCCTCCCCAAGCAACGTACTGAACCCCTATTAACGTCCTACGCACCAAGGAATGAGTTTTTCTATTATATATTAACTTATAGTTCCACCACGATAACGATTCTTAGTCAGTCGAAGCATACAAAAAAAGAATTTCCCGCACTAAATATGAATAATTGAACATTGATAGCTGACTCAAATGGTTGATTGTACAAGATGACGTCACAGTATATGATAGACCACGTAAAATATTTGCGATTTTATAAGTGAAAACTTCTAGAATCGTACTAAACTATAAACGATATTATACATAGTACCATACTATAACAATAGCTTGCGAAAGAATGAGATAAAATACAGTATACAGTGTTTCTTACTCAGTCTACTCTTTGTGCGGTGTTTCGTAGCTTTTTCTATTCTTGTTTCACGTCTCCCGCGTGTGAACTATACATATTTTTTTTTATAATATGCGACACTGGCTAGTTATAATTAATTTTGAAAGTACGACTAGTTTACAAGTTATAAATACGAAAAGATTTTTGTTGGGAACTTGATGTTGAACTTGATGACGTAAACGCCGGCGAAATACTGCTCCTGTATTATTGCTTAAATAATGGTTTGACGTGGATTTTGAGATGTAAAAGAGGTGTTATTTTGTGTGTTAAATGTCTGCGTATGTACTATTATAAGTATTTTATGGTGATGTCATCCAAATATAATATCTGCTAAGACGCCTTTATACTTTCATTATAAACTGCGTGTAGGCTCAAGCTACCGCCAAAATTTCCTGAAAACCTTGCAGTGTGACGTTTTCAGAATTTTTAAACACGATTTTTATAAATGATAGATTCTTATTACTTGAAACTGATAAAAGAATAACCGTACGAGTCTAGTATCAAAAAACAAAGAATTAATACGAATATTTCAATTTCATATTTTTCCTATTTTTTGTAAAATGGAACTACCTCGGAAACATTTTTGCCAAAGGATTTTATGATATCAAATGTCGCCTTAAACCGGACAAATCGTTTGATCGACTTCAAATGACATTTTATGGATAAAAGCCCTTCTAAGGCAACCGTCTACCGCTAGTATAACAAATTTTTGTACGATCTATTAAGTTCACGATATGAAGAAAGAAGTGGTTTCCCTTTGACGGCCGTTACAAAAGGAAACTTGATAACTGTAAAAAATGTTTGAAGATAATATACGTATGACACATATATATATAATAGGCGAATTACATATGAAGAGATTTGGTACATATTGCAGATTGGAGTGGGAAGCGTTTACGAAATTTTACACGAACAACTTCGCGTAATAATTTCGCGTTGAGTGCTACAC
This sequence comes from Parnassius apollo, assembly GCA_907164705.1. Taxonomy (NCBI): domain Eukaryota; kingdom Metazoa; phylum Arthropoda; class Insecta; order Lepidoptera; family Papilionidae; genus Parnassius; species Parnassius apollo. The sequence goes on from CAJQZP010001342.1 coordinate 8,776,479, forward strand.
AACCTCACCGATGCTTTGAAGCAGGTGCGCGTTGAATGGTATCACCACATGGTTATTAAATATGAAAAAGCCTCGTCTCGGAGTGTTTACGACATTATTACAGGTGACGAATCTTGAATTTTTTTTATAGGATAGGGTGACAAACTAGCACACAGTCCACCTGATGGTAAGTGGTTGCTGTGGCCCATAGAAATCTACATCTATCCTCAAATACAAATCAAAATGCAGATGCGTTGTCATCAATGAGGACTAAGATGGAATGTCTCGTTTCCAGTAAAAAGGGTCTCCGGTTCTCTACACTCACCATACGAAACACAGCAGCATTAAGCTACTATTTCACGCTGGTATTCTGTGAGAGCGTGGTCCTTCCCCGGTCGAGCCGACCCATTCGTGCTGCAACTATATTACTAATAATAATAATATAAATACTATTAATATAACTGCAGCACGGCTCTACCGCGTATAAATTAATTCCCACAGGCTACAAACGAAGGGTCAGTTGACGGTTTCGATGTTTCAAAATGCACCCTTTTCTCTTAAAAGGAGGCATTCCATCATAGTCCTCAGGAGTGACAAAGCAACTGCATTTTTATTCTTAATCGAGGATAGATAAATGTTTACAGCAGTGAAGCTATTGAGAAGCGCAGAGAAAGATTTTGTTGCAAATTTTTTCACTTAGACGAAATATCTGGTGTAAATTCCTCTATAAAATCGAAGAAACCTCAATGCCGAATGCCGAAAATATTAAGTACCATATGCTTGCTAATTAATAGTATTCAGTGCTGTAAGCAACAAGCGATCGAACACGGAGTCCGCGGACTACTGTTTCATCATGAAAAAGCGTTCGCGCACTCCACGCTCACAACGAGCGACTCCCTGGATAGCATACCAGTTAACCTTTGTATTTGGCACCATCTGATTTCTTTTTATTCACTTAAATAAAAAATCAGCTAAAAGGAATACAACCCTCATCGCCGAAAGATGCGCTAGCAGCTGCCTTAGTCACTGTTCTCAGTCCTGATCGATCACGCCACAAAAATGGTGTCTGTGGCAGACTTGAAAATGAGTTTTTGCATAAATTCTGATACAGTTCTTTGCAGACTTAATAATAAAAACTGTACTATAGAACAGTTCTTTTAGTTTGACAAAATTTTCTGTGGCCCTCGTATAATTAAGCCGTCCCAGTTATTAATTGTCGGCGCTGGTTGGATCATTGCGTTGTAACTGAGGCCGCAAGGCGCTCAGTCATAGATGTCACTGTACTGTATGATACCTACTGGTCGGATCATGTTCCATTGCTGATCGAGTGCAATATTAACTTATTAAGATCAAAAAATGTGGTAAGCTATTTCTGTAATAATAAAATAATTTGGGGTGTCAGAAATAATAACCAAATACCTTATAAAAAAATTGTGTCACTCTAAATTAAAAGACGTAAATTTTCCACAGGAGTTTATGAATCGTTGTAATAATATATGTATTAATGATAATCACAAATTAATTTTAGATAATATGTACAGTAATATTGTTACTATTCTTAGAGAATCAACTCAGGCCAGTTGTAATAACAAAAGGAATAAGAAATATGTTGTGGGGTGGAATAAATACGTTAGAGACGCCCACGGGGAGGCTCGACTTGCCTTTCAAACGTGGGTCTTATACGGTAAGCCATCTTCGGATTATTATTATAATAAAATGTGTGAAACAAGACGGAATTTCAAGTCAAAGTTAAAATGGTGTCAAAATCACGCAGAGCAATTAAGAATGGATAAGATCGCATCAAGTCATTCGCAAAAGAAATTTAAAGAATTCTGGAAACTTACGAATAAACTGAATCCCAAGTCGAGCCTTCCGGCTAATATTCAGGGTCACAACCAGTCTGGAGACATAGCCAATCTATTTAAAGAGCATTTTAAAATAGAGTCACTGCGGGGTCCGTCATCGACATTAATCGATGGTGGACGTTTTGCAGGTGGATCGTGTGTAAGGATCTCTGCCAAAGAAGTTTTTGAAGTAATAAATTCTGTGACTAGAGGTAAATCACCAGGGCATGATGGGCTTAGCATTGAACATCTGGTACATGCTGGTGCCCATCCGCCAAGAGTGTTGGCTATGTTTCTTAGTTTATGTATAGCTCATCAATATCTTCCGACTGATCTCATGAAGACAATTGTGGTGCCTATCATTAAGAACAGAACAGGAGATATATCAGATTTAAATAATTACAGGCCAATCTCACTAGCCACCATAGTGGCTAAGGTGCTGGACGGTCTGCTTGACAGGAAATTGAGAAAGCTCATTCATCTGCATGATGCTCAATTTGGGTTCAGACCTGGACTATCCACAGAGAGTGCAATTTTGTGTCTTAAGCAGACTGTTAGGTACTACACAGATAGAAAAACGCCGGTGTATGCCTGATTTTTAGATCTATCAAAAAGCTTTTTATCTAGTATCTTATGACATTTTATGGCGAAAGTTACAGGAGGAAACTGACTTGCCCCAGGAAATTGTCTCCGTATTTAAATATTGGTATAGTAACCAAATAAACTATGTTCGATGGGGTAGCAGCTTTTCTGAGGGGTATGGGCTGGAATGCGGGGTGAGACAAGGAGGGTTGAGTTCGCCTACGCTTTTCAACTTATACATAAACCAGTTGATTGTGGAGCTTAGCAGCACTAAGGTCGGTTGTTCTATAGACGGAGTTTGCATAAATAACATAAGCTATGCAGATGACATGGTACTGCTGAGCCCCACGATAGGTGCACTCAGAAAGCTGCTAGGGATCTGTGAATCCTACGCAAAGACCCATGGGCTCATGCATAATGTAACGAAGAGTGAGCTCATGGTTTTTAATTCAGGCACTAAAAGGCAGCTCACCATGCCTACTGTTAAGCTCTGTGATAGTCCTTTGAACAGAGTCGTCAAATTTAAGTACTTAGGCCACTGGGTAACAGAGGACTTAGAGGATGACTTGGATATAGGAAGGGAACGCAGGGCGTTGGCTGTTCGCTGTAATATGCTGGCCCGCAGGTTTGCACGATGTACTAAAGAAGTTAAAGTTACGCTTTTTAAAGCTTATTGTCAGTGCTTTTACACATGCAACTTGTGGGTCAAATACACGCAGCGGACATGCAATGTCCTGCGTGTACAATACAATAATGCGTTCAGGGTACTGTTAGGATTGCCGCGTTATTGTAGTGCTTCTACCATGTTCGTCGAGGCACACACGGATGGCTTTCATGCCATAATACGTAAAAGGTCCGCTTCATTAATGAATCGACTACGTACCTCTACCAACAGCATCCTGAATACACTTGCTGATAGGTGGGATTCTGCCATTATGAAGCACTGGTTGAGCCTACATATAAAATTGAATAAATAAGATATTTGTAACGTAGGAGCGATATTTAATTTGTTAAGTTTAAAAAAAAGTTAAATACTAACATTAGTTCTAAGTAGTTATTGTTCTACTAACATCTTTATGGACAAAGTCTGAAAATAAATTATATTATTATTATTATTATTATTATTAATACACTGATAACAATTTAACTAAAGTTTCATATTAATATATTTGTTACTAATAGTAATTCGATTCAAGCCCATAAATAGCTACATCTGTTCTCCATTAACAATCAAAGTGCAGATTTGTTATCACTACCTACGTGCGTCCTTAAGAGGACTAAGTTGGAATGCCTCTTTACAAGTAAAAAGGATCTCTGGTTCTCTACACTCACCATTATTCTGTTCCTTCGTTCTGTGAGAGAGTGATCCTACCCCGGTGGAGTAGACATGTGTCAATCATGAATGATTCGTTCGTTGAAGCTGGTACACTTGTAAGTATTGATGGTTCATTCATCTGTTTTTGATGCAACACAAAACGATCAAAAAATATTGACAGTATTTTTTTAACTCATGATTGGTGTGAATTGTGAACGAGTCGAAAACCGACCAAATTCCGAATGATCTGAATGAATTGTTTGTGTAGGGTACTGGAGCCCGAAATGATCCATTTGAATGATCCGAATGTACCAGTACGCGTGACCAAATGTAATAGTGATTCGGTCACGACAAACGAATGATTGACACACGTCTACGGTCGAACTAACACATTCGTGCTGCATCCATATATATAGCCGCAGCGTGGCTCTACCAAGTAAAACACCTCCTTCCATATCGTGTAAACACTTACCTAAAATTGCTAATATAACATTTAAGTTAAACACCGTACTGAAATTCGAAAAAGAATTCTCGCTTAACACGCAAAAGGGACAATTTTTACGATCGAAAAATATTCATATTTTATAGAATCACAAATGATTCCACATGTTACAAGACTTACGTGTTCGGTAAATTATGGATATTCGAAGTTATTTAAATTCGGGCAACCGATGTGCAGAACAGATGACGGAACAACGATCTTGAATTTTGCCAAACCTAACATATGCAGACTGCTGACGTAAATCAGCATATAAATTACGGGACGCCTTGTAAACTATGATCCAGTGCTTGTCAATCATAGCAATTACAAACTAATAAAATAGTTTAAAAAAGTGTAAGCTAATTGATGATGATGATGCAGGTGGTGAATAAACCTACCACAAATATCATTCGATATTCAATTGTTTCTAACTGTTCAACAGGATCAGTTTACTCCCAATATTCTTTACAGTTTCTTCGAATTTCGAAAGCGCCCCATCACGCTTTACACTCTGCTGACTATCGGTCGTAGCTCTGGTGGCTAAATAATGACGAAAATTCATCCAGAAACCCATACTTCGCAAACTGGTGATTACAGTGAACATTGCTCGGTGCTTTTACTAAGTGAATATCTAGAGATGCAAGCCAGCAGGTGCATTCTTTAAGGAGATTTTTTGACGTTAACATTTTTATATGTGCGCCTTCAGATTATCTAAAAATAGAAATGGTGTGATGTCTGATACCTTCGTTCAACTGTATTGATCAGACCGAATCGGATACGAAAAGATATTTTAAGAAAAGCGGCTAGGTGACAGATATATTATAATTAACGCCATCTGTAGCTGGATATAAAGAGAATGTACCTTTTTACATATCAGTGGATTTATAGAAGGTCATAATTATGTCTCTTATCAATTTTATACACTAACAATCTCGAAAAACTATTGACGACTTTTAGTGTTGGCAAACTGCGAACCTCGAAGATATCCCATTAAATATCTGTTTATGAAGTTAAAATCTTTTTATGATTCCATTTGCTCGCTTAATGGCCGTCATTACTAACTTCATTATCATCGACATAAATACTTACAAAATTTAACTCCCAGTGAGACAATATTACGCTGTAACTGCAACAGGCTAAGTGGCGCTATTGCGAGAGACCTGTGACCGTAGTGGACTATCGCAGGCTAATGCTGATGATGGTGATGAATGAGATAATTTAAGATTAGAGATAATATTTCCACAATCTTATCGTCCCCTCGTCACTTGTGTCTAAGTTTATATTTGGCATCAGTTAGTACCTGGAGAAAAATGTTAAGAGCAAATCGTTTATTTATTTATTTCGGCCTGCCACATGCTTCATACGGAACCCCGTTTCAGAATTCCGAAACGGAACGAACGGGGCGGCCACATACATACGGTATCCCGTTTTGCCCGCAAAATTTCAAACGGGATCATTGATTTTACATGGACTTGCTGCGTTCTGAATCCCGAATCAGAATTCCGAAATGGAATCCCGAAACGGAATTACGTATGTAGGTGGCCGGCCTTATGCTGTCGTGCTACAAAAAGTTGTACATATGGCGGATATAAGAGGCGGTGCAGCAATAATAAAAATAGAAAGGGTTATTAAGATCTTTATACATATATATATACAATATATACATATATATATCATATATATATATATATATATATATATATATACCATAACGCGAAACGTGCAAGAAACAACATATACATAAATTTTCAAAAAAAAGCACGAAATTATTTATTGGTTGCCCGTGTTACAAAAATACTATAATCAGGTTACATTTTTCGACTATAGTACCTTTAAACCCACGCTTATAAAGTAGGTACGCGAACCGTCATTAAAATGTACTTTACTTCGCAAAGAAAACATTTTAACACTCTATAATAATTTGTTTGCCCAGCTGTGCGCCATGTGGGCTAGAACACTAAAGTACAAAAAATAAAAGTTAAGAAATAATATGACCACATTGCAGACTTACCTACGCTTCAGCCATCGGACTATTGAGAACATTTAAACTATGACTAAATTACCAATCATAATGCGCGGTAAAGTAAAGTTCGTTGTTGTTTGCGTGAAAATACACAGAAAGCTAAATATCCATATCTTAAAATAAAATCGATCTTTCGCCCCTCCCCCCCCCCCCCGTTAGTGCCTTATTATGTATGCAATTACAAACAAGCTAAATATTGCTCAGTTTAATATTTATAGTTTAATATTTTATATAACCGTGCTCCAAAAATTAAAACACTTTTAGTTGTAACTGAACTACAGGATGCAAATATTATATATGGTAATTATAATAATGTAAAATACACGATGCACTTATTTCGTTACCTTGTCTTATGGACGCCACACACGGCCAGTTCAACTGATCATTCCGACTGATCAGTTCAAACTAAAACTGTTGATATTTTTTTAAATAGTGGATTTTCGATATATCGATCAATATAAATATATTAATATCAGAGTTTTATATATAAGTTTATTATTTCAAGCTGGAAGCCCTTAGGTTCAAGCTTCAAGGGTAATGGGCCACCATTACGCTTGAAGCTTGAACCTAAGGGGTAGTACCAAACCTTATTAAAGGTTAGTTGTTCTGTCTCTAGAGCCTCGTCCCATATGTGAGTGGCATACGCTACGTATGGCGGTTGCTGAGGAGATTATTTTGTTCTAGGTATTCTGTGAGAAAGGTGGGCGTATCGTATACGTTCAATAATGTTGAAGTATGAGGTAAATGATATTGAAGGATAGTTAGCAGGGTCCGCACGGCTACCTTTTTTAGACAAAGTCTGCACATTCACTTTAAAGACTTGTACACTATTTCAGTCCTAAATGAGAGGCAATACATGCGTGTCGACACTGGATTGGATACAACTCAGGTACACAAACCTTTAGAACAAAAGTTCCTATACCATCCAATTGACTACCTTTATTCACGTAAAGACCTCGCAAGATTTTAAGAACCTCCTTGTTGATGATGCGAACCTCCGGCATAGAGGTATCGCATAGAGGCAATTTATATGGTATTCATATTACCACTGACCAGACGCAAAATTCGAACAAAAAGATACTCAATCAAGTCCACTTTTCAATCGACTTCCAAAAGGAGGTACTACTACTACAATTCGACTGTATGTTTTTTTTATGTGTGTTACCTCAGAACTTTTTTGTCGTGCATTCTGGTCTTTCGTCAAGGCTGTCCAAGGGAACTTTTGCCAGCCAACCTTCCCATCTCTGCACAGGGAGGAAGACTCACTGGTCCTTACCACAAAGGACAAAAGCCTATCTACTGGGCTCTCTCTTTGCGTCCAACTCGACTCTTGATGACGGGAAAATACACCGCCGATAATCCCCTAGTGTGAGTGCTCCATGCACGATGTGCTGTTTACACAATGCTCGGTGGGCAGAGCACTCCCCTCCCTGGACATCAACAAGTCGAGTTGGCCTGATGGCGTCCCTCCTATTGTGCTGAAGACGTGTGCTTTGGAGTTGTCACCAGTTTTAACGCGTCTTTCCCGGTATTTCTACTCCCTAGACGAAGTCCCGAAATCATGAAAGACAGCCTTCATGCACCCGATCTCTAAAAAAGGTAACCGCTCTGATCGGTCCAACTATAGGCCTATCGCCATCCCCTCCTTGTTCTCTAAAATAATGGAATCCATTATTAACAGCCAACTCATGCGGTACCTTGAGGATCGCCAGCTGATTAGTGACCGCCAGTACGGTTTCCGTCGCGGTCGCTCGGCTCGTGATCTTGGATTAAATTGTGGCAATTGAATATAAAATGAATTGAGGCAGTAGAGTCCAAGAGGGAGGCATTTGCCGTTAGTTTGGACATAGCGAAGGCCTTCGATCGGGGTTGGCACAAAGTACTTCTTACATAACTTCCTTCCTCCGGGCTTCCCGAGAAATTGTGCAATTGGATGACCAGTTTTCTTGCTGATCGGAGCATCAAGGTCGTAGTAGACGGTGCATGCTCCGATTACAAGCCAATTAACGCTGGTGTTCCACAAGATTGCGTGCTATCACCAACGCTGTTTCTTCTGCATATCAATGACATGTCGCAAACTGGTAACATTCATTGCTATGCAGACGACAGCACTGGTTAATGCTTTATACACCAGCCGTGCCAATATTTTTCGGGAAAACGTCGCCGAGTACCGGAACAAACTTGTGTCTGAAGTCGAGTCTTTGTTGAACAAAATCTCGGACTGGGGGCGAATAAATCTAGTCCAGTTTAATCCCCAGAAGACACAAGTTTGCGCGTTTACCGCTAAAAAAGAACCCCTTCATCGTATCTCCTCAGTTTCAAGGCACTCCCTCTTGTTGCCTCAGACAGTGTCGCAATCCTCGGCGTCGACATTTCGAGTGACGGACAGTTTCGTAATCACTTCGAAGAGAAGGCCAAATTGGCCTCTAAAAAGCTTTGACCGAGCTCATTCCGATCGGCTTGACAACAACACTTCGAAGAGATGTTGCATCTCTTTGTGTATTTTATCTCATCTACCACGAGGAGTGCTCTGATGAACTGTTCGGACTAATTCCAGCCGTACAATTTCACCATCTCACACCGCGACAAAACTCACGATACCATCCATACTATCTGGATGTCTGGCGGTCCACCACTGTGCGATTTAGAAGAAGTTTTCTTCCTCGCACAACTTGCTTGTGCAATCAACTACCACCAGAGATTTTTCCGGACAGCTACGACTTAGGGACCTTCAAGAAAAGAGCCTAATGCTTTTTAAAAGGCCGGCAATGGATCCGCAATTCCTCTGGTGTTGCAGTTGTTCATGGGCGGTGGTAATCACTTACCATCAGGTAAGCCGTATGCATGTTTGCGCCCTCTCTTATATAAAAAATAACTCGACACGAAACGCAATTCTGTTGATAGTGTTTCAGCAATATGAATAAATTGCCGAAAGCGTTCAATCAAATTACACAAAATATTATTTCCAGTGTTTGTACTCGTGTCCCAGTTTGAAGGGTGGGAAAGTACAGTAACAGGCTGTAAGGCTTTTCATTTTGGTTCTCTATGTGAAAATGCATCTACACTAGTAGTATACTAGCAGTATCGGTCACTTACCATCAGGGAGCAGTAAGCTCGTTTGTCATTTTATAATATTGGTTGGGCCACAAGGTCCCGGGTTCTATTACGGGAATAATGACTGCGAAATTTGTATGCAAGATTAACGATAGGTGTTCTAGAGTGAACGGTGAACTGTATATGCGTTGTTAATTATAACTAAAACAAAATGGCTGACGTGGCACGTGGCAGGCTTTGACAATGCACTTGATATGATCTAATGTACTATATCGAGCCGGTACTTTTACACAGGAACAAAATACGAGCTGCTAGGAGAAAAAGACACAATAAAGGAGAAAAAAAATCAGCTCATTACTTGTATATAGAAAAGCACTTACCGGGGTGGGTTTACCAACCAAAAAACACTCCCCACATCCCCCCCCCCAAAAAAAAAGATAAAAAAAAAAAAAAAAAAAATAAAATACCACTTTTTAACATTTGTGAAAAAATAATGTCAAATATAGAACAGTATAAAGTACAAGCTAGCCCTTCGTCTTCTTCATCACCCTATTTAAAACTACTACTAGACGTAGGCCTTTGCAAAAATGCGGCATCTGGCTTACACTTCTCAAAACCACATTTAGGAACGGTTAGTAAGCACAGAATCTAATCTCGAATTTGTATGATCTAGGTTTGACAATTTTCAGATGTATTTTCCGGTGTCAGTCACTCGTCAGATTCCCAGACTCAGTAGATTGCACCAAGTTACTAATGAGGTTAAGATGCAAGGATTTTTTAAACCGATGTAACAAACAACCTTACAGTCCACTTGATGGTAAGTGACTACTGTAGTCCTTGAACAACGGCACTAGCTCAAACAAAGGAATCTGCAGATGCATTGCGTTGTCTCCTCTGAGAATGCTTTACGATATTTTAATGAACTAATTGTTTCCGACCGGAATACAGCAGAAATAGGTTAATGTGTTTCCTACCCAATCGGACTTTTTTGCAGAAAAGACAAATTCAGCAGAAATATACATATATATATTATATATATTAATCTTTCTGTCTTCTACATAAATCTATACACTGCCAAACATGATACGGAATGAAATAGTATCATAGAACTACGTGCATACTGTCGTACCATTATAATACCTGAATAAAATTTAAATAATACACGAAAAGCGGGATTAATCTCAAAAAAAGGAACACATACAATATAAAATTCCATTACGCGTGACACGACTTTGTCGATGTCGCTGAAGAATACATACATTTTAATAACGACTAGACCACAACTAGGGCGGAAACTTTGTCATCAAAACTTTGTATTAACTGTGAACACAAACTGAAAAAACTATACTTTTTATTTATTTGGGACCTGAAAGTTATATACCTGATACTCTAAAAAAGACTTATGACCTTTGTTTATACCTTTTTTGCCCACGGGGAATTGCCCACGTAAACCCGCCTCGCGGAGAATTGGACGAGTTATGTCGGACTCGTACCGACTACCGCCAAAGGTGTTTCACTTTGTCGCAAAAAATGCATCCGGTGTACAGTACGCGCAACCTGTACAGTTAGTGGTTTGAATTATATTTTCTAATGCATATAAACATTATTTTGTAAAAAATTTTTTTTTTTAAATTTCAGGCTTTCAAGTATTACAGCATCGATTATATAGGTGGCTTTGATTAATAGAAATAAAAAATACGTAAAAAAATTACGTCAACTTATTTCATACTAAACGGCAATTACCTGAAGGTAAAGACATAATATTTTCCCGTGTGGGTTTCGAACCCCCGGCCTTTAGCACCGCAACTCAATGCTAAGACATTGCGCCACTGAGCCATCATTATATTAATGATGTTAAAATTAATTACAGTCGAGTCTGGCAACTTTACCAATCGAAGTTAACTTTGCCATCAGCGACGTACAGGTACAAAATTACGATTAATGCGAACAAGGTAACGTTTTTCGAGATATGCCATTTTATGTATGAAAATTTAATAACTGATTGACAGCATTGTTTCCGATATTGCTACATGAAAGTTAATATTGGCATTTTATTTTAACGTGTGCCGGCGTTTTAACGTCCTTGTTCAGTGCTCCAGAACTTTTGTTGATTTTGTTTGAAATATATAATACATAATACATAAACACTCACGCCTGTCACCCAGAGGGATAGGCAGAGACTACAGAGTTCCATTTGGCACGATCTTGACACACCTCTCTCGCCTCCTCCACATCCATATACCTACGCATACATGCGACTCCTAATTTGGCCCGCTTTCAATATATCGCCAATTTGGTCGATAAACTTTCGCCTAGGACGTCTCTTTCCGACTCTGCTTTCGACACTGTTTGAAATAAGGTAAATATTAATTATGTTCTCCAGACCGAATTTCGGTCGCGGCGGCCAGTCTCAACGGAGACTAGCCATCGGCGCAGGACAAAACTATGGTGTCAAAGTGTATGCGCAAACACGGGTGCACTCTCTATTCCGTTACTCTCAAGATCCGATGGGACGGTAAACCGACACAACCGGAGAGAGATCAAGCGCAGGACCAACGACTTTACGTGCTTTCCGAGGCACGGGGATGAGACGCCGCCAACTTTCTGCCTCCGGGCAGCTACTGAGAATTTCTAAATGGAAAAACTCAACAACTGATATTTTGCGGCCTGACCCAGGATTCGAACATGAGAACTCATGATCAGCAGTTGCACTACTACAACCACTAGACCAACTAGACAGTCAAATGAAAATATTTGAAATACCGAATGTAGGTATCTATATATTTGTAGTAACGTAATATTAATGGTTAGGAAATGTAATACAATTTCGTTTTTAACATAATGGTCTTAACACTTTGTCTATAAAACTGACTTGGCAAATAAACAATATAGTAATGCCATGATGCGACGATAACTTTGCCATGTTTTGTTACAACCAAGGGTTGTAACTCTCAACCTATATTTTCAACCAAATACGACAATTCAAAGAAATGGTTATGTACTTGACATTCTACGTAGGGTATGTTTGAGTATAGATGTTTCATGTTTCACCAAATAAGGTGTCAATCGATTCATCTCTATCAAAAGTTGGGGAAAAGAAAAGAGAAATCTATATTATTTTACTGCGTTGTCGGGTATTAACAATATAATAGTAACATAGTCAGTATTTTCAAATTTTCAAGTATTTTCGAAATTTTTGCGCCAAAAAACCGTTTCATTTTAAATGATTATGAATGTTGTGCTATTATAGCAAAAATATTTTTTTTACCTAATCCTAGTATAATGATGATTACGATGACTTTTTTATAGAATTAGGGTGCAAACGAGCACACAGTCTACCTGATGGTAAGTGGCTCCTGTGGCCCATAGACATCTACATTTAACCTCGATTAAGAATCAAAATGTAGATACGTTGTCACCCTTGAGGACTAAGATGGAATGACTCGATTCCAGTAAAACGGGTCTCCGGTTTACACTACACTCACCATACGAAACCCAGCAGCATCCAGCTGCTTTTACGCTGGTATTCTGTGAGAGCATGGTCCTTCCCCGATCGAGCCGACCCTTTCGTGCTACAACCCTAATATAATTGCAGCGTGGCTCTACCACGTATAAAAAAAACGAACACCTGTTAAAAATGATTGTGACAAGCTTCATTTTTGATGCACTAAAATTGACTAGCGATGCGCCCCGGCTTTGCACGGGAAATTTCTGGATCTCGACAACAAGGCCAACTACCAGATCCATGTGAATATAAACCATCTATCGACCCATTCAAACACAAACAAAAAGTTTCATCCAAATCGGTTTGATGGTGCCGGGTTTCACGGTACCTAATATCCGCGTGAATAATAAAAATGATGTCTCTTATAGTATGAAGAGCCGTCAGCCATCGCATTCTATTTCTTCTGGTGGTGGCTCGTTGAGAGGCGAAAAACATATCTTATTATCGACAGTTGTGTGACTACTTGTGTAGTAGTGTTGTGGTAGTGGTGTTGGGATTAGGGGTAACAGTGATAGTGCACGCAATTACTCTTCAAACTATCATGCGGCTCTTAGCTATTTAATTTTTACGCCTTTAAAACAAAACATATGATAAAACGTACGTTCTGCATTCAAAAAGGAGGAGGATAGGAATAGATTGGATGAGAATACGACAAACTTGGTTTCACGGGGCTGCAATACGTTCACGAGGCACGTCTTTAAAATGTAAAACGACGTCCTTTTTTTAGGATAGGTTGACAAATGAGCACACAGTCCACTTGATGGTAAGTGGTTGCTGTGGCTCATAGACATCTACATCTGTGCTCGATCACGAATCAAAATGCAGATGCGTTGTCAACCGTGAGGACTAAGATTGGAATGCCTCGTTTCCAGTAAAAAGGGTCTCCGGTTCTCTACTCTTACCATACGAAACACAGCAGCATTAAGCTACTATTTTACGCCGGTATTCTGGGAGAGCGTGGTCCTTCCCCGGTCGAGCCGACCCATTCGTGCTACAACTATACTACTAATATAATTGCAGCATGGCTCTACCACGTTATAATATTCTTGTTGTTTGTTGTACGTGTTTAGAAGACTTCGAAAACAAAGCTTAATACAACTTTTTGTTCTTTATTTGTCTTGTTCTGTGTCTGTTTATTTGTTTACGCAGACCCATTGAAATTTTAACTATATATACATACCTTAAAATCAACAAAGGAAAATACACACATATATTCCCTTACATACATTTATGCCTACATACATATTTACCTACATACTATTATTAAAATTAACATGCCGTCTATTCATTGAATAAAACTATTATTTACGGATTTTATCGCGTTTAATTCAACTTTAATTTATTTTTACTATCCCGACGTTTCTCTCGGGTCCGTGGTCTCGGGTTATAATTTACAAAATTAAACCCAAACCCAAGCATGCCACTGCAAGACTTCATGATACTATAAGCTCATTTTGCGTAAATTGGACCAAAATTTAATATTCAAAAATTGAAGGTAGCCGGACTAACTACGACATTGACACGTCAAACATCTCAGTCCCCCCCCGTGACCACGGGTGCAACACCCGAAATGGGAAAAATTAAACGCCTAATATCATATTTTTTCGTTATGCCGTCTATTATTAGCCAAGTCATATAGCATGATAGCCTTGTAATACGCAGACTTACTTAACAAACTTTGCATTATGTCTACATCTAGATGATTTAAATTCACTATTTTAGCTTCCCTATTGCCTGTTTTCTGGGCACATTCCATCAATAAATGTTGCACATCATACACGAAACACAGTTTTGTGAATAAACTTTATGTATGAGATATGCAAAATTTCTTGCTAGAAAGCATCCAGGTCGTAACCTACGTGCTGTTACAATACGATTTCGAGGCAGTTGTGCTTCCATTAATTTATGCCATATTGTATTCCTTTTTATTTTTAATTTTCCTTGAATTTATTCTTTCACCTATTTAAACAAATTATACGAAAAATATTTAAGATTTCAGAGTACAACTGTTTTATACTCATAACTTCACCTTGTGATGATGTAATATTTGTTAATTAATCAGCCTCCTAGCAACTTTGTATACCATTATGTGATGGATTTCAATGCAACTTTCGAAACTTTCCTTTCTTATAAAGGACTATACTCGTATAATTTACATGATAGCAGCGTTTTCGAATGTAGATGTTATGCGATATCTTCGTTAATTGTGAACCAATTTTGATAAATTCTATAGTTTTATACTTGAAATTATTGAAACTACCTACCTAAAACCTACCTACTTACCTACCGTAAAAACCTTCTTACCTAAAATTTCATACTGTAATTTAATGAAATGATATTATTTTTTTAAAATAAGTAATTCTGTGGGTTCCTTTCTGCAAATTAATTTTAATGTAAACATAAAAATGGAAGGAGTGCGTCATAATATCATCGTTGAGTGGGAACTAGATAAGTCGCGTCGCAGATGCTCGTTTATTTAATTAATCATTTTTACTAGCGCTTGTTGAATACGACACATAACTTTGTAATTCGTTTAAAATTTATATGTAGCTGAATTTCATGAAACAAGATGATTAAAACTCATAAATTATATCTTGGGTTTGTAACTATACGTTTTTCTTTATGAATTGAATACAATCATCTTAGCTTATATTTAATTCATTGAATTGATAATAAACAATATCTTCACTTCACTTCACAATTCAGTTCGACACGAGCGGAGAGATCAGGCGCAGGACTCACGACTGTTTGTGTTTTCCGAGACCCTGGCCTGGTGAAACACTGCCAATTTTTTGACTTCGGACTGCTGCTAAGAATTTCTTGACAGAAAATTATAAAACGGATTTTAGCCGACCCGGGATTCGAACATGAACCATATTATGATTAGAAGTTGTGCTTACGACTACTTGAACAACGTACTATCTGATAAAACTTTTAGCATTAACATTATAAACTAAATTTCAAATATGATTGGATTTAACATGCCGTCCAACCGTTAGATAAATTAAAAACTATTCACAATCTTGTTACTCATCATATCTACCGTTACCAATTATAGCCTATCAAGTCACTGCTGAAGAGTTACCAATTACAGTCTATCAAAAGTCACTGCTGAGCAGTGGTAGCTCAGATGGTTTGCGCTCGCTGTAAATTTCACAATACGCGAGCAAACCGGGTTCGAACCCCACCGACACCAATGAAATTGTTAATTGCAATTTTAATTACTGATTTACCACGTACTCAGCGGTGAAGGAAAACATCGTGAGGAAACCTGCATGTCTGAGAAGTAAGAAAAATTATATTTCGAAGGCATGTGAAGTTCGCTAACACTCAATAGGGCAGCGCGGCGGACACTGCCTTGCCCTAAAACCCTCTCAGAAATGAGTGGAAGCCTGGGCCCAGCTGTGGGACGTACTTATATAGGCTGTAACATTGACTTTAACTTTAAAAGTCACTGCTGAACATAAGCCAATTATGGCTTGAAATTGATTGGGATTTACGCGTATACACTTTACAACAATAATTATAAAGATTCGTCAAATCCGTATTAAATACTATGGATGCAACAGTACTACTTAAAGATTGAATATGGTGTTGGCTAAGAAAATTCATCATCGCTCTGCCATACCGTAACGTAGGAGTCGATGAGGAACGTACCAAGATCATATTTTGGTTTTCAAATTATTTCGCAACCCATGTTAGGTATACTAAACCTTAAATGCACTGACCACGTATGTGATTTAAAAGGGGTCTAGTACTATAGTCAGTACACCTAGCAAACGTAGAATACGTAGTACTGATGGTTATGTGATCATATGCAGGCATGGATTCTATCCGATTGAATGCAAAATAGAAATAACGATGGAGATAACATTTTTAACTTCCCAGTGGGAAGTTATTGTAATGGGTCCGATTTAGCAAATTGGAAATTATTTGGATTTTATTTAACATATCTCCACGTTTCAAGATATTGAGAGTCGAATAATGTGGTTTTTAAGAGAATGTCTGTGTGTGCACATGTACGTATGTATGTATGTACGCTTAGGTACGTATGTTATACTATATTCAGGTTCAAATTTTAAGTGATATTGACATGGGACCAGTTTCATTTAACGCATAATTATACAAGTTAGACCCCATTAAATTTTGAGGAAAATCGGTCAAGTCGTTTTTTGTGCCGGATGAATATTTTTATAAAATATTAAAACATATGATATTTTTTTATTCTTTCCACTGGGAAAATAGTCGTGTGAAATTGTTGGGTCGCATATATGCCGCTTTTTTATTTCATCTATATATAGCCACAATTTTTCGAGATCTTAGACCTACGAAGCTGGAGCTGCTGTTTCGAATCCTAACTATTGAGCTAGGAGTAAACGCTTGTTGGTATATCCTCAAGTATTTGGTCTTCATTATGGAATTCTCTGTTTTGTTCTTTAGGACTACGTAAGATATTCAATGATTATATTAAGAAACTAAATAATTATTGCGAGAAACTAATAAAACGTTTTGCGACTCGACTTCGGAATTACACTAGAGGTTGACGTTTTTACGAATGGTTTAACTGGTATACTCACCTAAATTGATTTGTTGTGCGCACAAAAAATATTTTTTAGAATAAGATTGATAAACTAGCACACCGCCCATCTGATGGTAAGTTGATGCTATGCCCATAAATATCTACATCTACCATCAATTAAGAATCAAAATATGAATGCATTTTCACACCTAAGGACTAAGATGGATTGCCTCTTTACCATTAAAAAAAGATCTCCAGTTCTCTACGCTCACCATACTAAACAGCAGCATCATTCTGCTATTTCACACTATTATCTTGTTTCTCAAAGTTGGTTCCCGTCACCAGGTTGTGAGATTTAACTTCGGTTTTCTCGAATAGATATAATAACCAATATCGTTCGCCAAAGTTTGGTTCGTTCAATTTTAGAGTGCATCACATAATACTAGTAGATATTTTAAGTGTACTTATACTTGTACATACTTGGTAAAGCCACGCTGCAGCTATATTATGGTTGTGGCACGAATGGGTCGGCTCTATCGGGGAAAGACCACGCTCTCACAGAATACCAGCGTAAAATAGCACCTAAATACTGCTGTGTTTCGTATGGTGAGTGTAGAGATCCGGAGACCCTTTTTTACTGGAAACGAGGCATTCCATCTTAGTCCTCAGGCGTGACAACGCATCTGCGTTTTGATTCTTAATCGCGGTTAAATGTAGATATCTATGGGCCACAGCATCCACTTACCATCAGGTGGATTGTGTCCTCGTGTCACCCTTAATTCTACAAATACTAATACACCCAGAATGCTATAAAAAAGTCACTTACTTGTTAGAACTCTTATTAAATATAAACTAATTAAAAAAAATTACCATTTCAGAGTCGTCAAGAATATCGAGCTGCCTTCTTGAATTACTGCAACAACCAGAACACGGCGGCCCTGGCCGCGTACTACGACTCCCATAACAACTACGTGCAGCAGCTGACAGCGACCAACGCCATGATTGACCAATATCATAAGCATACTTTACCTACTATACTTCAGGCAAGTTTTAGCATGTTTTGTTTATAAAAATAAAAAAATATAACTACATAACATAGGTATTCCTAATATATCTACTTCATTAAGCTATAGCTGTGCACGTCGAAACACTGCATCTCTACCAATCTAGAGAGAATTTGCTGTAATCGCCAGGAAATGGAAAAGGATAGTAGGGAAAATAGTAGTACACTTCAGTGCTCTTAATAATTTGTCAATCACATATTATGTATTCACAGATACTCGTATAATGCTTCGTAAAAACGGCCGCGGTGCACCGTATGTTTTACGTCCACTCGTCAAAGTTGGTAGGCAATAGTATTGAAAAGAGGCAGGCTAGGTGGGGAGAAGAAGTATGCGAGCATACGTATGCATAATTTGCATAGGACTAAGTTTTTACTGTACACCCCGTCTCTATTTTATATAACGTACAGTCCGATTTTACTATTTCAAAAAGGATAATATTATCTAAGTACCTATGTGTACGCGTGTGATGACTATAAACCAATCGATTTCATTCGATGTTTGCATAAACACCTAATTAAGTGTTAATTCAAATACCATTTAGTCGTTTTTTGAAAAAATAAAAAACGGTAAAAGAATTTGCAAGAAGTCACCAAATGAGAAGTTGATAGTGCGAGCAGACTGCATCATTTCTATTTCCATTATTAGCAAATTATTTGATAAAATTAAAACCATTATTATTTAAAGGTAAGGAACCCATATCCAGCCGTGGAGTGGATTGGTAATTTATGAGGTATAAAATTCTTATTTTATAAAAATAAATTCTTTACATAAAATCTAATTAAAGTATGAATAGGACGGGCTCAATAAAAATAAAGTAGAAAGGTCCCTCCTCGCTAAAAGGTTTCATCGTCTTCATAATGTTTTTTTTGAATTTACAATACTAAGGCAACTGTTGTTTGATACAGTAAGCGGTAATTACATATTTGCATATTAAATAAAAACTTATTGTACTAGCTGCGTAGTACTTTAACAAATAAACCTTATTATAAACCAACATTTTATTACAGCATGACAGGTCCATTGCTGAACAAAGACGTCCCCAAAACAAGGCCACAAGGCATAGCCCTGAGCCACCTGCATTCATCGACTTCCTGCCTCCCTTACATAGTGGGGGGGCTATCCTACACTTCGCTTAACTTAAAAAGGCTGCCACTCGAGAACCCTTCTTCCTCAACCGTTATTGGTTCTTCCATATAATGGCTGATCCGTTGCTACTTCAGTGAGTCACAAACTACGCCGATACGATAATATTTTATCTGAGTTTAAAAACTTAATTATCTTAAAGTATCACATATTACGCAGATACGACAATTTACGAAATGATACATTCATTTGAACCCCTTCAAACATACTAGACGTGGTTTCTGGAGCGGATTGATTATACAGAATGTTACCTTTAATGAGTTGGCGTATATTGCTTCACGTATGCGTAAACTTTGATAAACGGATTACATTAGCATTTACTAAAAGGCGAAGAATTTAGATAGAACGTCGCATAAAGTTTAAAAAGGACCGAATTAAGACTGAAGAAAGGAATTCAATCTCATTTTTTCGGCGACCATCTGAGGTAAAATCATATGCAATATTTGATATCTGGATATATATTTGCATGAGCAGATAATATTGTCACTATCTTTAAATGTGTGTAGGTGTGAGATAGCGATGAAATATTAATTACCTGCGCTTTGTGTATTAGTTAATTGAATTTCATAAAGAGCGATATTGAAAGATATGCGCTCGGATACACATATCTTATCGTATCTGCATAGTGCTCCATTGGCTACGTCGGTTAATCTGGTTCTACTGCGGATGTTCTAATTACGAAGTCAATCACGCAGAAAATTTTTGAGCATAGCCCTCTCCATAGCTTGCTGTAAGATATAGAGTTTCCTCATATGGCCAGCAGTGAAAGACCACGTCTATCTGAAACATATGTTTTGAGAAATACACGACAGAAGATGTGTTGTAATATTCGAAATCTTGTTTATTTTATTCTAAAATGTAATGTCAATTTATTCAATAATACAACTTATACAGGTACAATACTTTATTTTCATTTTTATGCAGTATTTACGCATCCTCTAAAGATACAGTTAGTCCGTTCACCTTAGTGTTCAAGGGTGACACCCCATTTGAATCTAACTTCGGAATTCTCTATTAGTTGTTCTTTGGGCGAGAGGTTCAATTATTGAAAAACCACTTAAACCGTAGTTTTTTGTTATTATTTTGAAAACAATGTGCGATATGGGATCTATTAACTTCACATAAAAAAGATTTCATCACCTTATCCTTTAATACTCGTAGTTTCTTATTAAATGGTTTTGTACAATTACTTATAATTATTTACTTTAATAATATAAATAAAACAACAACCTACTTAATTTTAAAACTTATCTACACGTGTGGTGTGTATAATGTAAACCCGTCAATGTTGAGTTGAATACACCTATGTCCAAATTATTTTAATTAATAGTATCGACCACATCATTCTATTTATATTATTTTTGATACAAGAAATATCAAAATTTAGAATGAGTGTGTATGTACTCAAAATATTAGACATCATCCCACCAAGAGTTTTGAGGAGCTAATAGCAGATTTACATTATTTTCTTTAATGATTTCTTATATTTACGGGAACATTACACATTTTTTTTAAAAAATCTATTAATTAACATACTAATATTCCTTAACCACTCCTGGTAAGAAAAAAAAAACAATTTAAATAAAACTAGTTTTTACGGATTTTATCGCATACCCATGGTGACAGGGGGAGGGACTAAGGTGTTCGACATCCCAATGTCGTAATTAACCACGGCTACCTTCAAATTAAAATTATTTATTTTATTGTCAACCAAATCTAAGAAATACCTTTTGACGTTTCATATTAATCTTTCCGCAATAACTTTGCACAAGCGCACTCACACGATTTAAAATAACCTTTTACGTAAATGCGAAGAATTATGAAGTTATCTATATTTCATTACAACTAGTATAGTTTTTTATCACTTATTTAAATTTGAATTTTTTCAAACAAAGCAAAATATTAAAAAATAACCAGTATTAACTTTTTTTACTTGACGTCGTTTCAATGACATGTCGCTATGTATATTACCGTAGTGTTTGGATGATTAAAATTCATTGTTATGCGAATAATCGGAAAAATATTCAAATAATCGGTAAAAATATTCTAATAATCGAATCATTAACTTCTTTAATGTATTATTTGTTTTATTTAATTTTTATTTTCAAAATTCCTTAAATTACATGAATCATGAATAAAACAAGTTAATTTTTTTCACTTTGTCAAAGTAAATTTTTGTAGGAAAAAAACTCATATACAATAAGGCCGTGCTAAAATAACCACTACATAATTTCAATCTCCCGCCATTTCGGTACCAGTTACTCGACTCCATAGAATCAGTAATTCATTTTTGAGCCAATTTATACGCTTTTATAACAAAATGCCAGAAAATTAATTTGACGTAAGTACACAAAGTTCAAAAACTTTATTAAACTAAGTTTGTATAAAAAGGGTTATTATATATTAATAATTCTTATATATTTTATATTAAAGTTATTATAAACGCATGAATAGCTCTTTTTAAAATGGGTTCTTCCCAGGACAGAGGTTTTTTTCCAACCAGTTTTTGCTAACCAGTGGTAAATGAAAAAAGTGACTTTTAGTCAGTATTATTCATAATCTATATTGAATAAAAAAGTTTCTGTTTCGAGAGCTTACTGTGCGTAATTTTGTAATTTTGTGTTTGTCTTCTTATTTTGTGACTCGGCTTTAACTTTTTGGACTGTTTCTTCTATAATAACTTTTTGTAGGTGGTAGAGCCACGCTACATCTATATTATAGTTGTAGCACGAATGGGTCAGCTCAACCAGGGCATGACCACGCTCTCATAGAATACCAACGTAAAATAGCAGCGTAATGCTGATGTGTTTCATATGGTGAGTGTAAAGAACCGGAGACCCTTTTTACTGGAATCGAGGCATTCCATCTTAGTCCTCAGTGGTGACAACGCATTTGCATTTCGATTCTTTATTGAGGATAAATGTGTATGTCTATGGGCCATAGCATCCACTTACCATCAGGTGGACTGTGTGCTCGTTTGTTACCCAATGCTATAAAAAAATTCGTTGAAGCATGTGCCCATGTCATAAAGGATGACTGGGCAAAAGTGGTAGAAAAAAACAAAAAATGATTATGGATGACTTTGAAAGAGACATTAATTTTGACTGCATTATTGAAAATCAAATAATAATTAATACAAACAACGACATGTCTACTAGTTGTACAGAAAGTGATTGAATAAATTTATTTTTAATCTAGTTTCAATCTTAAATTTTTATAACTATGCCTGTAGAAATAAGCAGTAACAACAAATACGAAGAAACGGATAAATCTTGTGTTATAAATTGTCCGTTATTAATTTATTCTAGTATTATTCAAACCAAACCGTAAATGATTACCAACTCTAAATAATCAATATCGATTTTTTTAAAAATCGAATATTGTATGTTCCGATTTTTTTGGTTGGCATGCTTGGTGCAATAAGTCTGACAGATGTCAAAATGTATTTCTTAAATTTGGTAGACTATAATTAACGTAGATCGGAACAAAGGTTAATAATTTTAACTTGGAGGTAACCATGGTTAACTATGACATTGGGTCGTCGAACACCTCAGTTCCCCCCGTGACTATGGGTGCTGTAAAATGCTCGAAACGTCAGGAATATAAAATAAGTTAATATCTGTAAAGTGCTCGAAACGTCGGGAATATAAAATAAGTTTATTATACGCGATAAAATCTGTAAAAACTGGTTATATTTAAATGTTTTCTTTCTTTATGTTTTTCGAAATACGTAACACTCTATATAATAAGGATATAATATTTATTATATAGAGTATATTATAAAGATATACTCTTTATTATAAAGAGCCTTACTCAGAGCCTCGCAACCTCTTAACTGTCATATAAATCTAGAGATTAGAGCAACTAAGACAAGTTATATTCGTAAAAAAAAATATTCAAACACTTTTATAAATATTTATTTAATTTATAACCCGAACGGTTTCTTATGTGCAGTGCATTTTAGCCATTTTTGGCTATTCGGTTTGGCATCCCCACCCAAATACACGTTTTGATCTCAAGCGACGCCACTACGCTGTGTCATGAGAGAATCCATCGCTCATTTTTATGCCAAAGGTGTATTCAACGTATTTTTAACCAACGTCAAAAATGAGGAGGTTCTCAATTCGAGTGTATGTTCTTTTTTTGTGTGTAATGTTACGCGATGTCTTCGCAGATTGTGAACCAATATTGGTAATTATTTATTTATTAAATAAGATTTATGTACCTCAATTTTGGTCCCATTAAATTTTGAGGAAAAAAGAAAGATATCATAGCTTACAAAAGATAGAGCTAAACCAGCCCCGATGCTAGATGTAAGAAAAACTAACCTAGGATACCTGAAGCGTCAATAGGCGAGAGTTAGTGTATACAGTGGTATTTAGATCGCCAATCAGCCAACCGAGCATTAATACAGATCTTTATTTTAGTTAAAAAGAATAAGAATGTGATCTAAACATAGAACAGCATTCCAAGAGACAACAATCAAAAGTTTAAACTTATGTTTGATGATCTATTTACTATCGCACATAATCCACGATGTATTCAGAGACGGTTTAGGAAAGAAAGAAAGAAAAGAATCAATTAATCTGTGGACTTAATGCGGCCAATTTAGTATTGTTATATTTGGTATACGCCTTGACCAACAGTGGACTGTTACAGACTGTATCAAACACTCAAATGCCAACAATGTACAAACAAAATATTAAATACACAATAGTATGCCTAAGAATAATAAGTTATGTGCTAATTATTTGTTTTGACGATTACCTGTCCTTCGCAATTTTGCTTCAAACTTCAAATACATTTGGCATAATTTTTTTTTGAATAGATGAACAACAAGTTCAAGTACTTAATTGAACTCGAGCATTGCGCACTATTGTACATAAAAATATTCCTAATTCACACTTTTATAAATGCTTTTTTATAGGATAGGATGACAAACGAGCACACAGTCCACCTGACGGTAAGTGGTTGCTGTGGCCCATAGACATCCACATCTATCCTCGATTACGAATCAAAATTCAGATGCGTTGTCACCCGTGAGGACTAAGATGGAATGCCCCGTTTGTACTAAAAGGGTCTCCGGTTCTCAACACTCACCATACGAAACACAGCTACAATAAGCTACTATTTTACGCTGGTATTCTGTGAGAGCGTGGTCCTTCCCCGGTCGAGCCGACCCATTCGTGCTATTCACAATGAATAGGATTCAGACAGTTGTGTCTTCACATCGTATGCCGTAACTGTTAATTATACTTCACTATTAGTGATCTTTATATCTTATCGTACCCAAAGCTTTGTAGCAGCATCACCTTTAACTTATAGCTGTTTATTAGTATAATATTAAATACTTTCGACTTAATATATTCCTTAATCTTTTTCTTTATTTTTTTCAACCTTAGGAAGAGGAATGGAATTGTTTCATTAGATTTATCTATGACCAACTGAAGTTACAAGCCATTTATTCGGTTTAGCAATTTTCGAGATATCGGTTAATAAAATAAAAAGAAATGCTTATCTCGTCTTATAATAAATGCATTTTTAACCAACTGCAAAAATGGGGAGGAAAATTCTTAATTCGAGTGTATGTTCTTATTTATATGTGTGTTACGCGATATCTTCGCTGATTGTGAACCAATTTTAATAATTATTAATTTATTAAATAGGATCAACTTCAATTGTGTACCCGTCGACTTACTGTCTGGCATACTTTATGCTCGCTTACATCTATAAAAAGTCATCTATTTCTTGTATATCACGAAGTTTTAAGAGGTAAAGTTACCTAGTATACTATAGAACATCTAGGACGTTAATATAATCACTGACCCATTTCTCGCATAAATTTAACACAAAATGGTAAAGGCTTTCAGTATACGTGGTGAAAACCCTAATTTGACTAATTTTCGCAGACTAAAGATAACGCGAGAAAGCGTTAAATTACATTAGCATTTTTATCACGACCTAAATAGAAGCATGACATGAATAATAAAGATTTTAACGTACGTAAAATATTACGGCAATTCTCTTAAAAGTGTTTTCATTGCAGGAATTAGAGGAGATTCTGACTGATGTGACGACAGCTGTTAGTGAAGCGATATATCAAGGAGGAGAAATTATCACAGACAAGGTAACAAAACTTTACGTTATACCTGAACATCCGCAGTTCATCTTAATCTAATAATTTATGTTTGTTTGTTCGTAATTTATGCGCTACCATACCGTTCATCAGATTGCGTCAAAACTTAGTCAACTTATTGCTTGCACTTGGGCGAAGGTTATAAAAGTTACAGCCTATATACGTCCCACTGCTGGGCACAGGCCTCCCCTCATTTCTGAGAGGGTTTTAGGGTAAGGAAGTGTACGCTTGGCCCCAATGCGTGTTGGCGAACTTCACATGTCTTCGAAAGATTTTTTTGTTATTCCTCAAACATGCAGGTTTCCTCACGATGTTTTCCTTCACCACCGAGCTCGTGGTAAATCAGCACTTAAAATTGAAATTCACAATTTTATTGGTGCCGGCGGGGATCGAACCCGGGTTACTCGCGTTCTGTTATATTTACAGCGAGCGTTAACCATTTGAACTACCACGGCTCTTAATTTTTTATCATTACTTATTAAACAATATAACTTTTCGATATTTAAAATGATTTTCCGCAATCATTTCTTCTGCGGCTGAAGCGCGTCGGGTACCAGCTAGCTTACTATACATATTTTCTAAATAATTAAGGGAATTTACAGGTCGACACAAGCTAAGTAATCATTATTGAAAAGCAGCAAAATGTTCATCATAATCATGATTTCAGTCTATTACAAGCCAGCGCTAAACTTGCCTCCTCGTAGCATAAAGTACGAACCTAAGTCACGTGCATACATCGACTCCTTGCATGTTTCATAAGGTCAGCGCCCCGTCTAATGGGAGCGACTCAGTGAATGCAAATTTGCCTTCACTGGAGCGAATATATTTTAGTAAATTTTTTATCGTTGGTTCGTAAATAATATTAGTAAAATTATATTTCTGGTTCTAACTTCATATGAAAACATTTAGTTTATTGGTAAATTGACACTAACTTCATATGTTACATTAAAAGCGTGAAAACCCAAAATTCCAACACTTAATTATTTATAATAATACGTTGACTTGTTCCAGAATAACTATTCTCAGGCTAATTTGACTCCGTGTGTTAAGGCATATTATTTATAAACGATAATATAAGCATCCGTAATCCTTGTGAATGCGGAATTCAGGTCAAAACTAAAACTGCTCAGGGCAAGAAAAACCTCAACCACGTAATTTTTGCAAAATCAAAGGACTTCTTTCGAGAGAGAGCGAAGCCGGCCTTGCTCTTTTTGACCAAGACGCAGGTGTCCTCTTAGGCTGATACTTAGTAAAATAATCGTTTGTCCATCACATGGCTGCGTGTAGGCAGTGACATGACCATCAGCAATGCTTGTAAATGCGTATTTTAAATATAATTTTGGCAGCATATTATTTCAGCATATAAACGCTTTATATCTGTATAAGTAGTACGCCCGAAGAATGCCACAAGCAAGGTCGTGAGCCACCTAAGGCTAAGTAAAGGCTGTAATTATGATGATATTACTAGGAAGATTTAAAATTTGTATTCTTTATTCGTTGTGCCCTAAAAGAAGATATAAAAGTAAAAATACTGAGGGAAAGTGGTTTGCTAGAAGTTTTTGTATTTTTAACATTTTAATAACATGCTAAAATTTATATCAGCTTAACCGTAAGAAGCTAATATTAAGTATTTTATGTTTTTTAACAGTGCAATAATCAGCTCCGCCGCTACGAGTCCCTTTGCGCCCAATCGCGTGCCGTGTCGAGCACCGCGGACCTGGCGCACCTCGCTCGCACGCTGCTCAACACGCAGCCTCCAATGAGAACGCCAAAACGCGCCTTCATGCCGCCGTACCCGCCTGAACCTGACGACCCTCCGCTGGATGTGGCCGCGGTGAGTCATCGCCAACGATCGAATTGCTTGCTGTTTAGAAGTAACTGGCTAGTCATTCCTGGGTCCTGAGTTGGAATCCCAGACCCGACTTTAAAACTTTATTTGTGTTTTTTTAATAATATCAAGCACACAAGCTAACAATCTAAATAGTGAAAAAATGATGAGAGGCTATCGCGTAAATCACTGGTTTAAAAGTTTTTTTTTTTTTTAATTAAACACAGATGCGTTTTACCCTTGAAAACAAAGATGAAATGCCTTACATTCTGTAATTTTATTGGCTCTCTTATTCTGCAATTTGAACACAGCAGTGGTTTCAATGCTGCTTAAAAGCAGAAACAGAAGCAGAAACGTGTAAAAGGAAAGGAACTCCTGGATAGAAAAGGTGCTCTATACAAGTGCAACATAGAAGCATCAGTGCTGGTTTTCGAGTCTGTTTGTGTTGTGCTTGCCTTCTATCTTTGATGTTTAATTCCAGCATACTTTGGGTTGTACATATAAGTGTTACATTTTATACAAATAGGTAATGTTAAGAGAGAACCTTTAACGTGTTGACGCCACGCTACAGCGTAAGAAGGCTGCAGCAAGAAAATGTCGGTTTGCTCGGGGTACTTTTTACACTCACACAGAATAACATTGTAAAATACATACATACGAATGCTGCTGTGGCTATACGTATGTATGTATTTTACCATGTTTTTATATGCGTGCTGAGTGACGGGAACTCGAGACCCTTGTTCCTGGTTATTAACCAACAATAAGTTTTAAGTATATTATTATCATACTAGCTGTTCTCCGTGACTTTACGAATTTAGAAATGGCTGCACCGATTTTGACGGTAATTTCACTGACAGATAGTTGATGTTATAAGGAGTAACTTAGGTAAATCAAAATCCAAGAAATCTAATCGAAAACAATTTCAGGAGAACGAAGTCGCAGGAAACAGCTAGTAAAAAAGAAAATATAACGCTTTCTACAGTTAAAATCTAGTTTGGTTACCTTTGAAGTTAAAAGAACACAAATATCACAATTTTCTCCATGAAATATTTTCATTTTCACATAAAGCGAAACTATTCCATTGCAAAATAGTTGTTCCGAACAGTAACTTCCAACGATTTCGATGCAACGGATCAACGAATTGTAAATATTCAGTCGATTGTGAATCATATCGTACTTTGATCACTCTTGTTTATCCTAATAAAACGAAACACTTCACAAAGTACTTATTAGTAGTTTCAGTTAAAATATTTTATGAACAAATAATCAACTCATAAATGGGTTAAATTAATTAATTAAAGAATTAACGAAAACAGTATCTGGTACAGAAGTAATGGCATTGCAAAAATAGTGACCCTTTCAAAAATTATGCGTATAAAATATCTAGAGCGACGGCAAAAAGTAGTGTCTATATATAATAATAATAATTCGTAAGTTCTGTTCACAATAATAGCAAATATAAAAATAGAGTACTATATCTACTAGGCTGTTGATTTTTTTATGGGATAAGGATGACAAACGACCGCACCGTTCACCTGATGGTAAGTGGATGCAGTGGTCCATAGAAAAAATGAAAACGAAAATGAAAAATCTTTATTCAGTATCTTTTACATAGTAACATGACTAATGGCCGGAATCTCCTTTTAAGTATGATACATGTGTTAGGAGACTCCGCTCCTTCCCAAGATTACAAAAGATACACTGTGTTATAGTAAGTATTACCTACAGCAAGATAATATCAACAATTAGGATTAAACGGTGTCAAAAGAGAAGCATTATGGTTAATACTTAAGTTAGCACTTAACTATTAACCATAATGCTTCTCTTTTATAGAGATATAAAGTATCAATACTTATCAACACCCGCCGGTTCGATTTACAGTGAACGGCTTTTTTCAGAGGCGGGCTTAGTATGAGTATACATACGAGTAAAAGAAGCAAACTAGAAACAAATAGAGCCGAATAACTAGTGTTTTTGCAACACAATCTTCCTCTCTTAAATTTTAAATATTAGTCATAATAATGTCTAGTATAGATTCTTATATACGTTCTCAATATTTCTGCTGTTTCTCATTTTCCTGATGTTTTTTGGCCTATTGTCTTTATTTTTCTCTGGAATATAATTAAGGCCGAGTACTCGGTACTTGGCCGTTAATACTCGGTGTTCGGCCGAGCCCTAAAAAAAGGCCGAATTTGTTAACGGCGTGAAGATTGTCTTCGCCCATATAAGACAATTTTACTTATTCACGAAGCCATTTAACCAAAAATAAGTTTCATCACTAAACACAATACAAAATGCGACGTAAACGATGGTCGTTTGCCTTTAATTATTGCACGAACTGTATTTTAAAGGCACGTAAGCCAAGATCCTTACGTAAAATTTACACGTAGTCTTAGGACAAAGGCCAACAAATTGAGAATGGCGACGAACGGCGATTTCAATATATTTCAATATACGTTTTTGATCATAAAATAATTACATGACTCGAGTTATGTACTAAAAATACCACGAGCAAATATAAATGAATATTACTTTTTCATTTGCCTTTTCTTACATGTTTACCCCTTTTTAGGAGACTATGCCTCCAGTTCTGCGTGGGGAGATGCTACTGGACCGCATGGATATACGAGAGGCGCGTCTCAATTATGAACAGCTAAGAAAAGATGCACAGGATCTCGAGATGCAAATTAAGCAATTACAGGTTGGTGAAGATTTTATTATTTTCGCTTTTTATGTTTCCCTCATTTCGTCATTTTTTCACCCTTTTATTCTATATTTAAATATATCGCCTAAATCATAATGATTAATTTAAAAATATTATAATAGTTAAGAAATGAGATAAATTGTCAGTTAATAGATACTATTTGGAAAGAATAGAAGAATGGTTATAATTATTAAATGTGTAAATATATATATATATATATATATATATATATATATATATATATATATATATATATATATATATATATATATATATAATATAACATTAAAATACTATTTTAAAATATTTAAATTTTTTGGACAAAAAAAAATAAGTTTATCAACATGTAGTCAATAATTTGAAATTAACATTTATAATTCTTTACTTGTTTACCAGTTACTGCTTATCTACAATCCAACCCACTTGAGGGTAAGTGTTGATGAAGGCCTTAGCGTTTGCCTTAACGTTACAAAAGCCTACTCACTCAATTGTACTCTATTCTGTTTCACTATTGAACACATCCATTGTTGTACGTATTTACGATACGACTTAGAATCCTTCAAGCAAAGAGCTTACTCTTTTTTAATACACCGTCAACGCATATGCAATTTCCCTGGTGTTGCTGTTCATTAGTTAAGCCGCATACTCGTTTGCGCCCTCTTATATAAAATAAAACACGAAGCAAACCATTTCTTTTTTGAATGATTGGAATATCAACAACAAAGGGGTGGAGAACCCCCAAACGTCTATCCGCCTGCTTAACCTATGGTGTAAAGGGAGGGAGGAATTAAGGCATGTAATTCTTGCACACATGATCTTTAACCGAGTTCAGAGGGTTCTATATTCGAGGCTTATGTTTTTTGATGTATGTTCACCAATTTCTCCCAAACAGGTGAACCGATATTAATTATTCTTCTTTTATTCAATTGAGTACTACTCCAGGGATAAAGGATGAACTTTTAATGTAGCTGTTTAGACGACATGCTAGTTAATAAACTTGTGATATTCCCAACTTCACTCAAAAGAGTAAAATAAATTAAACTTTAAACAAGACAAATTTTAATATACCACGTTTTTTATATTTAAACATTGTCATCTGATACAGAGCCACTCGTATGTTAAAAATTTCAAATCTGTGTTATTTCGAACCGAACCGACATATACGAATGCGAGTTAATAAAACCGTGGTTTAGAAATATGGTTAAATATAAAATAGGTACATTTCACATAATAGCTTCTCCATTCAGGACTTTATTTCTTCAGTACGACATGTATTGTTTATTACACGGACTTCAAAAGCTATTATGAGGTAATTATTTTATCGAAGTGAAAACTTCTTTCACGTTGGTCACTTTTGGGGTAGGGAAAAGCATTGAACTCACGTGACCGCCACGCTCACATATATAAAATTGGTGAAAGTATTGTATTATAATATTATAAGTATTGTATATATGTATTTATAAATTTGTTTGTATTATATTGATTCATGTGAAACATCATTCTTTTTCATGTGAAACAGTGCAATAAAATAAAATTTATTACTATATTAATACGTTGATAAAAATAATTTCTAATAAAAAATACTTCCTAAAAATAATTTCTTAACAACCAAAACTAATTAACAAGTTTGTGAACCTATGAATTTTTCACTTCTGATGTGCAGTCCTACAACATTTTTGTTTTATTATATTCAGTATGATATTAACTTACTTGAGTATTAGTTAAACATATAAGCAACGAACAATTATAGTTCGTAGAAAATAAAAATAATAGTCATGAAAATAAGAAATGAAGTTACAAAACAGCACTATCCAAGAACTGTAAATACAGGCCTTCAGGCATTCCATTTTCAACCGATTTCAAGAAAAAAGGGAGGAGGTTCTCAAATCGACTTTAAACTGATTTTTATGAATCTTGATACTGATTTTTATTTCAAAACAGGTGCTTTTCATATGGTCCCATATAAATTTGGTCAAGATCTGAACGGTGGTTTTTGAGTTATCCTAAGTAATGCCTATTTAATTGACTTCGCCTACATTATGTTCTCATTTTATTTATATTAAAGTCGGTTGTAGAAAATTTATAATTTTATCACTTATAGTTCTTAGAGGTGTCTATGAATTGCATCTGTGTAGCTAACATAATATTTTTATTTTATAGGACAGCTTGGATTCTCTATCTCGCAGTCAAAGCCGAAACCTGGAGAGCAATCTTTACAGCAAAGTCAACGAGATACAGGTAATTTATGTCGCGACTTTTTTAAGAGTTTGAAGTGTCACAATAATTTATATAAACCATAAGTAAATCAAGAAAATTGCACCCAAATTAATATATTAAAATATAGGTTATTTGTAATTTTTGCATTATTTGTAATGCATTTGGAATGGATACAAATTTTTATGCATATAGCCCTCAACTCCTTATTTTCAAAAATAATGATATCCATAATAAATTGCCAGCTCATAGATACCTACCTGCAGGACCACCAACTATTTACCGACCGCCAATACGTGTTTCGGTCGGGATCACTCAGGCTTAGCCTTGATCTTTTAGTTTACTTGACCCATAGATGGGTAGAAGCAGTAAGTTAACATATATTGTAACAGTAAGAGTTACATAATGGGGAGGTTTCGGTGGTTAGTTAAGACATAATAAAGACCTTCAATCGAGTTCAAAAGGCTTCTATCGAAATTTCCTGCCAAAATTATGCAAATGGATCACCAATTTCATTGCATTTCGAATCATTAAATTTGTAAAGAACGTTGCATGCAATTATGCTGGAGTTCCACGAGGCCGCATGCTATCGCTAACCCAGTTTCACCTGCATATTAATGATGTGATGCAAACGAGTAGGTATCATATTTTTATGCAGATGAAAACATTGGTGTTGCTTTTTTCACCATATTTCTCGGATACACATCTTCGAGTGCCGGAACAAACTTGTGTCTGAAGTCCAGATTTTGTTAAAATTTGTGTCACATCAGGAGCGAAGTCTAGTACAGTTTCACGCTCAGAAGTTCAGATAGCTTTGCGCGTTTACCATAAAAAGGGAACTTCCATTCTTACTACCCAGCGAAGAACGGCCGGCATAATTGACAACCGAGTTCTTTCTGATAGGCTCGATTCTTGATCATTGCGTTTTCCAGTAGTAAAATGTTGCATCTCCTTGTATTTTTATCGTAATTACTACATTGAGTGTTTATGTTCCACTATCGCACATCGCGACAATATTCTCTATACCATCCACATCCGGATACATGGCAGTCCACCACTGTACGATTTTATTTTCTTATTCTGTGAAGTTTATTCCTTACACGGCTACTTTTTGCAATCAGCTATCACCAACGATATTTCGGCCCAATACGTCTTAGGGATCTTCAAAAAAAGAGCCTTATTCTTTTTAAAAGTCTGACAACGCACGTGCAATCCTCTGGTGTTCCCGTTGTTTATGGGTGGTGGTAGACACATACCATCAGGTGAGCCGTATTCTCGTTTGCCTTCTCGTATATATAAAAAACTAGTTTTCTCACCAGGATCATCTCAGCTCATGGTTTTTGCGTACTGTACAATTTTTTTTCAAATCTGATATTTTTGCTTCCCGGCGCTTGGTACTTAGCAAATCAGAAAAAAAATCTTACGGGCGGAAATTAATGCTTTTTGAGTAAAGCAAGTCCCCTAATAGCAATTTCCGCAAAGGAACATTTCTCAGACTAGGCAAGAATATTTATATCTAAGAACGCAGAAAATGAAAATTTGGCTCATTACCCGCTTTTAACATAATTACGATGCTAAAAGAGGCTTACATTATAAATCCGAATTTCTATATTAAAAAAGATTAGATTTTTCTTACGATCCGTTTTTAGTAGAGCTATAATAAAACTTAATAGGTCGACTCAATCAGGGTCTCACAGAATATCGGCATGTATTTAATGCAGATATTTCACGCAGAATATTTCTGCGTTTCGTATAGTAGTAAACCGGAGACCATTTTTACTGGAAATCAGGTATTCCATCTTCGTTTTGGGGGGGATATCTGCATTTTAATTCTTAATTGAGGATAGATATGGCCCACAGTATCCATTTACCATCAGGTGGACTGTGAGCTCATTTGTCTCTCCTATTTTATAAAAAAAAATCTAAAAAAAATAACATTAAGCCAAGCATCAGTCGATATACAAGGTAAATATGTATATGGATCGAAATTGGATTTTTTCTAGAATAAGAGTGTATACGTCCACCTGATCGTAAATGAATACTGTGGGCTATAGACATCTACATTAATATTCAATTAAGAATCAAAATGCAAATTCGTTGTTAACCCTGAGGAATAAGATGGAATGCCTCGCTACTAGTAAAAAGGGTCTCCAGACCTTTACACTCACCGCATGAAACACAGCAGTATTAAGCTGCTATTTTACGCTGGTATTCTGTGAGAGCGTGGTTCTTCTGCGGTCGAAACGACCCATTCGTGTTAAAACCATAATATATTCGCAGCGTCGCTCTATCATGTAAATCTTTAACATATAAAAAAGTTAAAAATTTTAATTAAGCAATATTAAATAAAATTATTCTATTTTTTATATTATATTCTAATTGTGTTAACTATTTCATTATAATCTCATTTGGCCGTCTGTAATATAGGTAGGTGTAATTATGAATAAGATATTTTCATAAACGTATTTAATTTTGAAATAAAAATATAAAACAACAGTGAAGCACAACATCATTAAAAAGTTACGCTACACGTAACACTAAATTAATCATATTACCCTTATTAAGCCTTAATGCTCATATCTTCGTATATCAATTTCGAAGAAAATATAATTAAAACGAAATTTTTAAAGATACATTCTCTACAAATACTTGTTAAAAGTTACAAAATATACAAGCCAGAAAATTTAGGCTGTCATCCTTCTTTGAAATGGGGTATCGTAACCACCAAAAAGTTTGCCATCTTATCTAGGGATGGGCTGAAAACGATAACTTTTTCAATTTGAGTGTGTATTTTCATACTTTATTGTAAGTACATATGTTAAAAGATAACATCGTCAATCATTAACCAATTAAAATGGTTATCTTTTTATTATATAGCTTATATTTCAGGGTTAAGTAAACTAAAGTTACAGCCTATATACGTCCCACTTCTGGGCAGAGGCCTCCTCTAATTGAGAAGAGAGTTATGGTTGGGTTGCTTCAGGCGTGTTCACATATAAATTTATAGAAAAAAATTCACCTCTACGGGTTGGAAAATGGATCAAGAAGTTTTTAATACATGTGCTTAGATACCATTCGAGTTGTTCTCAAGCTTTTGAAATTCCCTAGTTCACTCAAAATGGTCAAAACATTCAACTTAATAAGTAAAAACTGACTTCGAACAACAAAAAATAATGAAATCATTTAACATAAAAGCTTCAGAAGAGCTTTCATTTTTCTAATTTTCTTCACATTATATCTTAGCACAATTATTTTATTCTTTTTAGTTCTTCAATGTCGCTTCTACTTTTAAGCCGATTTCAAAAAAAGGAGGAGTTTCTCAATTCGACTGTATTTTTATGCGTGTTAGGTTAGGTACCTCAGAACTTTCTTTTTTCTAGGTAAACCGGTGATTTTTTATTACACTTTTTTATTTGAAGGTTAGTGCTTTTCATGTGGTTCCATATAAATTTGATCAAAATCCGAATAGTAGTTTTTAAGTTGTCCTTGCATAATTAATTGATTTCGACTACATTAATTATTGTTGTACCAATTTTTTAATTCTACCACATGTTAATAGCTAAACTTATATAAAGTAAGGCAAGTAAGGTATTCCACAAAACCTTTTAAGCTTATAATCTAACCAAGCGAATACGAGCGAACGCAATGCGAAATTGTTTTCTCTTAAGCCACCAGCACACAGTATTTCTTTCTAATATTAGGTATTAAAAAATCATTTAGTTACTTAATTAAAAATGTTAAA
Organism: Parnassius apollo; assembly: GCA_907164705.1. Lineage (NCBI taxonomy): Eukaryota > Metazoa > Arthropoda > Insecta > Lepidoptera > Papilionidae > Parnassius > Parnassius apollo. The sequence continues at coordinate 8,812,612 of CAJQZP010001342.1, forward strand.
CGACTTGTTAACTACGATCCGCGTAATGAAATAAAATAACGTGTCTTAACTAATTTGAAGAATTTAATGACTTTACTTATGTTTTTAAAAAAATGTCTTAGTACTGATTTATGCCAGGACAAAAAGATCCGGGTTTATTGCAGTATTAACATTAATACCAGGATCAAAATGTGTGCTTATTACAAAACCAAGACTATCCGAGAACCCGTTGGATATGTACCAAAGTTTGTAGGTATTAGACAAATTAAATAAAGTACGTAGTACTGAAATTGATGTTAGACCTTATATAAACTAGGGTTCTTGGAAGTTTTAAGTACACACACACACAGTTAAGCAATATGTGAATTACAGATAATTCGTATAGTGTAACGTTTTATTTAGCCTTGTATCAATCATATTACTATATTTAGTCCATGTTTTGGAATAAGGCCAATATAGACTATGTTACAAACCTAGTTTTATTAAAACTTATGAGTTATCCCTCCTCATAACAAAATTAACAGTACACAAGGCAAACAACAAAATATTAAATGCCTCAAGCGACATCTATATTTTAAACTTAATGAAGCTTATAACTAACCTAGGGACATCTATCGTATTGAAAATTAAAACAGATGTTCCGTTTAGCATAATTTTGTGACTCATTTTTTGTTAGATGTCTCTTATATAAATAGCTTAGTTTCTTTTACTAGTACTTCACTAGAATTTTTTACGTATTTTGTTGAAGTTTTACACACTCATCTAAGCCAATTTTTTATAGGATAAGGGTCACAAACGAGCACACAGTCCACCTGATGGTAAGTGAATGCTGTGGCTCATAGACATCTATCCTCGATTAAGAATCAACACGCAGATGATCTCTCACAGAATATCACCGTAAAACAGCAGCTTAATACTGTTGTGTTTCGTATGGTGAGTGTAGAGAACTGGAGACTCTTTTTACTGGAAACGAGGCATTCCATCTTAGTCCTCACGGGTGACAACGCATCTGCATTTTGATTCGTAATCGAGGATTTACCATCTTACCATCAGGTGGACTGTGTGCTTGTTTGTCACACTATCCTAAAAAAATAAGATGCGTAGTCACCCCTGAGGACAAAGATGGAATGCCAGCCTCCCTACTAATAAAAAGGGTCTCCGGATCTCTACACCCACCATAGGAAACACAGCAGTAGTAAACTCCTATTTTACGCTGGTATTCTGTGAGAGCGTGGTCCTTCCCCGGTCGAGCCGACCTATTCGTGCTACAACCATAGTATGGCTGTAACGTGACTCTACCAAGTAAAAATTTTTCTTAAATTTATTCTGTGACAAAAGAATCTGAATAAAATTGTCAAAACCATTAATATATTATGCACATCTTTCATCAATCATAACAGCCTATTAAAGTTCACTGCTAAACATAGGCCTCCACCTATGTTAAGTAGTTATATATATATATATATATATATATATATATATATATATATATATATCATCATCATCATTACAACCCTTCTCAAGTCCACTGCTGAACACAGGCCTCCCCCCCAGTAATGCCACAAAGCACGGTCCTGAGCCACCTGCATCCATCGACTTCCTGCATGCCTTACCAGGTCGTCACTCCATCTAGTGGGGGGTCGCCCTACACTACGCCTACCGGTACGAGGCTGCCACTCGAGAACCTTTCTTCCCCATCGGTTATCGGTTCTTCGAGCTATATGGCCAGCCCATTGCCACTTCAGCTTACTAATCCGTTGGGCTATGTCGGCCACTCTGGTTTTACTGCGGATATCCTCATTTCTGAGTCTATCACACAGAGTAACTCCGATCATAGCCCTCCCATAGCTCGCTGAGTGACCTTGAGCGTCCTCATACGGCCAGCAGTGAAGGACCACGTCTCAGGTCCGTAAGTCATCACTGGCAACACGCACTGGTTGTACACTTTAGTTTTCAGAGATTGAGGTATACCTGACGAGAAGATGTAATATATGTTAATAGATAGAAAGTAAGAATAAATATTTGGCATAGTTGCCAAGCTTGGCAAGCGGGTTGGCAACCGCAGTTTTTTATTCGGCTAATATCACTAAGATTTTACTAGGCATTAGGACTCCTTTTTTGTCTTGGTGTTCATCTGGGCAGGTGCCTATTTCGGTTAAATAGCTGTGTTCCGGTTTAGCGGATATAGAGAGTCGGTATAATTACGGGCCCTGAGGTATTCCATCTAAGTCCTCAGAGGTAACTACACATCTGTAGCCTTTGTTGTTGTAAGTTGTCTGCAGGTGTCCATGCCCTGCAGTAGCCATTTCCATCAGTTCTTTTTTAATAGCATAAGTTGGTTTAATACTCAAAGGATAAGGGTGACAAACGAGCACACAGTGCACGGAGCTGAAAACACGAAAAAACCTGGCACCAAAAAGAACCACACACCCTGATGGTAAGCGGTTGCTGTGGCCCATACACATCTACATCTATCCTCGATTACAAATCAAAATTCAGTTGCGTTGTCACCCGTGAGGACTAAGATGTAATGCCTCGTTTCCAGTAAAAAGGGTCTTCGGTTCTCTACACTCACCATAAGAAACACAGCATCGATGAGCTGCTATTTTACCGCCGGTATTCTGTGAGAGCGTGGTCCTTCGCCGGTCGAGCCGCTCGTGCTACAACTATCCTACTAATATAGCAACAGCATAGCTCTACCACGAGAAAAACTGGACTGAAAACAGAAAAAACTGGAAAAATATGGGATAAGTTCATTTGTAACTTCTATTTTATTCAAAATGAAAATTCTGCTGCCCATCTCCTGGGTCAGCTTCCATCTGTATCCTCTTACGACACTTACGTAGACAAACATGCAAATACAAACGATATAGTATTATTATGAAGAATGATGTTACGTCAGTCGTATAAAGTCATTAAGTCCAACAACTAATCACTTTTATATCATTTTAGGAGGAACTGTCACTCAAGAAATACGACTACAGAGCTACACAATTGCACCTAGCCGCAGTCAGAGCTCAGGTAAGTCGATTTATAAGTATCCTGTTCAGTTATGAAATTATGTTCTATTATGCAAATTTTGTACACCTAGCTTTTATAAAATTTTATAATTTTCAGGCAATATCTTCTTTATCGATTTAAATATTTTTAAATCTGCAAGATATTAAAACGTAAAATATGTGTGTATATATGTAAGTCTGTTAACTTAACAGTAAACTTATATTTATAGACTACTTTTCTACAAAGAAGTTTAGCATTATAGAATCTATACAACATTTTCTATTCTATAGTTTAAACAAAAGGCAGTTATTCAATGGAAATACTTTATTGTATTTTGATAACTACATCCAAGCGAATGTCGGTAGCGTGAAAATTACTATTATTTCTATATATTACTCGAAATTATAATTACGTAAAAAGATAAGTTATATTTACATAACAACTTTCATAACAATAAAATACTGTTCTTAACTTAGAAAAATCAACGCACCAATGTACAACAATGAACACTCGAAAATTTGACGGAATATGGCCGGGGCCTCATGAGACCGCTAGGGGATTGAGCGGTTAAATGTAATTTGCATGCAACATGCAGCCAATTCCAGGATCCAATCCATAAAATCTAAAATTGACTACAAATGTTAGATACGATTTAGTCAATTGGCTGTAAATTATTTTAAACGTTATTTAATGCATATCCACATAGGTTTTACAATGCATATTAATTTTGTAATACCCTTTAATTTCTACAGATCAACTTAATTGAATTATAGTAAGGTCTAAAAAAAATTTCTTACAACACTCTATACCTCAGGGTAGCATGCTGGGCTTTTTGCTGTTTTTAATATATGTGAATGACCTTCCGAATATATGTAATATCCCCTGTGTTCTTTTTGCTGATGATATTTCATTAATTCTTCCCTGTCCCAAGAGCACAGATTTACACCATCTCCTAACCTCTAATTTAAATGTAATAAATTGCTGGCTCCAAGATCACAACCTCGAGATTAATTTCAAAAAGACTAAACTTTTGCAAATTTAGACCATACCAAAAACGCCCCTTACTTATCAACTACCAATTACCTAAATATTCCCTTAGAATCTGTTAACTCTCACTGTCTCCTGGGTATAAATATTAATGCACATTTAAATTGGAAGGAACACATTAATAAAATTGTCAAAAAATTATCTAGTTTTACATACGCTCTTATAGAACTTTAAAAAACCACCGACTTAAAAACAGCAACCTGTGCCTATTATTCTATTACGCGTACGCAGACGCCTGGAGACGCTACGGTGTGGTACTTTGGGGTAACAGCACAGACGCTAATAAAGTATTTCTAATTCAGAAAAAATGTATTCGCATACTTGCAAATATCGACTCCATAACAAGTTGTAGAAATTACTTTATCAATTATAATATCCTGACATTAACATCCCTATATATATCCGAAAAATGCTCACTAGTTAGAAATAATATCGACCGGTTCCCTCAATATTTTCGCCCTAAAAATTTAAGACAAAAAATAAAGTTATCCACAGTTACATCAAAATTACAAATCGTAAACACCGGTCCCTATGCCATGTCAATAAAAATATGTTATAACATTCCAGAACGAATCAGAAGCATTAAAATTTTTAGAAAGGAAGTTAATACATATTTAACGAAAAAATGTTATTACTCGTTACAGGAGTTTTTTAGTGATTGAGTAGGAAATAGGAAATTGAAACAAATAAATAATATAATATGATCCAATTTATTTTTAAGTTAATTGTAAATATTCATTAAATGATAATTTTATAATACTATAATGTGAATGTAATAATAATTTAATAAATAATTGCCTATATTTGCAGTGCCCTTGCAGGGTTCTTGTTTTGAACATTTTTTCAAATATAAGACCAAATGTACAACAAGAATAGCAAATAAATTGAATTGAATTGAATTATTAAACAAACTTCCAGCATTTCCGAAAAACAGGCCGACCAAGTTCGTAAGCGTGACTGCTGACCATGTTTTAGGCCCCCTCTCTTAAATCCGTTCATTTTTATAATGGACTTCAACAGATCATGTTTTTACTAATTTTAAATAGTAAAATACCTTAAAATATCTTAGCTACTTTGTTTTTAATACAAGTCAGATATGGGTTCTTCCTTACACTAATGAGCATAGCATACTGTTCACATAACGGTAAAATTCTCGGCGGAAATAACTGTTGTATTATATTCTTCTGCCTCGAAACATGCTCAGTAGTAGATCTTTGCCCAGCAGTGAGACGTATGTTCATTTACTTATATTACTTTTATTAAGGTTATTAAGCAATTCTTATTAATTAAACTATCGTTCATATTTTATACAAACCAAACGGTATTTGTAGAAAAAGTACCGTGATTAATGATAGCAAAATTTACCCAATTTTAAGTACATATTAATTTTAAATGATGAGTTCACAGAAATTGAAGTCTGAGCTGAGCCGTGAATTGAACAGATTTAATTGTGAAAAAATCACAAATGAAACACAAACATCACTAGTAATCATCATCATCATCATCATCTTCATCATCATTATTACTGCCTATCAAAAGTCCGCTGCTGAAAATTTTCCACAGTTGCCACGTTTCACGTTTCACGTTTCACGTTTCACATGCACGTTCTTTTTCTTTCGAGTTTTTATAAGAAAGATGCCATCTCCATGCCATCTTTAATATTTACCTCTGTCGTCTTTTACGACATCCACTGGATAATATGGTGTAGCAGATATTCTTACGCTACCACTACATCGCTAATCTTTAAGTAACGTTACAAAACTCTAAAAAATTCCAAACATCCAGCAATGAACTTTAGATAAGCTATAATGAATCCATCAGTCATAAACGGCGTAACGTAGAACTCTCAGAAATGTATACTTTTATAAATAAATTTTAACCGTTGTAAAGTAATAAGGAAATGCGCCAACGATTAATATTTTATTTATTTTAATTTACGTTCTATAAATTTATGATTTATTTATCCAAATAACATAAACATATATTTTTGACGCTTTAAACCGCATGCAACATTTTTTGTATGTAACATATTACTAAATCCGGTGCTAGCAGCGCCATCTATTTATACATTTATTTTAAAAGCATTTTTGCTTGGGATTCTATAAAATGCATATGAAATAGAAACTATACTGTTTTAAAAGGACGATCGGACACAACTAACACAAATGGAGAAAACAATAAACAGATAACTGTTGAAAATCATCACAAAATATACAATACATCATTTTAGGTAGTCTCCGCTACACCAATGTCCAAATGGACATTGGTCGATTTTATATATCTTCAAAATATTTTTTAATTAAAACTAATTATACTAACTGGATGTCTAGTATCAGCCTGATGAACTCGCCGTACATGAGCTTAACGCAGTTACAGCTCAAGTGCTACGAAGGCCCGCATTTTTTAACCGGAAAGAGAAAGAGGCAATGTTGGTATCTTGCACTTGTTACCAATTCTGCACAATTTCTTGAGTTGTGTACAGTCAAGTACTGGGTGTGTGAGTATGTTTCTTACATGGTACCTTACATAAGGGCAAAGACAACCGCAGTTGTTGTCGTGGTATTGTCTTTCTTAGCATCGTAATCAAGCTTTTTTAAGACTGAATATTGATTACACACCATAAGCTTGCTGAGCGTGTATATAATGATACACTGTGTCACACACAATGCAAGAAATCATCGGGAACAAAATAACCCTTAATATGTATTTGTAGATCCAAACAAGGCTTTTGACACAGTTAATAGGCAAGACCTGGTTTACACTCTTCGAAAAATCGGTTGAGTGCCAACGCTTTATTTTATAATTATGTTATAATACTAGCTGGTGCCCGCGACTTCGTCTGCGCAGGGTTAGTATTTCGAGTCGCTTATATTAGCGTGGCGTATAAAAGAACTTACATTATGACATTAAAATTATCACCTAAATAATTTTTGGAACAATCCCTTAGACCACTCCCCGTGATAAATGCGATGAAATACGCAAAGAGATGCAACATCTCTTCGCAGTGGCTGTGAGTCAAGCCGATCGGAAAGAGCTCGGTCGCCGACGATTCGAACGGCTCTGCGCTGGATGCAATCAAATGGAAGGAGCTGGCACTGGATATCCCCAGCCCAGAGATGGGAACAGTACTCCATGTGCGGCTGAACCTGCGCCTTATAAAGTTGTAGGTGGTGTGCCGGCATGAAATACTGTCCCGCTCTACTGAGCACGTCAAACTTTTAAGCAAGGTCATTTGGAAGAGAAGGCCAAATTGGCCTAATTTGGCCTTCTCTTCCAAATGACCACGAAACTGCTCGCACGCACGCACTGCACGGATTCCGATACTGGCTGAGGCAACAAGAGGAGTGCCTTGAAACTGAGGAGGTGTCCCACAAACCTACACTATTTTTTCTGCATATCAATGATATGTAGCAAATATAACATTAATTGTTATGCGGACGACAGCACTGATGATGCTTTATACAATGGTTGTGCCAATATTTCTCGAGAACACGGCGTCGAGTACTGGACCAAACTTGTGTCTGAAGTCGAGTCTTTATTAAACAAAATCTGAAATTAGGGACGACGTTTTATAGAATAGGGGTGAAAAACGAGCACACAGTCCACCATCTACCATCATCATCATCGTCATCATCATCATTACAAGTCCACTCCTGAACATGGAAGGAAGTTCCTAGTACATCCTGTATTCTCGAAATATTTAAGATTTTCTTATAGAATAAGTGCGACAAACGAGCACACAGTCCACCTGATGGTAAGCGGATGCTGTGGCCCATTGACATCTTCATTTATCCGCGATTGAGAATCAAAACGCAGATGCGTTGTCACCACGAGTACTAAGATGAAATGCCTCGTTTCCAGTAAAAAAAGGTTTTCCGGATCTCTACACTCACCATACGAAACACAGCAGTATTAAGCTGATATTTTACGCTGGTATTCTGTGAGAGCGTGGTCCTTCCTCGGTCAAGCCGACTCATTCGCGCTACAACCATAATATAGCTGCAGCGTGGCTCTACCAAGTATGACTAAATTTAAGCCTAGGCCCTCAGAAAACTTATTTTTGCTAAAAGGAGTCATTTTGATCTTGTTTTCTTCTTCGCAATACTTCTTTGTCATCATCATCTACCACCGGTGATTTTTCCGGACCGATACTATTCTACTATTACTATACTATACGATACTATTCTTTTTAAAAAGGATGGCAACGCACCTACATTTTCCCTGGTATTGGAGTTGTTCATGGGCGACGGTAGACACTTACCATCACGTGAGCCGCATGTTGGTTCACCCCTATTCTATAAACATTGGTTACTACTCCCACATGGTAATAGTAAATTAACACGATAAGGCCGTGAGATGGACTGACTGCGTTCTGAGGAAAGATTTTTTACTACCACAAAGTATATAATTCTTATTTAATGTGGGCGAAACCGCGAGATGAAAACTAGTAAAATATTAAAATGTAGTAAATATATTCGTGGGCTGGGCAGGCACAGGCAGAAGAGGCGGGGAGAGGAAGGGTGCTTATATTCATAGCCTAAGGCAGGCAGACTTCTAAATCAGGCTCTGTTTAGAGCAACAGAACATGAAAACTTTTTTTAAAATAAACAACTATAAGCATTATTTCTAGATATTGAACGCATGCGTACTTATGACTACCGTGCACATGCGGCATATTCCTAGCCTCTTGAATCAATATTTTTAACATTTCGCGCTGAATTTATTTTAAAAATCAGATAATGGTCATTTGGTCATTCATATTACACCAACAAAAAATATAAATGTAAAATTTTCAATGTATTATTATTTTTATACGTGAATGAATATCGAAAAATAAAATTTCAGTAACATGAAATGAAGTTAAAATAAAAGATACTTAAGTATTAACAATATATTTTAGGTACGAAAATTCAGTTTAATCTTGGATTTTGTAAAAAGACTTAAGATAATTCAAACGAACAGTGCCGCAATGCGCACAGCCTCCCAACCATTCAGTCTGAGAAGAGATCTCGTTGAATAACATAACCTAACAAATTCACGTAACTGTAATTATGTGACATTGGTGACGATAATAAAAAGCTTTTTTATAAGTGTTTCCGTCCAAATTCAACAACCATAAATCTACAATCGCTAATAGTGAAATCAAAATAATTTCGAGCTAAAATGGGCTGGATTTCAATGAAAAATCATGTGGTAAGTGTTAAGTAAAGTAGAAACTTTAGATATAAGTATTTACATTAAAATAATATCGGGATTTATTATCCAAACGTAACATTTGTTTATTTAAAAAATCTTTAAAAAAAATTATCTTTATTTGTCAATTATTGACGACACAAAAGCAAATGCACGAAGCTTAGATAAATGTTAATATGATTGGAAGATAGATGGAAGTTCCTAGTACATCCTATATTCTCGAAATAGTTATGATTTTTTTATAGAATAAAGGTGACAAACGAGCACACAGTCCACCTGATGGTAAGTGGATGCTGTGGCCCATAGACATCTACATTTATCCTCGATTAAGAATCAAAACGCAGATGCGTTGTCACCCCTGAGAACTGAGATGGAATGCCTCATTTCCAGTAAAAAAGAGTTTCCGAATCTCTCCGCTCCCTACGAAACACAGCAACATTAAGCTATTATTTTACGCTGGTAGTCTTTGAGAGCGTGATCCTTCGCCGGTCGAGCCGACCCATTCCTGCTACAACCATAATATATACGTGTAGCGTGGATTTACCACGTATAAATTCATAAATTTTAATAGATATTATTGATAATACATTAATATGTGGTGGAGCCAGGCTGCAGCTATATTATGGTAGTAGCACGATTACGGTTTGACTGAGAAAAGATCCCGCATTTCTATAGAATAAAGGTGACAAACGAGCACACAATCCACCTGACGGTAAGTGGATGCTGTGGTCCATAGATCAATGCGCGATTACGAATCAAAATGCAGATGCGTAGTCACCCGTGAGAACTAAGATAGAATGCCTCGTTGCCAATAAAACGGGTCTCCGGTTTTCTACACTCATCGTACGAAGCACAGCATCGTTAAGATGTTATTTTACGCTGGTATTCTGTGTGAGCGTGGTCCTTCCCCAGTCGAGCCGACTCATTTTTGCTACAACTATACTACTAATATAGCTGCAGCATAGCTCTACCACATAATTAATATAGCTGCAGCATGGCTCTACCAAGTAACTAATATAGCTGCAGCATAGCTCTACCACATAATTAATATAGCTGCAGCATGGCTCTACCAAGTAACTAATATAGCTGCAGCATAGCTCTACCACATAATTAATATAGCTGCAGCATGGCTCTACCAAGTAACTAATATAGCTGCAGCATAGCTCTACCACATAATTAATATAGCTGCAGCATGGCTCTACCAAGTAACTAATATAGCTGCAGCATAGCTCTACCACATAATTAATATAGCTGCAGCATGGCTCTACCAAGTAACTAATATAGCTGCAGCATAGCTCTACCACATAATTAATATAGCTGCAGCATGGCTCTACCAAGTAACTAATATAGCTGCAGCATAGCTCTACCACATAATTAATATAGCTGCAGCATGGCTCTACCAAGTAATTAATATAGCTGCAGCATGGCTCTACCACATAATTAATATAGCTGCAGCATGGCTCTACCACATAATTAATATAGCTGCAGCATGGCTCTACCACATAATTAATATAGCTGCAGCATGGCTCTACCAAGTAACTAATATAGCTGCAGCATAGCTCTACCACATAATTAATATAGCTGCAGCATGGCTCTACCAAGTAACTAATATAGCTGCAGCATAGCTCTACCACATAATTAATATAGCTGCAGCATGGCTCTACCAAGTAACTAATATAGCTGCAGCATAGCTCTACCACATAATTAATATAGCTGCAGCATGGCTCTACCAAGTAACTAATATAGCTGCAGCATGGCTCTACCACATAATTAATATAGCTGCAGCATGGCTCTACCAAGTAACTAATATTGCTGCAGCATGGCTCTACCACGCAAATACGATTACAGAGAATCCCAGTGAAAAATAGTAGCTTTATGATGATGTGTTTCGTATGATGATTGTAGATAACTGGAGACTTATAAACTGGAAATTTGTAATATGTAATACACATTAGACCAAAACCAATTTACCTATGTGGCTCCGACTACATGTACACGGATATTTAATTAATAATTGTCCGAGAAAAACCCGTCGTTTCTTTTTTCGGCAGATTCCGAAAATATTATATAATTCGTTATGATGCTTACTTGACGCAGTCCAATTGAATCCGGAGAGAAATTTATTGAGCCAGCTTATACCACTTGTTGTTGCTATACTTTTTAATGGAAGGAAACATAGCGACGCTGATTTGCTTACCACGATAAATTATTACGTAAACGATTCATTGTGAAACTAATGTGGAATACGTCTTCAGATAAGCGCAATACACCTTCAGATAGGCATTTTACGTGAAAAATTGGAACAGTTCGTTGCTTTTTTAAATAAGGTAACAGCTAAGAATAAAATCTCGATTAAGTTAAACTAATTTTACAGAATATATCGCGTTATATTTATTTCTTATTAATTCCCGACGTTTCGGGTGCTTTACAGCACTACCGCAGGCGGGACCATGGAGGTTAGAGAACAGGAGAACCATCGCTACGTACTAAAGCATAGCCCGCCTGTCCTTGAAAATTTGTAGAATTTATAGCGGCGCTGCCGTCGGTGAGTAGTGGCTGCGAAGTTAGCTGTTTATGAGTACAAATAGATGAAGTTAGTTGAATAATGTACAAATTTTCTTCGCGGCATTGGTGAGAAAATTTTCATGCTCCGTAATTTTTTAATTTTTGACAAAAAGAAACATTAAAAAATGGAGAAATATTTTATTGTGCGTTGATGTGCAAGTGGTTTAGCACCTGATCAGAAAAATAGACTGAAAATTACTTTTATTGAGCGAACTTAGCGATTGCAGCGCCTCAATTATGGTGTCCATATTTCTGGGACACTATTTTCTATGGCGATCGTTCTCCTGTTCTCTAACCTCCATGGGCGGGACTGAGGTGTTTGGTATCCCAATGTGATAGTTAGCACGGCTACCTTCAATTTTAGAGTATTTATTTTTATTCAAATGCGGTTCATAATTCCTTTATACGTGAGCATTTCAAGGCACGTCTCGACGCGTACTTTGCGTTGGCGATCATTGAGTTCTTGGGGCATCTGTTTCTCTAGCTTTTTTACCTTGACCATTTGACACAAATGAAACAATATTATTTTGATGCTAACGTCGAAAGCTGCAGCTAATTCAGCCGTATATCGAGTGTCATCAGCTCCCACAATTGCGTTTGATTCGTCATTGACAACCAAAGTTTTTGGACGACCACGGGGTTCATTTTTCAGGTCGTTCCCAGAAATGAAGCGGGCAAATCAATAACAGGGGTGAGTTTGTTTGTAGTATTCGCTCCGTCAACGTCATTTATGTTGCGTGCCGCTTGTGTCGCGTTACAGCCACGACGGTACCTACTTATATTTCCATAATTGCTCGAATTTTTAACGTATCCATGATGAAGAAAAAGATTCAAATGCGTTGAAAACATAACGCTTATTAATAAACAAATGACTATTTTGAAAAAAGAATTCCATTTTTTAAATTAAATTAATTTGAAATTAAAATTCTTAGCCAAACAAAACTTATTTTAATTTAAATGGAAAGTTCTTCAGAACGGCAATTTCATAGGGAAGACCTACCTAATTATCTAACCTATTATACTCTAAAACATCACCGAAGAAATGCACGTCGACTTGACGACCGATTTTGATTCAAATCTAAACGAGTGGAATAGAATCGCGATTGAATCGAGCATTGCGAATACAATATTACATAGTTGTTTTCTTTACAATTCGCCAAAAACGTAGGCATAAGTTGTAAACCACACAGCATAGTCTGATTTGTATTTTCTTCACCCAACTTTTCACAATATGTTGATGCACCAAATTGTGAAATACTTGGTAGATCTTGACGACAGCTTAACTTAGTCGACAGGCATAATTGAGCAGCACCTGTCACATCGTTTCCTCTGGTAGAACTCATGCAGACATTTAATTCACATTTAATATTTGTTCACCACAAATATTAAATGCGAATTAAATGTAGTGTCTAGAGTAGTTGATGAAACTGCAGTATTTAAAACCTCAACTACTCACGATGTCTAAAATAATTTAATAAATATAACCTAAAAAAAGTCACCGTGCAACACGTAGAGTGATTTTGAAAATAAAAATTTTGAAAACAATAAAATAATCATTATAAAAAAGAAATATGGTGAAAGACTGTGCAATATAAAATTATATAAAGTTTTTTAAAATTAACCCTCTAGCTATAGTAGTGCCACCCTTATTAAGCGCTTTTCTACGGACACTTTTTTTATAGAGTTTGTTCTCCTTACCTCTACACTCCATACTCTACACTCCATACCCTACACTTCATAGTACAATCATAGCCAAAGTTAAGACGTCAAAATGCCGCACTGTGTATTCAAAAACTGCGTAAGTAACTACCGTAACACCAAGATTTTGGAAGGATTTTTTTTTCGGTAAGTTTTTATCATTAAGAATTACTCATAAAATAAAACAGAGTTAAATTGTAAATATAATTAAATTTACTAATTTTATGATTGTTTCACCGATGTTTGTGTAGAAAACATTAGTCAAACAATCATAATATACTATACACTATACATAATCACAATACCAAGAACTTAGTATAGTTTCAAAATAGAGTAAGCACGAAATTGGCAACATAATGTTTTTAACCTTATTGGGTACTTAAAATTTAACTACTTTTACTACTTAATGATTGAACATTTAGCATTCACTAGCTACATACGTACGTAGCATAATATCTATATTAATGATTGGTTGTAGTATTGTACCGTTACACTGAGAGTCAGGTACTGGAGTACTTCACTGAACTCTAATATTTCTCAATGCCAAAAACACAAGCAAAATTAATTAACTAATCATAAAATACAAATTTTTTATTGATCAGCCAGATCTAATTTAAATAAAAATCCGTTTTAACCCCTCGAATGTCGCGGCCATTTTGGTCAATATGGCGCAAGGTATGATAAATCGCCGTAAAATACGATGAGAGTGATTTTGAAAATAAAAATTTTGAAAGCAATAAAATAATAATTATTGTAAAAAGAATTATAGTGAAAGTTTGTGCAATAAAAAAATTATAAAAATTTCTTTAAAATTTAGACTCTAGCTACAATGGCGCCACCCTTATTTAACGCTTTCCAACGGACACTTTTTTATACAGAGTATGTACTCCTTACCTCTACACTCCATAGACGGACAAATTAATTGTGATGCTACCATATTTTATATCGATAGTTTCCCTAATAAAAAGAGAAAAACTCACAAGCATTAGCAAAATGCACTCGAACAATTAAATAATCTTTTAAGATGGTGAGCGTAGCAAGTTTTTTTAGGGTTTCATAGTAACACACCAAGGAACGCTTATAGTTTCGCCATGTTCAACAGTCTGTCGGTTTGTCCGCGGCTTAATACAGAGACTTCTAAAGAGGCATGGTTAATGAATACCGGATATAAATAGGCTCTAAGTACCAAAAACAAAAAGTGAAGTAACTTATGTTTTAAATAACAAGCCCACATCACATAAAAAAGTTTTAAAATCGGCATTTATATTATTACAATAAAATGCTTTTGTGAAACAAAAATAAAGTGTCGTCACTTATTAATTAGTTCAATAAATATAAAAAAATAAAATTATAAATAAAATTAAAAAAAATATTTATTTGAGGCTGTTCTTAGTGGCAACATCGTCTATTTTAAAACGGTATTCAAAGTAAAAAGATACAAGTTTGCAAGAAGTACTAGATTCGCTGACAGAGAGATCTTTGGTGAATAAATAAAACAAGCAGGTCCTAGAAAAAATAGGAATTTAAGCAAGCGAACTCTTACAAAAACAATTAATAGAAACTTATAAGTAACATTGGAAAACTGCCCAGAACTAAATATTTTTTTTTTATTTTATTATTATTGGAAAACTTACAGCTAACATTAACAGTAAATAAATGAATAACAACTGGAAGGCCATTTGAAAGTTTTCACCTATAGACATTATGAACTTAAAAACAATAATTCTAGTCGGTAAAATATAAACATCGATTAAGACAAATACAGTAAGTTAACAAAATTAAACAGAAGAGCATTCGACTAAAAAAATTTTTCGCTAAAACATTTTTGATTCGAGCTACACTGGTAATTAAACAAATCCAAGTTAACGCTATTGGAAATGTCGTTAAAAGTTCTACATGCTCGTATCATAAAATAATTTTGCCTGTATTTAGTCCAGGTATACGGCACATGGAGTAAGCGAGGCTTTCTTAATTGGGGAAATCTTGTTGTAAATCCTAACTTACTTAGGTGCTCCAGACAGCCAATATTACTGTTTGCCAATTTAAAAAGATTAATCATATCTGCTCTGCGCCTACGTACAGACATAGAACTAAATATATTACTAGCGTATAGAACAGACACCCCGAACCAAAAGTTTGCTTCATTTTGGTAAGAGTTAAAACTAAAGTTCGCTGCAGCGCCAAAGTAATAGTTACGTTGTCTAACCAAACTATTAAAACATGCAGCGCTAGTTTGTATTAGGGATTAGTTTTCTCGAGACCAAAACGTCATAAGCGCCAGGAATTTCATGTCGCTTACTCGTATCGTTCAATGTAGTGTACAACAAGTTGCTTTCACAAATTTTACATTTTGCCCGATTCTCGTGAGCATTGTAGCAACGCGAACGAGTTTTAAACGTTTTAATGTCTACTTACCGATGAAATGTTAAACCATCACTATTTTAATGTTCTGGAGTATTTACTGCAGTCTTTTAGGACACAATCAGGCATTTTGAAGTGTTTATTTATGCGAAGTGAACACGTCTCGTCGGTGCGGGCGTTGAACACTCACTAAACAGATGCGGTACAGTGTACCGCAAAGCGTGGTGCAAAATCAGGTAAGGCGTTTTCTTCTCTATACGTAGTAGTAATACCTCAATGCGTACAGAGGCAAATTATGACATTTTTCACACCGCGAAATGTAATTATCAGTGTAAAATTGCGTCTTAAATCACAGAAAACGTAGAAAACGCTTTTGTACTTGCTCAATCCTATCTATATAAATGAAAATAATATTTCAAATAATATTCCCCAAATTCAATATATTTCACCCTAATACTTAATTAATACTCACCAAAAACTTATCACACAGGGTTAAGTAGTCTCGTTACTCTTTTATTGTTTATATGTTGCTAATATAAACTAGTCTCGTAAAGAGTGTCGTTGTGCTTGCGTGTTCAATTTTAAACCTAATTTGTGATATCTAAGGTATATATAACTAATCTCGTGGGGAGTGTGCTTGTCATATTTCGATTATCACTACGATGTTTATGAAATGTTATGTACTCGATTATCTTACCGGTATAGTTCTCGATTATTATTTATGATATTATTTTAAATGATTATAATAGAAAGAAAGCATATACCACTATAAAAATACTTACATATGGAATGTAACTCCATCTTTTTGTAAATTTGAAGTATTAGAGTTCTTTTTGCACACATTAACCGCACAAATTGGCATTTTTTTTTTTTGAAGAGCACCTACAACGACGGAAACGATTCTTTTAATGACAAAATCGATTCCGTAAACAGTTTTTATAAATGTACAAGATTTTTAATCCAATATTTGCGCAGAGGGGAATAATCATGCGAGGCGAGTCCATTGGGTTGAATGGTCTAAGGGTCCTACTCCGGTCGAGCAGACTCATTCGTGCTGCTACTACAGTATAGCTGCATCATGGCTATTCCACCTAAAAAAAACTTTTCCGATGAATAATAATCATTACATAAAGACATCGATCACTAATATAAAACTAGATACACAATCCCATACAAAAGTTCTCCAAAAACTGTCGCCAATGGTTTTGACGTAATTCTAGTCGAAATAAATATACATCTAAATTCAACTTAAATCCATAGTTACTAGTAGTATTAAAAAGTATGTACAGAAAATTGTAAAATCTAAAAATATTATTGTGCAAAATTTTGACGTAATGTTCATATTTACAGACGTTATAAAAAATACTGGATAAAACGGAATAATTATGTTATTAATTTCCTTGAAATAAAATGAGTTTATTTAATAATGGTCTTTTCGATAGAATTTTATTGTTTCCGTATCTTTTGAAAATACTGAAAAATGCTTTGAACATACAACGCTTCCTTGAGTCGGCTTGAAGAATTCTTCGGATCTCTGACGTGCGATGACTGATATCCATTCTCCACACCTAACTGGATCTCGAGGAAAGCTAAAAAATAAAAAATAAAATCTGACATCTTTAATTTTATTACATGCACATATTCAAAATTAAATCAATAAAATGTTATTATAATATTTAGAGAAACAATAAAGAAGTCTCATTAAACAAAAAAAAACAATCATACTTAAATAATAAAATAAATTAAAAATAATAACGTCTCCAACAAATGGAATAGAGACAACGCACATAATTCTCGAACAATTAATTATTTATAATGACTTAATTTAAAAATGTTTTAAGGATTTCTTGACAAAATATAAGTATTTACAATACAGTGATAACAATTAAATAATGATAATATTAATACGTACCGAAAATAGGAAATTCCATCCTTTTTTAGGGTCCTGGATGTGTGATTTTTACACTTTTTAAACGAGCACTGAGGCATGTTTACCGTCGGAGCATTCGAATGTAACTAGATTAAAAGCGCACCCAAATGTTTGAATGGGTGCTCATTTGGTGAGGTCGGTTTTTATCACTGATTGTGTATCTGGGTTTTTATTAGTGATCGATGCATAAAGACGTGTACCTGTGGTACTGCTGTAACAACCTTGAAACCTTTTTGTGGGAGGTATTGTATAGCTATAATTATATCAATAGATTAAATATTTTTATTATTATCTTTGACACCAATATTGTTTTTCTCGAAAATATTTTAGAATTTCTATAAGTCACGGTTGTTATGTTGTTATTGGTCATGGATGAAATGAAAATTAAGCAGTTGATGAAATACCATGCCAGCAGCCGAAGGCATTATGACTATGTCAATTACGGATTTGATATTATATCCGATTATTCCAATGAAACTACTGACGCATTAGTGTTTTCATTTGTCGGTACAAACACAACGTGGAAAGTACCCATAGCCAACTTTTTGATTAAATTTTAATTAAAATCTTAGTTTGATCTGTCTTTAAAAACTGGCCATAATTCTATTAACTAATAAAATCATAATCTTATATTACACAATATACCCTTCACTACTGGTCGTATGAGTAAGCACAAGGTAAAAATGAGGATATCCCCAGTAGAACCAGAGTGACCGACATAACCCAACGGATTAGTAAGCTGAAGTTGCAATGGGCCGGCTATATACCGTTATATAGCTCAAAGAACCAACACTCGATGGAAAAAAAAAAGGTTTTCTAGTGACAGCCGCGAATCGGTGGGCGAAGTGTAGGGCGACCCCCCAATAAATGGAGCGATGAACTGGTAAGACATGCAGAAAGAATTTCTCCAAACAATTGATCTATTCTTCTATTTCTATTCTTTACAAAAATTTCGATCCTCTTAATAAATCTGAAGATCTACGGATATTTTGAAATAGCATCTACTGAATTCTACGGAATTTTTCTTATAAATCTACTTACGAATTTATTATATAAATAGGATATAAATTCGGGTTGGTAACACTGCTGTGATGCGCGAACGCGATTTGTGCGACACTGCGACACGGCGGCGGATGGATTTGGAACTATTTTGCGTCATGCGTGAAGGTTAGAGTTTTGCGTCTCGTGTTTGTGTTCAGTGTATAGATTTATTTATTTTCCACGAACAAGAGCCAGCTAGCCTACAGTAAGCTAGTGTGAAATAT
Source organism: Parnassius apollo (assembly GCA_907164705.1). Taxonomy (NCBI): domain Eukaryota; kingdom Metazoa; phylum Arthropoda; class Insecta; order Lepidoptera; family Papilionidae; genus Parnassius; species Parnassius apollo. The sequence continues at coordinate 8,831,650 of CAJQZP010001342.1, forward strand.
ATATGTAACGACTAACTTTTATAAAGGTAAGAAACGACTTGCTTGTTTTGATTATGTAATATTTGACCAATGACCATAAAAAACTGAACTAAGAATGCATTTGAACCGTCTATTGATTATTATTTATTAAATTTCGATTTGCTTTTTATTAAAGTACTGTAGAATAATAAAGTCTAAAAAACATTTAATCGCTGTTTTCTGCATGCATAAGACCTATTTTATTGAAGAAATATGATATAACCTCAAATTTTTTTTTCTTTCTCATCCAAGACTAAAATACTAGAATATTAAAAACAATTGCCGTTTATATTTTCCTAAACAATAGTCAATTTTTTAATTTAATAAGGTCATTTTCGTAATACTATTTATGTTTTTATTATGTTTGTCATTTATTCATTTTCGCTAGAGGTTTACGCGGGAAAGTCATTATTGTTTTAAAGCTGGAAGTTGTAGACTATTTTGTCATGTTAACTATTATAAATTAAATAACACTCCTTACCTTAATGGCATTGATTGTAATCTATAATAATATAATATTACATAAACTTTATTCTTGTTTTCAGGTGTCGCTTTTGGTTTCCACAAATGATAGTTTTTAATTGAATTTGTCGATTCGGTGGTGTTTGTATAATATTACTTGCGACAATGAAGGATAAAACTCAAAAGAGTAATGGATATCAATCTGATGATGACAATGTGCGGTATAAGTTAAACACCCATTATTTCAATACTGCTAATAAGTCACCTTCAAAAGTTATAAAAAAGCAGGAAATAGCAGAAAACGATGATGATAGTGTTCGCTATAAGTTTCCTACAGTTTTACCTAAAACAAAAACAGAGAAGAGATCAAAAACAAAACCAAAAATTAAAGTGAATTTTTGGAGTAACAAACGAACAAGTAGACTACGCAGTAATGAAGCAAAAATACTTCCAACAAATCATAGACATAGGGACGTTATAAAACCACCAGCTTCATTGTCACGTAAAGCAAAAACTTCAGTTGTCAAAGTTCGGAAGCGAGTGTCTTTTCTGCCTTCACCTCTTTTTTCTGATAACCATGTACCTATGGTGACGGTGCCTGATGATTTGACTATACAGCTGAATGAAGAAGAAGCAAATGATCTCCGTGAGGATTTAAATCTTGCTTATGTAAATAATAGTGGTGCTAGCAGCAATAACCCCAGTGAACCAGTCAAAAGAAAAGTTAAAACCTCTTCTTCACATACAAGCTCCAAACCTAATAAACGCAAATGTAGTCCTGATAATATAGAAACTAGAACGCAGGGCAATGAAAATGAGCTTGAATTTTTCTCTAAGTATGTAGTTCAAAAATTAAGAAGAATGGAAACAAATCAGCGCATATATTCTGAGAATTTAATAAACACTGTGCTCATGCTTGGACAACTGGGAAAATTAAATGGCAAATCAAAAATTGCTGAAATATAATGTTGATAGTAATGGCTTCATGCATAATATAACTATTATGACAAATTGTTTAATAAAACTTGTATAGAGCCCAATCATTATATTGGTAATCTGTTTGAATACTTTGAAATAATACTAATTTTTACGGAATTTATCGTGTATATTTAACTTTTTTACCCGACGTTTCGAGTTTCGGCCACAGTCGGGCGTGTACCTGCTGTACTGCCATATGTTAGAGGAGTCACTGACAAGATTGGCTACATCTTGAAGCGCGCTTCCATCAAAACATACTTCATGCCGCCGAAGAAGATTGGTCAGTTTTTACCATCAGTCAAGTGTAACGTCCCTCTGCAAGATGCAGGAGTGTACAAGCTTGATTGTGAATGTGGTCTCTCCTACATAGGACAAACTAAAAGATCAATTAAAACCCGCGTCAAAGAACATATAGCTGATGTGAAGAATCGACGCTCCGGGAAGTCTGCAGTCTGTGAATATGTACAGGATCGCCCCCGTCACTACATCAGATTTGATAGACCACAAATCCTCGCTAAAGAACACCGATTCCTTCCAAGGATGATTCGCGAGGCTATTGAAATCAAAAAACATCCCAATTTCAATAGAGAAGATGGCTGGGTGCTACCATCTGCTTGGGATCCTATAATAAATAAAATTAAATCCCAACCCAAGCATACAACTGCAAGACTCCATGATACCATAAGTTCATACTGTGTAGATCGGAACAAAAGTTAAATTTTAATCTATGGTAACCGCGGTTAACTATGACAGCTGGACGTTGAACATCTCAGTCCTTCCCGTGACCATGGGTGCTGTAAAGCTCTCGAAACGTTGGGTAAAAAAGTTAAATATACGCGATAAATTCCGTAAAAATTAGTATTATTTCAATGTGTAGTGTTCGCGTAAATATAAGAAATCATTATGTTTGAATACTTTTAAGTAAAATAATTTAGGATTTTCTTGTCAGTAATATTTTTGTTAATATATTCTTTAACTACATATCTAATTACTAATATGTAATGTAGGTCTGTTGACCACAAGTAACCCACCATTGCATATATTTTTGTTGTTACCGTTGAATAAATACTTTCTATACTAATCTTATTCTACCGTTATCTAAATTTGTTAATTGTAATGACTGTTCTTTATTAGAAATCTTGCACAATTGTTTGAATTATAGATATTCTTATAGAAATGCTGTTAGGTCTATTGGAAGTTTATTTATACCATTAAAAGGAAGTATGCTTACGTGTTTGTATATTTATATATATATAATATATTAATTATAAGTGGCCTTCCATAAAAGTATGTTAATATCCGGTAGAGATTTATGTTTACTTAAAATTCATGCAAAAATAATGGACTTTACAAATATTTTTATATGAATAAAGTATATCCGCAAATAATGAAAATTAAGTTTTAACTATTCTGTGATGAATTTTCATGTGAAAAAAAAATTTGATAGTAAAATATATACTGTACAAAAGTAAAAAAATTATTAGTTAATGCTAGAATTTAAAAAAAAAGATTATTGTTCTTTTGGTTTTTTCTGTTTCAAGTGGATGTGTGAAATGCGCAGTATTTTAATTTACTTCACTTTTTGACGTCAGTTATGATTTGGCTTATTAATATTAAATATAACTATTCTGTTGTCTTTTTTTGGATGTACATGTTTTGTAATAAAATACTTCTATACAGCACAAGTTGTTAATAAAGTACATAATAGTTTTCGTAATTTTTGCGCAATAATCTTGTAATTAGACTGGTGTGAGGTCTAAAGATTCTAAACATGTGGCGTCTTTGGATTCATTTATTTATATTAAAAATATTGTGAAATGTGACTGCCTTACAAATAAATTATTATAAATAATCTTAATTTAATTTTATACAAATACCCAAACCATCTAATTTTATAATGAAGTGGGAACAAAATAGAAATTCAATTAGGTTTCTCAGTATTAAGTGCTAGAATTAACGAAATAAGAAAAAAATTACTCGTCAATAGGTAATAAAGGTTATTCTTACACAATATTTCAGATTCATCATCTTCACTGTCATCATAAATAAAGTCGAGATTCAAAATACGAGTTTTTAACTGAGGGAGAATAAGTTGCCGTTGAGGTTTGTTTTTGAAAATCATTACATCATTATTTTATACATTACATCATAATTACCTGCCTAATAAGTGACTCTCGACTAACCTGACCTTTTTCCCTGGGCTTGTAAGTAGGGATCAATTTTAACAGATTGGAATGTCTTTGGATTCTGATGATGTTAATGCTGTTAGCCTTTTGGCTTTTACAGATGTATAGGTCTAAGGGCCCGTGGCCCGAAGGCCGCGAACTGTAAATAGGTAATTTGAAGTCATTCTTCAACGTTATTACAAAATTACAACACAGATTTGCAACAAAATAAGTAATTTTTATTAAATATAGAACTCTTCAACAGGGGTATTTTCGCACTTTACTAGTGTTTTGAAGAGCCTCATTTGCAATACTTATTGATTTATGTATTTCATATTTCATTTTATTGTAATTATTCGCAAGTACCAGCATATTATATAAAACGCAACGTAAAGTGCCTAATATATAATATGCATATATATGTCTAACAATACAATCAATATAAAGTATATCTCTCTGTATAAAGAGTTTGAAACTGATAATTTAACTATACTTGTTTTTTTGCGTTAGTTACAAGTAAACGAAGTTTATATTTCAGAAATCATTATTTAAGCAGGAGCTGATTAACTGAGACGAATTATAAAAACTTATATATAGCTATAAGATATTAATAAATTGGTTATACAGCATAAAATTCTACTTCATAATGCAAGAAACTTAGCCTAGTATTGTTTGTATAATAGTATTACATATTATCTTTATTCTAATATGTACATATATTATTAAACAGATAAATGCTGTTGCAGGTATTTTATGCAACTTTAATAGTTCTGAAACACTTTTTGTTTGATAATATCTATGTAACAGTTCTAAGAATAGTTATAACTAAGACATACTAACTCGAAAACTTCAACCTCATGTTGTGTCGTGCTTGTTATGTGAGTACATTGAAGTATGTTGAGGATATCTGTCTATAAAGGTCCACCTGATCAGTGGCTACTGCAACCTCTTATCTATTTCATCATATTTTAAGCATTCGGAACTAAATTCAAACTGAGTATGGTAGTTAATACGTAATGACTCTTGTGACAGTGTACACTGCACGTGGATGAGTTATGTAACAGCCTTCCGAACAGGGTGTGGCGGCCCCCAGCTCTAACGGCTAACTCGTGTCGTTCGATGTTCTATCACAGCTCCGGTGGCGATGCGAATGAATCTATTTTGGATGACTTGGAGGTCGTACAAATGTTTATGAGTCGCGTGTGCGAAGGTTACGATGGCATAGGATATAATAGGTATAATAGGTCTTATGCAAGCTTAGCTTGTGTCTTAGGGACAGTTTGCTCTTACTGCTAACTAGCGGGTGGAGGCGACTGTGACGAATTTGGCACAATTGCGGACGGTGCGAATGTGGTCTGCGTATGTCATGGAGTGATCAAATGTGACCCCTAAGTATTTGCCGATTGGTTGCCTCGGGATCTGACGGTCGAATAGGGTGATCGTGCCTTGAGAATTCTTCAAATTTAAGTTTCTACGATTTTTTTTAATTCAAAAAACGTTACTCCTACATTAAGATTTTCTCTTGTATCGTGGGGGCAGTTTACAAACATAAATGGCACAAGGACAAACATCCAGACCCGAAACAACTATTTGTAGGCCATACAAATACTTGTTCCGTGCGGGATTCGAACCCGCGACCCCCAGCTCAGCCACTCATTGCTTAAGCCACTGCGCTACGGAGTCGTCGGATTGAGGGAGGGTTTCCTTTGAAAGTATATTGCTATACTTTTTTCAGGGTTCACTTCGATTCTCCATAAGCGAAACCATTCGCCTAAACGATTGGCGGCTCTTTGGAGCATCGTTGTGAGAAATTTCTTGCTGAAATGTGTGACGAAAAGTAACGTGTCGCCTGCACAGTGAGCGGTGTTGACAACTGGATCCTTCGGTTCGGGATGTCACTCGTATACAGTGTGAAGAGGAGCGGGGAGAAAACCTGAGAGACTCCAGGCCTGAGAGGCCGCTTGAAGGAGCGAGCTCCCTCTATAGAAAACGGAAATGGCAGGTGGCAAAGAAGGCTTGAGTGAGCCTATCGGGCACGTTAAGTTTAAACAGTTTGTAAAGCAAGCCGTGGTGCCAGACTTTGTCGAACGCTTTGGCGACGTTGAAGAAGAGGGCACCGGTGTTACGGATTCGACCGTTACTCCTTGAGTGGGAGAAGCCCTCTAGAGAATGTATTCCGTAAGGCGGTGGATTTGATTAGTGCACGAGCGATCGGGTCTTTTTTTTTTATAGAAGAGGGGGCAAACGAGCATGCGGCTCTCCTGATGTTAAGTGACTACCGCCGCCCATGATCAACCGCACCACCTTTTAGAGGCCCTTTAGAAAAGAGTACGCTCTTTTCTTGAAGGTCCCCAGGTCGTATCGGTCCGGAAAAATAGCTGGTGGTAAACTATTCCACAGAGAAGTTGTACGCGGAAGAAAACTCCTCTTAAAACTGAACTGGTCTGAACCCGAACTGTTCGTCAGGAAAAAGCTTGTTGGTATGGACGTGTTTACGGAGGCGATTCAATATTATACGTTCGTAAACTTTCGCCAGTGTGCTGAGGAGATTAGTGGGTCTGTAGCTAGAGGCTAGTTTGCGCAGTTTCCCTGGTTTCGGGATTCCTGTCCTTCTTTCCATGCGTCCGGGAAGGAGCAGCTGGAGAGAAGAGCCATGAAAATGCCTACTAGGAGGCAGACAAGTGGCGCTTAGAGGGATTTCAGTACCCTGTTGCTAATGCAGTCAGGGCCGGGTGCTGACTTCTTTTTAAGCTTTTTGATAGTTTCTGTGACTCCGTCAACAGTTACAGGATCTAAGGGGGGCCTGCGGGTGGTAGCGCAGACCTACGCTCGACCTCCGCTTCGACTTCTGCAAGATGAGCAGGATCTATGGGTTCGCTCGAAGGAGTGCATTAGCTCTCTAAAGTGTCCGCGAGGCATTCGGTTTTTTCAGAGTCGTCTAAGGTGAAATCGGAGTTTCCTGGCCTAATAAGAGGTAGCATGGGTGAGGATTGTTCTGCTTTCAGAGCTCTGGTCAGAAGGCAGCTTGGGATGGCTCGATATCCTCCAGCAGATTATTCCACTTATCCTTTCTTAATTCTGCAATGCGCTCTTTTACCTCGTTTTGAAGTCTTTTGACGCGTGCTTCAACGACCGGTCGTGTCACGCGCAATTATCGAGCGCATTGTAATTTCGCAATGTCGTCTAAAGTAGTGAAATGTCCTAACTGCAACGTAGTAATCAACGAAGTGTTAGCTTTTATTTGTAATAAAGTGGATGTGATGGACGAAGTTAGCATTGTACAAATATGTACTACTGCTTTTTCGGAAGGTGATATTGTGAACGCCAAGAATCTCTTATTCGATTCTTTAACGAATTCAAGGCGTAAGAAAGTCAGGAAGAGGCAAGGAAAGACACGGCGAGATATAGAAGATATCATCTGTGTTATCAAAGAGACAGATCCTGAAGAATTCCCTATTTTTGTCGCGCGGGAATGGCACAAATTACCCCCGGTTCTATTTGACCACGTCGATGTAACACGGCTCCTCAAAGATATTGTAAGAATTCAATCTGAATTAACAGTGATCAAAGAACAATATGTATCCACTAGCCAGCTTGAGGAGATAAAGCTTGATCTTGAATCCCTGAAGAAAACATCGGTTGTAAACCATTTTACCGGCAACGTAAATACCAGACGAGGCGTTGGCTTATTAAATAGTTTTGCCTATGATAGTGGACCTATGGGGTTACATCCATTACAGGATGTTAACACTACTTCCCCTGTGCATCAGCCACCACCTCAGCAATTACGGGAGTATCGGCCGATGTTAGGCACAGATAATTTATTAGAGGGTAATAAGACGGAGGAATCAACGTTTCAAAAATTAGCGGTTGGTGAATCAGCTGGGCGAGAACGTCCTATACAAGTGAGCGGCACAGATACGATGACTCACGCGCAGCCGTGTTCGGTGCAAGCGAGCGACGAACACACGACCACGAAGGCCGGCGGTTGTACTGCAGTACCTGTACAACGATCGTTAGCCGAAATTGCGCGCGGCGGAGTATGGAGGCAACCGGCTACTGATGAAAAATGGGTAACAGTGCAACGCAAAAGGCTTAAAAACCGCTTTATAGGAAATATAGGAAAAGCTTCAACAGAGCCAAATCAAAAGTTCAGAGCAGCGGTTGTCAACACTTCTATTTATCCTATACCCTTAAACGAGCAATTCTTGTTTATATATATATATATATATATATATATATATATATATATATATATATATAATCGGAATCTCGGAAACGGCTCCAACGATTTTCATAAAATTTTGTGTGCAGGGAGTTTCGGGGGCAATAAATCGATCTAGCTAGGATTTATTTATAGAAAATGTCTTTTTGTCCGTGTTTTTAGGCAATGAAAAACTGCTACAATGTCGTTAGAATAAGAAGGTAAATTTTGACAGTTTATAAATTGATTACAAATAGCTTAATTGGTATATTGGGCGGTCACAAAATCGTAATACCATGGTTCGAGCCCAGACCGAGCGACCGACTTTTTTTTAATTTTTTTTTTTTCAAGTTCGTTTCTTTTTTTGAGAAAATCTATTTTTTCGAGCCCTTTTTTAATTTTTTTTAAATCACGAATACTTAAAATAAACTAATTGCACTCATGATTTTTTATTTAAATAACCAGTTCAGTTTTTTCTATTATGTCGCTAAGATCAAAAAATATTATTCGTATTTCATCAGTATGTAATTTGTATCTAAATATAATTTCCAAAACACACGAATTAAAAAAAACCGTGCGAAAAATACCGAGCAAAGCTCGGTCAACCGGGTACTATTTATAACGTGTCGAAGAAGGTGTCCATGTGTGACATAATGAATTACATTGAGAATAAGGTAAACATAAAGGTGACTATAGAAAAAATGGTTATGAAGGTAGAGAAAAATTATGATGCATACAAGATCTACGTGCCTAACCATAAAGTAGATATATTTTTGAAGGATGACTTTTGGCCTGATGGAATTGCTTATCGCCGTTTTATCAATTTTTGTGAAAAAAGGCTCAGAAAGCGTGGGTCTGTTGAGGAATAACATATATGCACTATGAATAATACACAAACAATAAAATTCGTTAGCTTCAATTGCAAGAATGTTATTAGATCATTAGACTGTGTGAGAAAAATATGTCGCACAGCGGACGTGGAGGCGTTGCAAGAGACATGGCTCCTGCCTCATGATATTTTGTTCTTGGGATCTATAGATGATGATTTCGCCTACACGGGTGTGTCCGCAGTGGACACCTCAGCTGGGTTGCTTCGTGGGAGGCCGTACGGTGGCGTAGCTCTTCTGTGGAGGAAGAACCTGCTTACGTCGGTGTCGGTGATATCGTGTAGTAGTGTACGGCTCGCGGCAATCAAAATAGTTCTCAAAGATAAGTCATTCCTTGTAGTGTCAGTGTACATGCCAACCGATTCAAGTGAAAATATACCAGAGTTTACTGAGTGTCTCAGTGAGGTTAGTGCCATTATAGAGAGCTGTGGTTGATTCCGCGTACATACTTGGTGACTTCAATGCACATCCAGGTGAGCGGTTTTACTATGAACTTATTGACTCTTGTGCTGAACAATGTTGGTCTTGCATATACTTGGACTTATTGCCGGCACACATACACTTTCATGAGTGATGCGCATGCCTGTAGACGATGGCTTGACCGTTGTATCGTGACAAGTGCCGCTCGGAACACAGTGGCACATGTGTCTGTCATATATGACATTTTTTGGTCGGATCACTACCCTATTGAAATTATATTAAACACCGATGTAATAGCACCTAAAGTTATGCATGGTAGCTTAAATATTAATGATGTAATATGGGGCGACAGGAACTCCTCTCAAATAGATAAATATAGGGAATACTGTCATTGTAAACTTAGAAACATAAATTTTCCTTTGGAACTCACGAGTTGTGCAGATAAAATGTGTTCTGATAGTAGTCACAGAGAAACTATTGATAAATTGTACAAAAATATATTTAGTATCCTCACAGAAGGTGCTAAAATTTGTAGTAATCGTATAAGTAAAAATAATAAGAAAAAGAACAAACATGTCATCGGATGGAATAAACATGTCAGGGACGCTCACCGGTACGCTCGGAATTGTCTACAGATGTGGCAGCTCTACGGTAAGCCGATTGCTGGTCCAGTATACGTGAATATGGTGGAATCTAGGAGGGTATTTAAGTCTAAGCTGAAATGGTGTCAAAACAATCAGCAACAAATTAAAATGGACATGATTGCACAACACCGTGTTAGTAACGATTTTAAGCGATTTTGGAAGGCTACAAATAAATTAAACTCAACATTGAGCCTTCCAGTGAGCGTCGCTGGCTTTCATGAGCACAGTGAGATAGCTAAGGCCTTCCAAGATCACTTCAGGGTGAGCTCGCCTCTTGGGCCTTAAGCTGCGATGTGTGATGATGGGCGTCGTGCTGACCAAATTAAAGTTAGATTCTCGGCGAAGGATGTGGACCGTGTAATTAAGAGCATGGTACGGGGTAAATCGCCTCGTCACGACTATCTCAGCATAGAGCATCTGCAGTGCGCAGGAATCCATCTACCAAGGGTCTTATCTTTGTTATATAACCTCTGTCTCAGCCACTCTTACGTGCCTGATGACCTAATGCGAACCATTGTTGTGCCTGTTATTAAGAACAAGTCGGGGGATCCATCGGACTTGACAAATTACAGACCAATCTCACTGGCTACTGTGGTGGCAAAGGTGCTGGACAGTTTGCTTGATCAACACTTAAGTGGTTATTTAAAATTTAATAATACGCAATTTGGTTTTCAACCAGGTCTGTCCACCGAAAGCGCTATCTTGTGTCTCAAGCAAACTGTCAAATACTACACTGATAGGACCACTCCAGTTTTTGCCTGTTTTCTTGACCTGTCCATGGCCTTCGATTTGGTGTCATATGACATATTATGGAAAAAACTTCAAAATGAGACTGATGTGCCGCACGAGGTAGTTGCGGTGCTACGATCGTGGTATGAGCGGCAGAGCAACTGTATTAGATGGGCGCGCTCATACTCTGATGTATATAGACTTGAATGTGGGGTGAGGCAACGTGGTCTTACATCTCCTAGGCTCTTCAATATGTACGTTAATGGCCTGATCGACGAGCTGAGCGGAACAAATGTAGGCTGTCATATTGATGGTGTATGTACTAATAACATAAGTTACGACATGGTGCTGCTCAGCCCTTCGATTGGTGCCATGCGAAAACTATTAAAAGTATGTGAACCATATGCAGTGTCCCATGGACTCCGATCAATATGAAAAAGAGTGAATTCATGATGTTCAAGGCAGGAGTCAAATCCCAACCAAGTGCGACTACCTTCACACTCAATAACTCACCTCTAAAGCGTGTCTCACATTTTAAGTATCTGGGTCACTGGGTCACTGAGAATCTGCGTGATGATATAGATATCGAGCGGGAACGCAGGGCGCTGTCCATCCGATGTAACATGCATGGCCCGAAAGTTTGCTCGTTGCAGTAGGCAGGTAAAGATTACTATTTTCAAAGCCTACTGCCAGTCTTTTTACACGGGCAACCTATGGGTTAACTATACGCAGCGGGTGCAAAGCGCGTTGCGTGTCCAGTATAATAATGGGTTTAGGATGCTGATGGGGCTGCCTCGCATTTGCAGTGCGTCAGGAATGTTTACTGAAATGCACACTGATGGTTTTCACGTCATTATTAGAAAGCGTGTTGCATCGATGCTGAAGCGTTTGCGGGGAAGCTCCAATAGCATTCTTAACATAATGGCAGATAGGGGGGACTCGCCGCTGCTTGAGCACTGGATACGGCTTCATGCCAATTTTTATAAGACTCTTTGCGGGGCAGCTCCAATAGCATTCTTAACATAATGGCAGATAGATGGGACTCGCCGCTGCTTGAGCACTGGATACGGCTTCATGCCAAGGTATAAAACGCCGGTGCCCTCTTAGCGGATATCTCAAAATATTAATTTATATTTGTGTTTATTATATTTATTTAAATTAAATTGATTACTAACACTGAAATTCATAATAGTTATATTTCATTTCACTTCAATTTTACTAACATATTATATGGGTTTTCTGTTGCCTGTAATAAAGACATTTTATTTTATTTATTTATTTGGAGGTTGCGCAGTCTAAATTTATTATCTATTGTGCGGTAGTGATTGTATTGTATAAGGGCCGCGTTCGCTCTGATCAGTTTTCCAATATCTCTCGGAAGCTTCAGGTGTCGATTGCTCGACCCGCGAACCTTTCGAGAGCATTTGAGACCGCTGAGGTGAGATGGGCCGACATGGCGTTAATCACCTTATTGGCTTCCTCTGGCGAGTCTATTGTGTCGAAAATCGTGTCTAAGTGCTGGGAGGTCGTATACTCGAGTTCGACCTCGAGCTAACGCCAGTCCACGATGGTTTTGGTCCGAAGGACGTCACCTGCGGGTTGGCCTGGTTCATGGTCCGAGTCGATGGATGTTATCGACAAACGGACATTTTTGAGTAACGCTATATCAAGGATGTCCGGTCGATATCTGGTAGTGGATGGGTAGTGGGTTCGATGGTTATAGCACTGGGGCGAGATTGAATAGTTCAAAAAAAGATCAGATTCAATTATACGCTTAAGTGGCGAATTACCCCCCCAACAAGCTTTCGGCTGACCTGAACTGCCTCCTGGCGGCTCAGGCCGAGCCTACATAACACATCCCTTAATCTGCCTTAGTTAGGCACTCGTCTAAGCGGCTTTTCGCCGCTTGCGCCCTCCTTTCTGCCAAGGAGGGTCGCGTTCGTATACGGCTTAGAGATCTCTAGTTAGACCGTTAAGCCAGTCCTTAAAAGGTGGGGTCTAGTGGGTAAAAGTCTCCACATAACCACGCAGCCGGCTGCGTGGTATGCTATGAGCATTCCCCACCTCCCTCCCCCGTTTTCCGGAGGGTTGCCCATATTTGCTTCGGGCGCAAAAAAAAAGTGGCGAATGGCCAGAGAGAGCTTACCTTATATATAGAAAATTCAATGTTGGTTACCGGGCGAGCGTCGATCGGTACGCAGTGCAAGGACCTTTTGTAGTAGATCAAGGTGCCGCCTCTGGGGCTGGTCAACCTATCATTTCTGATTAAGGTGTAATTTGTAATCTTGGGATCGCGATGGCTAGGCTTCAAGAAGGTCTCTTGCACTAGCATAACACTTACATCGTGGTTGCGCAAGTAGAGCGCAATCTCGTCTTTTTGGTCTCTAAGTTGGGATATGTAGTTCATTTATTTTATAATCTGTGCATAAAAGGTACTTCGATAGTCTTACTATGAGTAAAATATATGCTAAATGGGTTCGATCCCCACCGGAACCAATGAAATCGTTAATTACAATTTTAACTGAAATCATTGTGAGGAAACCCTAAAATATTTCCTGCCTACTGTATAATTTACGCTTGGATCTGTTCAATTTTCTAGTTCTGACTAGTAGTAGACTAATAGACTTCAAAATTCCATTCAATTGTGGAAAAGTTATACAGCCACCATATATTATACGTTCCACTCTTGGGCACATCCCCCCTTTCATTTCTTAAATGGTTTTAGTGTAAGAAAATATCCGTTGTTATCCATTGTTATGCGAATAATCGGCAAAAATGTTAAAATAATTGGTAAAAATATTAAAATAATCGAATCATTAATTTTTTAAATGTATTATTTGTTTAATTAAACTTTTATTTTTAATATTCTTTAAGATGCATAAATCATGAAACACTAAAGAACGTTTTGACTTTGTCAACGTAAAGGAGACAAAGTAAAAAAATAAACTTCTTTATTAGATTAGATTTTGGGCTCACTAGACATTTTAACGTAACTTAGTAGTATTACACATAAAAAAGATACCAATTTACTACAGTAAAGGGTCTAAAGATTTTATAAAAATCTAACCGGAATCATGAAATCTGTAAAAAAAGTGTTTTGATATTCTTGTACTGGGTAATGTAATATATTGAATAATAAAAAGATAAATATATTTGAAAATGATAACTTATTATATACATATATAATGAAGTGGTTATATTATTTATTTATTACTAAAAAGAAATACCACTAAAACTTGTTTTAATCCGATTTCTAAAAATTAATAGTAATGTCATGTAATAGGGTTCAAAGTGACCGTGGAACGAAACGTATTACTACCCCTACTCTGTCATTTATTCCGGGGTAGTCGGGTACGGGTACGGGTATCATTATACGGCATTGACGTTCGTCACGTTGCAGCTTTTTTATTTATTTACTCATCTTCTTCATCATGTTGCGTGTATAGATAAATTTTTTTGTATTTATTTACTCATCATCATCATACAACGTATACATAGGTAATTTTAACTGATAATTTCTCAGTATTCCCATTAAATACGGTAAAACTAATATCACTATTCTAATCTATAGATTATAAGAAATAAATCGACATGCATTTCATTAAGCTACGCCACAATTCGAGGTGACCATTCTCCATGCAAAAAAATTGTCTCCTCTGTATGAAAAAAAAAACTCATATACAAGGCCGCCGCCATGCTGAAAAACCACTACAATTCCACCAACTCCCACCACTTCGGGAGCTTACTGTGTGTAATTTTGTGATTTTCTGTTTGTCTTCTTATTTTGTGACTCGGCTCGGTAACTTTTTGTACTGTTTCTTCTATATTCGTTGAAATATGTTGCTCATGTCGCAAAGGATGATTGGGCAAAAGTGGTAGAAAAAACAAAAAAATAATTTTGGATGACTTTGAAAGAGACATTAATTTTTACTAATTAAAAAAAGAGATACTAATTGAAAATCAAATAATAATTAATCTAAACAACGATAGCTCAACTTGTTGTACTGAAAGTGATTGAATAAATTTATTTTTAATCTAATTTCAATCTTAAATGTTTATAACTTTGCCTGTAGGAAAAAGCAGTAACAACAAATACGAAGAAACAGATAAATCTTGTGATTTAAATTATCCGTTTTTAATTTATTCTGGTATTACTCAAACCAAACTGTAAATTATTACTAACTCTAAATAATTAATATCGATTTTTTAGTAATCGAATATTGTACGTTCCCATTTTTTGGTTGGCATACTTGGTGCAATAATTCTGACAGCTGTCAAAATGTATTTCTTAGATTTGGCTGACTATAATATATAAATACAAATTACAACTTTAATATAACGACTTCTACCTTAAAGGTATGCGTAATGAGAAGACACACTTTAAAACAACGATGCACCAGTAGAAGCATGCTTCTAGTATGACGTGTGGATTCGGGACTTGGTCCTTTACTGCTGGCTTTATAAGGATGTTCAAGGTTGCTCAGCGAGTTATGGAGAAGGTTATGCTCGAAATTTCACTGCGTGATAGACTTCGGATTGAGGATATCCTTAGTAAAACCAGACATAGCCCAGCGGAACAGATGACAGACATTTTACAGATGCAAAATGTATGATACCCCAGTCGCCCGTTCTGTCATTCATACACATGTCTAAGGGAAATGCTACTATCGGAGAAGCCCGTACTGGGCAAAGGACTTTGGACTGCCTGAACTTCTGACATTTAGAGAATTTAGGCATTCTAATTCTAACAGTTCTCGTCATCTTTTCTCATCAATATTATACTATATAATAATAAATACTCAGAGTTTGAATACTCCACTCGCCACGCTACTGACGATCTCAGATGTTGCATCCATTAGGTTCAGTTTGAGTCTACCTAAGTATGTCAAAGGTGAAGGTAAACCACATTGGGCCGTGATAGACGATGGATAAATGACGTCCGTATAGAATGGATCATCCGATCTATTCAAGAAGTAATTGAGGAGGCTGCATACTTCCCAATTACGCATGCCTCGGACCTCGGACGATGCATCCATTATTATTTATTACCGAGTTCAAGAAAAAACTAGTATTTTTTTATAATCTACGCGTATTTTCTCATGGTTTCTCGAAAACGTGAAGTGAACTATTTGAATTTTTTTAGTCCCATATAAATTTAAAGACAAAATTGCGTGTGAAAAATAAGGTGAAGTTTTTAATGTAATTGTTTAGACTTCGTTCTGGTTGTTACCTTATCAACTAGTAACACGCCCTCGACCCGACCCGACCCTCATCTAGGTTTAACACTTTCACTGTCCGATTTTCAGACACAATTATAAAACAATAGCAATGAACTATATGTAGTACACGGGACAACAAATGGATTAAAAAATAATTAAAGACTATTTATTTTGTAACTATTGCAATTTCACAAAAAATCTCTAATATTATTAGGTAAAATATAATTATTTATGGTTTGTTTGTGACAAATAACCCCTGAGCTCAATAAAGTGCATTTATTGGTATTTTACAGACATGACATACACTTCAATTTTATTTATATGTTTATATTTGGGAGGGGTTTCCCATAGTTGGCACGCTTGGCAAGCGGATTGGCAGCCGCAGTTTTTTAGTGATTTTGCTGTTGTCAGAAAAATGTTGATGCTCATCTCCTACCTCAGTTTTCCCTAACTTGTGATATTCCTTAGACCACCCAAAAGGGTAGTAAAGTTTTAAGTCGGCGAAACGTTTAATTATTAGTTTAACGTTTGTTACCCAGGTGTAATAAAATTGCACCCTGAAGACACGATGATTGGGACAAACATAGGCTTGATAGGTTTCATGATGTATTGCATGGAATACACAATTTTATTTTATGACTTATGTAAAAGCTTATGTGGTATGATTAGATATTTTGGGATAGGTTTTTAAATAAACACATTTCTGACACTAATTTAATAAATACATAATTTTATTTTCTTATCACTAATAGTTAAATGTGTAATGCGTTTTTTATAATGCATTTTTTTAAGTATAAAAAAACGTTAACTCCACGTTAGGATTTTCTCCTGTATCGATAGGGTAGTTTATATTCATAAATTTCACAAGGATAAACATCCAGACCCGAAAAATATTACTTGTAGGTCATACAAATTAATGTTTCGTGCGGGATTCGAACCCGCGGCGCTTAGCGCTGCTACTCATTGCTAAGCCACTGCCCCACGGAGCCATTATATATGATATACATAACATTTATTCTTTTATATCAGACAAATTGAGTTTAACCTAGTTACATATTTGCTATTAATAGATAAGAGAACAAAGAGACTTGTTTGTGTGCAGTTTCGCAAATATTTATTTTTCTCAACTAATAATGATTGATTTAAAAAGCCTAACAGTTTACCTTCTAGAAACCTGCAACCGATTTCAAAAAAAGTAGCTAATAATAAAAAAGAAAGCTACAATAGCTTCTGAAGTAAGAACGTGCTAAGACAAAGGCCGGTTTTCAGATACAATCTGGAGTTTAAACTTTTGAGTCTTTAACTCGTCAAAATTTATGTAGCATAGCACGTACCGTAAGCTAGACATAAATTTTGAAATTGTGGAGCTAGAGCTGTAAATTGAGATTGTCTCTGAACACCAGGCATAGTGTATAAAATAATTAAATCCCACCACTTCGGAGGGTACTATGTGGATTTTTTTAAATTCTTTTTGGTTTTAGAAGTCAACTTTTATGTTTTATTAAAATTTTAATTTTAGTCTCTCAGAAGTGAGGAATATCACAATCACAAGATAAAAAAAATATCTTTAAAAACTTTCTTCCCTCACAGTGTGGATTTTGTTTTCCAAATCAATATGCCCCATATATATATAAATAATATATATATATATATATATATATAAATATATATATATATATATATATATATATATATATATATATATAAGTATATATATATAAATAAATAAAAATAGTAAAAAATCTAATTTACTATCTAACTATCTAGTAAAGGAGGCCTAACGTATTCCAAAGTCGTATTCCCAATTTATTCCTTAATCATCTATTTCCGATTCGGAGCTTAGAACTTCATGATTTATATTCGGATCATGATCCTTGAAACCGATACGAACTGCTCACGGCTTGAGGCTTTCAGCTTTGGGTTTTGGTTATCAAAAGCGCGTGTTGTTAGCAAACGGTTGCTGGGAGACAGACAGCGAGTGTCTCCACGCTATATTCAGTTCGGTTCGGCGCTACGCCAGCGCCACGCCAGTCGCACCGCGCCCGCCCTCGCAGACGGGCTCGTAGGCCGCGTAGAGTCCACTTTGAGTAATCACGCTTTAACTCTCCTCTCTCGCCTTTCTATTAGCTTCGAACTTTCCGACATGTGACTTTCGGCTAGCGGCGATCTTTTAATTTTTTTTTTTCAAATAATCTGTTATGTTGTATTATCTCACAAAATATTAGTTTTTAGAAAAAAATTAATCAGTTAGAATGTAATGTTTTCATCGTCTCTAGATATATTAGATAGAAACACACAAATGTTTAAAATTTTAAAAAAGCCCTCTAAGAAACTTAAAAACATGGATTTAATACATCGACTGCATTATCTCGTATTGTCCCAAAAATCTGATCTCATGACCATGGAAAGAGAAAAGAGAATGCGTATGCGGCGACAATCCAGCCTGCCTGAATACAGCAGGGCACAAAAAACTCGACATCGTTTGGAGCAAGCATTTTTAAATGATGTAAGTCAATAGCATGTAATGATAACTAGCCATTTTCTTTTACCAAATTAATTATGAGAGGATTTGCGGTAGCAAATTAATTTCATAATTCCGTTTGCAGGTTGAAATTTAGTTAAAAAAGTTGCATAAAAAAAGAATATATAAAAAATATTTTTAGTGCCTCAGACGTGCAGGTTTTTCAGAGTTCACCATTGAACGGTAGTATAATCGGCACGTAAAATTGCAATTAACAATTTTAATATTAATGAATAAAAATAATTCTAAAGCTTAATTATGAGCTTAATTTTGGCGACAAATAACTTGTATTTATAAGGCCAATTAACTTCCTTTTGCTAATTTACTTTCATTTGGTGACCAACATATTATTGCCACGTTGGATCGTATTAAAGTTGCTGCACAAACTGGTCGTGGAAGAACCACACTCGTATAGAATACTAGCATAAAATAGCAGCACGACGCTGTTGTGTCACGTATGGTTAAAAACGACATCCGAATGCCTTTTCACTGGTAAAGAGACATTCCATCTTAATCACCAGAGTTGACAACGCACTACTATTTTAATTTTCAATTGAGTGATGAAGATAAATATAGGTGTCATTGGGCCACATTAGCCACTTACCATCAAGTGAACTGAGTGTTCATTTGTTATCTTTACAATAAAAAATGCTTACCGCGTTTCGATTTTAAAGTAGTAAAATAATAAAATTTAGTGAACAACTAATTATCTTACAGAAGCAAATAAAAAATACTCATTTGCTAGATATACTAGAAGATTGTGAAGATGAAGTCATAAAAAGATTATGTGAAGAGACGGTCCATGCAGACCGATATTAAAAATAATGGGCGAATTTCCTCAATTTTATAGCTTTATTTTTATATTTTGCATTCTTAATGTGACTTTGTCTGTCGTTGTAATAAATTCAAATCTGATCTATTTCTTAAAAACTTTTATATAATAAAAGGTTTTGATGAAAATGTGGGCGTTTCTAAGTAAGCAAGTGGCACTAATGTAACACTGGAAAACTGCTAGGTCATAATAGAATCTGAACGATTGGGGAACCTTTTGAAGCCCTGTTTACTAAATACAAGGTATTCCAGTCCTCAGGGGTGACAACGCATCTGCATTTTGATTCTTAATCGAGGATATACGTAAATGTCACAGCATCCACTTACCATCAGGTAGGCTGTGTACTCGCTTGTCATTCTTATTCTATTAAAAATACAAAATTTTGTTATTTTTGAACGGGCATAGGTTAAATAATAATATGTATAGGTATTTAGAAACCAATTGCGGTCCTTTAGGCTCGCTAAACCTCCATTGCTCAACCATTGCTCGACTGATTTTGATGAATTTTTTTGTGTGTGTTTGAGTCGGTAGGTTCGGTAGGTGTTAGGCGCTGTTGCGCGTAACAATACTATTGAAAAATAAAAATTAAAGACGTCAAATTAAACATTAAATTTTATACAAGTACTCGTACTAACTGGCTCGGCGAGGGTTTTCTGTCCTTTCCGATAGGCGCCGCAATAGGTTTCACTTCCAGTTTACTCTGAAATTTTTTGCAGTGTAAATATGAAAAATACTTATTGACAATTTTAACAACAGATTCTCTTATTTGAGAAAGTTGTTCAGAAGTTGCACAATAACTATCAGACGCTCGACGTAAGTTTTTTTTTGGCATCAAATCTATATTACATAATATAGCATATTGTAACAGATAATCGACAAACAATTTATTATAGATATAGTTCAACTTGAAAGATAAAACATTATCTATGTACTTTCATCCAAAGCGTTAGAGCCGTTCCCGAGAATCCAATTTCATATCGATGCCTAACAGTCAAAAAGGGAAAAGCGACATTTGAATTTAATTTTATTTGATTGGAATCGTCTTTTTTCTGCTTTGTTTTGTCTTAGTGTCATTAGTCTACGGCATATTTTATGTCGCTTAGGCAATTCGTAAATTAAGGTCCCTAGCTAAATTGCTTTTTACAGCAACAGATAACACAGAAATCTTTGGATAACTCGATGTTTTTTTTTAATTGGGTAGTTAGATAAAAATGGTATTTCTAATCTTAGATTTAAGTAAATTTGACTTTTTAAACGAGTTCAAAAACCAAAAGGTTCTATATTCGACACGTACTTTTTTATTTTCCGATTTCTCAGAAACGCCTAAGCCGATTTAAATGATTTTTAAATAGTTTATATTTCTGGACGAGTCTCATATAATTTTATAGAAAAAATATATATCTGAAGGTGGATAAATTAAAAGAAAGAAAATTTTAATGTACCTACTTAAAAGACATTCTAGCTGTAATATTTTAGACCTTTAGCAATAATATAGTATGATATTACTATAATATATAATAAATATTCCTAAGACATTCAAGTAGTGCATCGAAGAATTACGATTAAAGTTCCTACTTCAGAGTATCATATGGAAATTGTTTTTACGTTTTTGATGTTAGTTATACTTTTTAACAAAAAAAAGGAGGAGGTTATATGCTCGACTGTATGTATTTCATTATGTATATTTACTAATTTCTCCGCCAATTAGGGACTGATTTTCAAATGTCTTTTTTTATTCGAAAGCGAATACTCCGGAGGTTAATTGTCACCAAGTCAGAATCTGATGATGGGATCTCAGAGAAATCGTGGGCTTAGTTTTTATAAGGTCATACAATGTTTTTCATATATTCTCTAATGTAATTCAAATATTTGTGCCTGGTAATGATCATCTCATGTTGGTGAGCTGATGATTTTTTATAATACAGGATAAAACGAGCAAACAATCCACATGATGGTAAGTGGATAATGTGGCCTCCAAACATAAATTAAAGCTAGACATTTTAATATTCAATTAAATATGAAAACATTTAGAAATAGCACGGTACCGATCGCCTTATTCCCAGGAGTTATTATCAATAATGTACTCTTTAATAGTATAATTACGCTTATTATACAATTTTTGCTTAATAAAATTTTTAATCATTTTGATGGATAGCTC
Organism: Parnassius apollo; assembly: GCA_907164705.1. Classification (NCBI taxonomy): domain Eukaryota; kingdom Metazoa; phylum Arthropoda; class Insecta; order Lepidoptera; family Papilionidae; genus Parnassius; species Parnassius apollo. Next base: position 8,852,887 of record CAJQZP010001342.1, read on the forward strand.
CTGCATAATTTCTGATGGTAGTTTTTTGTAAAAGCATAACCCACGACAGAATTACTAATTATTTGGAGTCGAGTATCTTATATACCTAACTAGCTTGTGCTTGTTTCTAGCATTTACAGAATTTATATACTCCTCGGACTTAGGTTAAAAATTGCTTTCATCGCTCTCTTCTACAAAACAATGGTAGTTTCACTGTAAGTTGAATTATCACAGAGCAAGAACTAAACTAAACTCATCTAGTTTTATCAACACATTAAGGTTATTAATTAACTATTTTTTTTAAATAGAATATGCAGCAAAACTAAGTTTACTATCTATTTTAGATATATAGATAAAACTTCGCGTGAACCACAATTCCGAGAAAAGCATACAGTTCCTTCCTATTTAAACGCGCACTGGTTAACGCCGGGTGTTTAACATGGGATATTGTGAATTTAATATATTTCGTTTCATTACCGTTCAAAAGCGAATTGTCATTCACTTTGTATTTTTTTTAACAATTGCCGTTAAGTCTGAAAATTAACGAGTATCATTAGCAAATAAAAATATATCATGATTATTCCATACAGTAGGGTTATATAAACTAAGCACGGGAAGAGGCCAAGAATTAAACCCTGAGGAACACCCATAGATATTACGAACACGGAAAATCTTTCTTTTGACTTTGCTATTGTAGGACAAAATAAAGTGAACATTATCTTTGGCTAAGTGTCACTTTTGTAGATCACCATTTGTTATTTTGATTTTAACTAGAGATGATGCCTCTTTGCTGCTTCATTTGTCTTTACTTACAATCCCGTTTCATGATAATTACAAATTGTCGAAGCAGACTCAAAACTATGCACGACAAAAGACTCATATGCTTGTGTGGTGTTTATTCTGTGATCACTGAAGCGCCAAATGTTTGCTGTGCGACCACAAAACTGGTTGCAACGCATGAAAGAGATAACTGACGTTTTAGTTTTTGTTGCACATGGTAACCAATAAAAGCTGAAACATCATATTGGTTTAAGTACTTAAATAAATTTTAGTTTTGCTTACCTAAGCACTACGCATGTTTGACTATCGGAAGGTAAATGTTACATTTTTTTTAGTGGACAATCACACCAGAGATTCGTTAGGACAAATGTGCTAACTGCTCCCGAAAATTAATTGATTACAGTAATTTAGTGTAATAGGAAAAATAGCACAAAGTGCCAAGCAGAGTCTCAGAAATGTGGCCTTAGTAAATGGACATTTTATTTCTCAAAGAAACTGGCCTAATGTCCTATTCGGAATTTATGAAAAATAAATGTCCTAGCAAAATGTGATAAATATATCTTTGTACATAAATTATTATTTCTAGCCCAAACAGGGTAACGTTCAAGCAAAAAAATGTTATAATTGAACTTTTAATATTAAACTTTTAAAGAAAAGTTAAACCGACTTCAAAACAGAAAAAATCTTACTGCACTAAAAAGCGATAAATAAACTTAGATTTTATATAATTCAAAGAAGAAGAATGTGCACAAGACTCTTTTACTGGATGTCTAATTTTGTTAATATTAACGTTACTTACCTACATATTAAATTATCAAAATATATAAAGTTTTTGAAAATTTGATATTTTACAAAGATCAACCAAAATTTAAGCATTTAGTTATTTCATTAGAATTATTTTTTATTTTTATTCTTTAGATGTTACTAAATAGGTATTGTTCTTATTTCTTTTTGTTGTTATTTTGTTACATTATTAAAAACAAAATTAGACATCCAGTAAAATAGTCTTGTGTGCATTTTTCTTTTTCGAATTATTTATTTAACTAATTATATTTTTCGTTTTTTAGTGCAGTAAGCAAAGTTTTTTTTTTGGTTTGAAGTCGGTTTAACTTTTTAAAGTTTGTTTATTTTTCCATTTTTAATGCAGTTAGATCATACGAGAACTGTTATTGTTAGGGTAACTAGCACCATCGGTAGACCAACTAAAAGTGCCGCACGCATGAGGGAAAATGGATTTAAGATGACTGTTATTGCAAATAAAGAATGCCTATCCAAAAATCGCAATAGAAATGCTATATTATTTTGTTCCCAAAATCATCATTGTCTCGTCGTGCTAGATTATCTCAGATGAGAAATTATATACGTTCTCAATTGTCACAGGAGTCGTAAAGTGATGGGATCCGTCGACTCAATCGTATCCATGAACGCTTGAATAGCGAGTCCTCTGAACAGCGCGAGCATCGTCTAGATATTATACAGGCTAACGAGGATACTGAACAGCGTGAGCACCAACTCGATGTTATTAATGACCGAATGAGAACTGAACTTCCCCATCAACGTATTGAAAGACTGACTGTAATGAGAGAGCGTAGTAGATAGGTAGTACCAAAGTGGTACAACTTTCGTCAACTCACGATCCTACAAAAAAAGGTTTTGGCATGCTCTGATCACGAATCTGCGGTCCGTTTTTGCGCAGGATGCACGGTTCCTGAGATGTGCAGATCAATTAACTCTTATCTAATTGATATCCGCTGAGGGCCTCCACCGTCATTAGCGCTCCATTGTCCTTATCTATTTATCTATTGTTGATTGACTACCGTCATTATTTATTATTCGTCCAGCGTGTGGGTCGGCTTATCAGTGCTATTGTATTATACTCCTTTGTTCCTATCTACAACGCTAATCTGAATCATCAATAAAACACATTACCTAATTTTGTTACAATTTTTATTTACAAAATACAAAATCTTAATTACTTATTGTCCATAAAATAGGAGCGAAACATCTCATCCACTAAAATATCATTGTACAATGTGTTCCCTGTAAATATACTCGTAAAACTGTGCATTGAACATCCCTGAAACTTATATAGCAAATACATTAAGCAATATTCGCCACAAACTGAAGTCCACTCATTCTGAATCCTATCAACATTCCAGTTCCATCTTTTACAATTCCTTTTTAAAAACTCTAGATGGTATCGTACAGGTGATCGTCCATATGAATCAAAATATTGACCGACGTCATTCGTATCGATATGTAAAGCTACCCAATGTGACCCTGGTTTATCATCTGTATCCAAATTGCATATTATATACGTGGGTACGTGGGTATACATGGGCAATCTATTAGCAGCATAAACATTATTTTCTAGACTGGGGTGAATCTTTTTCAGATGTTGTTGTACATCTTGTGTATCCATGATATTACTGCTATTAGTAGATTATTACAGTACCAATCTACTCAATGACTAACATAGTGCATTCATGATCATTTATAGTGATTTCTAAATATTAAATTGCATTCTTTTGTGTTATACAAATCGTATTTGAGTCATCAATACACTGAACAAGACGCAAACGAAGGAATGTTGAGATAAGCAACAGAATGTGAGATAAGCTTGTTGATAAGTTACTCGTACTATCAGTTCCACTGCAGAAATTCTTTAGATTAAAATTATTACTTACTGGTACTATATAAGACCGAGCAACTGCAGTCATGGAGTTAGTGTATGGTCGTTTGACCGCAGTGCATATCCTCATAAATATTTTCAATGTAGAGAAATGACTTTAGACGTAAAACTATCTAATAAAAATTATGCGTTTATCGATCATTATTTGTTTCGGCCAAGTTATCCTTTCAATTATTTGTTGCCAAAAGATAAAAAAAAACTGTTCATTATTGCGAAACACACGTGCACGGCATTCCATATTTTGACGTGACTGAAGAATTAAAATGTGCCTACAAACAAGAGAACATCATTCCCATATTAAATTGGTACATTAGAAATTTGTGCAAAGACAAAGTGATCGCATACAAAGGTGGTTCAGCAGAAAAACAATTTTTAAAAATGTTGACGACGAATGATAGAATTTTTAATATTGAAGAATACAAATGTCCAAAATACAATGATTTGGTAAATGTCATAAATTTAAACAAACGTTATGTGTGTAATAATCATGTATTTGCAAAAAATAATCACAAAATTTTACATTGTTCTTGTGATGAAGTGTGGGTTTTTTATAAGTGGTTATTGCTTGAAAATAAAATTTTAAATTAATCATAAATTTTGTTTGATTTCCCAAACACATTAGTTATAGTACACAATATATATTAATTGTTTACCTACACCAACACTTTCATTTTTTATTTCACCCCTTAGAACTTTAGACGTGTGTAATGTTTCACTTTATACATCCATTTACTGCTATTGTTGCAGGACCAAGTGGATGTGGGTAGTCAAATTTTGTAACAAATTTCATAAAATCGGTTACAGAAATATGTAATTGTGATTTTAATCAGATCACATGGTGCTTTGATTCTACTGAGCGTAATTACGATGAATCATTACGAGTACGAGGAGCAGAAACGTAGTTGCTTGTAGAACATGCGTGAGATACGACATATAATTTACCAAATGTTAACTATTATCAAGGAATTCCAAATCTTAATATGTTTGATGGTGAAAACCTACATCTTGTTATTATTGGTGATCTAATGAAAGAGTCCGATGGATTCTTCAGATTAGCGTTGTAGATAGGAACAAAGAAGTATAATACAATAGCACTGATAAGCCGACGCATACGCCAAGGAAAAATAGACAATGACGGTATTCAATAAACAACAGATAAATAGATACGAACAATGGGGCGCTAATGACGGTGGAGGCCCTCACCGGATATCAATTAGATAAGAGTTAATTGATCTGCACATCTCCGGAACCGTGCATCCTACGTAAAAACGGACGCAGATTCGTGATCAGAGCATGCCAAAACCTTTTTTTTTAGGATCGTGAGTCGACGAACGTTGTACCACTTCTGACTCAGTGAGCCAGAAGTGGTACTACCTATCTACTGAGCGTAATTACGCTGAATCATTACGAGTTCAAAATGAGGAGCAGAAACGTAGTCGCTTGTAGAACATGCGTGAGACACGACGTACAAAACGATATACTTTTCTATCGGCCTTCAAAGTTTTTGCAGATGTGTCATGTAGTATCCGTAGAAAATTATTGTACCCCAAGCAGAGATACCATTTGAATACTTCATATCGACGAGATTTGCTTCCTAATGAAATGGTAGAAATTTATTAAAATGTGACGTGTTCTCGATGAGTATTGGAAAAATATGGACGTCGCACCTATACCACCAGAACTAGCTTGTTTATCAGATGTAGAGCAACGTCTACTTACTCGAATGATCCCGTTTCTGAAAATTATTAAAGTGCAAAATAGGTTCAGCCAAATTGATGTAATGGACAAGTGGTTTTATTTGCACGAGGCATAGTCTGAGTTGCTGAGCAATTACCACTTCCACTTACTGGTGCAGGATTATCATCTATTATCATCATCATCATCAACATAGACTTTCACCAAAAAATTCCACAAAGCACGGCCCTCAGAAACCTGTATCCGTCGACTTCCTGCATGTCAATTTATTATCAATAGCAGTAGATTTTCTGTGTTGGTAATATCTGTGGGTGTTCCTCAGGGTTTAATTCTTGGCCCCTTCCCGTGCTTAGTTTATTAAACCCTACCTGGTAGGGAATAATCATGATACTCGTGTATTTTTATTTGCTAATGATACTTCGTTAATTTTCAGACTTAACGGCAATTGTCAAAAAATACGAAATGAATGACAATTCGCCTTTGAAAGGTAATGAAACGAAATATATTGAATTCACAATATCCCATGTTAAACACCCGATGTTAACCAGTGCGCTTTTAAATAGGAAGGAACTGTATGCTTTTCTCGGAATTGTGGTTCACGCGAAGTTTTATCTATATATCTAAAATAGATAGTAAACTTAGTTTTGCTGCATATTCTTTTTTTTTTAAATAGAACCCTTAATGTGTTGATACAACTAGATGAGTTTAGTTTAGTTATTTTCATAGTATTATGTTGTATGGAACCTTGCTCTGTGATAATTCAACTTACAGCGAAACTATCAGTGTTTTGTAGAAGAGAGCGATGAAAGTAATTTGTAACCTAAGTCCGAAGGAGTATATAAATTCTTTAAATGCTAGAAAGAAGCACAAGCTAGTTAGGTGTACAAGTTACTCGACTTCAAAGAGTTATTAATTCTGTCATGAATTACGCTTTTACAAAAAAAGTACCAGAAATTATGCAGGAGCTATCCATCAAAATGATTAAAATTGTTATTTAATATAAATGTTTTCATATTTAATTGAATAATAAAACGTCTAGCTCCAATAGATGATGAATCCAATAGATGAAGAGAAATAATCTATTTTTTAGAGAATAAACGTTTTTAAATCATTTAATACTTAATGTTTAAAACGTTTCGCTGGATTTTTTCCAAACCAGTGGTAATAGTATAACTAGCTTTCAAAAGTATTCTTGTGATAATCAATATTGAACAAAAATTTTGTTTTGACTTGGGATTTAAAATCTTTTTTTTATATTTAAGGCATGTTATACCTTGTGTTCTGTGCAGTGGCGGTATATGAATATCCACTACCCGATATCGCCCCGTTATGTTTTAAGAAGCGACACGTATAGCAAAATTCCCCATATGAGGCAACCTATGGGTGAGGCCTATGTTCAGCAGTGGACTTTTATCGGCTGTAATGGAACGGATTGCCCTTTCAAAACCACTTATTTTTCATCTGTTTCTTTTGGTTTGGTATTTTTTCTGTAATATTGTGTTACGAGCTTAGGGTTCGTGACAATAAAAACTGCCGATTGAGTTACCAAAATTAACACTTTAATTACCGAACACCAATTAAAACTTAAAAAAAAAAACACTAACAATTAATCACACTAATCGCTTTTAGTTCACTTTATTTCGCTCCGAAGCTTCGCTTGTATTGCCAAATTCAATACTGCCCCGATCGCGGCTTGTAGCGGCTTTAAATACACCTTTTCCACCGAAACATCCAAAATGTTCCAGCAAATACCGGTCCCGGCCGACTAAGTGCGAAAAATTCGGGCGTGAACATTTCTAGAAAGCTTAGTTCCTCTGTTCGATAATAGATAGCGCTAGTGCCATCAATACTGGCGCGCAACAATTGCTATGTTTTATAACCATGAACTCAAGATTTTTTTTGCATATGTTTGGAAACCATAGAATGTTATAAATACACAATCTGTTATAGTATTCTATGGTGGAAACATTGCGTTTCGAAACGGCACGCAATATATATGACGTGTAGGATCTAGCACTAACTAGGTTAACTAACGAACGAACTGTATTAATGGTTCAATCGCTTTACTTCAAGTAAGTTTGACCTCAGATATTTACTTACTTTAGGTAATATAGCAATATTTTTTACAAAAAAGACACTTCTGACCTAACTGTTATTTTCGAGAATTATTTATTATGTTGTTCACTATTGCTACTTGAAATCTGTCAAACAATGCTAGAAAAGCTGACATTCGTACAACTCAGAACGTAGACTTGCTCGTTGCCTATGCTTCTTCATTGTCCGGCCACATACTGCACAATAGACGTTAGAAACCCTTCCTTATCCAACATATTTTTTAGACATTGCCTCAATAGATTTCGTCTTTTTTTGATAGGCATGATTTTTATTTTAACTTTTTATTGTTCTTATGTTAACTTGGACACTCAAAAAGTTTTGAGATATATACAAAAAGTATTCTAGATACTATTAATATTTATTTTACATCTTTTCAAAATATTCTCCATAATGCTCTATACAAAATTCCATTCGCCTAAACCAACTCTGAAAACACTTTTGCCAGTCTTGATCTGACAGGTCGGAAATCGCTTCTTCATAGGCTGCCACGGCATATTCGGCGCTTGAAAAAAACTTGCCTTTTATTTTTTCTTCGACCCTTGGGAACAAAAAAAATCAGAAGGAGCTAAGTCAGGACTGTACAGTGGATGACTTAGTGTTTCAACACCAGATTCCTCAATAAATGCTTTTATTCTAAGGGAGATATGTTGGGTGTGGGAGGCGTTATCGTGATGGAGAATGATTCCCCGAAGCCCGGTCTTTGATCTTCTCTCCCGCACAGCTTGAAAAGCTTAGGGTAATGCAACTGTAGTATACCATTCAAAGTTTACTTACCTACAATTTTCCAGCATTGACGTCGACAAATGTCCGCTTCGCGAAAAAACTAGCTACTATTTTTTTGCCGACGTTCTGTCCTTTTAAATAGACCCATACCGATGATTGCCTTTTATTTTTCGGATTATATTGTTAGATCCATGTTTCGTTACCAGTAACGATTTCTGAATCACGCCTAGATGCCCAGTTTTTAAAATGTAGATGCATTTCATGGCACCAATCCTCACGGGTCTGTTTTTCGCTTTCGGAGAGCAAACGAGGGATCCATCGACAACAAAGCTTCCTCACTCCAAGATGTTGATGTAGGACGGTATAAATGCTCCCCGAACTAATGCCTACAATCTTTTCGATGTCCGCATAATATGTGCTTCGTGGGTCTTCTCGCATCAACATTTCAGTAGTCCATACATTTTCTGCCGTTACTGCAGTTTGCAAATTTTTATTAAGCAAATTTTTTTTAATAATCGTTATTATATTATTAAAAGGCGATCGCTACCATGCTATTTTTAAATGTTTTCATATTTAATTGAATATTAAAATGTCTAGCTCCAATAGATGAAAGTTTCCCACTAAGAGAAATAATCTATTTTTTAGAGAAAAAACGTTTCTTAAATCAACCCCGGTATTTTGGTCATCTTTAAGGTTAATTTTATCCCTTTTGAATTTAACAAACCACCTAAAAATTGTTGCGCGCGATGGAACTGAGTCCCTTAATGCTGTTTGTAACCGTTGTAAACTTAAACCAAATTTAAAATCACAATAGATCATAGCGCACAAATGTTCACGGTTAAGATTCATCGTTTTAAATGACAAGTGCGGGAAGCGTTGCAGGAAAATTAATAGAACTTTGTTTTTTTTTTTAATATTGAGCAATTGGCTTATGGAGTACTGTTTTTAAATAAACTGCTTTTTAGAAACATATAACACGGACTAAGTTTTAAAAAATAAGTTAAGTTTTATCGACTAAAAACAACAACTGAATCTATAACAAAACAAAAAGTTCAATAACGAAACAAAAACTTAACAAAAATGTTCAATAATAACAACGCACAGTTTGTTGGCACAAGAGAGGTGTTGCCAACCTAAAAAACCTTAAAAACAACAACTCGCCTAAAAAAACAGTAGAAAGCAGTAGGTAAAGAAAAAAAGGCAGATTTCATAATTTTGCTCATATAATTAAATAATAAACAATTTTCTTAGTTACTAGAACTCACATACATTGATATATTTATAATCACAACAACAAAAAACAAAAATCAAAGTAAAATTATTTTTTACTGAAAAATAATTCATTTTAATATCTTCAATATTTTCACACTCATTTTTATTATTAAAATCATACATATTTTTGTTGAATTTCTTCATGTTCCTTTCTGTTGCTTCAAATGAATAGGAATCGGTTATTTCAGATTTAGTGTGTAATACTCCTTTAATATCTGTAGTCGATATTCTGTTGCGTAATTTGGTTTTTATAATATTTATAGCAGAAAATAACCTTTCCACGGCGGCGCTGCTATGTGGTAGGCAAAAAAGCTTTTTTACCAATTCACACAATGTAGGGAATATTGGAGATTTGTCTCCATTTCTTAATTCTTGTACATGTTTCCAAAAGGCGATAATATCGGGAGTTTTGTTTTGGTTGAAAGAAAAATCGACATTTCTTAACATTCGCCATTCTCTATCCAGTTCCGTTATATTATTTGGCCAAATCTTTGGGAAGGAATAGTGTAAATCTGCAATGGAAGGTAATTTCTTTTTTATTTCAGGATCCAGAAATTCTGTAGGATTTTGCATCTTCAGACATTTTAATGCTTGACGATCTTTTTTCGTCAAAAGGAAACCTTTTTAATATCTGTTTTGCAGCCTCCATATAAAACTCCTTACACTTTAAGTAGAAAATTTTCAGCTGTTCTTCCTCTAGTTCCCCTATTTCTCTCTTTCTTCTGATCAGATTTGGCACCATTCAACCAACGTATATATGTTGCAACGGTAAATGCTCACTCGAGAAGTCAAGGTTTAATATTTTAGTTCCCTTTGCGTCGAAAATATTTTGTGCTTCATTTTTTTCTTGTTCAGTGAGATTCAAATATTCAGTTTGTACAAAGCAGTCCAAGATAGTTGTGTATGCGGTCAGTATTTTGTCGTATAGTAAATATAATTTTGGAGTCTCGGATTACGTTTCTTTATTGAGATCAGTATATATAGGTAATGCAAATTTCGAAAACTCCAGGTACAATTCAGTTGTCGGTTCGAGAGCCTTGGAAAGAATTGATTGCGCAGAAAGTAATCTCAGCTTTAAAATACAATTATATAGCTGGTAGTTGTTCCAGAAGCCTATTTACTACCTCAATAAGTGACAATCATCTGGTTTTGCTAGGGTGGAGCAATTTGTGTGGTTTAATATTTGTGAATGCTTGAAATGTTTTGAAATCTCCAATAGGTTTTGGAGAATTTTGTATATGATTATATACGTCTCTACAGAAATCTTCCACGCCCCTTGGCAATTTCTCACATGCGTATGATGCGGAAAGGTTAAAGGAATGACAAATGCGAAGTGCATTTGTCATTCTTAATAATAAAAAAGGTGAGACTATGTCATTTTTAAACAAAGTGACCAATGAATATTTACCTCCAAACATAACGTTAGCGCCATCAGAATTAACAAAAGAAGAAATTTCAACAAAATATTCAACTATTTTGCGATACAAATCTTACCATCTACGTATTAAAGTCAGAAATCTATCTTCAACGCTGAAATCTAATTTTACTATTCCTACGAGAAGCGCTAAATGTTTTATCGTAGACTTATCTGTGCTTTCGTCAACAAGTAATGCAAAGCAATTGTTCTGTACCATCTCTATTATATTTTCTTCTTCAGTTACATTAACAATAATAGCTCTAGCTTTTGTGCGGCTCATTGATGGTTGTTCCGCAATTTTCGAATCTGGACATACAGCGCAAATCAGTTTATTCAAATGAGATGCGATTATGCTCAGCAATAAAGCAGGCCATTTTTACTTCACCCGCTTTAGCTATAATTTTTGTATCTTGTGAGTTAGAAGCTGAGGTAAACATTGATGTCAGTTTTTGTTCTTTTTGTAATTTCAAACTATTTTTCGCGTGTTTTGTTGAATCTTTGTGTCATAAGAGTTCGTGTATACCACATTTTCTGTCGCAATCACACGCAGAACAAAAGAAATAAGTCTCACCTTTAGTGCTTTTCTTTAACCAGCCTTTGAACCTATCATCTTTTAACCACAAATTTACGAATTTCTGTTCATATTTCACATTTTTCTTCTTAGGAGGACTTTTCCCAGCCGATGAATCACTACTCATTTTATCAAAAACGTAATTCTTGTTCTTTTTTTTTAAAAAAGACGCCGCTTAAACTATCTTACTTAGGACTAAGTTGTTAGATTTAATTTTAAGCACACGATATGTACTAACGTTTAAAAATAAAAAACATGTAGCTTGATCCTTCAGATTTTATGAAAAAGCTAATAACTAAAAAAATTAAAAAAAACTTATGTTTGTTTTAAAAATTCTCTTTGGTCTTTTATAAAAAAGAAACGGCAAAATTGTTATCATTGATTTATTTTATACATTATTAGCTATCAAACGAGTCTTCTTTCGTCTTCCTAGGTCTTCTACGGGGGTAGTTATGGCTTAATCAGTACAAGCACCCGCGCCTCGAGGCAAAAAAAACAAAATAGCTGCCATTTCAACATGGAGAAAGAAAAAAAAATATTTTTTTTATTTATTTAATGACCTTTACAGAAAAAAACATTACAGAACAGTTCATATCTTCGCCAAACTGTAAAGACAGTTTGTTGGCGAATAAATGCACTCTTATATCCTATTACGTAGTTAAATTAAATAAGTACCCAACCCACGTAATATTACAAACAACTAGAAATTTAATACATGAACACAATAAATTTCACACTCTATCAATTACAAATACAACACCCCACCTACATAACATTGCAACAAAATAAAAATTGTAAATATAACCCGGATATATTTTTATAAGTATTACAAACAAATAATATTTTTCTAAATGGTCATACATCTAACATTTTATCCAAAAAATATTTCCCAAGTTTCTTTTTAATTTTTAATTTGCAATTAGGTCTATCTTGCCTTAGCCAATCTATTTCATTAAGAAGCTTTGGTATTAAATATTTTGTACATCTTTTACCATAGTAGTTTTTAACACTAGGCTGAAATAATTTCCCTTCTCTAACTTTCCTGGTTCTATATTTATTATCCAATTTTTCATTATAATTGTTTTTATTAATGTTTTCCAGAAGTAATAGCATGTTAACTTTGTGTTCTACCGGTAAAATTTTACAAATAGAGAATAACTTAACATAATCTTTCTTACAATTTTCTTTAACTTTTTCATTTACAAGATGTTTTAGAAATCTTGTCTGTAGATTTTTAATGTCCTTTAAATAGGAAGAAAATGTACGACCATACACACCAAGTCCATAGGTTATGAGGCAATCCACCAAAGCATAATATAGAAGATACATAGTTTTTTTGTTCAAGATATATTTTAAATAATAAAATTTACATAATACAGCCGACAACCTTGCACATACATCAGATATTTGAGGTTTCCAATTAAAGTTTTTATCAATAATCAAGCCTAAATATTTAAATTTCTCAACAAATTCAATTTCTTTACAACTTTACAATTAATTTTATTATTATGCAAGCACTCAAAACCGTGGCCTATAATAGCTATCTCATTTAATTTGGTCTTTTTTGCTGCAGCAATATATGGAGAGTGAATATGCATGCATTTTGTTTTATTAAAATTTAAAATTATACCATTATCATGAGCCCATTTTGTTATATTTTAAAAATCAATTTGTATATTATTTTGCAATTCTTTTGTTTCTTTAGAGGCAAATAGCAAGCACATGTCATCCGCATACATATACACTTGACAGTTTTTTATTACATTGGATACACTGTTTACATGCATAATATAACCCACAGGACCGTAAACAGAACCGGTCGGTACACCCAAGTTAATATTAGCCTCCTCTCCCACAACGCCATCCACTACAGTGCGAAGCGTTCTATTAGATAGATAGCTACGGAAAAAGTTATTTGTAGGACCCTTGATTCCACACTCCTCCATCGCTTGCAATAACATATTATGGTCCAAAGTATCAAAGGCTTTTTTATAATCAATAAACAAAACCATAACCTGTTTTCCTTCATTTAAGTATTCATTAACTGTATCCGAAAATAGTGCAAGTGCGGAGGCTGTACTGCGATTTTTTCTAAATCCATGTTGTGCCTCTGATAATATATTATGCTGTTCCAAAAAGTCAGTTATTTGTCCTACAACCACCTTTTCAACAATCTTATTGACCGATGATAAAATGGCAATTGGCCTGTAATTACTGTAATCTAAATGACTACCATGTTTAAATATGGGGCGAATGATTGATTTCTTTAATAAATCAGGATAAACACCTTTTGACAGGCACATATTAACAAAATGGGCCAGTATTGGACTTATTTTATTCTTTACTAACTTTAAATCTTTCAGTCTAATTCCGTCCAATCCTGGTGCTTTTTTATGGTGCAATTTATCAATTATTTTTTCTATATCACATGATTTCACTCTCTTATACCTAAAAGACACCTCGCTCCCTTTAACATACATGTTTCTATCTAAAAAATTTAAATTACAATTATGCTTAATGTCTAATCTTTCTTTGGTGAATGTTTTAGAAAATTTCGTGCAGATGTTATGTATGGTATCATATCTACCCAAGTACCTCTTAATTACTAAATCCAAATCTGCCTAATTTTTTCCTAACCATGTACTAATATTTGACCATATTTTTCTGCTATCACCATTGCAATCTTTTATTTGCCTGTACTTGTTTTTGGCATCATTTATAATTTTATTTACTCTATTTCTAAATCTCGAATATTCTAAACGCTTACTCATATTTTTTGGCGATGCTTTCCACGCTCTAAATAAAGAATCCCTTTTTAATATTAAATTATATTTTTTTTTATTTTAATATTATATTATATAATAATAGGGATAGTGATTTTTCGATAAAATTTACCGCATTGCAACCCCGCAAAGTCTCCGATATCGATGACTGGATACTTTGTATAGCAAGACTGGATTATTCTCAGATCAGCCAATTAGAAAGTTTGAAAGCAATTATACTTCGGGCTTAGATATAATTTTAAGCTGGCCAAGAATTACAATTACCTTTTAGTAATTGATTTAATAAAGTAGAATAACTGTTCTTTGAATATATAAACCTCCACCAACAGGGCCGGATTTACCTTAAGTTTCGCCCTAGGCCACCGTAAAAAATACAGTCCTGTAAACCACATCCTGCCTTAATTGAGTATAGATTAAGATTAAGGACAAGTATACAACAACTATTCATTGAAAATGGATATTATTTAAAATTTTGGAATAACTGCATCAAATGGTTAATCCATCAAAAAATTATGTACTCTATACTAGACTTCGAAATGTTGATCCAATGAGAACTCAATTTTTAAAAATAACTTCCCAATTTATGGAAATCATTGATTTTTATATCAATATACAAATTTTGCTCACACTCCAAATTTTTCCGCCCTCTAAAATTTTGCCGCCCCGGGCACTATCCCCTAGAGCACTTAGTGTAAACACTACGTCACACACACGCCTGAGACCAATAAAGAAGAAACATTACCCTATATGTCTATGTGCGTCTATTACAGAATTGACTCCGCCGGCCGGGTTTAGAGTGAGTCATTCAGACATCTCTGCATCTTTAGAATTCTGCTTCTGGTTTAATACAGCCTCAAAGTGAACAAGACAACAAAGGAATTTTACCGTTTCGTTAATTTTACTTTAGAGAGACACAAACAATGTCAAATGAAGCAATGAATACAAAATTTGTTGTTTGTTACCTTGAACAAACAATTAAAAGATCTCTTTCGTTTATGTTGTTATTCAAAATTACTCTAAGTAAGCTTTCTGAACATTGAACGGAATCTGATTTTAATTTTACCTGTGTACCTGTTCACTTTTAATTAAGAAACTTCACGATGATTTGTAAAGGAGAAATTTCAAAGAAAACAACAACAAAATAAAGAACTGCGGAGTATAATTGTGTAAATAAAAGAAATTTTATGGCGGGTAACCTATTTCACCGTCACCCATTCTTGATAAAAAGCTTTATAGTCTCCGCATTTATATTATAATTTATTTGTGCTTGACACGAAACCAGTTGTCTATCTCTATGTAGGTACATTTAAAACTTTCCTTATCCTGTAAAAAAACTTTAAAAACCATTCAATACGTTGTTGGCACTAAGATTGAAAATAAATGTAACCATCCAACTCTATTGTGGGAAGTCAGATGTGTCGAAAAAGCTACGTATGGCAATTTACGATATTGCGTTGCTTCCTACTTAAACTTCCCCCTATTTTAAACTTTCACTACCATACAAGAGGAGAAACGTGAAAGATGAATTTATGCTGTAAAAAAGCTATCATTACGAAGTGTGTTAAAGTTGACTCTGAATGATAGGATGAGAAATTGTGTGATAAAAGATATGTGTGGTTTGCTAGGTGACGATGTAACGAGGAATGCTTCTGTGGTTTGGACACATGGAACAAGTGTTTTGTGAAAAGTTTATACGTGGCAGAGCTACACTGTAGCTATATTATGGTTGTGCATGAAAGGACCACACTCTCACAGAATAACAGTGTAAAATAGCAGCTTAATGCTGCTGTGTTTTGTATGGTGAGTGTACCCTTTTTAACTGGAAATTTGGCATTTCATCTTAGTCCTCACGGGTAACAACATATCTGCATTTTGATTCTTAATCAAGGATAAATGTAGATGTCTATGGGCCACGGCATCCACTTATCACCAGGTCGACCGTGTGCCCGTTTGTCGATAAAAAATGAAGTGGAAAACAGTGGCAAAGTAAATTTATGCTACGGAAGAGAATGGTAGAGATAGTAAGGGATCCCTAAAAGTTATTCGACCAAATGGACAATATATTGACCATGAGCAAGAGTGCTGTTAACCAATAATCTATGCGTAGATGCGTGGATCTGAAAGAAGCGAGTGAGCTGTGTGTGTCAGGATCATGCCAAATGAAAGTCCGCAATTTCTGTTTACCCCTTTGGGTGACAGGCGTGAGTGAATTTATGTATGTATTTCTTTGAAACTGTGTCATTTTATTTATGTTAAGTGATTCGTCGATAACAGCTTTTGATTAGTTGTGGCCGAAGTGTAGTGGTTCCAAATTATAATTCTACCACAAAACGCCTATCTAGATAGGAATAAAAGGACACGCAAACGTTTGTTAGCGTGATTTAGTTCACTTACTCGGTAGGCTTTGATGAATCTATTTCATATTCTTTAAAAATCTGTTTCATATCGCATTGACGCCATTCTCAATATTTTAAAGTATTTCATTACTTTATTTTTACTGATATCTATACAGAAATTGGTTCAGTTTGTAATTGAATTATATTTTCTATGACGGTAGGTAATAAATTAAGTAAGACTTAATGATTGTTAATATTTACCCGAATAACATTACGGATTTTGTTTTGTTTGATCTTATTTTCCTCCTTTTGAAACAGAAACTTTTTTATCAATATAGATTATAAATAGTACTTATTGAAATTAACTTTTTTTTATTTATTCAGTTAAAAATGTTTTTAATTTACCGTTTAAGCGTGTAGTGGCAATTAAGAATATCCACTACCCTTATCTTCCCGTGGGTGTCGTAAAAGGCGACAGAGGGAAACAGGCAGACTGAACAAAAAAACTTCCAACAACAACTGTGGCAATATACCCCCCATGAACAATTACACAAATAGACGGCCCACAGTCCCCAGCGGCCCAGCTATTCCTGGCTACGGTGGCGACCATGGTAACGGCGGGGCAGGGGGTGCTAAGAATCTCCGGTGGAGGTGTTCGGTTGTCACCTACGATGGCAACATTTAACGCACGCACGCTGAGGACTAACGAGAAGATCCTGGAGCTGGAAGAAGAGATAGACGAGTTGCGCTTTAATATTATAGGACTATCCGAGTTTCGAAGAGAGGGGAGGACACGGTGATTCACGAATCCGGCAACTTGTTCTATCACCGGGCGACCATCTGTTTCAAGGAGGTGTTGGATTTATCGTCCACAAGTCTCTCGTTAACAACGTTTTAAAGATTGGGAGTGTATCGACGAGGGTTGCGTACCTTATACTCAGAATCACCAAACAGTATTCGCTGAAGATCGTACAGGTTTACGCGCCAACATCGGAACATCCCGATGAGGGGGTAGAGGAAATGTATAAGGATATTTCTAGAGCCATGCATTCTTCCAAAACTCACAATACTGTGTTAATGGGAGACTTCAATGCAAAACTGGGCACAAGAAAGAACAATGAGCTTAAGGTAGGGAAATTTGGGATAGGGCAACGGAACCCAAGGGGCGAGCAGCTGGCCGACTTCATGAAGAAAGAGGGACTTTTTAAGATGAACTCTTTCTTCCAAAAGCGGCCCCACAGAAAGTGGACCTGGTTGAGCCCCGACGGTTCGACAAAAAATGAGATCGACTTCATTATGACGACCAGATGCCAACTGTTCAGTGATATCTCAGTGATTGCAAGGGTGAAAACTGGCAGCGATCACCGAATGGTTAGAGACACACTGAACCTAAACGTTAAGTTGGAGAGGTCTCGTCTAATGAAGTCAACGTTCCGTCCCCCCTCCTGCTCTAATCCAGAATCCCGAAGCTCGAGTTACGTAACCGCTTTCAGCGCCTAAAAGATTGCAATGCAGTGGACGATATGAATGACAAGCTAGTGGAAACTGTCCATGCGGTCGGAGCTAAGTTCTTGCAGAACCCGCCGCAGAAAAACACAAAAACTCTCCGATCACACTTTTAATCTCATGGCTGATAGACTGGAGATGAGGCTGACATCGTTAACAGATTTGACAGCAAACAGGCAACTGAACAGACAGATCTCTAAATGCATGCGACGAGACTTACGCAACTTTAATACTGCTCATATTCAAGTAGCGATAAAGTCTTTGCCAGAGATCTGTCTTCCAGAAAGAGACAACTATCAAAGCTGAAGACTGAGTGTAACAGAATCGTTTCAGTACTACAGTTAGTAAAAGGCTTCAGTACTATAGACCACATACATACCCTGCGGCAGATTGTACAGAAGACCGAAAAGTACAATCTGCCACTTTGCCTGGCGTATGTGGACTATGAGAAAGCCTTTGATTCCATCGAAAGTGCAGTGAGGTGTGAGACAGGGTGACTTTATATCCCCGAAACTCTTCACCGCTGCTTTGGAAGACGTTTCCAAGCTACTGGACTGAAAAGGATACGGTATTAACATCAATGGCGAGTACATCACTCACCTTCGATTTGCCGACGATATAGTCCTTATGGCAGAATCGCTGGAGAACCTAAGCACTATGCTCAATGACCTCAATGGTGTCTCCCAACGGATAGGTCTTAAGATGAATATGGACAAAACAAAGATCATGTTTAATGTCCATGTCACACCTATGCCGGTAGTTGCTGGGAGCACTATGCTCGAAGTTGTTGACGAGTACGTTTACCTGGGACAAATAGTCCTACTAGGTAAGTCCAACTTCGACCGAGAGGTCAATCGACGGATTCAACTCGGCTGGGCAACGTTCGGGAAATTACGACACATCTTCTCGTCAGGTACACCTCAAACTCTGAAAACTAGATTGTACAACCAGTGTGTGTTGCCAGTGATGACTTACGGATCAGATACGTGGTCCTTCACAGCTGACCGTACGAGGGCGCTCAAAGTCGCTCAGCAAGCTATGGTGAGGGCTATGCTTGGAGTTTCTCTGCGTGATAGACTCAGAAATAAGGATACCCGCAGTAAAACCAGAGTGGCCGACATAGCCCAACGGATTAGTAAGCTGAAGTGGAAATGGGCCGGCCATATAGCTCGAAAAACCGATAACCGATGGGGAAGAAAGGTTCTCGAGTGGCAGCCTCTTACCGGTAGGCGTAGTGTAGGGCGACCCCCCAGTAGATAGAGTGACGACCTGGTAAGACATGCAGGAAGTCAATGGATGCAGGTGGCTCAGGACCGTGCTTTGTGGTGTAGCGGTGCTGTCGTCGCGCCACTAGCACACCGAAACACACCAAAGCCTAAATCGCGCTATTAACATTCCGAATCATAGACAGTATATATAGAACATCTCCGAACTATCACAAGGAGTGTTGGCCGCTCCCCGGGCAGAACACCTTGCCCGGCAGGAGATCTACCCTTTTCCTTCAACGGCCACAGTAGTGACCACCCGACGTTATATGAACACGCAACCAACAACCTTCGGAAACTTCAAGCTTCATCATCGTTATAGAGTACCCCACCCATTCGCTCCCGAGCAGATATCGTCCGCAGTCTTCATATCCTGCAAGCCATCTAGCTTTACAAGGTTCATCGCAGCACTGGAATAATAATGCTTCCTGTTCCTTCAAGCCACTCTCTGCGCTATACAGTGTTCGGCACGGCTCTGAGTCTTACTGCTCGCCTCTGCTCCACGGCACTCTCGCAGATTACTTGCCTTCTTCTCGACTCACCGCAGACTACAAGGCAATCTCCTGGCACTTGCACATTCGTCGGCAACGAGGCTGCACTATCGACCTCCGGTCTGAGCAGGGGGGTGATGTAGCGGCGCTGTCGTCGCGCCACTAGCACACCGAAACACACCGAAGCCTAAATCGCGCTATTAACATTCCGAATTATAGACAGTATATATAGAACATCTCCGAACTATCACACGGAGTGTTGGCCGCTTCCCGGGCAGAACTCCTTGCCCGGCGGGAGATCTCCCCTTTTCCTTCCACGGCCACAGTGGCATACCTTGGGGGAGGCCTATGTTCAGCATTGGACTTGTGAAGGGCTGTAATGATGATGGTGATGAATTTACCGTTGGTTCGGAAAAAAACCTCTGTCCTGGGAAGAACCAGCAAGAAACCCAGCGGGACTTTATTAAAAAAATAGCAGCTTACAATCGTGTATGTATTAAATATCGCGTATATATTAACAAACACAAAACAACTTAGAAACAGCTTGGTAACGGTCATCTTTCCCAGAATTTGTTATCATCCAAATTTTCTCGACGTTTCGAGTGCTTTGCAGCACCATTCATAGTTACAAGGAGCCGATATCAAATTTAACGTGAGCTTTAGTTTTTAATTATTAAAGGAGACCATTTCTTTTCTTAGGGAGAATGGACCCCACAACCACAAATTGTAGCGTAATTAATTAAATGCATGTCGATTTATTCCTTACAATGTCTGCATTACACTTGTAATATTAGTTACCATATCGAACGGGGATCCTGAGAAGTAAACAATCAAACGACAATCTCACTATAACCTAAAATCTTATATGTGCGACTGTCTAGTAGTCTTTGTATAAAAAGTTATATATTCTTTAAAATCTTAAATACTACTTGGTGGATTCTGCGGAACTACTAAAAGAATATTTTAGTAGTTCAGGAGAAAATAATTCACGAATAAACAGACGGCGGCGATTTATATGTATTGATTCTTAATTGTATTATTTATCATGATTTCGGTTAGATTTTCATAAAAAATTTACCAATTTTACTATAGTAAATTGGTATCTTCTTTAATGTGTTAAAACCATTAAATTACGTTAAAATTTCTAGTGGGCTTAAAAACGATTGTCTCCTTTGGTCCATCACTTTGCCATCACAAGGCTATGGTTGACCAATATTTTGTGGTAGAATCCCTTTTCTGCCAAGAAGTCCGGCACTCTTACCGTTTAGGGTGAGGAATGAAACTTATATCATTCGAGGGATACTGCACTATAGATGTCCATAAAAAAGAAAAGAATGTACGCATGTTGCCGTTAAAAACATACACAGATGATTATCTTGTTCACATTCATGGCTGTATCAGCTAAGATGAAGTCTTTCGTGCACGAGAAAATATTACAAAAAAATAAAAGAGTTACTCGAGCAAATACTTAGCATTGCTTCCACACAATCAGTTTTGGCCAACAAGGGATACTGGTTTGTATGATCATACAAACAATGTTCATTAGTTTCAAGAACACTTTTAACGGCTTATCTTGAATCCTCCGCGGATGTTGAGGCGATATAGTGGATTCCACTTAGATTAATAACCAATCCAATTAGTATTCTTTTACTTTGCGAAATTTAAACTCGACTTGTTATCATGCAGTTTATTTGAAACAAAAATTTGTGTAAATATCTGTAGATTGGTACACTCTATCTTATAACAGTAACTGAAAAGTTTTCTTTGAAATTCTTTAAGAGGAAAAAAATTAAAATAGCAAAAGAAATTCAATCTAGCTTTTTGAAGTAAACGATAACATCGACGACGTACACCGCTTTTTTAAAAACTTTTTAGTTAGCCAAAGATGGATGGATCATACACAGTAGAGACCCACTCTGCAACTATATCATGGTCAACTATATATGGACTAATGTGTCGGCTCGACCGGGGAAAGACCACACTCCCATAGAATACGAGTGTAAGATAGCAACTTAATGCTCCTGTGTTTGGTATTGTTAGTGTAGAGAAGCGTTAACCCTCTTTACCGTAAACAAGACTTGCCATCTTACAATTTGATTCATTATCGAGGACAGAATATAGGTAAGTTGTTATGGACTGCAACTACCAGTTACTTCACTCAGGTACCCATCAGGTGGAGTATGCGGTCGTTTATCATCCTTATTCTATAAAATAAAAAAAAATTAAAAAATATTATATCCTCTTTACTGTGGCAATCTCGTATTTTTCTTTTCCAACATTTTAACGAAGCGATGGCGTAGGTTTTGTTAACTTTCAAAATGCTTTGTAAAAGCCAATTTTAAATAAAAGTATGTTAATTTTGACTTTATTTCACCATTTACATAACTATCACATATATAAATAATTACATAACTATCACATATAAAAAAACTGGTCAAAAATCTGTACTTCAGCATTATCATCATAAAAATGACAACCCATAACTAGACCACTTCTTAACATAGGCCTCCCCAGGGCATGGGATTTGAATAACTTGGACCACTGTTTAAATTTTAATTGTTTTTCATCATAATTTTTTCATCTATTCATTCATTCATTACAGCCCACATAGAATCCACTACTGAACATAGCTCCCCCATAGATTGTTTTATAGGAATTTGCCATAGTTGCCACGCTTGTCAACTGTGTTGACAACAACCGTTTATTTGTTATTTCGAGTTGTTTTAGGAAGATGCAACTCCTGTTTTATTTCTTTCTCCGACTTCCTGTAAAGTACGACTTCCGCGGGATCATATTATCCACTACACCGCGCCTACACTTTTTGATTTAGAAACTATGAATGAAAATACAAACAAACTATCAACAATCTAATTATTTTTAGACATTTCTATACTCGAGTAACAGTTAATATCGCCTTGTAACCAAATCTTCTGTATAAAAAATTATTTTTAAACGCTAGACCTTGATAATTTAATATTCAACATTCATGTAATAAAAGAGATTCTAGGTGATAAAAACCAGCGTCTTTATCGTCTTGAATATGTTTTATATTAGGTATTTTGGATCCTAAGAAACTTGGATCATATGTTCAACAAAAATCTTTGAATATAGCTGCTACAACGATCAAAGTATGTCGTGTGTCGAATAATTCTGAGCGAATAGATAAAATAACCACCATTATTATGCAGATGTAATAAATTTCAAGGCAGCTCAGAAATCATAGCAACGCGGGTGATATACGTCATACTGTCGTCTATATTTTACGGACTTTAAAGAATTATGTCCTGAAATTGGAGCAAAATGCAATAACAGATTTATACGAGTAGTATAATATATAATAATGGCTCTATAAGAAAATAAAATATATTTTATCGAGGAAAGGACGAAGCTTTGTAGCATATTTTACGATTATATGAATATAATGTAGAAATATAAATATAATATAGAAATAATCTATATTGAATAAAAATTTATATTTTTTTACGTGGTAGAGCCAAGCTGCAGCTATGTTACGGTTGTTGTAAGAATGAGTCGGTTTGACCGGGTAAGGACCACGCTCTCACAGAATACCAATTTAAAATAACAACTAAATGCTACTATGTTTCGTATGGTAAGTGTAGAGAACCGGAGATTTTTTTACTGGAATCGATCGAGGCATTTCATCTTAGTCCTCATGTGTGACAACGCATCTGCATTTTGAGTCCTAATCGATGATAAATGTTTATGGGTCACAGCACTCCGTGCTCGATTCGTTACCCAGTAAGTTTTTTATACAGTATATAGATTATAGACAATATATATTGTCGAAAGGTTCGGTCGAAGGTTCGAAAAATGTGCTGTCCTGGGAAGAATCAGCGAGAAATTCTGCAATTTCCCGACATTTTTTTTGAAACATGTGCACAGTAAAAGGAAAACTACATAATTCGCCTTTTTTAAAATGCCAACAAAAAATTTGGAAAAAAAAGCGTCAAATAAAGAACATCAGGTAAGGTTAGGTTGAATGTTTTAAAAGCTTACTGCTTGAATTTAAGTTTAAAACGTAGATGCTAAAAAATAACTACCGTGCTGAGTTGAAACTTACATCGAAGATATAGTGACTAAAATAGTATTTTACGGAGGCGCATTGATGGTGGCTGACTTAGTAATTCATAGGAAAATGTAGATTTTTAGAGAAGAATAACGATATTATATAGAAGTAAGTTTAGTTAGCACCCATTAATATACTACATAATGATTAAGAGCAGAAAATAAATTAGAAATAGCTTGGTAGCGATCACCTCATTTCCACTGGTTATTATCCATAAATTCCTTAATATTATAATAACTCTTTTTATACAACATTTGCTTATTATAGTTTTTAAGCTTGACGAAAGTCAAATTCTTTATATTTTCTGGGATTTTGATGTAAAAGCGTAAACATTGCCAAAAAATGAATTACCGACTCCGTGGAATCAAGTAACAGGTATAGTTAGTAGAGCTTGCGCTTGTTCCTAGTATTTATAGATGAATATCACCTATTTTCTTAAAACTTCATCTATTTTTGTGGATATCCGTAAGATTTGCGTAAATATATTGAGAGGCCATAGTTAATATATTAATTTCCTTACATTTTTGTCTGACATACTTTTTAGGTTTGAAATCATATATGTATTGCTCTTAGGCCCTCTTATGCAGAGGATGGACCGGAGGACACGGTGGAACACACCGTGGAGGTGTGCCCTGCTTGGGCGGAGCACCGCCGTGTCCTCGTAGCGGCGATAGGCGGCGGCGACCTCTCGCGTCCGGCCCTGGTCGAAGCCATGGTCCGGAGCGAGACGGAATGGGATGCCGTCACCACCTTCTGCGAAGCAGTGATGCTAGCGAAGGAG
Source organism: Parnassius apollo (assembly GCA_907164705.1). Classification (NCBI taxonomy): domain Eukaryota; kingdom Metazoa; phylum Arthropoda; class Insecta; order Lepidoptera; family Papilionidae; genus Parnassius; species Parnassius apollo. The sequence goes on from CAJQZP010001342.1 coordinate 8,877,380, forward strand.
GTGGCGGAGCGGGAGAAGGAGAGAGCAGCAGCTTTCCTCCCCGGCCGCCGCGGGAGACGCCCCGGGCGTCGGGGGCTACGTCGTGGCCCCCGGCCACCGTAGGCGCGGGCCTGTGGACGGCGAGCAATGGGTAGCTCGTCGTCCGTCCGTCTAATGATGACAGGCCGTGTCGACGGCGCGTTTTGTTCCACGCGCGCCTCAAAGAGCTGTCAGCAGCGTGAAGGGGCCCGCAAGGGCCGACGCCTGCCGGGGCTGCGGGCTGTTCGAAAGAGATACCGCGGCTCCGGAACGTAAGGGCACTGAAGGAACACGGATGGTTTTTAGTCAGTAAAAGTCTGACACTCCCTTACGCTCCACCCAGAGCGAAAGGGGTCATTAGATGATTTTCCATCCGCAAAAAAAAAAGGCCCTCTTATGCAAAACAAATACAATTTCAGTGTCAGTGCGTGCATCTCCATAGCCAAATACCAGACGACATTATGCTATGGAAATAGCTAAACTAGTCTAGCTGTTTCAACACTGGTAAGATTTCTGTATTCTTTTAAACATACAAACAGGTCTACTTGCTAGTTTTGATATATGGGATCTCCATTGAAGCTTCGTGTCTAATGTCATTCCAAGAAAAATGGCAGTTTGGACAAGACTCAGCTCCTACCTTTCCACTCCCTTTAAAGTTACATTAGTATTTTGATGTTTAATATTTAGAGTGTGGAATTTCATACATTTAGTCATAGTGACACTTAAATGCAAATTAACATTAAACCAATTTAACAATTTAGATATAGCATTATTTACTTCGTCATATTTTAGTAATTGTCTTTATGCATTTTAGTTTGAAAATTACTGAAGTATCATCAGCAAATAATATTATGTCTGGCAAAAACTTTGGAGCCCTGGTTCCGAACGATCGCTTCTTCAATACGAGCTATTGTGAAGTTGCGTATGTTTTGCCGCATGCATTTGGAGATCTGTCAGTTGCATGTATACTTTCAAATCTGTTGAAGACTGCAGTATCATTTCCCATCTGACAGCCATGTGATTAAGAGTGTGATCGAAGAGTTTTTGTGTTCTTCTGTGAAAGGACTTACAGAACTTAACTCCGACCGCATGGACAGTTTGCAGGAGCTTGTCATTCATATCGTCCACTGTATTGCAGTCTTCTAGGCACTGAAAACACTTTTGTAACTCGAGCTAAAAGTTTGCAGGACTTTGGATTCAAGCACGAGGGGACGGAGCATTGACTTCATTAGACAAGACCTCTAAAACTTAACTTTTAGGTTCAGTGTGCCTCTAACCATTTGGAGATCGCTGCCAGTTTTCACCCTCGCGATAACTGATACATCCACTCAACAGTTGCCGTCTAGTCGTTTTAATGATTCAATCTCATTTTTTGTCAAACCGTCGGGACTCGACCGGGACCACTTCCTGTGGGGCCGCTTCTGAAAGAAAAAGTTCATAAAAGATAAATGTACTCAAAGAAATAGGTAATCGTAGGCAATATTTTAACACCTAGGAGTATTTTGTTTTACATGTGTAATAAAATCTCAATTAAATTCAAAAGTTTAAGTATCTTCAATGCCATTAGATTTAATTACATTAAAGGATTAGGGCTCACAAGAGGGATTTCAGCCGTAAATTCTAGTAAAATATCAAGTTAATCGCAAGTATAAAATTTTTGTCTTTATTTACTTTAGAACATCATGTTTAAAGTTTCAAATAATATTATTTTTATTACTCTAGCATTTCCTTATACTTCAGGGTCTCAAATATCACTACCAATTTCAACCGAGTTCAAAAAAAGAAAGGTTCTATAATTAAAGCGTATGTTTTTTATGAATTATTATCGATATCTCGGAAACGGTTAAACTGAATTAAATGACTACATTTGTGTTAAATTGCATATATTTCAAGAGTGGTCCCTTATAAATGTGAACAAATAATTTTATCTCTGTGATATTCATAAAGATAAAACTAATAAAGTACTGTCTTACTTGAGAAAAAGCTTTCAGAAGCTTGTTTTAAGTCAGTTAAAAAAAGTTTTTTTTAAAGTCATTTAGGCTTCAGAGCCATGGCTTTAATTATTCGATAAACTATGTCTTAGTACCGATTTCAAAAGCTATCATAAGGAAATTATTAACTGCTTGTTTATGCTTTTAATTACTAACAGACATGTAGGCGAAAGAGGATCACACTCAGATAAACTCATGATGGATGGCGCAAATATGCGCTTGCAGCATCGTTGCAACATAAAATACAAGAAAATTTGTTAAGCAGATCGATAGCAATTCGTCGCAAATATGTGGTACGCTTCCCAATGATGTCTTTCTCAAAAATGCTATAGAAATAAACACGGTTGTCACGTTACCACAGACACGACGCTTTGCTAGAGTAAAACCTTTAGTCTTCATACAACCAGTATTTTATAGACGTGCCGGCAGATATGGCGTGGTGGTATAATTGTTCCATAACCATCTCAGACATAAGGAAACGTGTGCCTAGCTGTGCAATGTGTATAAGCTGTAACTTTATACATTTGTGGCACTGCTTTAGAACATATCGTGAATCTAACCGATAAAGAAATCAACATCACCCATATAATCATAAGTATTTGTTTTTAACGATAAACTAAGATTGCTGCTTGATTTTATTTTATGTTATTGATACATAAGCATTCCTATCAATTTGGCTTTCTTATAGTAGTCTATCCCGCTAGCAATTTTCGTAATTAAGTTATCTCATATTTAAATTCCTTTTATATAATTTTTATCTATTTTATATTTGATGTTTTTTCCCATCATCTACTAAAAACTGTGCTAGCTTCTTTGTTCTTATAAAATATTAATATTAATTCATATTGTACGACGTAATAATAACATACACATTGACGACCTTACTCATAAAAATTAGGTAATGCTTAAAGTTGCTTGACACATTTCTATATGAGAGAGAGGGCACAACATATTGCACATGAAATATAATTGGATACACTATAATTCATAAAAGACATTGAATGTCGTAACACTGAGCTGACACTGAGAATAATTTTTATAAGTTAGTATAACGAAATAAAATGTATTATAAATAGTTCTTAATAGTTATGATGTTTCTGTAGGTAAGCCCTAAAAATGTTCGCAACCTTTTTGGAATTAACTAATACACTAAATCTTGTAAACATTTATTACAGCCTATCCAAGTGGCCGCATAAGGAGGATATTTGCCATGATTGCCACGGTTGCCACGCTTGGTAGGCGGGGTGGCAACGGCTGTTTTTTTATTTTCTAGTAGCATATTACGACGCTTACGGAACAAATGGGGTAGTGGATATCCTTACAACACTACTACACGTTTATGAATCATGAAATATGAATGAATGTAAACATAAAAAATATTGTCGATAATCACTGCTAACAATATCTTTCTTTCTTCCTACTTACTAAATGTAAATTAATTTTTAAATGAAATTCCGATGTATTCAATTACGCTCCAAAGTATGTCCTAAGCCTAAGTTTTACACCAAAGCATGTTAGAAAAAAAAGGAAACTGCTCTTTAAGTTTTATTTTCAATGTACATGTATTTACATTACTCATATTAAAACATGTAATATTTATGTTTAATGAAAAAAACACCTAAAGAAAATTTTATATTGTTTAAAAAATTGATTTGTGCAGACTTGATTTTTTTTTAGATTTAGACAATATTTTTACATAATGTATTTGTTATGCTCATGCCACTAAGATCTGGCTTGGATTACATCGTAACCTGGCCTAGGTCGCGTTATCAAGAGTCAATGTGATAAATTATGTATTTTGTTCAGACCACAGACCTCTCGCTTCCCAACCGCTTTATGAGTGGTAGAGCCATGATGCAGTTATATTAGTAGTGTAGTTGTAGCACGAATGGGTCGGCTCGACCGGGGAAGGACCACGCTCTCACAGAATACCAGCGTAAAATACCAGCTTAATGCTGCTGTGTTTCGTATGGTGAGTGTAGAGAACTGGAGACGCTTTTTACTGGAAACGAGGCATTCCATCTTAGTCCTTACGGGTGACAACGCATCTGCATTTTGATTCGTAATCGAGGACAGATGTAGATGTCTATGGGCCACAGCAACCACTTACCATCAGGTGGACTGTGTGCTCTTTTGTCACCCTATACTAAAAAAAATTTAAGTTTTTTAGCAGAGTGAATTATTGCAAATCACCTTTGTCACCCTAACCTTTAAAAAAAATTAAATTCTAACAAAATTGCTTTAAAGAAGGTCCTGGTTAACCATGTTAAATCTAATTAACCTGATTTCTTAAGGTAATAGGAGTGGCGATGACATATGAGAATGCTAAAGTAAACTTATCAAGGTGGATCGAGACGAGTGCTCGTAGCTCCGGTGTGCTTTATGATATGATGAAGCAAATTAGGTCTTTTTACACGCACGCACGCACGCACGCACGCACGCACGCACGCACGCACCCACACACGCACACACACACACACACACACACACACACACACACACACACACACACAAAGTGTGTTTTTAAAGTTTGTTTAAAATTGTGTCAGAAAAATGAAAATTAAATTTTATTAGAAGCAGAACGTTAGATGCTCCGTCAGAACAATGAAAGAGAGTACCCTTACATCGTTACATGTTTTATGTCTACATAATAGTATTTTTTTATAGAATAGGGGTGACAAACGAGCACACAGTCCACCTGATGTTGCCGTGGCCCATAGACATCTTCATTTATTCCTCATTAAGAATCAAAAGGCAGATGCGTTGTCACACTGAGGACTAAAACGGAATGCCTCGTTTCCAGTAAAAAAAGGTCTCCGGATCTCTACACTCACCACACGAAACACAGCAGTATTAAGCTGCTATTTTACGCTGGTATTCTGTGAGAGCGTGGTCCTTCCCCGGTCAAGCCGAACCATTCGTGCTACAACCATAATATAGCCACAGCGTGACTCTACCACGTATAACTGGAGTGATTAATTTATTACATTTAGACATTTTTAACATATTTACATATTTACGTATGTGAGGATGATTTTTTATAACTCAGAAACTACAGCCTTATTTGCATAGATGGTTCTATGATACGATAGCTCTTCATCAGTCAATCAAATAATAAAGGGTCAAAAGGGCGCAGGTTTAACGACGACATTTGGACACTTGACATTATAGTAAATACTGTGTTGTGAAGTTATTTTTTAAGCAGATTTTGCGAAGTGTTCCAAAATATTGCCAAGGCTTGTTTGTAATTTTTTTCTTAATATACAAGTTATATATAAATACGGTTTTGTGTTTGTGTCTGTCCTCCTCCTGGTTTTCGATTACCCTAAAAGCTCGATAACACTGGACTCGTGTACGAGCTGCCACCTGCTAGTCGGTGAGTTTAAATGCTAGCGAGTGAGCGAGTAAGCGAGTGTTGATGACACAAAAAAAAACTTTCCACTCGCTCAGTAGTGAACTAGCTAGCTACTCTCAACATATCTCTACAGGCTACAGTATCTTGGTCCTTCAACTCTCTCAATAAACCACTGGAAGCACCATATTCATCGCGTTATTCTATTCACGATCTTATCCATTTTCTTTACTCTTTCAAGTTTTTTTTTTAGTTTTTGTTGTAAATCCTTCTTGATAACATGAGCTAAAAGAAGTACTCCAGCGTGAACTACTTCCTTTGACATTTTAGCTTAAACTGTCAAAACGAAAAGATGCTCGCAACTAGTTCAACAGCAGCGATGATGACACACAGCTAGTTAACTAGCTTTCAACAAGCCAGCGAATGGTGGGTAAATTAGTCCGGCTTTTTATTTTTCTAGCAGCTCTTTTACAATCGGATACTCAAAAGCAGATTGTAAAAAAGCTCAATGACACGGAGCGAGTTTACAAGCTGCTCGCGAACTCGGTGGCTTGTAGCTTGTAAACTAGCCCAGTGTCATCGAGCCTTAACGTATCTTAATCTACTCTACTTTCTCTTTCATTATCCGCCTGTACAAGTTGAAAAAAGGCGTCTCTTCCGTTGTTAGTTAACAGAGATAGTTTGCCATAATCCTCACGCGTAGCAGGCGGACTAGCAATCATAATATGATAGAATATGATCAGGGTTGCTAGACCTACGTTACCTACGACGTAGCGCAGTGGATACTATAAAGTCGTCACTGCACTCTTTACGGTAGTAACAGGTATTAAAGGTATTAAAAATGTTGCTCTACTATGCTCAAATATTAAATCTGTTTTCTTTTAATGTGTTAGAAACTTTTTACTATTGACAGACGCTTTCCACGAGCTGTCAAATACGGGAGGGTTTCGAATTCTGTCTCGTTGGACATATTAAAAAAAACAGACAATATTTTTGGCAACAAAGCAACATGTTCGTAACTTTAATACCTGTTAATAAAATTCGAAATATTTTTACGTAAAAATTTGTCTTTACAAATAATTTTTAAGACACGTATGCAAAGCTATCCTTTCAACAAATCCCTACTACGGAAGATCGTGTGAGAAAAAACGGCAAAACTGTACCATATTTCTCTCAATAATTAAAATTTAACCTTATAAAAATTTAACATAAGTAAATAAATCTAAAACACTAGTATGTGACTAGTGTTTTAGATTAGGCACTATTAATATTTTTTAACCATTACATTAATTGAAAAATATTATTGTGTTGTTGAAGACTCTACAGCCCCCCCCCCCCCCCCAGGAACCGATTACTAACGAAACAAATCCTCGTATATTTTGTGTATGTTAACGATGTTTTTGTAAACAGCTGAATTGATTTTCGATGAACGATTAGGATTCATCTTTTATTGAATAGTTTATACTTCAGGGGTGGTCCTATATCAATTCTAAGAAAAATCTTCAAGCGTACGGTTAGAAAAATAGCTAATGATTTTTTATGTAACTATTCCGACGACAATCTTTTTGTTCCCTTGAACTTGTTATATTCCTCAATCCGCTCCAAAGGTAAAATAATAATTATTTTTAATAAAAGTAAATTTTTTATATAATAAGGGTGACAAGTGAACATACAGTCCACCTGATAGTAAGTGGTTGCTGTGGCCCATAGGCATCTACATCTATCCTCGATTACGAATCAAAATGCAGATGCGTTGTCACCCGTGAGGACTAAGATGGAATGCCTCGTTTCCAGTAAAAAGGGTCTTCGGTCCTCTACACTCACCATACGAAACACAGCAACGTTAAGCTGCTATTCTGTGAGACTGTGGTTCTTCCCCGGTCGAACCGACTCATTCGTGCTACAACTATACTAATAATGTAGCTGCAGCATGGCTCTAAGTACTAATTTTTTTATTCTTAACTTTACTTTTATTTTAAACTGACTTAAAAATCAAAAATAAAACATTATAGGTCTGAAGTCGCGGCTTTTAAATCTTCGATACACTAAGTCTTTAGTACGTACTTAAAAATCTATGAATTAATAATAATAATAATTTATTGACAGACAACAAAGGCCCGTAAAAGACATAGGTATCTACTTATAAGCTACAGTAATAAAAAACTTGAAATAAATTTCCTTCAAGAAAAAAGCTTACTCCTTTCTAAAGGGCCGGCAACGCACCTGCAATTCCCCTGGTGTTGCGGTTGATCATGGGCGGCGGTAGTCACTTAACATCAGGTGAGCCGCATGCTCGTTTGCTCCCTCTTCTATAAAAAAATATGAAAATAGTACTATATACAAAAAATACCACCAAATAAAATAAAACTTACATCTTAACAAGCTAGACCAATATTTCATTACAATGTTGCGTGAAGGTTAAATGCAGATTTTCATTATGTTTTTAACCAAAGAGACTGTGTCAATACAATCGCGTTTACAGATGTGAGCAGATTCCTTCTTAATCCGCCGGCACGCGTGCCTCAGCGAATATTGCAGATGCACTATATTACCTCGTAAAACGAAATAATATTGTTACGAGCTTAGGGTTCGTGACAACAAAAATTGCCGATAGAATTACCTAAATTAACACTTTAATTTACTTTACACAAATTAAAACTTAAAACACTAGTAATTAAACACACTAATTCACTTAATTCCGCTCCGAAGCTTCGCTTGTGTCGCCGAGTTCAACTCTGCTCTGATCGCATCTTGCAGCGCCTATTTATATAATTAGCAAAGAAGCGTCCCGAACATTCAAGTATATGCGCGCCAGGCAACGAGTATTCGAGTGTAGATTTTCCAGAAACTTAGTTCTTCGGGTGGCGATGTCGGTCGAAAGATTTGTGATGTCATTTTCTGCAACGCTCCCCTCGCTCTCGTTCCTGACACTAGATGGCGCTAGTGTGCCGATTTTAGCGCGTAACAATATTCGTAAAGAATCGTTATACTGAACCTTAAAAATTCGATAGTTTTTCTTTTTAAATTTAGTCCAGAGATGCGGCGTGTAAAGCGATTGATAATAGATTTTAAAGAGTAATATTTTAGCATCCCGCTGGCATTTATTAAATTTCCTGCCAATCATATTAGCACGTACAGCAAGGGACCTCCTTTTCATGTCCATGTCCTGATCATCCCACAGGTCACTCGATACGATATGTCCTAAATATCGAAAGCTCGTCACAAACTTCAAATTTTTGCCGTTCAGGTATAATGGTAAACAAACATCTTTATTATAAACTCCAAAGAGCATTGCCACAGATTTGTCTGCATTATAAACTACGTCGTGGCTTGCTGCGTATTTCTCACAAATAGAAATTAACTTTCTTAAGGCTCCGATTGAGGGGCTTAATAAAACCATATCGTCTGCGTAACTAATGTTGTTTACACTTTTCCCACCTACATGACAGCCGATACTCTCTTCATTGAACTCCACAATTAGAGGGTTTACGTAAAGGTTAAATAGCAGAGGGGAAGTCTACCCACTCTGTCTAACCCCACTAGTCAAAACAAACTCGTCCGAAAGTGAACCGTCCCAGTTCACTACATTAACCTGCGTATTATACCAATTAATAAGGATTCTAGTTTTGGATGCAATGTGGGTGGAGCACCCACCAATTTTAACTTATCCCACAGTCCAAAAAACAAGCGTATACTTTTGTTTTCCGTGACAAGTAATACGTTACGAACTAATCGTATCGCTTGGGGTTTACTTTTGACAATAGAGCTAAATACGTATTTTATTAGGTCAGGCGGCAAAAATAAATGTTTTAAACACGCATTAATAAAAACCGAGAGAAACACCATAATCCGGGGTCCACCGCAACGTATGATCTAGCGAAATGTGGTCATGACCACACGCTTTACCAAGGTACATCTTTATTATCAATAATAATAATTTTTTGAAGTCAGTTTTTTTAATAAATTAATTATAATGATCTATAGTTTATCTTCCGTGAAATTACACCCCGAAACATTGATTTAATATATGTTCTCACCGCCATTACGTAGTGTTTTGTTAATTACGGTTCTTAATGTGTTTTAATGGGCAAACATTTTATTTGTTTGCTTCAGTTTTTGTTTGCACACTGTTTCACCAAATTACAGCTCTTAACAGTAAATTATTTCTTTTTACGGTGACGGTTATATTACCTCCAGTTATATTTTAGAGGGTAAAGAATTCAGAAAAAGTCCGCTGCGATGCCTAGCGCATATTTAGGATTTCATGTCCCGAATATATTTTTGATATCATATTTATATGCAGATTTTCGTGATCTTTTTAAACGAAAAGACTATGTTAATCAGCATCTCCAATAGCGAATAGCAATTTCCGTGAGCTAGTAGGGATTGAACTCGTTTTGCTCCCTGAACTAATTACCGCTCTAAACAAAGTAGAAAAAAATATGCATTTAATAATCAAATAAAATCGTTTTTTTCCGCTGTAAGGGATACTTATAAGAATTTAAAAAATATTTACTAAATAAATAAAGATGCTGAACATACAATGCCAGTTGCAATACATTTTAATTTTAAGGTTTCAATTAATGCAAAACTATAATATGTTTGTGTGCTCTTGCACGCCTCACAACGCGCCAGTGTGTGGGGGGTGCTCTACTCGTACTCTCGACATGTCGCTATGCGAGGATTTTGCAATAAAAAAGATTTAGACACCGAATCAATAAAAAAGGGAGGTTTGGAAAACTAGATATATTAAATTATAAAGTCAGCTAATTTTTTTATTCATTTGTTGAGTTATATTTACAAAAAATGTAGGTAGTTCAACATTACTATTACTATTTTATTTATATTACAGCTGTCGGTTAGTCTGTGCACTTGTTTGTCTTCACGTTTCAGAACGTTCCATTTATCGTTAGGACGATCACTATTGCTAGTTATTATCAGACTCATAGACGTTTAAAAGATATTTATTTATTTTCATCAAAAGTAAACGAAGTTTTGATGAGAAAAACAAAAACGCTCATGAAGCGTGCACTTTTGAATTTTCCAAACTGTAAAATTACAAGGCTTTAAATCGCAAAAAGAACAAACGTGTTTTTTTATCTCTCCAATAAATAATTTTATTTGATAACTGGCATTAAATACGATGCTTGATGCGCAGAGAGAATTGTTCGCGGCGAAGGCGGACAGTGGCGCGGCAGCAGCCGATCGCAAACTCTCGTCTTCATCAGCTGGAAGCATGAAGAATAAGTGGTTGAAGGCCTTTCGCAGCTTGAAGCCGCCCAGTGCTCCACCACCGCACCCCGGTCCACAAGACAAGTAAGATATTTACAACTCATTGAACATTTGTAAAGTGTTTAATTCTGATGCTTCAACACTTTTTATTTGTTAAAGATGTTAAAATTAATAAAATATGCTCGTAGATAAGTTCTGCGCAATAAATATAAGCAATATCTCCCAGCTTGAAGAGCAAACTGCACTTAAATTTTGACATCTTTAACATTTCTAATTAATTTCCGCAAATTAACGCTTGATTCGAATAATAACCTATTTTTGAACTATAAAAATACTACAATTTTTTTAAAACAACCAAATTCACTGATTTATTAATTTTTTAATCTAATAATTATTACAACATTGGTTTCTTTCATATTTTACATCCAATCTTTAAAGAACACTTATAGCTGTAAATATATTAACTGCACAAATTCGTAATTCAAATAACGCCCAAATCTTTCATTGTTGTTCGATTCACGTTACAGCTGGATAAATTTTGATATGTAATCCAACTTCAAAGAATTCAAATAAAATAACCCTACATATTAACTTTAAACTCAAAAGTGATTAAAGTAGGGAAAAACTCTACAAACTTAAAAGCAACAAAATATTCTTTTATTTATTGGTGTAGTTTTAATATAATATTGACGATATCGAAAATAACGTATGACTAAATAAACTGCGGGAAAGCTAAGTACATTCTAAGAAAGATTTTTCTATCCGATTTCTACAAACAGCCAAAATACATTTTTAATTAGAGCGAATAGAGGTTACAAGCAGGCTCCGCTTGTTTTTGATTACGAGGCAATATAAAAACTTCCGTCTGACCAGACAATTATCCTCTCGTACATTTACTGGATATATATTTTGACGCTACTATTTCAAAATTTTTTTAAATATAATGTAGCATAGATATACTACGTGGTAGCTTAAAATTTCAAGAATACTTTTCCTATGCCACTATAGTTAATCATCTAAATTAAGAGAATACTTTTAAATAAAACATATAATGATAAAGAGTGGTATCACGTAAAATGTAAAAGTTGTAACTTTTTTTTTTTTTTTTTTTTTTTATAGAATAGGGTGACAAACGAGCACACAGTCCACCTGATGGTAAGTGGTTGCTGCGGCCCATAGACATCTACATCTATCTTCCATTACAAATCAAAATGCAGATGCGTTGTCACCCGCGAGGACTGAGATGGAATGCCTCATTTCCAGTAACAAGGGTCTCCGGTTCTCTACACTCACCATACGAAATACAGCAGCATTAAGCTACTATTTCACGCTGGTATTCTGTGAGAGCGTGGTCCTTCCCCGGTCGAGCCGACCCATTCGTGCTACAACTATACTACTAATATAACTGCAGCATGGCTCTACCACGTAAAAAAAAGTAACTTCTAGTGAGTATGATTGACTAAAATTCAAATGGGCTCACATATATTTCTGTTAGTACGTCCAATCAACGACATGTCGTGCTTGATAAAGCTGTCAATATTTCACATTAAGGTACGCCATGTTGACCGTAATTGAACCAGATTGATTCCAATCCGCGATTACTCTATACTACATTCTCTTGTGCATATCAGTTGCATTTGTAGCCCACTTTAAGTTAAATCTCTGCAAATATGACATCATAAAATAGAAATAGACGATAACTTATATAGACTGTTATATCATGTCTCGCCATAAATTAGATTAAAGTACCTGAATTCTCTGCACAACTTGTAAGGCTTTTCAAAGACTTAGCAAACATAATACCATATAATACTAATTAAAATATTATATTTTTGGTGTCATTAAAGATACACTGTCTTATGGCATAATTATCTGTAATTAAGGTTTCTATAAATATAGTTTTATACGTGGTAGAGCCATGCTGCAGTCATATTAGTAGTATGGTTGTAGCACGAATGGGTCGGCTCGACCGGGGAAGGACCACGCTCTCACAGAATACCAGCGTAAAATAGTAGTTTAATGCTGCTGTGTTCCATATGGTGAGTGTAGAGAACTGGCGACTCTTTTTATTGGAAACGAGGCATTCCATCTTGGTCCTCATGGGTGACAACATATCTGCATTTTTATTCGTAATCAAGGATAGATGTAGATGTCTATGGGCCACAGCAACCACTTACCATCAGGTGGACTGTGTGCTCGTTTGTCAGTGTCGTTGTTGTTGTCAGTTGTCGTTAGCAGAGTGAATTATTGCAAATCACCTTCGATGCTTTTCTTCTTTATGTAAAGCCTATAAAGGCAGGAAAGTCTTCTCAGAATATTTAGGTGTCGACAAGATTGCGACGCTTTGAATGAATGGGCGCTTATTGGAGTAGGTACAAGATTACAAGATTCATACAACGAGGAAGCAAAATATTTATTTTATATGATAGTAGAGATTATTTTGCTTTGGTATTAAATAATACTAGTAACAGAAATTAACGCTGTTTTATGCTGTAGTACAGTGTCATTTAGGATTGAATAAGTAGACATGTTTTACAAATTCCTTTTATTACATTATTTTATTGGTAGCTAAGACATTTTACTTAATACACATTACACAATTACTTAATTACTGATATTAGTTTACTTTGTGTCACTGCTTTGATTGTGTTCAATTCAAGAAAGTGAAAGCAAAATCCGTTTAAAATATCAGTATCTATCTATATCAGTGTTTTATATACATTAAAACATTTTTTATTTTAATTTCAATTAAATATAATTAGTAAATTGTAAAAATGAATACATTATGCGATCTATATGAAACGATATACGGTAGATAATTTCTTTTGAATCTTCTCAAAAATATGCAAATATTCTTGTTGCGTCTTTTTAGAAGTTTTAAAAGGGAAGTTACGGCCTACAATATATGTTCCGGTGCTAAGCAGTCACCTCTCTTATTTCTGAGAGCATTATTGACTAATATTGTTCTGCAGTGTCTGACTGCTTTCGCACGGAGGGGAAGATAACAAAGTCTTCAAAATATTTTTTGTATGTCAAACATGCAGTGTACTCACGATGTTTCCTTTACCCGCTCGTGGTAAAGCAGTGTTTTAAAATTGCTTTCGGTGGGGTTAGAACTCTGATCAAGCTAAGCCAAGAAGTCCGTTTGGGTTGGTATTACCAGCTTACTTATTTTTGCAGCTAAATAGCAGCACTTGCACTGCTGTGTACCGGTCTGACGGGTATAAAGAGTCGGGTTAATGAGGGCAGTTCGGCATTCCTTGGACGAGATAGTTCCTTAATGTGACGATGCATCTGTAGCCTTTTTGTTTGAAGTTGGCTGCAGGTGTCAAAACGACAGTAAACACTTAACATCAGGTTGACTGTAAGCTCCTTAGTCACTTCAGAGTGTATACTCTATATAAATGACACTCGAGGGACTGTGCATATTTTGACGTAATTGAGAGTTGTTGTGAAATGGAACGAAGAAAATTATCTCTCTCGCCTCTATTGCGCGTATCAGTAACACTTTGTCGTCAGTACACTGTGATTTTCTCTTACCTGCCATGTTTACAGGTTGAAAGTCTGTGAGCAACTTAGAGTATGATAACGTATAGATATTCCATGACTCCTACTAATAATAGTCTACACGTGCCAGAAATTCCAATTTGGAAATTTAACAACGGATTTCATAGAGAGTTTGGTATGTATCAAGCTCACAGTAGAGTTTATTAACGGCTAGGATAATAAAGCGACAAAAGAACGTACACACCTGTGCAGTTTTTACTAATTTTTGCACCTTAAAAAGTAATTATTATTTATTTGTTGTCGTTATTGAGAGTGTGTGTAAAGCTATATAGAATATATTAAAATTGTATGGAAGACAATCTAAACCAACCATGGCATATTGATTTCAACGCTAAATCATGTGGCGTTACATGGACTTTGCACTGTATATATAATAATTTAATAAATCTAAAATATACCATACATAAAGGAATTATATGACCTGATGCTAATTTTTTTAACTGATCATTGATGGTAAAATCCGAAAGTATAGAGAGTAGCAAAAAGGTCTCAAAGGAGTCTCAGGGCCGATTTTGATTAAAACTAAATCTGTATACTAAGATTTTGAAAAAACGATTTTTCCTAGCCGGGCGACTCTCGGCTAGTTATCCGTTGATTTTGGAAAAAAACACATGCCATCTATTTCGCTATCTTGTAGTGTTATTTAATAGAATCAAATTCTGGCAATGTTTAGAGGCACACTAAATTAAAAGTCTTTTAAGAATGACTCACAATTTGTATTATTTTCTTAGTTCATAGGTGGCAAGTTTTAGTAGTTCATGACCGACGACGCCTAAATGGTCGGGACTTTACCGGCTGTTTTGTGTAGGATAACCAAACATAAACGGTTGTATTTCTGATTGTGTTTGATTAAATTAAAAAAGTGAGAAGGTATTATTGAATCGCACATACAATACAGTGACTTATGCCTATGTGTTTTATTTGTATAAACATTTGCACATCACAGTTTGTACGCAATTATAAATAATTGTACTGATTCAATTGCATTTATCATGTTCATTTTAATGTTTCTTTCTTCTTGCATCAATAAAGAAAAAATCAAATGTACCACGCGGTGTCAACAGTTATGGCCATGAGGTAACATTACCCTGTAGGTGTACCTTGCACATGTTTTTCTTAATTTATATTTAAGCATCCAGCTCCCCATTCCACTCGTAGATCCTTTTATCTAATTTAATACTAAGTTAAACGGTAATTAGTATATAATTATTAGTTCTATTTATCGAAGCACTGTTACCGAAAATTTTCTTTTTAGTTGTTAGTCGACTGAATGCGACACTTATTTTATAAGGAATTAGCGGTAGGTATATCTTTAAGTTGTAAAGTCACACTGCAGCTGTATTGTGGCTGTAGCATGAATGGTCCAGCTCGACCTGGAGAGGAGCACACTCATGGAGAATACCAGCGTGAAATTGTAGCATAATGCTGCTGTGGTATGGTGAGTGTAGAGAACCGGAGACTCTTATTACTAGTAACAAAGCATTGTAGATGAGATGATAGATGTAGGTGCTTATGAATTGCAGGACTCACTTGCCATCAGGTGGGTTGTATGCTCGTTTATCACCCTTACTTCTGTAAATATAATATTGTATTTCCTTCGCTTGTAATTTCTATGCTAAATGTTTTGTTTTTTTGTTTGCATCATTAAGTCGCACGATGTTTAGTGTCTAATGATTTCAAACGGGTAGATGTTCAAGGATGGACACTCATTATGAAAGTCGGGGTCATTAAGTCTTGTACCTAGCATTGGGAGCCGCACAGTTCGTTATTCCACCACGTGCTCTTGACCTTGAACGTCATCGATCAATATTCGTGACGTATATTACCACTGATTGTGACAGCCCGTGGAAAGTACCAGCTTGATAAATGACCCCTATACTGAAAATCTGTTTGTGAAATCGCTGCCTTCACTACCTACTATGTTACAAAAAGGTGTTTTTAATCTTTGTGTAATACAATTTCTTTCATCAAATAGACTTAATCTAACAGAAAAATATTGAATTTATTCTATATTGTAAGAAAACAAATCATATTGTATTTACTTAATTATCCTTTTAAGAAATATCGACTTAATCATAAAATGTATCTCACGAGTTGGCTCAGTTTTGCTAGAAATATGAAATGTGGTTTATTGTAATGTTAATTTTAACATTATTGCAAACTAAAACTGTTACCATTTATAGGAGGAATGGTGCAGCCCGCGATGCTATGCGTTCTGGTGGTGAATCGGAGGCTCACAACTTCCAAGAATATACATACAAGAAAATAACGCCTTGTGATATATGCTCTCAAGTTCTACGAGGTTAGTATTGCATGTGAAACTTCTATAGTTCTAAAACACAAAACATAAATAATCCTTTCAATTTCTCAAATACTACGGGAGAACACAGGTAAAGATACATTAAAAATAAACTCTACCGGGGACTACTGGATTTTGAGCTTTTTGCGATCATAAGATTGGATGCCTATTAGTTGTTACAATAATTATTTATTCATTTATTTATGTAAAACTTTATTATACTTTATTTAACATGTGGTATATAGGCGGACTTATGCCTAAGATATTCTCTACCAGTCAACCTTGGGGTGATGCAGAGATAGAATGAAGTGGGTATATGTATATATACTCGTAAAGATATAAATATACCAAAAAGAACAAAAAACATAAATAAACCGTAGATTCTGCTAATTTATTAAATAGGTGTTCTCGAACTTTCCTGATGAACCCGTTACGATTGCTAGCTATCCTGATTTCGAGAGAGTTAACTACGTTTATTAATATGAATTTCTCTTTTTTTACCGATTTCGCAAATCTCAATACCAGCCTGTGGTACCTTAGACTAATTTTAATTTGAAGCAAATTCTTTATTTGCAACTAAATAGGTACAATTTTTTTTCTAGGTGTTATCACCGTTAATGTGTCAAGAAAACCTATTTAGCTGTTTTCAACAGTTTTTATAATATAATTAATTACTAAATTTATTCTATGTATATATAAATAACTAAAACGTCTTTTTACAATTCTCCAGTGTCGTAGAATTATTTGTAAGCCAAACAAATATTTAATCAATGCTGGAATCAGTGGTCCGTATTGCCGCTTCTAAAAGATATGGCAGTGTTACTACTGACTCGTTGAAATAAACTGATTGTACGTTTACGTCTAGCAAATATTTCTTTAATTCACTGGTGACCCGTAACGCTTTGGCACAGTCATGGTCTACATAATGTTGTACTATTTAACAAATGTGTGTTTTTATAAACATCATTTTTAATTCCATAAAACATGCTCGTGAAACCAGACATTCAGATCTAAGGTAGAAGTGACATGCAATGTCGAAAGCTGTCTATGAAAAATCATTTATGCACTTAGATCTATTTCTGTCACATTAAGTTTTTAACTTACGCTGTATTTTCTGTCACTCTCTGTCCAAGAAACAAAAAAATCCAAGAGAAAGAAAAGTAAAGTAATTTTCAAAAGCTCTTTATGTGTCACATTATAATTTACCCTTTTCTATCCACTCACAAAGCTACATGATAATTAACATAACATTTGTAATCTTTCTTTTTACACTTTGTTTCTTTAGAATCAAATAATAGTTATTTTATTAAGCGTTTTAACGTTAATCTTAGTAGTTTTAAGTTAATTTAAAGTAAAAAAGAATGTTGTCGTTTATTACTCCAAATCGAAAACATAATCGTTGTTTGAAAACAACGTTTGGGACATTACTGAGTCATTTTAAAGGAAAACGATGACACGAACCCCAAACTATGATAACATGAAATTACCCTACCGCTGCCTGGCACGTCAGTCTTTATATAAATTCAAAAAAATAATGATTTAAATTAGTACATACACAAATGCCACGCTCTTACTTTAGTATCAACATGATTTGACTGAACTTTTGTCAAACGCTCTTAAATTTATGGAGAGCAAAAGTTTTGAATACTCCAAAATTTTAACCCAGAATCTCTTAACTACCTAAGTTTGTGCCGTCCATTGTTAGATCACTTTCGTTACTTGAAAATTCATAATTATTGTATCTTGAGAAATGGCGTACAAGCTACATAAAATTGTCGTACAATTGCGTCGCCAAATATCGGTTTAAAAAGGCCCTTCTCGCATTTCACTAATAAAAAATCTTATCAAAATAAAGCGTTTTTCTTAGCAATAAAGATATTAACAGTTTTTTTCTAAAAGCCTAGAGTAATATGCTTTTTACTAGTCTACGAATTTTGAAAGCTTTTCCAATCTAAGTATTCTATTAGTACTGATGAAATACGCAGCTTTTATTTCTTCTTATATGAATAATAACAATTTATTACATTAATGTAACAAATTTTATTTTTCCATAACTATATAATATTTCTAAGTAAACTTAGAAATAAATATATATATATATATATATATATCACTGTAGACTCAGAGTGATCGACATAACCTACCTACCCACCTAACCTAATTACCTAACCCAACGGATTAGTAAGCTGATTGGCAATAGGCCGGCCATACAGCTCGAAGAACCGTCAACCGATGGGTAAAAAGGTTCTCGAGGCAGCTTCGTACCGGTAGCAGAAGTGTTAGGCGACCCCCGCTAGATGGAGATACGACCTGGTAAGAAATGCAGACAGTCAATGGATGCGGGTTGCTCAGAACCGTGCTATGTGGCATTACTTGGGGGAGGCCTATGTTCAGCAGTGGACTTGTGAAGGGCTGTAATGATGATGATAATATAATATTTATTGTTTCTTAATATTTGCATGTGTAAATTTTGTAAAAACATTGACGAATGTATACAACATAATTCGAAGAACATTTCATAACCAATCAAATCCCTTTTTTATGGTCATATCTTTAACCTCAAAATTTGATACACTGGTAGGCGAAATTTCTGTACATACGGGTCAGTGGCAATCTAGGTCGAGCACTATGACTAACAGTAACGATTTTAAAACGAGTTGCTTAGAAAAAAACTGTGGGGTGCTGATCATAATCTCAATTTGAAAGCTTACGCTGCCCGTCATCAAGTTTTAAAATTTTTAACACAATGATCTGTAACTAACTGTATAGTAGCTACGTACTCCTGGAATATGTTTTATATATCATTAAAATTTTAAATAAATATAAAAGTATTCCAGTAGAAAAATGAATAAACCGACCTATTTTAGACTTCTGAAAATATTAGTGTAGTTGTTACCATAGTTGAGCTGCAAGGCATTTTGGCATTTTCTCCAAATATCAACCTCAATTATAAGCATATATATGTATATAATAAATTGTGCTGATGGATGGAGGAGGATCTGGCGACAGACTGATAGCGTAATATCTACCCAAAATCGTACAACCAAAATTTAACCGACTGTTCATAAAGTATTAATAGTGCGACGCTTTTCTTTTAGTAACAATGCAAGTGACAAAGAACTAATGGTCCATCCGATGGCGAGTGACTATTACGACACATGGACACCAACTTAAAAGGAGGAAGTGTTTATTGTTCTGGCTCTTTATGCCCTTCAAACTGGAACACAACTGTGCGGCTTGACGTCAGGAAATAAATAGGTGGGAGGGTGGTTACTACACGTTTGGACTTTTAAAGGAGTCCTATTACCTATTAAAAAGGATAGGCTACCAGGTCTGCACTCAACAAATTGCCTGCCCAGCGCAGTGACTTTCCTTGAAAAGACCTTCATTTATTTTTAATTTAAATAACAAATACCGAAAGTTTGTTCTTTAATGGTAAAACTCAACTATTGCAATTTGTTTTCTTTACATCTAAATTAATCACGAAATGTTCAAATCCTTATTATGATTGTAGCAGTATTCGCGAAAATATATTTTCATTATATATAATAGTTCTGCAATAAGTATTTTAGAATAATAAAATTAATTCACTGGCTCATTATTTTATCTACATGAAAGAGGAGATATTGCAAGATAGAGAGATAGATGTAATTTTACAGGTGCAACTTTTTTAATGTTATTAAAGCGAAAATTAAATTTGTATGATGGACATATAATAACCCAAACCACCAAACCAAAACCTGGTAGGGCCATGCTGCAACTATATTATGGTTATAGGACGAATGGGTCGGCTCGACCGGGACCACGCGCTCACAGAATACCTGCGTATAATAGCATTTTATTGTTGCTGTATTTCGTATGGTGAGTGTCGGAGACCTTTTTTACTGGAAACGAGACATTCCATCTCAGTCCTCAAAGGTGACAAACAACAAATCTGCGGTTTATTTCTTACTTGAGGATAAATGAAGATGTCTATGGGCCAAAGCATCCGCCGTCATGACTGTATGCTCGTTATTATATAAAAGATCTTAAAATCTTAAAATTTTAATTATTTACAAGCGCAAGTAGTGCATAAAAAGTAAAAGCAAACTTAAGTTGTAGCCTATCACTCTTGCTGGGCACAGGCCTCTTCTCATTTCTGGAGGCCAAAACAGAATTCGCGGCGCCGCGTGTTGGCAGACTTTACATCATGTCTTCTAAACATATATTATTTTTATTTTATCAGACATGCAGATTTTTCCACGATGTTTTCCTTCATAGTTTCCTTCAGTGCTTAAAATTGTTTAAAACTCACAATTTCAACGGTGCCTTCGAGGATTGACATGAACCTGGGTTATTTGCGTAACTATTGTGAAATCAACGGCGAGTTATAACTTGTTGCCTCAGCCAGTATCGGAATCCTCGGCGTCGACATATTGAGTGACGTGCAGTTTCGTGGTCACTTGGAAGAGAAGGCCGCATTGGCCTCTAAAAAGCTTGGCGTTCTGAGCAGAGCGGGACAGTATTTCATGCCGGCACACCGCCTGCACCTTTACAAGGCTCGGTCGCACATGGATTACTGTTTCCATCTCTGGGCTGGGGCTCCCCAGTACCAGCTCCTTCCACTTGACTGCATCCAGCGCAGAGCGGCTCGAATCATCGACGACCGACTGCTTTCCGATCGGCTCGATTCACTGGCGCTGCGAAGAGATGTTGCATCTCTTTGCATTTTCTTTCGCGTATACCATGGGGAGTGCTCGAGGAATTGTTCGGATTAATCCCAGCCGCCAAATTCCGTGAACGCACTACGCGGCAAACGTCCCGATACCATCCACACCATCTGGATGCTTGTCGGTCCACCACTGTACGTTTCAAAAGGAGTTTTCTTCCGCGTACGACCTTTCTGTGGAATAGTTTACCACCGGCGATTTTTCCGGACCGATACGACCTGGGGACCTTCAAGAAAAGAGCTTACTCCTATCTAAAGGGCCGGCAACGCACCTGCTATTCCCCTGGTGTTGCGGTTGATCATTAGCGGCGGTAGTCACTTAACATCAGGTGAGCCGCATGCTCGTTTGCCCCCTCTCCTATAAAAAAAAATAAAATAAAAAGAGGCGACAAAAGGAAATGAAACGGGAGATGGGCAGCAACATCTGTAATGAATACGAATAATCTATGCTAATCAAAAAGTACTAATAAAATGGAAACAATAGTAGAACCACGTGGCAGCTTTTACTGTTGCACATATGGGCCGATTCGAGCCGGGGATGTACCACGACCGCACGGAATACCGGCGTGAAGTGGAAGCTCTATGGCCAATGGCCCAATTCCCCCCCCCCCCCAACATTGTAGCGGAATTAAATGAAAGACTATCCCAGAGGGTAGCACTAGCACCTCTGGGGAATCCCTCGCTGAGTATTCACGACCAAGCTACTCCACTCCTGAGCGTGGGTGCTCAGGTTGCCCCCCGTATTTTGGGACATCTGTTCTTGAAGCCTCAGCAGTCTTAAATGTATTGACCTGTACGCCCGCGTAGATAGCGACGATCATCCGCGCGTCTACGGGTGCCTCTTGAAGTCCCATAGTGGTAATGTCAAAACAGACCGACTCATCGACCACGTTCAAATGGCTACAGATTCCCTTCTTCAACAGATCCCATCCGCAGAGATCGTGATCCTCGGCAATTGTAACGCCCACCACGCCGAATGGCTCGGTTCACGTTTAGGCGATCATGCGGGGATTCATTTTCCTTGGCATATGGTCTGTCACAAATGGTTACTTCGCCTACGCGGATACCTGATGTGGAGGATCATGCACCTTACATGTTGGACCTTCTGCAGACCTGTCATTCAGACAGATCGGAGATATCAGGTCTCAGTCGACGCCCCTCTTGGCTTCTCGAATCAATGTCTAGTCCGGAGTGAACTATCACTCACGCTGAAATCGCTGTTGCATTCTGCAGACTGCCGCCGTGTTTGGTACTATAGGTCGGACGATTGAGATAAGATGTGGTCTTACTTTGCATCCTACCCTTGGGGCAGGTTTGCTTCTCGCCAGACGACCCCAACGTTTTTGCTAGTTCTGTGATGTGGTACTTCAGGGTGGAACTTTTTATTCCTTCCTCTGTGGTACCTATCGGAGACAGATCTCAGCCATGGTTTAGTAGCTCCTGTAAAATAGTATCACGCTATAATCAGGAGTGCTACCGGACTTGGGCTGACGCATCAAGATCCCAGAATGTAAACACCAGCACCCTTAAAAGAAGGGGAGCACATCGCCAACCATCCTGCGGTATGATTGATCCATGCATAATGTGCAGTTCAGCGCTCGGTTCGCTAAGCACTCCTCTCCCTAGACATCTACAACTTGAGTGGGCCAGACGGAATCCCCCAATTGTGCTGAAGCCATGTGCTCCAGAATTGGCAGCGGTTCAAACGCGTCTTTGGAACTCCTGCTCCCTAGGCGTTGTCCCGAAATCGTGAAAGACGGCTTTCGTCCAACCGATACCAAAAAAAGGCGACCGCTCAGACCCATTTAACTACATGCTTATCGCCATCACCTCCTTATTCCCCAAAATAATGGAATCCATTATAAACTGTCAACTCATGTGGTAACTTGAGGACCACCAGCTGATTAGTGACCATGAATACGGGTTTTTACGGGTTAAGTTATTAGTCGTTAGTTTTGACATTGCGAAGGCCTTCGACCGGGTTTGTCACGAAGCGCTTCTTTCGAAGCTCCCTTCATATGAGCTTCCCGAGAAATATCGCAATTGGATCACCCGCTTTCTTGCAGATAGGAGAATCAAAGTCGTTATAGACGGTGCATGCTCCGATTACAAGCCTATTAATACTGGTGTTCCACAAGGCTGCGTACTATCACCAACGCTGTTTCTTCTGCATATCAATGATATGTTGCAAACCGGTAACATTCATTGCTATGCGGATGACAGTACTGATGATGCTCCATACGCCGGCCGTGCCAATATTTCTCGGGAAAACGTCGTCGAGTACCGGAACAAACTTGTGTCTGAAGTCGAGTCTTTACTGGACAAAGTCTCGGATTGGGGGCGACTAAATCTAGTCCGTTTACCGCTAAAAAGAACCCCTTCGTCGTATTTTCTCATTTTCACCCTTGTTGCCTCAGCTAGTATCGGGATCCTTGGCGTCAACATATCAAGTGAAAGAGAAGGCGAAATTGGCCTCTAAAAAACTTGGCGTGCTCAGCAGAACGGTACAGTACTTGATGCTGGCACACCGCCTGCAACTTTACAATGCGCAGGTTCGGCCTCACATGGAATACTGTTCTCATCTCTGGGCTGGGACTTCCCAGTGCCAGCTCCTTCCACTTGACCGCATCCAGTGCAGAGCGACTCGAATCGTTGAAGACCGAGTTCTTTCCGATCGGTTCGATTCACTGGCGCTGCGAAGAGATGTTTCATCCCTTTGTATTTTCTTTCGCGTCTACCAGGGGGAGTGCTCTGAGGAATCGTTCGGATTAGTCCCAGCAACCAAATTTTACGAACGCACATCGCGGCAAATCTCCCGATACCATCTACATCAGTGAGCCGTGGTAGCTCAGATGGTTAACGCTCGCTGTAAATATAACAGAACGCGAGTAACCCGGGTTCGATCCCCACCGGCACCAATGAAATTGTTAATTGCAATTTTAAGTGCTGATTTACCACGTGCTCGGCGGTGAAGGAAAACATCGTGAGGAAACCTGCATGTCTGAGGAATAAGAAAAAAAAATTATTTCGAAGACATGTGAAGTTTGCCAACACGCATTGGGGCAGCGCGGCGGACATTTCCTTGCCCTAAAACCCTCTCAGAAATGAGGGGAGGCCTGTGCCCAGCAGTGGGACGTATATAGGCTGTAACTTTACTTACTTTACATCTACATCATCTGGATGCTTGGCGGTCTGCCACTGTACGTTTCACTAGTAGTTTTATTCCGCGTACGAACTCTCTGTGGAATCGTTTACCACCGGCGATTTTTCCGGACCGATGTGACTTAGGGACCTTCAAGAAAAGAGCTTACTCCTTTATAAAAGGCCGGTTAACGCACCTGCAATTCCCCTGGTGTTGCAGTTTTTCATGGGTGGAGGTAGTCACTTTCCATCAGGTGAGCCATATGCTCGTTTGCCCCCTCTCCTATAAGAAAAAGATGGAGGAGAGTTTAGTAAGAATCTAATTGGTCTCATTTGATTTATTTTGATGAAATATATGGTAAAAAGGGATTGATTACACTAGAAAATGACATTACGTATGTTATATGCATCCTAATAATTATCTCAATGTTGAAGGTGGGTTATATGCATCTCCACCAGTATATATATATATATATATATATATATATATATATATATATATATATATAACCCAACTGGGTTGTATACATCTCCACCAGTTCAACCTTCCATCTTTTGATTTATGAAAACAAAAGTTCCAATTCATTGTCTTATTCGTGTTTTGGTTTCAGGGCACACCCGACAAGGATTACGTTGTCGTATTTGTAAAATGAACGTGCACACAGACTGCATGCCGCAAGTCGGCAAGTGCCAGACTAAGTCAAAGCTCCTTCGTAGGCAGAAAAGCACTTCCGAAATTGAGTCGCACAGAGTCCAAGAAACCGCTTTCGAAGAAGAAAGTAAGTGTTCATAATATAGACTGTATTTAACATCCATAAACTACCAGCAGAATCATGATATATGAATCACTGTATCAAGAGATGAGATTTTCATATTTAGAACTAAGGCAAAACTATATTTTTCAATTAATTGTTAATAAAATAGTAATAAATTTTTAAATTTTGGTAAATTAAAAGTTGATCCTTAAATTTTTCTTTTTTCTTATAAACTGTGTATTAATAAAAATGCATTTATCATTATTATCTATAATGTGGCAGAATGTAAGTACAATAATAATTTTTCCAAAGCTTTCAGCCGACGATACTGTTGGATGTTGTTAAAAGTTTGTTTCTAACGACTTAAGTTCACAGACAAGATACATTTATTTAATATTACTGGATTCGTGATTCGTTAGCCTTATTATATAATATATTGTATACTTGTTAACCCTAACAAGTATACAATATATAATAAAATAAGCGTTACAATATATTATATAATAAGGGTACAATCGCTAATAAAACCGTAAATGTAATTATTATAAAATTTTCGCGTACTTTTTGACATAACGAGAATTTTCAATAAAAGTGAAATCGCTTATAGAATACAAAATTTCCGGCCGACATTAAAATAAATATTCAATTCTTTTATTACATAAGCATACCATTTATCCACACTTGTCGAACGATAAACAAGTACACTGGTTAATTTCAACGCTTTCACAACATGTAGAAAACACAACTTGCGACACACGTATTAAGGTTAGAAGTAAATTTCACGTTATTCAGGGGTGGAGGAAGGCTGGCTGCCGGGACAGAGACTCACCAAGATTAGTTTCAAAGGATCGGTCGAATTCGATGACGATTTCGATAGCTACTATAACGAGGGTACAGTATTAGCTAGGCGTGATACCCGTGCACTCCTTAGAAGTCCAACATTCGTAAAACTAACCATCCTGTAAATTAACAACATTAAGGAAACTAAGTAACGTTTCGCACTAACTTAGAGACACGTAGACTTGCGGTCACCCGTCGGTTTCCATGTTGACGTGACGGCTCGATTGACTAACATTTCGATCGGTGCTCAGAGGAGGAAGTGGATCAGACCTACCAAGTTCTGAAGCGGGCCAACGAAATAGCGAAGCCGGGCGGCGGGGATTCCCGCGGGGGCCCGGTAGTGCGCGTGTCGGCGCCGGAGGAGCCGGGCGCGCCGCGCTCGCCGGCGCGACCCGCGGCCGGCCTGGCCGTGGCCCCGCAGCCCGCCACCTCCACCTCAGGTGCGGCGCCGCTGGGCTCTCTCGCAAGGACCGCGCCGTATGCCGCCGCCCGGCCGGCAGCTTTTCACTTCACTCGTTTTCAGTAGTGTCGAATTTTGCACGCACTTCGTTAGTCGCGGGCGCAGGGCGGGGCGGGGAGCGGTACTGAGCGGTGCTTGTCGGTAGGCGGGGCGATGCGGCCCGACGGCGGCGTGCGGCGGCGGCTCTTCGCCGGCGTCAAGAGTTTGTCCATGTGGGGCTCGAAGTCGCGCCGCGGCTCGCCGCAGCACCGATCCGTTTCCCTGCCGGAAAGTATGCGCCACCGACTGCCGTAGCGCATCTCTGTCTCACAGCTGCCGTTTGAGCTTTGTTTGTCCCGTCTAACTGGATTCCAGTGCCACGTTACTGTTGTGTGCTCTGCATTATTATTTTTATTTCCCTATCTGTGATAGACGTGTTTGTTTAGATCATAGGAACGATAATAGATGAAGCTCGATATTTAGGCAACTGCACTAGATGCTTGACCCTGTCCTGCCTATGGGCTTTTTCATGACATTGATAGTCACGGCGACACATTATGCATAATTAATCCCTTAACATACTGGTATTTATTTTTAATTATTACACGTTTTTTATTATTTTATTAATTAATCCATATTCTTAGTTTAAAAAAATATTAAGTTATATTGTTATTATATCATTATTATTTTGTTTAAATTTATTATTTAGTTTCTTTTTTTTTCGGGTTTATTTTTACAGAATCGGAAGAAACAACTACGCGACCATTTGGACAACCCCTATGTTTTGTTAAAGAGAACGGCGATCCGCCGCCTTCTATTCTCAAGCCAACGGCCAGCTTTCGGAAGAAAAAATGATTTTAGTGCCTATCCCAAGATAGTGAAGTTCAAGTTTCGTTTCCACGACAAGAGCACTGACTCAGTGTGGCAAGGTGGCTTGACATTGACAGCCGCCTCTTAGTTATCTCTATTGTTTATAACCCCGAAACGCCCCGCGTTCTGTGATACGTATATTGTTACTGTTACAATAAAAATCTGAACAAAACAGATCTTTCTTTGGATCCTGCCGTTTGCACTGTTGCATCTTTAATTTAATAAGCCTTTTCCTACCGGGCGATTGGATGAACGTAAGTGGTTGCATGGCTTGGTAAGCGTGCTGACGGTCGCATGAGTTTGTCTTTGGCGAGTATTTGTATTGTAACATTGTTCTATCACTCACATCTATGGACTCCTGGTACTTACAAAGCGTCTCTATTCACGATACCCTTATGACACTGAAACTATTCTGATGAAATTTACTCACTCTGCTCAATTAACGTCAACAAAGCACACAGCATCGATAAATTTTTCTAATAATTGTTTCGATTATAAATTTATTTTACTTTTTTCGCTTCTTTTACTAACTCTTCTGCTGTTTGTTTCCATTTATAACAGGCCGTCTAGAAAAAGGATTTAAATAAAAGTACTTGTGAAAGAATGATCGACTCGTGCCTGTTTACTTTGTTCACGCAGGTTCGATGAGGAATTCGAAGAGTGCGCAAATGTTGATGCAGGCAGACCGCACCAGTCCCCTACCTGGTACCAAAATCGGAATCTTAAATACCTCTTCGTAGAATATTTTTGATATTGATCGAAATTATTGTTGCATTATTAAGCATCGCAAAATACATCATCCATACCATTTTCCAGCACAACCCCGTACACATATTAACATTAATGGTAATGTGCTGAATAAAAAAATATATTTTTAAAGCAGTTGTATCGTGTTTAACAAATTTTGTAGAGTCAGTAGACTTATTAGGTCTGTGAAACTTTTTACTCCTTAACCTCTTTCGACATTCATATTCATGTGCATTTCTCTTTATCGTTATTGGTATTTCATTAGAGCATTTTGGTTTGCTACGCTTATGCACATTAATATATGTATTTCAATAATTTTATTAATCAAGGTTGAAATGATAGCACGAGTATTTCTATTGATCTTTTTAACACCAATATACCTCTACATAGCCAATATTATAAAAATGAATTATACTTACATATGATACACATTATTTGTAATAAATTATACAGCTAATGTGATTTGGGTATGGTGTGTAATTTTCATAATATTTGATCAGTTTGCTTAAACTTCGCGCTATCAGTTCAAAATAACATTTATTACTAACATTTTAGACTAATCCTATTAAGTTTTATATAATATTTTGTTTTGTCGTAAATTCAAAAATAAATTATAAGATTCATATTCTTACTTCCTTTCAAAAAATTAAATTATAAATTACAAAGTATATGTCAAAAAGTATTCATAACAACAAAATTCTCTGGTATATGAGGGTCAGCTGAACGCATTGGTAAGTGTTAAATCCTGTGCTTATACAACGTGACTGTTGTAGCGCCCCATTCGCCGAGACGCCAAAAGTTGAACCTTAGGATGAAGAGCCTGTCGCTGGACTCGCCGGAGTGCGGCGAGCTGCGTCGCCGCCCGGCCAGGGAGCAACCCGCGCAGGGCAGCCGTGTCCTCTGTACGATCAGTAACTTCACCAGCGAGTCCAAAAGACCTTGATGACTAAATTATCCTCATTCATTTTTGAACGATTGTTTCGGTTCGATATGAAGAACACAATTTTAAATGCATATTTTGTAATTTAATACTGTGCTCAACTGTGATTGCATTATAGGTAGATATAAATATTTAAAATAAACTAGAGTCTGTTCTAAAAGATAGCTGACATTTTGATTTAAATTCTTTAAACTTATGTTCCCTGGCTTGAACACATGCGAAGATCCTACGAGATTTCTTGCGGTAACCTGTCCCATTCTCGAATAGCGGCTTCCCTGATCTCTGCAATGCAGTTACTTTTACATTTAGATTAATTAATAAATACATTATAAATAATAAATAATTACGTCATCATTCAATGGCCTTTTTCATATAGGTTTGTTACCTAACAACCGAATAATAAATAAAAAGCAATGACTTGTGTTACATTTGTCAGAGGCAAACGACAATAGATCGAGTCGTTGACATTTTAAATGTAATTTTTAAATTATTCGGACTTTAGCCAAAAAGCCAGGTAAACTTAGGCGTACATTACACGCTCATGCAGGGACCAATCAATTCCATCAATCATGGTTGATAAAAAACGGATAGAGACTGTATGATTTATTAGTTTTACGGTTATTACTCGTAAAACTTATACCTCCAAGGCAAAAATCCCCTTCAAGTGATTGAATAACGACGATTTTTAATAGAAATAGCGTGTGAACACCTGATAGTAAGTGGATGTTGCGTCCCATAGACACATATCTATACTCGTTTAAAATGTATTGTCACCCCTGAGAACTAAAATGCAATGCCTCGTTTCCAGTAAATAGGGTCTCCCGTTCTCTACAATCACCATACGAAAAACAGCAGAATTAAGCTGCTATTTCACACTGATGTTCTGTGAGAGCGTGCTCCTTCGCTTGTCGAGCTGACCCATTTGTACTACAAGACTCTACCGCGTATAAATAATAATAGTAGTTGTTGTATATTTAATTAAAACTTAAATACTTACTTATTAAATGATTTGTAGACCATATTGCGAGAATAGTGTTTCAATAATGGAATCAACGGTCTGGATATTTTGGATCTGGTAATTTTTGGGATGAGTCGATTAGCAGTTTAAATTAGAGTGACAGAATTCAATTTACTGGTAAAACTTAAATTTGAACTGTGAAGCGTAAAAGGTTGCTTTTATAAAATGCTACATTTATCTGACATTTCCTAAGCTTATGCCACTCACAATAAACCAGAAGTATCCAACACTGCCCAGATATGGTAAAGTATACACAAATATATTTAGAACGTTTAGATGTATCACAACTGATCCCATATAAATGAGAGTAAATTAAATTACAAAGTAATTGTCGTCAGTTTTAACTATTCAAAGGTTTTTTGGACTCAGTTATAAATTATTGTCAAAAATTCAATGTTGTGGCACAAGCAATGTTCACCTCTGTGAGTACCCTTCAGCTTAGCTTGTCTGTGTATACTGTATAGCATAAACTGTCTAGAGAATTCGCGTGGTGCGCTTTCTAGGTCGTTCGAAGGTGATGAGGCGAGTCGTTTTACGATTTCCGTGTCTCCGATTTATGTCGCATATTTCTTTAGCACCGACCGATATCGATGTTTTAACGTATTCCACAAATATACAAGATATGATGTGATAAATATGACGATTATTTATCACACGATTTAAATTTTTATTTCTCGTCTGTTATGTTGCGCATGTGATTTATTTCCTTCTTTAATTTTTCTTTTTAGATAACAGCAGAGGGATTTATTTCCGACACGGCTCTAATAGAATAAACAATCGCACGATTTATAATTATTCGCAATCATGTAGGTTTCATTTTATCTTATTTGTACAATACTCGTGCCAAACGATGTTTGTAGAAAATGTACACTCTCAACCTATATAATATCACAAGATAGTTGAAAAGCTTTTAAAAAGTTACGTTTAGAGAGACAAATCGTTTATTGATACAGTAACTCCATTATACACATAATTTTCGATGGCCACAACACAAAGGTTGAGTGTTATCAGTTTGTTGATACCACATTGTTTGGCTAGCGGTATTATTAGCAGATAAGGATTAGTTAAATTTTATGAGCACGTTGCCTGTTCTTTATAAGTTATGTATATTCGTGTGTATGTTGTATCAGCAAAATTAGTTAAAACTACGGACATAACTTATAATACGACTTAATTACAAATAGAAATCAGCGAAACCTGAAGAGACTGAAAGATGGTTAATCAAAAAAAACTCGGTAGGAGGTTTTTTTTTCAAATAAATTAAACGCGATAAAATCCGTAAAAGTCGTTTTTTTATCTCTCTATATAGTAGTGTATCTCAAATGAAAGTAGTCTAATTAAAGAATCAACCGCCAGTTGTGTCGATTATAGCAAATGTTCAAGCCTGAATATCTAAACTGCAAAATACAATAGACGTCTTACTTGCTGGTTATCTTTTATTTTCTGTCGTGTCAATTTTGGACTGGATATAACATTGTATTATAAATTGAAATGGACTACATGTAAGCCGAATCATTATTAAAAAATAGGATCCGATTCTTGAAAACACGAAAACACTTGTTTATTTTTAAAAATAACGAAAATAAGGGACTTATAAATGCGCTGATTTCTATTTCTTCACTTAAAAAAAAATAAGTGCTACGAATAATTTGTTTCAAGATATTCTGCAGTGTAACTCGATACTATTTACATTTAAAGTTATTACTTATTATAAATTTATAAAAAAATGTAACAAGAAATGCCAACAAAAATTTTTTGTTTCATTTATTGCTTAATAAAACGTTTTACATGATATTTGTGTTATTGTTATCGGAAATTTGTGTAACAAAACATGCTAAAAATAAAACGAAAACTAAAAATAACTTTGCATTATATATTGTGTGCAGCTCCGTCGTCTCCAGTCCACAGCAAGAGGTTGTTAAGTACACGAGGGGGCCGCATGAGCAGCGTCGAACTGCCCGATGAACCAGATAAAAGCCTCTCATCGAACAGCGCCAGTCCTTGCCCTTCACCAGTCAAACAACCGAGCGTATGTAGCATAATTTCAGATATCTCCCAATTTTTTTTACATTATCCTATGCTATTTATTAAGTTATTTTTTATGGTTACACCTTACAACTAAGGTTACAATGTACGAACTTAATATATGTATAATATATACAGTGTGTCCGGTCACGGACTAGCGATATTTTAGGTACTTATAATACAGCTATTTTAATATAAAAATACACTACACACTGAGGTCTAATCCCCTCCCCCTCTATTTGGCAGCCATTTTGTTTTTCTCTTGAGATATTCTCTACGCGTTTACGAAAAAAGTCATATCTCTGAAAGTTTTAGTCTTACTGAGATAAAAATTAACTCATTCGGAGGCCAATAATATTGTTTATCGTTTATATTATCAAAATTTTATTGACATACTTATAACTTTGAAGAAAAAAAATTAACTTCAAATAAATATCAAAAAAATATGCTAATCGGCAAATTATTGTAAATTACTGCAAAAACAACCCCGTTCACCCTTTTTATTTTTATACTAGATCGACAGATTTTGAGTTAAGCTACAATACAACATAAAGTTTACAGCTGTATCTTTATTACTTTAAGAATTATTGTTGTTTGAACATAGCATATACGCAAACACAAAAGGCCTTTGTTAAATGACAACTGGCACTGCCTGCCTAGGAGTAATAGTAATCTGAGATTACTTATGATCTTCGATGAATTAGAGATGATGAATTAGAGATCAGAGAATCAGAATCATCATTTATAAGTAGTATAATTTGAGAGCAGGCAGCATAGAACACTACGTGGTAGAGCCATGCTGCAGTTATATTAGTAGTATAGTTGTAGTATAGTTGTAGCACGAATGGGTCGGCTCGACCGGGGAAGGACCACGCTCTCACAGAATACCAGCGTGAAATAGTAGCTTAATGCTGCTGTATTTCGTATGGTGAGTGTAGAGAACCGGAGACCCTTGTTACTGGAAATGAGGCATTCCATCTCAGTCCTCGCGGATGACAACGCATCTGCATTTTGATTTGTAATGGAAGATAGATGTAGATGTCTATGGGCCGCAGCAACCACTTACCATCAAATGGACTGTGTGCTCGTTTGTCACCCTATTCTATAAAAAAAAAAAAACTAAATATTACTCCTAGGCAGGCAGTGCCAGTTGTCACTTAACAAAGGCCTTTTGTGTTTGGGCATACGCCATGTTCAAACAACAATAATTCTTAAAGTAATAAACATACAGCTGTAAACTTTATGTTGCATTGTAGCTTAACTCAAAGTCTGTCGATCTAGTATAAAAATAAGAAGGGTAAACGGGGTTGTTTTTGCAGTAATTTACAATAATTTGCCGGATAGCATATTTTTTTGATATTTATTTGAAATAAAATTTTTTTTTCTTCAAAGTTACAAATATGTCAACAAAAATTTTGATAATTTAAACGATAAACAATATTATTGGCCTCCGAATGAGTTAATTTTTATCTCAGTAAGACTAAAACTTTCAGAGATATGACTTTTTTCGTAAACGCGTAGAGAATATCTCAAGAGAAAAACAAAATGGCTGCCAAATAGAGGGGGAGGGTATTAGACCTCAGTGTGTAGTGTATTTTTATATTAAAATAGCTGTATTATAAGTACCTAAAATATCGCTAGTCCGTGACCGGACACACTGTATATATATATATATATATATATATATATATATATATATATATATATATATATATATATATATATATATATAATCCAATCATATTGTAAATGTATAAAGATCGATAGATTTTGTGTAATATGATCAAGCAAACCATCAGATCAAACCATTGTCCAACCATCACAGAATGGACCGCACGCTTTGAATATTTCGACTGAGTTCATTAGCTTATAATTGAATCATAAGTATCGAAAGACTCCCATATTATCATACATAAAAAATTTGGACTAAGAACGCCGAGTTGCACTAACCCCTGAACACATTAGTGGCACCTGGCTGGAAATAACGAGTGCTTAATAGATACTACAGAAAATGTGTAAATGTGTGAAAGCATGGTTTCAGTTGAACGTTTTGCGTCATTCGATGAAACTAGCATCGCCAGGCGTGCGAATAAAGCCGGACACAGTCAGGCTTTTCGAAACAAATTAGACGGTGTCTAGCCTGGCCAGCTTTTTAAATTTGACCATTTTTTACATATGTCATAAACTTACATACATACTATTACAATTACTAAAATTAATATTGTTATGAATATTGATTGATTAATAATAAAGAAGAGTGATTCATTCAATTTTATTGTTATTTCATTAGAATTGAAGATGTTTATGGTAAATGATAAAAAGCCTTGTATTACTTTAAAAAAATTGTCGTTTTATACTAAGACTAAAAAATTAAAGGGTTCGGCCTTTTTTACTAAATTATCCGGCTAAGCTGGCTTATCTGCCCGGTTTTTCGGTTTTTAGACCTGGCAACCCTTGATGGAACAAACTGTATGTAACCAACATTATACAAAAAACATCATTGTATGTGCAAGATTTATAAAAGTCCTAACGGTATTCTTACCAACCTGTATCTGTAATGTACAAACAATTATCGATAAATACACCTCGGTTTTTGTGATGTAACTCTTTTCATCTTGTATTCAACGTGTATTTACTATTTACCTCGACCTTTATGATTTTTCGTTCTCAATACATTATGTGGTCGACCAGTATCATCAGTGACATTATTAAAAATAAATACCATTACCATCGCAGCCTGTAAAAGTCCACTGCTGAACATAGGCCTCCCCCATAGAAGGATATTTGCCGCAGTCGTTTCGTTTGGCAAGCGGGTTGGCAATCGCAGTTTTAAGCTATTGCATAGCTTCTATCGCGGGCCTTGAGCGCGGGGACCGAATCCAGAAATTCCGTAACGAAGAAAACCTCACGCTCCCCACTCCGACGGGCACGGAGGTGTGGCGTTGAAAGCCGTGCATCGTCTAACGTCGTTTCAGTTCAGCACTCGGCAGACTTCGGCACGGTGTTTGTGTGCATGCGACTAGACGTATGCGTGTACACTAGCTGCTAACTCAATGATAAAAATTCCTGAATAACCTACATGTATTGTAAGATATTAAAAATATTTTAAACAATATTAACTTCTCATTTATTCAATAAGAGAAAAAAAATTGTTTTCTTATCGGTCACCACGCTCAAAAAGTGTAACTTGATTTAATATCAAAGACTTAACTGCATAAATAAAATAAATAAATAATTATAATTGCATAAGTTGATAAAAAATGCTATGCAATAGCTTTAACGCGGCAGTCACCGAGTGCCACACGTATTTAAATATTTTGACCTGCTATCAGAAAGATGCTGTTTCTCTCTGTTAACTCTTACGACACCCACGCGACGATACGGCGGGTAGTGGATATTCTTACACCGCCGAGCACAATAAACTAAAAAAAATTAGTTATCAATTATTTTTAAAGTAGGTTACACATCAATAAAATTTATTTCTATTTTATTTACAGAAATATCAGAGGCTCTTACCCACTAACCTGTATGTGATACTGTATAACTTCAAATCCCGTCACGCTGATGAGTTGGACTTGAAAGCCGGTTATAAGGTTACAGTCATTGATACATCTGACCCTGATTGGTGGAAAGGGAAGTGCTTAGGCAAGATCGGGTATTTCCCTTCTAAATATTGTACAAAATTGCAAGCTGGAGAGAGACCATTGCAAGTCACTCATAATCTTCAAGTAAGCTATAATCATTCGTACGTATATTAATAAATATATAATTACATATTACAATTAGTTGGTATATTTCAAAGTGAGTGCTCTCTAGGTATTGAAGAACCAAAAAAACTGCGTAATCGTGAGAACATATATATGCGAAACAAAAAAATGTTTCGAGTGCATAGATACTTTGTTAACAATCAATTAAAAACTAGCAGAGGTTATATACAAATTTTTGCTCCGGTTGGATTTCAAACGCAGGACCCGTGGCATAGATGTCTTTATTAGACACTTACTACTTCCACACTTTATCAAAAGTATAATAATTATGAAGAATATAAGTTTTGAATGAATCCCCAATTCAGTCATCCATATCAGCCTGTAAATTATTTTTATATTTTAGATATGTATTTTATATATCTATCTGGGGATTATTCTTAAACGGAGATATTTGCCATAGTTATGTCTTATAGCCGCACATAAAAACTGTTTAAAGCACAAGAATTGATGCAACATAACTATGATCAGCTGTGCAAAAAAGGCTGGCAATAAATGCTCAAGAAAATAAACTGATGCATATACGTTTAAGCTACATAAAATATGATACACCACCCATTATCATTGCACATGAACAAAGCTGTCTACATTAGCAAACCATCAAATGTATGTAACTGTGACGCCCTGGAAATGGTTGATCAGCAAATGTATTTAGGCCTAATAATAGATAGTAAATTAAACTGGAGACCACATGTTATTTACATTTGTAAAAAACTAAAAGCAATACTTTATAATTTATCAATACTTTAGTATAAAATTCCTTACAAAACTTTGAGACTTTTATATTTAGACTTAGCAGATTCAATAATAAACTATGGACTGAGTAGCTATGGCAGAACCTATAAAACTTATAATTATACAAAAAAATTATGAAATACAACTAAAAATCTTAAAAATAATAGTGTTACGAGCTTGAGGTTCGTGACAATAAAAACTGCCGATTGGATTACCAAAATTAACACTTTAATTCACTTTACACCATTAAACTTAGAACACTAATAATTAACCACACTGATTCACTTTATTTCGCTCCGAAGCTTCGCTTGTCTCGCCGAATTCAATACTTCCCCGCTCGCATCTTGCAGCGCCTTTAAATACACATTATCACCGAAAAATCCAGAATATTCAAGTAAATACGCGCGCCAATCGACTAGGCGCCGAAAGTTCGAGTGTCGGGTTTCTAGAAGCTTAGTTCTTCGTGTCGATACTAGATGGCGCTGTCGGTTGAAAGATTAGTGATGTCATTTTCTGGAAAGCTCTCCTCGCTCCGTTACCCGACACAGATGGCGCTAGTGCCGGGTACATGAAGTCAACTTAGGCGCGCAACAATAGTTTCTAACTATGTTAAGCAACTGTACAGACGTGATGATTCAAATTTGTATAGATATTGTAGAACATTAAATGCGTATGAAGAAATTAAATTGACAGTCATATGTGAAGAGTGGGAGCAGTAGAGTAAATTAAAAAAATATAGTAGACCTGAAACCCTACGTAAGTTGAACAGCTTACCTACAACAAAAACATTTATGGCAAGCGCACGTGGGAATAACTGCTCCCCTCTTTGCTTAACGAGCTTCCACTCACTTTTTTAAATAAAGTAAAATATTATAAAGTAAAAACAGCTAAAAGAACATTAAAGGAGCTTCTAATCAAATAACTAGATAGTCGATATGGTATGTTATGCGTATGTTGTACTATTATATGTAGTATAATAATATATATTAGATGATAACATAATTACTGTAAATTGCATGATCTGATGTGTTTATACTGATTTATCTCAAATTTATATATTTATTAATATACTTAGTAATTAGCTGATTAGTTAATAAATATATAGATCTACCATTATTATCAATAATAGTTTATATAAGGTAATAGTTTATAGTAAATAGGCCACAGCCATTAAAATAATATTTAATAATTTATAATTATATAATAATAGCTTATAATATTTTATAATTGCTTACAGCTTATAGGCCACAGCAATTAAACCGTGTGTGGTTTCTGCTGTTGGGCTTAAAAATTTAACTTTTTGTATCAGTTTTTTTAAATATTTTGAATTAAAAAAAAGTTTCACGCTTGCAATTGTTCTTGTTACAAGACCTACATGATCCGTTGGGCGATGTCGGTTACTTTAGTTCTTTTAGCGGATATCCTCATTACAAACTATATTACACAGAGAAATTCAAAAAATGACCGCTCCATAACTTGCTTAGCAATGATAAGCTTCCTCATACGGCCGTCTCAGATCATGTCACTGCTGGAAGTACCCACTGGTTTTACAGAGTTGTTGAATTCGTAACGAAAATATGTAATGGAATTTTCCAAACACTGTCCGCCGAGTTGAATCCGTCCATGGATCTCTCGGTCGAAGTTTGATTTACCTAGTCAGATTTGTCCTCCGTAAGCAACAACATCGAGCGTAATAGTCCCAACAACTACCGGGCGTAGGTGTAACGTTACGCACGGCATTTCATGTTCATCCAAAGGCCTATTTCGTTAAGGGACAACTATTGAGGTCGTTGAGCATAGTGCTAAGGTCCTCAAGCAATTCTGTAATAATGACTATAATAGTAAATCAAAGGTGAGTGATGTACTCGCCATTGATGTTAATAATAAACGGAATATATCAAAGATAATTTAATTAATTATAAAACTATAAGTACGTGATTTTACACTTTTTAATAAATCTTGTTATTATTTGTCAGTCCGTAAAAGTTTTTATAAAAGGATTTGCCATATTCGAAACGCTTGGTGAGTGGATTGGCGATCGAGGCATTAAACGTCTTGCACTTTCCACACTGCTCCCTGATGCTGCATTAGTTTGGGTATTTTACGTCTGGCGTATAAATTATTTTTGGCATTTTTCCATACTCGCCACTTACGACATGGCACTCACATTTTTGTAGAATAAGGGTGATAAACGAGTGCATAGACATCTGTATCTATTCTCGATTAAGAATACAGAAGTATTGTCATCCCTGAGGACTAAGATGGAATTACCGTTCCCAAAACAAAATATCTCTGGTTGTCTACACTTGCTATACGAAACACAACAGCATTAAGCTGATATTTTACGTTGGTAAAATGTATGTATTCAAATGTATGTAAATGCAAGTATTCAATATTTTATGTATAAACACAGAATAAATAATAGTTTAAGAAGTATGATAAGATTTTTATTTTGTACTCAGCGGCCTTTTAATGTATTAAATAAATAAATTTCAGGTATCTGATGGTGACAACGGCCTAATGTTACTGCGCGATCAAATTGTGATTCAGGTCGGTGATGAAATTGATGGAATGGTGATGATTAGATCCGGTGACAACCGACAAGGCGTCTGTCCGGTCAAGTTTCTGCAAGAAGTGTGACGCTTTAAGATACCGAACTTTAACGTAATAAAGGTAATTTCTAAATTCAAAAATATACAAAAGCGTTACCTACCAAATCATATAAAGTTTAATTTTTGGAAAATTATTTTTTTAAAATATATTTTACATTTAAAAATATACAATCCTGACTTTTATTTAGACAAATTTTATAGTAAATTTGCTCCGTTATTTTCACTCATAGATACTCTTCAATAATTCCAGAGACGTGGATCATGCTCAGAACAGATTAGCGCTTGTAATGAACCAAAGTCTATTCGAAGTGCCCCCGTAACACCTTGCGATAGTGAATCATCCACGTGGTCAAGAGAAATCTACGATAGTTACAGAACCGAAAATATTTACAATGAGCCTGAAGAAGGCATGTGGTGGTGGCACAGGCCGTTGGATGTAAGGCGCTCTCATTGCCGTAAGTGCGGAGCATCGTCTGCAACACGGCCTTTGAAAATGTTGCCTTGCGCTGGTGTGGCCCCAGAAGACTATGTTCCGGAAGATCGTCGCCTATTAATGTCACGCGATCGACCCTTGCTTTTAGTAAAAGAGCTGTTTCCGTAAATAGATAAATAATTACAACTCAAGCAAGGTATATAATAAGTCGATTTTTGATTCCGGAAAGCGGTAGGTATATTTGTCATAGGAACTTGTGTTTCGTTTACGTTGTACATTGCTTTACAACAGATGCTGTAATAAACTATCTTTTTATATTTCGTTAATCTATCATAAATTGTTTAAAAAGTTTTAACTGGAATTTATATTTATAGATATTATATTAATCAGCAACTTCTTACATGCTTATTTAAATAACAAAAATTACATTTTATTTTAAATTTCTTAAATATTTTATTACATTTAATCAAAAGCTTTGTATTTTATACAAAAAAATATGAATTATACATACTATACGGCCTATAACAATGCCAAGTCGGTTCTCTTCCAAATTTGATTTATCATTAAATTAATATTTTTATAAATTTCTTAAATACGACGATATATATATATATATATATATATATATATATATATATATATATATATTCGTTTTGAAGGTTACGCTAAGGTTTATATAATATATCTACTACTAGACACTAAAAAGTAATAGCACATACAACGTTACGATATGTAATGTAACTACATAAATAACATTAGGCACTAAAAATACTGAAATTTTGTGATTATAATTCATCACATCCATGATTTTATAACAACAGAAATATACACTAGTCACAAAAATTAAGGGATATAAAAGAAAAAAATTAATTTTTGGGTGATTTTCAACAAGCTCCGAGGGAAATGATTGTAGAACATAAAAACAAAAGAAAATTGTAGCTGCAAGTGTCTAGTTTTCATCCGCCCATGAAAAGTTTTTATCATGTTTGCTTTTGGAGTGATCCTAAGAAAAGTACTGAAAAATTTTGTTCCAAATTTTTGCTCTGCATAACTGCAAACATTTCTTTCATTATTTCACTATTAAGCTCTCTCAGGAAATTTAATGCCCTTTAATTTGACGTAATCAAAAAGTCTATACGAAGATTGCCGCGGAGTTATCGTCAATCAAAGCAAAGAAGTTCTTTTTAACTTTGATAATCAAAAACTGGAAATAATGATCGTATAGGAAATTGAAGGATATTTTTCAAAAATCAAATTGTTTTTGATCGACGAAATAAAGATTATCGAGGAAAAATTTTCTTTTATGGAAAACATCAATTTTTCGGGACACTTTAAGGT
Source organism: Parnassius apollo (assembly GCA_907164705.1). Lineage (NCBI taxonomy): Eukaryota > Metazoa > Arthropoda > Insecta > Lepidoptera > Papilionidae > Parnassius > Parnassius apollo. Next base: position 8,918,204 of record CAJQZP010001342.1, read on the forward strand.
TGAGAAATTACAAACGATATTCTTCGTTCATCCATTTTATACTAAGTTATACCTTGTTATCCAAATATCATTAAATATGAACTAAAAAACTAGACGCTTGGAGCTACAATTTGCTTTTATTTTTTGCTATGCGATAATTTTCCTCAGAGTTACAGCTTGTTGAAAATCACCCAAAAATTTAGATTTTTTATATCCCTTTGTTTTTGTGACTAGTGTATTAGCAATTTAGCTTTTAAGCCACGGAAAATTAAAAGAAAAAATCATCGAAAACAGAATAATCATTAACATACCCGTAAAAATATATATGTTTATTACGTTATATTAGGCATTTCATTTATTTGCAAGTTAAAATAATATTGGGACTCATAATATTGAGAAATTACGAGTTTAAGGTACATTGAAACTGAATTTTGTCTTTAATTTAATTAGATAAGACTTTGAATATAAGTAATATTAAACAGACGTGTGAATTACTAATTCTAATTCTCGCTACTGATACGAGATTAGTTAAAGGGTCACACTTAAGTGATGAATAGAATCCTTTGAATTATCATCCTCTATAGATATACCAAAATTTGTGAATGGTGTTACAATTTTCAAATTTTATCGAACAAAAATAGTATTAGATGCATAGAAAATATACAAAGTATCCAATATATATATTGCATAGGAAGCAGCAAACTAGATTAGTTATCCTTTAAGTTAACTGCCTAGCCTTTTTATTAAACGACGCTCTTCACCTAGCGGCGTGAATGATATTGAGCCAATGCGTCTAGATTGCACCTACAATATAACGTTAGCGACGGCTGGACGGCTAAAGACGATAATAGACGCGTCGACCAAATATCATTCAGGCCCCTAGTTGAACGGCGCTGTTTAGTAAATAGGCTAGGCCGGTTAAGGGAAAAGCTAATTAAGCTATTTTATTATTAAGTGGCACAGTTTAGATCTTTAAACTGAGCTATAGTGGGCTGCAACATAATATATTTAGGTTGCATTCCCCATTATTGTAATCTTTATCGGAATGTTTGTTAAATGACAACATTTTAAAGTATAATTTATGGAGATTTTGTACGTAAGGGGGATTAGAATTTAGCATTACGAAGATTTAGTACAATGTGTATTATCTATAATAGTAATTTATTAAAGTATTTATTAGCAGCACGAAAATCATAAAAATTAATAAATTAAAATTATCAGTGCATTCCCGTTCTTCGCTAAAACCACTGTTATTTTATTGATCAATTTAGCATACTTTTATACGGAAATAAAATAGAGAAGGAAACATATTCCATCCTGTATAATTAAGAATTATTTTACTACTTTCTATATCTATACATAGTATATATATATACTGGGTTATTTTTCAACGAATAGCCAAATTTTTGATTAAAAAGATAAAGGATATAGAATGATAGAGATTATTTAAATTAATTTTTCTTTACTATTACTTATTCTGAACCTGCTTTGCAAATTCGGAAAATAAGCCTGTATATTATATATTTTGTGGTCCTTTCATAACTATGGCCAAAAGGTGCGTATTAAAAATAGTTATTAATATTTTTTTAACGTGTTTACCGTTTTCTCGGAAACGGCTGACCCGATTTAAATACTTCACTTTTTATTATATAGATTATACTTCAAATAATTTGAAAAAGAAATTCCATCACCAAGAGTGGCAATTTAGACTATTTAGACGACCATCATGTTCATCATGTTACCTTCAATTTGAGATAATGAACATTACCACTCAAAAGGGTAAAAAATTAAAACTACCCACAAAAAGTAAAAATTTACTTCAAAAACTAAAAATAATTTATTCATTTTCAAATTTCTTGGTTACAATCCCTATTCGTATGTCACCAATACACTGACTATAGAAAATATAAAAGTCCGTTTTTGGTTTTTTTTATTAAAAGTTTAATTTTACTCAAAAAATTGCTTAATATATTAGTCTATAGATCTACCAAACGCAATTTACTATTTACCCGTAAATAACAAAATGTTAAAGTGTGTACACAGAGTACTTTTCAAAGCAAATTAATTTTTTTGTTCCTGCTATGTCTGGATATCAAATTATGTATAAGTTTTTGAGTTCAACGTCTTTGTTTTTTCACGTTTAAACCGTCCCCTTGAAGTTTTAATTATAATTATTAACATACTATGTATAAATAAAAAGTCATTATTGTATACTAAAATATACTAAGTCACATCGCTTGTAAGTAAATATCATTAGTATGTAGCGTAATTAGACTAGGTACATGGATTTTGAAATTAATTAATATTATATATATATATATATATATATATATATATATATATATATATATATATATATATATATATATATAAATAAGGTATTTTGTATTACTTCGTCTATTTGATCTTTAATCTTATTTATATCTTTTTAGTTTTCTTTGTTTCATATTTGACAAAAAACACAAGAATATGATTTTACCGCTGTCTAACTTATAGTAATTTATATCCTTCGATTGCTTGTTTTGATAACGAGATGTTATATAGATTACATTAAAATATTTTTTTCTAATCGTTATTTGTATAGTATCGCACCCATCTTTATTATATCTTTATTAAAATAAAAAAAAGCTTAAAACGATGTCATAGTATCGTGTATAATGAAATAGAGCACAGCTTTAAATAATTTCAAAATAACGTACACCAACAAAATACCCATGTCGATCATCGATTTTCAACGAAAGCAGTCCAATTGTGAAGTGGCACAGAATAAATAACAGACAGTGGACGCTGGAGCCTAGAAAATTCCAGGGAGTAGTAGTAAGAAGTTGACAAACATTTTAAAAATATGTAAAAAAAATTTGCAATATGATTTTTTATAGAATATAGTTTACAAATACTTTGAATGAATATTTTAACCGCATTAATAACCATGTTTTAGTTAGCTTAGATACGTTACAATTTGCTTTAGTTAAGAATATACTTTGTTGTCTTATCAAATTCTGTATATCACTCTGATAAATCAATCTGATAAATTAAAATATGAATTAAGTACAGATTATATCCATATTATATTTTGATATTTCAAAAAATTTACTTTTATGGTGTTAATGACGGATTTTTTTCTGTTTAAGAGTGGTGGTCCAGAAAAGGTTGGGAACCTTTGATAATGTGACATTAAATGATTATGATATAAAATACAGGACGCGTAATATTATATATTAGTAGAAATTTTATGGTTATTTATAAATTAGGTAAAAGTGATTACGTAAGGCGATATAACACATTAACTTATTTGTGTTCGTTACACATTATATTACGCAATCTGTATCAAATTTTTAAACGCACTATTTTCGGCCTTACTTAATCATTTTTGCTAATATAACAATATTTAATATTTGAATAGTTAAGTAAATTGTAAAATGACTTAAATACGAAATTTGGAACCAATAATTATTACTATATTTTAATAGGTCCAAGGGTGCACAACCTTTAATTCCCAAGTAAGATGTTTTTAATATTTATACCAAAATTGTTACTGCAGTTTTAAACGCTTTCCCTTAAATATTTTATCTACAATATTTATTATGGAATTAAAGTGCATGGCATTTATAATAAAAAAATCCTTTCAATACTTTTAAACATAATTATGAATACAGTAATCCACATTTACGGACATATTATTGGTAGCACTTGTATGTACAGCTCTCATTGTCAGATGTGTATAATATTATGTATTGTATGAATTCCTTTACTTACTTTTTTATTATAAAAAAAAACATGTTAAACTCAAATTTTAGCAAATGAAATAAATGAAGTGTCAGTGATAATGCCTTTTGTTTGTTAATATTTTATTTAGGTAGGTATACAAAACAGATATTTAGTACTTCCTATTAGTTTGTGATAAATACGGACGTTGCTGATACTATAAGTATATAGCTAGGTGTAATATATGGGCAGCATATATTACATGAATTATTTTCACAATATAAAGTTTTGTTTGTTTGTACTAAAACTTAAATTAGTTTTAGAGATAATATATTCTAAACTATCTTCATAAAATTGTTGTAAGTGGCAAACCTCGGGTGCACATGGGGGTAATGCTCTGGGTCAATCAAAGGGTTAGGCATATTTAACGAATTATGAAACTAAAAATTACTCAAATTACTCAAATATTCTATAGCCTGTTCGCTTAGATACGGTCTCCAATGTGGCGCGCCGCCTCGGCATGTGCAGCACCTTGTCAAAATCGCCGCTGTAACGTCAAAGGTTGCCGCGTTTGGCGTACACCCGCAGGAAAATTTGGATTTGAAGTTTTAAAACGAAACGTCGTATTTTTAAAATGAAAGGCCGTAGTTTCACTACAGCGTTTTGTTTTAAATCGCCAAATCCGGATGGTTTTTGTTGACTCTGCTTTATATACATAAAATGTTTTTTCATCCTTAGGAAGACATTGAAGTGCCTCAAGAAATTTTTAGTGAATCAATAACAAAAATTCTATTTTAGTATGGATTCAGAACGTGATGACGTTGAATGCCTTATTATTTATAACAGGTAGCAATTATTCTGACACTTCAAGTAATAAAGAATAGTGTCTATTTACTTTCATTTATGTCATATATTATATTACCTACTTTCTTATATTTTTCATTTAAATTCTCATTACTACGCGACTTGTGTTTATTATTTATATTCATATTTTAAGGTCATAAAAATAATATAGAATATTATTTTATTATTAGAATAAAAAACATTTATTTAACAAACAAAGTAAAAAATAATAAAAATTAAAGAAAAATAATAAGTGTGCCTCCAGATGTACCGACACTATCTTAGTGAACAGAGTATGCCTATTTTTTTAATTTTGGACGATAGAGATATCATCGCAGTGTAAAACACATTGATTATATCACGAAGGAGTGCAATTTTGATCCCTAACCTAGGCCCCATTTTCCAAAGGTAAGCCACTAAGCAGGTATTTGTAACATGAATTAGACGAAAATAAATTTTTTAACACTATTGATTTATCAGACACAAGTTTTTATACTACCGTCTTGCTTTTATACAACACTTGTATCGTAATAAAAATCTATGTGAAGATAATTACTGTATATTAAGCGCGTCAACGATCCTACACAGTTTCGTTTTTATTAAAATTAATTAAAAACTTTTTCAACCAGACGTTAAACTGATGATATTATACAGGGTTATTTTACTTTATATGTCCAAGTTAACAGAGGAGGTTCAGAATATGTAATATAGGCGAATGGTGAAAAAAATTTCAATATCTGTCCTTTTTACCACAGAATCCGTGGTAATGCATTATTTTAACTAATTTTCATTCATAAATATCTAACGCCTACTATTTTACTACGCACGTACACGTTCGTAAGGGTCACTCCGGTTTCCGCGCACTCAGCTTCCGTTAACCGTTACACCGATAGCTCCCTACGTCCAATCGGCCCGCTGACAGCTAACAGTTTCGGTATATATGTCGCAGGGTTATAATAAAACCTGGTTTTTAACAAAAAACTAGGCTTTTGATCAAGAACCGGAAGAAGACAAAATTATTTATTTTATTATAAACCTGAGAAGTTATTTGATCAAAAACCAAGTCTAATTTAGTTTTATGATAAAATCATTTTATCATAAAATTTAATTTTATGATAAAATCTATGACGGTTGCTAGATTTTAAGCAATTAAGTACACGTGGTTCGCTAATATAAACGAAAAGAAATTCTTTACCGCGGTAAGAAACTAACGTACATGTCAATCGAAGAACAATTAACAGCTACTAATTCAATAAATATTCTTGTGCGGTGAGTGATAATTTAAATAATGAATATGAAGACAGGTGGATTGCGCATAAAGACACTATACTATGGCCTGCAAACTCGCCTGATCTTTCACCGTTAGACTTTAATCTACGGAGTGTAAAATTATTGGCGCTTTCATGGAAGTTAAAAGTGTTCAAGCACAGGTAATAAGTGTATATTTTACACTTATTACCTGTGTATCTGTATGAAAACGAGCTCGTTTATGCATGGAGAGAAACGGATTCCATTTTGAGGTACCTATATTAGTTATTGGGATTACTTGTGTAATAAAATAAAACAATCTCCTGGTTCTTAGTTAATTATATTCTTGATATTAAACAATAAACACTTACGATAATACTCTTACTCTTATTAACAATATTTTCCAAAAGATTGTCAACTAGGACCACCCTTTTTGCAAACAAGCTCTTTCCGCCATTCCCCGAAACTTCTCCTCCAACCAACTATCCTCTCTCGCTAGCCTTTATTTTTAAACCAATCACAACACATTTCCGGAGTCGGCTACCAACTTACAATAGTGCAACTATGTGAATTGACTACAACAGTATTTCTACTAACTGAAGCTTACTTAGACAATTATAAAAAAGTAAATCATTATACATTAATATAAAAGAATATTTAAAATAATATGAAACATTTAGAAATCGTAACAACACATTTATAAATCATGACAAGCCAATCTCAACAGGTTTCTGGAGTCAGATACCAACTTATAAAAAAGAAACTATGTGAATTGACTACAAAAGTATTTCTACTACTAGTCTATTAAGCCAATGTTAAATAATTAAATCACTATACATTAATATATAAAAGAATATTTAAATTAATATGATAATTTAGAAATCATGACACTTGTAAGTATAATTTAGTAGAGACCGTTTTTACTGTAAACGAGGCATTCCATCTTAGTCCTCACGGGTGATAACGCATCTGCATTTTGATTCGTAATCGATAGATGTAGATGTCTATGGGCCACAGCAACCACTTACCATCAGGTGGACTGTGAGCACCTTTGTCACCCTATCGTATATAAAAAAGTAAATAGTTCCAATTTTTCAAATACGCCATAGTAAGACAGTTATCCGTTACGAGTATGTCCTTGATAAGCCAAATATGTTTTAATTTTATTTATTATGACAATCCTAAGCTCGTTAAAAGTATGAAGAAAATACTGTAATCATAATTCATGTCGTGTAATTATCACTGCATAGTACCTAGTGATCGTGTCATTAAGAAAGTAAATAGTAGGCAAACAATTTGTGAATTGAATCGCACACATAGGAAAGCTCGTAGGTACGTAGTTGTTGCACAGAAATCACATTCTATGTTGGAATATGTAATTTCAAATGAAAGTACGAAGCCTTAATTGTTCGTTTTTTCGAAAACTGTCAAAACGGTATATCAGTAATAACCTTTTCGCTGTTCCGAGTACTACATATTGTCTTATTATTCATTACTATTGTCTTATTATTATGTCTGAAAATCAAACAGTGAAAGCGTTAATATATTTGCACTTAAATATTAAACTTGGATATTCTTGCAAAATAACCCTGTATATATATATATATATGACCTTGTACAGTACCTACCATTTCTTTAATCCAGGATTTTAATAAATATATTCAGATGTTTATAAAGTATCTATTGGACGCCACGCACGGTCAGTTCAACTGATCATTCCAACTGATCAGTTCAAACTAAAACTGTTGATATTTTTTAAAGTATTGAGTTTTCGATGTATTGATAATTATTAAGATATCAATATTGGAGTTTTATATAAAAGTTTATGTATCGATATATCGAAAATTCAATATTTTAAAAAATATCAACAGTTTTAGTTTGAACTGATCAGTTGGAATGATCAGTTGAACTGACCGTGTGTGGCGACCATATGTCTTTTTAAAAGCACGTAAACATTTAGAAAATTCGAATCCGGACCCCGACTAAACCACTTTTAGCTCATAGGTAAAAGCACTTGTCCCGTGCGGCAATTGAAGCCACGACTTGTCACCTAACACTTTGTAACAGTATGGACAAGTAGTGTGCTATTTAAATTATGTTTGCTCTTATGTTTATTAATGTCTGCACAAACTTAGAACACATAGAATTGCGATACAAGTGTAAAAATAATATGTAAAACGTAGTTGAGTACAAGAATTATTGATTGAGCTAATTATTGCAACGACATATGTTAGAATTAGCCGTTAACTGTTTAACTAATTAAATACGTGGAAAACCTCGTCCTGTTGTAGAATGTAATTGAGGCTTAATTTTGGTTGAAAGTGTATGGAGATTTTGTTCTTCGATGTTCATGATAAAATTGTGTTAGATTAAATAAAATTGTGTCATGTAATTGTTTTTTTTTTACTCATTCAGTTCAACTCAATACATGGTATGTAAATACATATGAACTTATAAACTTCCTTAGGAGGTATGACTCGTTTTCTCCATACGAGTCCGTCTGGATAAGCCACCATCTTATCTTTTTTATCCGACAAATAACAGTGCTCGCACTGTGTTTCGATCTGAAGGTATAAAGTGCTATTAGTACATGTTGTGAGGCAGTCCTGTCGCAGAGAGACATTCTTTCTATTTTTCTAATTGGCTGCAGATTTTCATGGACTACAATTAGGTGAACATTTGTCCAACGCGTTTTGCGTATTAGAAAAATAAGCGCCACCTATTAGAACTACTACTACGATGTGATCGGCTTGGGCAGAGTATACTTTAATATTTCAAAATCTAACCTTGCAAAATAATAACCGAGGTTGAAGAAAACAAAACTTTCATTTTTCAAAATAACATTTATTGTAGTATCTTCTTTAGACTTTTTACGTAACGAAGTATACATAAGCACTATTAATAAAATATTTGTGTGTTTTTTTAGTCAATATACAATGTCACGACACTAAGGTGATAAGCATGATTTCAGTAGGTAGGTATTTGAACGCAAGTGCGTTTTCTTACAAAAGTTGAGCATCTGCATCACATCTTGTCTTTATCTATATGTGCCTAACGTCACGTCTTTATGTATAGGTTGGTCTGAGTTACGTAGTACCTAGGCTGCACTAAAAGTATCGGGAATGGAATATTTCCACTGTTCCTGTCATATTAAATCTTTTTAATTGAAAACTCCTTGGTTTTAAAAATCGAATACCATTTATTTATTTAAAAAAAGATTCTCGGTCTTGTCACAAGGTTTTGTCAAACTTGTTTAGTCGTTGTAAAAATAGAATTGACTCGAGAAAATTCAAGAGCGATGATTTATTATGACTTTCGAACTTATGAAGTTCGAAGAAGAAGGTTTTACACAAAAATAGTGTGTTGACCGGATTATTTCTGCATTTGGTGATGTAGCCCCATCCAAAACGACAATTTATCGCTGGTTTGCTGAATTTCAACGTGGACGTGTCAAGCTCAGTGATGATCCCCGTCAAGGTCGTCCAAAAACTGCAGTCACCCAAGAAAACGTTGATGCTGTGCGTAAGCTGATTGAGGAAGACAGACATGTGACATACCGCGAAATTCAGGCAAATTTAGACATTGGCATGAGTCACAAATACAAATATTGTTGCATTAACAATTAGGTGTAAAAAAGTTGTTTTCCCGATGGATACCGCATTCGCTCTGTGAAGAGCAAAAAGCGGCTCACGTTACTTGGTGCGTCAGAACTCTCGAAAGATTCCACGCAGGATCCTCAAATGCTGTATACAACATCGTATCACGTGACGAATCCTGGACATACGCGTACGAAGCCGAAACAAAAACCAGTCACGAGTTTGGGTGTTCGAAAATGAGTTAAAGCCAACAAAAATTGTTCGTTCACGGAGTGTTGCAAAAAAAATGGTATCCACGTTTGTCTCCAAAACCGGCCATTACTATTTATATACATTAATAGCCATGTTACGACTATTCCTCTTGAGGGACAAGGAACGGTTAATGCAGAATGGTATGCTAGCATTTGTTTGCCACAGGTCGTTTCTGAACTTCGTAAAGAGAACTGCAACCGCCGCATCATCCTCCATCACGACAATGCGAGTTCTCACACCGCACACAGAACAAAAGAGTTTTTAGAGCAAGAAAACATAGAATTATTAGACCATCCGCCGTACAGCCCCGACCTATGGTTTCTATACTTTCCCTAAAATAAAGAATAAATTGCGTGGACAGAGATTTTCATCACCTGAAGAAGCTGTGGACGCCTACAAAACGGCCATTTTGGAGACCCCAACTTCCGAATGGAATGGTTGCTGCGATGATTGGTTCCATCGTATGGAAAAATGTGTCGAATTTCGCGGAGAACACTTCGAAGAGCAATAAATTATTAATAAATTTTTAAATAGTAATGTTGTGTCACTTCCTTTATTCCCGAAATTTTCAGTGCCGCCCTCGTAGCGTTGTTTAATCCGTGGCCTGTACCCCTTTGAGTTTAAGTTTGAGTGCAATTTTTCTGTCAGCGTCTGCTTTGCAACGATGATTAATAAAGCACGGGGGCAGACATTACCACTTGCCACAGATTAAATAAATATGTAGCAAACTAGACGTTACCCAGGACGTTACGACTAGGGATTAGGCTAGGTCAGTGTTTCCGCAGTGAGAGAAAATTCTCTTTTTGAGAAGAATTTAGATTACAGATGGGGGAATAGAAATAAAAATGGTAAAGAACTGATAGTAAAGAACACAGTGATGGAAATTTAACACATTATTGTTAAATTCCTCATCATTATATTATGATTTTGTCCCAGATTTCTTTAACCACCGTTTATTTTTTCTGACCTACAATTGCAAAAACACATAAGTACCAAACTTATCTCTAGCACTCACAAATATAACTAAATGTAGATTCAACGCTAGAAGCACTTTATGGACGTAAAGCACACAAATGTATTAAAATCCAAAATACTCGTAAAACTTAGCGTCATTAATGATCACGATGACAAAGATTAAGTACAAATGATAAACAGTAAAAACAAAACTAGGCTTATAATTATAAGTACCTGGATGACCGAGCTTTGTTCGTTATTTTTTTGGAATTCGTGTTTTGTGAAAATTATATTTGGATACAAATTACAAACTGATGAAATACGAATAAAATTTTTCGATCTTCTCGATCATTATTTTTCGTGTTTTAAAAAAATTATACTAAAAAAGGGCGTGCTTGCGTGCGTGCGTGCGTGCGTGCATGCGTGCGTGCGTGCGTGCGTGCGTGCTTGCGTGCGTTCGTGCGTGCGTGTGTGCGTGCGTGCGTAAGTTCGTGCGTTCGTGCGTGCGTGCTTGCGTGCGTGCGTGCGTGCCTGTGTGCGTGCGTGCGTGCGTGCAGTGTGTGTGTGTGTGTGTGTGTGTGTGTGTGTGTGTGTGTGTGTGTGTGTGTGTGAAACGTTGCATATGTGTAATTGTGTAATGCCTATTTTGTGATAACATTTTCTGTACTGACATCCAAAGATCTTACAACAAACAAAAAAGGAAATTATAGCTCCAAGGGTCTAGTTTTCAGATCTGGCCATGAATTTTTTTATAAATAGAAATTATCATAAAATAAATAAAAATAATTATAAAATAATTGGAAATTTTAATATATATAAATTACGTGTCACGTTGTTCTCCTAAACTACTTAATCGATGTTAATCAAATTTGCACACCGTGTGCAATTTGGTCCAACTTGAGAGATAAGATGCGCTTGAGAGCTGAGAGATAAGATTATTTGCCCAAGAGTGACCTACTTTTTTTTGCGTATTTAAGGATTTTTAATAAAACATTACAAAGGGTCGTCGAAAAGGCCAAAATAACATCTTCCTGGCCAGCTAGTATTCTATATTTTTAAACAGTACAAATATAACATACATTTTAACCAAAAATAGACGTGTCAAAGCAGTAACGACTTCTGGTGAATTTACCTGTGATATGTGCAACTATCTGGATTATTTATATTATTGACACCATAGTCACTTACAGAACATATAATCATTTTGGAAAACAATTAATTACAATAATTAATCCTTATTATACTCTATGAAATTGGAAAATATCTTTCAGGTATACAAAAAGTACTCTGTGAAAATATCAAGAGCTTATTTCTTGCGTGCCGACTTGTGCCGTCCTGTCATTCAATATCGGTTACCGAGTTTTGCTATGCTTTTCTATCTTGTATTTTTTCATAAGGATTTTTTTCTCCCATGCACACTATGGCCATCAATATATTCTAAGTCTGTGGACCCCGCGTATATAAAAGAGACACATTGGGTGCGTTTGGCAGAAAAAAGCGCTAGCAAGCGCTTACAAGCGCTGAAATAGTTTTCGGCCAGGACACGATTGCTACTTCAGTAGCGCTGACACAATCCGCCATTTTGCTTATTTAATTTGTTTGTTTTGAAGTAGAGTTTATAAGTTGTTTTGTGCAATATTTTAGTTTTAAGTAATATAATGACTGAATAAACATATACATGTTATTAAAAATTCATGATTGGTAAGTTTTTAATATGAATACTTTACAAACATATGTTTAAATTAAGTTAAGTTCCCCGGTTAAAACTGACATCGTGTCCTGGAGGAAAATAGCTGATTACGATTTGACAGCGCTTACCGCTTACGATCGCCATTTTGCTTACAAGCGCTTGCTAGCGCTTTTTTCTGCCAAACGCACCCATTTATTAATAATTGATCGCTAGCTGATCACACGGCCGGTGAGAACTCTCTCTTTTCTAGTTTGTTGCAGCGACAAGAGCTATCCAGTTTTACACTCGCTCAGCGATACTCGATTGGCGGTCAGTGTGCCTAGTGCGAGTTTATTTACGCGTTCGATAATGATAAAGTTAACTACGATTTGTATGGAATAAAAAAGTGCCAACTAGTGACAATAATTTGAAACAAACTGACAAACTGAGTAGACAAAAAAGTCACGAGCATAGACCCATAGTGTGCAAGGGAGAAAAAATCCTTATGACAAAATACAAGATAGAAAAGGATAGCAAATCTCGGTAACCGATATTGAATGACAGGCCGGCACAAGTCGGCACGCAAGAAATAAGCTATTGATATTTTCACAGAGTACCTTTTGTATACCTGAAAGATATTTTGCAATTTCATAGAGTATAATAAGGATTAATTTTTGTAATTAATAGTTTTCCAAAATGATTATATGTTCTGTAAGTGACTATGGTGTCAATAATTGAAATAATCCAAATAGTTGCACATATCACAGGTAAATTCACCAGAAGTCGTTACTGCTTTGACACGTCTATTTTCGGTTAAAATGTACGTTATATATGTACTATTTAAAAATATAGAATACTAGCTGGCCAGGCAGATGTTGTTTTGGTCTTTTCGACGACCTTTTGCTATGTTTTATAAAAAATCCTTAAATACGCAAAAAAGTGGGTCACTCATGGGCAAAAAAACTATCTTATCTCTCAAGTTGAACCAAATTGCACACGGTGTGCAAATTTGATTAACATCGATTAAGTAGTTTAAGAGAACAACGTGACACGTAATTTATATATATTAAAATTTCCAATTATTTTATTATTATTTTTTATTTATTTTATGATAATTTCTATTATTTGTGATTGGTGAGTTTTTCAAACCAAACATTTTACATGTACGCTGGGGTTCGACTCAAATATTTTAAAATTAATATCGATAGTTTTCTTGAATGTTTATAAAGAATCGATAGACTTGCTCACACAACAAAAAAGAGAAATGAAATTAAATGCTAGATTTGCATTCAAAAAACGTGATTTCATTCTGCCGTTTGTCAAGCAGATTCCTTCTCAGATTTAGCAGAGAACAAAAAGAAATGGTCAGTATTAATTGGTCGGGTTGGAATCCAAGGAAGAACTCAACAATTTGCAGCACACATTTTCTTGACAAGTATAAAAGAAAAAGCAGAATAAAAACAATTTTATTAAAAGGAGCCATTCCTATATTATTTGTGCCAGTACGTGTAAGTATAATCATTATAGTAAGACTTCAAGAATTTAACTTCAAAAACCTTTGGTAAAAATAGAGATTTTTATACATTTTTTTATTTATTTATTCAAAGAAACTTACAGCTCTTATATTACATTTGAATGTAAGATGAATGTTAACAATACATTAGCCAGAACAGTTTCTAACAATAAGAATTACATTGCGAAAACTTTAGATATAATTAAATGAAGTACATATTTATGTTTGTCAAAGAGAAAAACATACTTAATGCATGCCTAATAGCAATGTTAATAAAGGTAATTTTATATTCAGAGAGAGAACTAGAGGTAAACACCGCGCTTAAGCGTGATCAACTTGCTTAATAGATGAAATATAACCGCTTAGTTTGTAGTTAAATATATCAATATGGTTATATCGTTCATTATGTGTGTTGCAAGCACGGACCAGAAACCGATTTTTCGAATACTTAGTTCTGCAAAAAGGAGTAGAGAATACTGCGTTGGAGCGAACACTTAACCTAGGGCATCTAAATGAAATACGACTTAGAAGGAAGGGGGGAATCTATATAGTTATGTAAAAGTTTAAACAGGAACACCTGATCCCTATATCCACGCCGTAATTCTAATGAATGATGTAGCGCAGAATGATCCTTAAATTTATAACTAAGTCTTTTCAGAAACTTATTTTGAATCCTTTCTACTTGTTCCACGTAAGTAGTATAAATAGGGTTCCACACCGTAGATGCATATTTAAGATGACTTCTTACTAAAGAATTATAGAGCATAATATACGTGTTTATGTTTTTGAAGTCTTTGCATTGTCGGAAGATAAAACCTAACATTCTATAAGCCTTAGCAGTATCCTTGGTAATGTGAGACGCAAAGTCTAGTTTATCATCGAGATATACTCCCAGGTCCCTCACTTCGGTCACTCTTTTAATCAAAATATTATTTAATTTATAATTGTAAATAATGGGTTGTTTTTTTCGGGACTAAGTTATAGTATAACATTTATCAATATTTAATTTTAGATTATTAGCCGAACAATATTCATAAACATTGTTTAAATCGTTTTGAAATAGGAAAGCGTGTTCGAGATTCTTAACGAATGTAAATATTTTAGTATCATCAGCGTATATAAAGCTTTCGAATGTTGAATGCTACGCATGACATCGTTTATAAATATATTAAAAAGAAGAGGACCGAGATGAGAGCCCTGAGGCACACCAGAAGTGATCGGGACAAAGCTCGAGGTATAGCCCTTCACTATAGAGCGCTAACCATCTGAGCCGTGGTAGCTCAGATGGTTAGCGCTTGCTGTAAATTTCGCAATACGCGAGCAAACTGGGTTCGATCCCCGCCGGCACCAATGAAATTGTTAATTGCAATTTTAAGTACTGATTTACCACGTGCTCGCCGGTAAAGGAAAACATCGTGAGGAAACCTGCATGTCTGAGAAATAAGAAAAAAAAATATTTCGAAGACATGTGAAGTTCACCAACACGCACTGGAGCAGCGCGGCGGACATTTCCTTGCCCTAAAAAACTCTCTCAGAAATGAGAGGAGGCCTGTGCCCAGCAGTGGGACGTATATAGGCTGTAACTTTTATAGCCCTTCACAGCTACTGCCTGAGACCTATCACGCAGATATGAGGTTAGCCATCTAAAGAGATCACCGTGTATACCGACGTTTACAAGTTTAGCAATCAGTAGATTGTGCGAAATTTTATCAAATGCTTTAGAAAAATCGGTATACACGGCGTCAACCTGATAGCCTTTTTCCACGGCCTCCAATGTTTCATCCCGAAACTCGCATAAGTTAGTTTCTGTGGATCTACCAGATATGAAACCGTGCTGACTTGAAGCTATTTGCGGTTTGATTGCAGGAAATAGAGAGTCGTATATAATTTTTTCAAATAACTTAGGTATAACAGATAGTATGGAGATACCACGGTAGTTAGCTATATTGTGTTTGTCTCCACACTTAAATATGGGAACAACAAAGGATTGTTTCCAAAGCAAGGGCATCACACCTTGCTTCAAAGATATATTAAAAAGTAATGAAAGAGGAGCCGCTAAGTGTTTAATGCATTGTCTGAGAACGATAGGGAATACCATCAAGACCTTTATTAATATCGAGATTCTTCAAATATTTTTCGACTTTAACGTTATCAATGTAAACACAATTAATTATACAATTATTATTTTCCGTATCGCAGTTTATGACATTATTGCCGGGTGACTCAAATACAGAATGGAAGAATGAATTAAATAGATCAGCAATTGTCTGACCCTCCGATGCATGTATATCACCAAACTATAGAGTATCAGGTATATCACAGCTTTTTCGCTTTGATTTAACGAACGACCAAAAGTACTTGGGGTCAACTCGGATATTTCTCTCAGCTTGATTAATAAATTGTTCATAGCATAAGCTTCATATTCTTTAACATCACGCCGTGCATTCGAAAAGTTGTTATAATCGCACTGTCTACCATAAATTTTCCATTTTTTATGAAGTTTAAGTTTTCTATTAATGAGTTTAATTAGACGCTTATTAAACCAGACTGGATATTTATTATTATTTTTAACAACTTTATGAGGGACAAACCTATTTATCACATCACGCACAATTTTATAAAAGTTATCAACAGCAACATCAATATCGTTTAAATTTAAATGGTGTTCCCAATTAATATTTGACATTTCTCGACTAATTTCATCATAATCCACCGCATGAAAACGTTGTGCTATCCGGGTGGCTGGACACAGACTTGAAGTATAATCAATACTTATGTCAATACATAAAGAGGGATGGTGGCCATCCTCCTGCAATAACAACGGCATGACTCTGTACAATACACTTCAAATCAGAAATCACCAAATCCAACTGTCTGTCGTTCATATTGTTAACGTGATTATATTGTGACCAGTCATTAAAGCATAAAAAGTTGCGATCTCAATATGTTATCATGTGGATTCTCAAGATACAAATTGCTTTCTGAAGATTGAGGATTAGAGATCCATCTAGCAACCCTATAGAACATCTAGCAACATTATAGAACTATATTATATTAAGGATAAAAAATCTTGAGATTATCCTATTTAATCCATTATAAACCAAACTATCAACTATCTATTTATCAACAAAAACAAAAAATGTATCACCTTACCTCCCCATCCGCACCTCACGGTCACACTAGACAGTATTCATAGCATTACGCTATTTTCCCCAAGGAAATGAGATGAGCTTGCAATGAATGAGATGAGCAAAATCACAATAATTAAACATTTAGTGTAATTAGGCATAGATATTTTAGTTATGCTCCTGAAGCACCGCTAGACGTTCAGTGTGCCAGGATAGTATAAATTCCATAGTATTTGATACTCACAACACTCGAGGGCCGATTCATGCTTGATGCTCGATGATAATGTGCTGAGGACTTGATAGCGTGGTTCATCGCCTACAGCGTTAGCAGCGCAAGTTAGCCATAGAGAAGAGGAACTCGCGGGTAAGTAATAGCTACGTAGATCAACAAACTTGCGAGATAAAGCTGCACTTGCCGCGATCAGTCCATGGATGTGTGACCGTTTTCTTAACATACCGAGATTGAGAGAATAGAGAGTGCATCTATACCTCAAACACTTGGTGCATTTTAATATGTCCTGCGTATTTGACTTTTCGCTTTTAAGATCAATTTTGTTTTTAAAATTCATGCAGCTAAAATGAACATAAGTTTGTTAATACTTTATATTTTTCAGGGACAGATGAAATAGAGAGTAGCCTTATCGTATATTAATCGTGAAACCCTTTGAAATCACAAGATCAAGAAAGAAGTGATCAACTTACACCAAGAAAAAAATTGGTTGAGCCTGCACTCAAAGTTTGAGTAAGTGTCGTCCTCCCGTACCGCACCGGGGGAAAAATTATTCAGTGAGATGCACGATAATTCATATAAACACGCGCGCGTAAAAAAATACGAAAAGGCCTTTGGAAGGAGGGGTTTTATGAAAAAACCACTGCATGAATCAATTACCAATAAAATTTATTGGATTCTTCGATAATTGAGCTGTGTCGGTACCGACTTTGTTTTGGAAATTTTACACTGCTTTTATTACTAATTTACGCATAAACTTGTGTTAAAATTGGCAATAAAAACGAATCTTTGGTAGCTCGTAACTTTTTATTGACTTTTTATTTTACTATTCTGTTTCGGTACAGACAAAATTAATAATGAGACAAAACGATATCATATTTAACTTTGGATGTACACTGTCAAACAGCGGAGTAAAACCCCTCCGAAATTTCTGTGAAAATAATGTCGACTAGAGTCACCTTAAGATCTAATTGTACCATGTATCGAAGTGTGCACCCCCATAATTACTTTCTGGCGAGATTGGATGATCCACTTTACAAGGACGTCATTTCTTGTGATAACGGGCTAACTCCTCTATCCTTAGCCAACGAGCAACGGCAAGACCCAGCGTACTGCTGCATTTCCGACGGGGAGACCATAAGGAAAGGGAAGTAGCTTCACGGGAGGTTATACAAGGCTTCTTCGTGAGCCTTTCGTAGACATAGTTGCCTCTCTCAACTGGCTACGCTTTGGTGACCTCTTCGGGGTAACCGAGGGTTTTGTATGTGCGATACAGGATCAGTTTTTAAGACCAACACTTATCGGAAATACATCCGAAATGATGGCACCGTTTGCATCTGTCGAGCTTGTCGCCATCCGGACAAGTCACTTGGGCATGTCCTCTCTGATTGTTCGGCGCTACCTAACTCCGACTACTTGCACAGGCACAACCACTAGGTTGTGCCTGTGCACCAACTAGTTCCTTGGAATACGAGTCTCTGGCTACTCTGAAACTGTCTTATTATAAGTATTTGTCGAAAACCATGCTCGAAAATAACCCCGCCAGACTCTACTGGGACCTAGCGATCAACAAGGACAGGACTATTCTAGCGAAAAGGCCTGATATTGTGCTGATGGATCGGGCACAGTCAAGGATATCTTTGGTCGACATTACCATTCCGTATGATAACTAACTCGTTAAGGCCGAAACAGATAAGCAAACAAAATATCTTGACGTTGTGGCTCAAGAGGAGACCGACGTGTGGGGTGGTCTGCCGACCGAAATTATTCCTGTAGTCGAACTGCGAAAGGATTAATCCCGGTCAGCCTCCCGAGTCAAATGAGGCGACTGGGACTCCGTGACGGACCGCCCCGGGCTCAAATGCAGAAATGCGGTGCTCCTCGATACCACCCGCATCGTCCGTCTGTTTCTTTCCCTTTCCACCTAACACTCGGCCGTTCGGTTTCCCCCTGCCGACGGCCTCCATCTGGTTGGACTTTTATTTATTTAAGTATTATTTATTTATTTGATAGTCCGGCAAAATATTCTACCACCGGGGGAGACCATCTGTCCCAAGGAGGTGTCGGATTTATCGTCCACCAGTCTCTCGCTAACAACGTTGTAAAGATTGTGAGTGTGTCGACGAGGGTTGCGTAACTTACACTCCGAATCACCAAACGGTATTCGTTGAAGGTCATACTGGTTTACGCACCAACCTCGGAACATCCCGGCGAGGAGGTAGAGGAAATATATGAGGATATCTTTAAAGCCATGTATTTTTTTTTATAGAAGAGGGGCAAACAAGCATGCGATTTACCTAATGGTAAGCGCTACCCGTCAACAACGGCAACACCAGGGGAATTGCAGGTGCATTGCCGGCCTTTAAGAAAGGAGTAAGGTCTTTTCTTGAAGGTCCGTAAGTCGTATCGGTCTGGAAAAATAGCAAGTGGTAAGTAATTCCACAGAGAAATTGTACGAGGAAGAAAACTCAAAACTAGTAAAACGCATAGTGGTGGACCGCCAAGCACCCACATGTGAGGTTGGTATCGTGAATTTTTACGCGATGTGCGTTCGTGAAATTTGGCGGCTGGAATTAATTCGAACAATTCCTCAGAGCACTCCCCGTGGTAGATGCGATAGAAAATGCGAAGGGATGTATGTTGCTGAGGGTCATTAACTACCGGTGTACCTACAAAGAAAAAAATCACTAATTTGTCTACATAATCCTACATTTATTCATGTAGACTCGATTTTCTTAAAAATATTACTACTATACTACACGGCTTTTCTACAAACTTATTATATAGATATAAAGTACCTAATAATAGTATGATAACTAATACGATTATTTTAAGTACCTTTCAGTTGCCTACTTAATAATGTCCTTTTTCCTTCCTTCTTTCCTTGTTATTTAACGACGGAACCTTAAACTTAGACTTTATTATTATAACAGTCACGTTATAATAATAAAGTCCTCCGGACCGAATATCGGTCACGGCGGTCTGTCTTAACGGAGACTAGCCATGGGCGCAGGACAGGATTATAGTGCCCAAGTGTATGCACAAGCACAGGTGCACTCTCTATTCCCTTAATCTCATAATCCCATGGGACGGTAAACCGACACGACCGGAGAGAGATCAGGCGCAGGACCAACGGCTTTATGTGCTTTCCGAGGCACGGGGGTGAGACACCGCCAAATTCCTGACTCCGGGCAGCTACTGAGAATTTCTTGACAGACAAACTCAATAATTGTTAAAAGCTCATAATTTAATGTTTAACTTCAGTAATCACCAGGTGGTCAGTTCTTTCAATAGAGAAACGATTTTAAGAGGTGGCTCCTTAATTTTAGCTAGTAAATTATTATCATGTAAAGAACGTAAAGATATTGTGAGCCTCTCTGTTGAGCGAACTGTAGAAATGGCATGTGTTGAGTTTGAGCGTTTACAGACCCCCATGTTCTTTATATGATACTTTTGAAAAAATTATGGAGGAAGTTTTCGCTAAGCTTAATAAACAGAATAAAACTGTTGTAATATGTGGAGACTTTAATATCAATCTCCTAGAAGCTTCCTCCACCAATATTAAATTTAGCTCATTGTATAAATCTTATGGTCTTTTTAATTTATTTTTGGAGCCAACACGTATTGCTGAATCTAGTGCAACATGTATAGATAACATTTTTACAAATGTTAAGCCGTTCAATAAATGTATAATTCAAAAATTGAGCTCTGATCACTGTGGACAATTAGTTTCATTGCCTTATGTGCACAAAAAGCAATAAAAAGTAGTGTTTATTCCAGTAAATGCACATCGCTTGGAGAAGTTTAGAAGTAACATAGTAAAAAAAGTTCCATTACTTTCATACCAAAATAATCCAAATTTTTTGTATGGAACATTATTTAAGCTCATTTGCAATGAATTTAATAATACTTTTACTTCTAAAACATTCTCCTTGAACAATCGCAAGACATTTAATGAATGGGCGACAGTAGGAGTCCATAAGAGTAGACAAAGGTTATATGAACTTTACAATGAAAGGTCATATAATCCGAGCGTAGAATTTAGGGAATATGTAAAAAAATATTCCAAAATATTTAAAAGAGTGTGCTCCTTAGCCAAGTCATTGTACTTGAGCAACAAAATAAAGACTGCTTCTAATAAAATTAAAATGACATGGAGTATAACTAATAATGAAACTGATAAGGTCAACTCTCGCAATTCAAACTACCAGTTTTAACAATAAATTAACTAAATCAGATCAGAATGTTGCAATGGTTTTTGAGAAATATTTTACTGATATTCCGATCTTAACCACCAAGTCACTGAACTCTTCTCCTGCCGTCGCCGAATCATTACTTAAACAAAATGTAAATGTGTGTACAAAGAATTTTACATTTCATAAAATGTCATCAAAAGATATTTTAAAATATTTTAAGACTATTGATATTTAAGAGAACCGCCGATCTGTGGGGGATTTCCATTAAAGTTATTGCGTCTATAATAGATATAATCGCACCTCAACTATCTATTATTTTTAATACTAGTATCGAATCTGGTGTGTTTTCTGATTTAATGAAGCATAGTAAAGTAACACCTCTATTTAAATCTGTAGTACATTGGACCCCGCTAATTTTAGACCTATTTCTGTACTGCCAACACTTTTTAAAAAAATTATTCTTGATCAAATGTTAAATTTTTTTAATGTAGATAATTTACTTCATAAAAAATCAATTTGGTTTCACAAGGGGTCGCTCGATAACTGATGCTCAATCAATAGTATGAGATCTTCCGGGTCGATTGTACAAACGAGCGTGCCTCAGGGCTCAATTCTCGGCCCCTTTCTGTTTCTTGTATATATTAATGACTTACCTTACATAATAGGGGATAACCATGATATAGTATTATTTGCTGATGACACTTCATTAATTTTCAAATTAAAACGACAGTTATTAAATTACGACGAAGTAAATAATGCAAGTTAGTCAATCGGTTTAATGGTAATAATTTGCATTTGAATGGAACTAAAACTAAATGTATGAAATTCCTCACTCCTAATGTTAAACATGT
Organism: Parnassius apollo; assembly: GCA_907164705.1. Taxonomy (NCBI): domain Eukaryota; kingdom Metazoa; phylum Arthropoda; class Insecta; order Lepidoptera; family Papilionidae; genus Parnassius; species Parnassius apollo. The sequence goes on from CAJQZP010001342.1 coordinate 8,940,367, forward strand.
CAATACTAATGTAATTTTAAATGGGGAGGAACTGAGTCTTGTTGATACCACCATTTTTCTTGGAATCACACTGGATGCAAAGCTTCAATGGCTCCCCCATATATCAAAACTAGCTAGCAGACTTAGTTCTGCAGCATATGCTTTAAAAAAGATTAGAACTCTTACCAGTGTTGAAACAGCTATAGTCCGGCCGCTGAGTTATTACTGATTTGACACATGACGAATTGACAATACTAGTGAAGTAACTGAACCAGTAACCCTAATATCATTCGGAAACAGTTTGTTTTTAAATATTCTAGTATAGTGTGTAATTAAATAAAATCAAAACAATAATAGTTAAAGACACAGGTTCTTTATTAGGTGGAGTATCCTTGATGGGCGTAGATAATTGGTCGAGGACATATCAAAATAAAACAAATTTGTAAACACTGTTACACATTTTAATGAATAGAGTAGGTACAAGATGTTTTAATAAATGACTACCTATCATTTATTAAAACAATTATTCAGACTCTGAACCAGATTCGCCAGAGCTGTCATCGCTATCAGTCACTTGTATGACAATTTCATGCTCTATAATGGTGTCCACTCTTATATCGCGTTCATAATCTTCTGTTATTAGTTTTCGAGTCTTTTCGACTACCTTGACCCAATCTTCTTTCGTTATTTTGCTGCAAGCATCTTTTAATAGACCCATCATTTTATTAGTACTGAATGGTGGAGTCGTATTATTACAAGCTGCGTAACCTGTAATGTAAACATTAAATAACGTTAATTTATTACATTAAATAAACGAAATGTTACACAATTACCTACATGTAAGGGACATGAGATATTTATTTGTTAGTTATGTGTCTTTTTACTTATATGCTGAATATTGGATGTTATAATAGTACAAATTATTCATATTCATAACTTATGCGATAAAAAATAATGCCTTTGATTTGTGCCCATATTAGCTCAATGGCATTGTACTGGCAGTGATAAGGTGGAATTCGAAGTACCCGATGTCCATGTGCTAGAGCTATCTCATCTACTTCATAACGGACTCTTGATGTTTTATTTTCGCGTACCAACTTTACTAAGTCAGACTTTACTAAGCATTTCGGCAGTAGTTTCAATTCAATTTTGGTGTAGCCATGCTACGAGATCAGCTTACTTGTCGGCCTGAGTAGGCGCTTTATTCACTTGTTTCGAGTGATATGAAGCGTTGTCCATTATTATGATAGAAGGCTCTGGCAGGCTGGGTAATAATTGATTTTCGAACCAATTCGTAAAAGTGTCTGTATCCATCTCCTCGCGGTAATCGGAAGTACTTTTTAACGCGAAAGCCAGCAGTCCATTTTCAAAGAAACCACTTCCAGCAGAACCGGCGTGACAAATTATCAGTTGCGATCCTTTTCCAATTGGAACCTTTGAGGTTGATGCTTTTGTTTCGTCAGTCCAAGAGCGTGACACAATGTGGTTCGCATTTAACCATGTTTCGTCAACAAAAACGACGTTGTCCCAGGACTCGATTTTTCTGGCTTCTCTTAAAAACTCGCTCTATTTTCCTTTTATTCGTTTTTTTATATTCAAACCCAATTTCTTGCAATAGTTTTGACAACGCCGTTTTACCGCCTTTAAACAAGCCAGCTTCTTTTAAAGAGACCAAAAGCAAACGTCTAGTTGGAAACTCGTTCCTAGTATAATAACCATATATGTGGTTTCTTATTGCATCTGCATCAAAAACATCAACACCTGTCACGGGCTTTTGTCTTCGTTTTTTCTTAGGAGTGCGTAAAACATTATCTTCACTTCCAGAAGCACCAAATTCTTCTTTATTTATATTATATAGTGTTTTTGCACCAATTCCAAGAGTTTGTGAAACCCGATCTTTCACTTGAGTGACAGGAATCACAGGGCCGCCATTTTGTGACTCACGCTCAAAGTAATCCTGTAGCTTTAGTACAAGCTCACGACATTGACTATTCAATGTTTTTCCTCGTTTCGGCATTTTCAACAAAATTACCAAACACAAACAAAATTAGTCCAATAAAGCGCAACGATAAACAGGAGAAAGCCGAGTCAAAAAACAACGGTTACACAAGAGAACGTAGTCTGTGCGCACGAGAGTACGGAAGACGACTAAACAGATTAAAATAGCGGTGGTAAGGGTGTTGCCAGAATAGTATCGCCAATTACTTAAAAAAAATACACCTATAACATTGCTTAATTGAGGGAGAAAATTATATTTATTAAATGTTGTTTTATATATTATGAATGTTAAAAATTATACATAATCATTTTAATTGTATTTATTTTTAAATCATAGAAAACAGTATTTCTGTCTTTGGGTCACAGATAGAGATACTGGCAACACAGTACAATTAGGAGACGCAAAAAAATGGTAGCATTATAGTCTAGTTGCTCGAAGGAATAAGTAAAATAAAAATATCCAAATAAAATAAATATCATATCTATTCCAATGAATTCGGACCGAATACTATCAAGCACATCACTATGAAAACTAGACGCACGATGTAACTTTGTACAAGCGCGCCAAAGAACAAAAAAATAAATGTTTTCATATTATTTACAAACTATTTTAAGTTTTGAAACAGAGTTTATTGGAAAATTACTTGATTCTGACATTTTGACATAAAGTTTTATATTAAAGAGGTATTCTAAATCATTCGGCAAATGTGTCGCTCGTGCAAGGTTATATCGATTAATTTAAGAATAATCTGTCAAATCGGTAATAACTCAGCGGCCGTACTATAGAATAGTTTACTTTAGTTATTTCCATAGCATTATGTCGTATGGTGTTTTTCTATTGGGACACGCGACTGACACTGAAATTATATTTATTTTGCAGAAGAGGGCCATTAGAGCAATATATAATTTAAAAACAAAAGTCACTGAGACAAAAATTTAAGGAAATCAATTTATTAACTCTGGCCTCTCAGTACATTTATGAAAATGTAATGTACGTACACAAAAATAAAAGTGGTTTTGCGAAAATAAGTGATATTCATTCTGTAAATACTAGGAGCAGACACAAGCTAGTAGTACCAGGTACTCGACTCCACCGAGTCAGTAATTCTTTCTTGGGGCGATGTATACGCTTTTACAACAAAATCCCAGAAAATATACAAATTTTGTCATACACAAAGTTCAAAAATGTTATTAAACTAAGTTTGTATAAAAAGGGTTATTATAATATTAAGGAATTTATGGATGATAATAACCTCTGGAAAAGGTGATCGCTACCAAACTGTTTCTAATTTGTCTTGTGTTGTTAATTGTAAACATGATTGTAAGCTATTATTAGAAAAATAGTCCCGCTGGGTTTCTTGCTGGTTCTTCCCAGGACAGAGGTTTTTTTTGCGAACCAGTGGTAAATTAAAAAAAGTGACTTTCAATAAGTATTGTTATAATCTACATTGAATAAAAAAGTTTCTGTTTCTGTTTCAATTGATATTTTGGCCCGACCCGGGATTCGAACACAGGACCTCATGATTAGCAGTCGCACTACTACAACCACTATACCAACGAGGCAGTTGAAGTAGTAAGAAGTTACCTACCTACTTATTTATATTACAAAACTTTTAAACATTTTTACAGCACATTGTAGAACTGGCTTGATAAATATGCGATCCTGACTGGGATGCGATTTAATTTGGTAAAGCCACGCTGTAGCTGTATTACGGCGGCCAGAAAAGACCACAATGTCACACATTATCATCGTGAAATAGCTGCATAATGCTGCTGTGTTTCGTCTGGTGTGTAAAGGACCGAAAACCCTCTTTAGTGGTAACGAGGCATTAGAGCACAGCATAGCAAAATGATGGCTCTATCGCGTACAAAACGTTGCTGCTTGTTTAAAGAAAAAAAAACAGCCCTATTATCAAACCTGCAGTCCCACAGAAGCGTTCACGTGGAGAGTGCGCCACACCGGGCACGTTCCAGCCTGGAGATATTAAAATTTCAAAATAAAAAAAATCTCATTTTATAGATCTCAATAAGCCCTTTCGACCTACGTTAATTAATTTATAAGCCCGTTTTTGAATATTTTTAAGATTTAGCACGCGGGCAAATTAAATTAGCGCAAGGGCAATTTTTTCACGCTTGGTAGAGAAAAAAAATAATCATTTTTCAAAGAGATATGGCTATTTTAAGTAGAGGAAAATTGAAAATTATATTTCTATTTTTCCTGGGAAAACGAAAAACGGGCTTATAAATTAATTAATGTAGGTCGAAAGAGCTAATTGAGATCTATAAAATGATTTTTTTTATTCTGAAATTTTAGTATTTGCAGGCTGGAACGTGCCACCTGTGCGCCACGCGTTCACCTGCCTATTAGGAGAGCGTTTACATTATAGTACGCAATAATAATTGTAAGTCGTGGTAGCTCAAGGCATAACACACATAGAAATAAAGCCTGGCCCTATACGAGACGTACATAGGCTTTAGGTTAATTTTAAATTTTATTTTTATTACGCAATTGCGAATTTGGTAAGCATTCAATTTACTTCTTATCACTTGTAAAATATTTTCATAGTCTAACAATTTTTTTAATTAAACTGCCATTTACTATTTAACATCAGAACACAATAGGACTGCCTAGGAGTAATAGTGTTCTGTGCTGCCTGCTCTCAAATTATACTACTTATAAATGATGATTCTGATTCTCTGATCTCTAATTCATCATCTCTAATTCATCGAAGATCATAAGTAATCTCAGATTACTATTACTCCTAGGCAGGCAGTGCCAGTTGTCATTTAACAAAGGCCTTTTGTGTTTGCGTAGTATATGCTATGTTCAAAAAACAATAATTCTTAAAGTAATAAAGATACAGCTGTAAACTTTATGTTGTATTGTAGCTTAACTCAAAATCTGTCGATCTAGTATAAAAATAAAAAGGGTGAACGGGGTTGTTTTTGCAGTAATTTACAATAATTTGCCGATTAGTATATTTTTTTGATATTTATTTGAAGTTAAATTTTTTTCTTCAAAGTTACAAGTATGTCAACAAAAATTTTGATAATGTAAACGATAAACAATATTATTGGCCTCCGAATGAGTTAATTTTTATCTTAGTAAGACTAAAACTTTCAGAGATATGACTTTTTTCGTAAACGCGTAGAGAATATCTCAAGAGAAAAACAAAATGGCTGCCAAATAGAGGGGGAGGGGATTAGACCTCAGTGTGTAGTGTATTTTTATATTAAAATAGCTGTATTATAAGTACCTAAAATATCGCTAGTCCTTGACCGGACACACTGTATATATATATATATATATATATATATATATATATATATATATATATATATATATATAAAAAAAATGATATATATATATATATATATATTCATTATTACAAAAATGGAAAAAGTGTCATCTATTTGTCAAGAAACATTTTTATATAGGTACCGTAAAACTGAGTATTCAACAACAATGGTCTAATACTCAAAGCCGTAAAACATACATTTATCGGCAGATGGCGTTTACCACTCAACGCTGATCAAAAGTTCTTTTTTACTGAAATAAACAATTGTACAAAGTGATAATTCTCAGATCACAAGTAAGATTAAAAGAATCTACTAGTCATTTTTAAGTAAAGTAACGAACCGAAACGCTTAAGTATTACGTTACGGTACGTGAACAAAGACTAGGAAGAAACAAGCAGAGTACCGACTGCCGACCCTACTTTTCGCCTCCATCCACGCCATGTGTGTCGATAACCCTGCAGTAGACGCGGCCTACCATCACGCTTGCGCCTCGCATCGGTAGTCCCGCAGAGGCGGCCTTAACCCGACCGCATTCCATCTCTACGTATTCAGTGCTTTCATCAATATGTTGGTGGCAAAATACTGCTAAAACTAATGTTACAGTGCAAAATAATATATATTTTATTAAAAGACTAATTTTTAACCCGTACGAAGACTAGAGAAAAAATGATTGTAAATAACTCCAGTGGCCGCCTCTGTGATAGCTCAGATTCCGTTAAACAGATGGCACCACTGAAATATTTGACATTCCATAAATTCCTATCGTAGTGGGCTCGGCTCGGCTCAAATGTCAAACGCGACTATTTCGTCAACAGAGTCGTGGCGCGATAGTTGGATTTTATAAAATAATAACAAATGTTACAACAGTGTATTTATCAAACTATGGGTACTAGACGATAGAAGTAGAAATCAGTATATTATTTTACGTCGTACATTTTCAATCAGTGGTTGTAATACAAAGATATCTTAAACATATATTGTAAATACGTTTCTTATTGATTTTTGCGTTCTTCGCCGGTTTTTGTAACTGTTATAAAGTTTTTGTATTTTCAGTAAGAATTAAGAGAAATATTTTTTAAACAAAGATCTTATAATAGTGTTGTTGGTTTTTCAACACGGTGAAAAATACTAAGGACATTGCTCGTTTGTTGTGATACGACTTGAAAAGTGAACTTGGTAAGTAGCTACGTAATTTTTTTTGTACATATTATTATTATCATTTTGTTATTGCATTTTATTACAACCAATCAAGAGTTACTACTAACGTACTAAGTATGTAATAATAAACACGAAAAATTTGATAATAATTCTCGTAAGTATTATAGCCAAAACATGTAAAAATAGTATGTTTATATTATAATACTATTTAATTTATTTATTTTGTTTACGGAATTTGGTGTAACAATTATAAACTGCAATAATGATACTATACAGGGGAACGTAATAAGTTCAAGTAGGTACCTACCGGTTTGATTTGTAAACGCGCCGCGCAAAAAATTTCGCCGCTACGCGAGGCGGAGGCGTTCAACGAGCTACATACATCTACATGGCGAGGAATCTCGCGGACATAATAGTGAGGAATGCGAACGATACGCGTCGTATAAACGTTCACACACATACAAATTGGCCTCTACGCAACGATGATAACAGCCCGATAATACGACGTCCGATTAGCCAATGTGACCCCGTAGCCCGCACCCGTACTCATATTGATCGGTTTTATTTACTTTGCATTAATTATTTTGTCAAGTTTTGTTCATAAATCACTCATTTATTATTGTTTGTGTTTGCGCTGCAATCATATGAAGGTATTTTCACATGACCCGTTACGTACAAATATAATTAAAAATACTTAAACGTTACATAAAGCTAACGAAAAAAACCTTCAACTTCAAACTTTCTCTAGTATAGCACCTCGGTTGCAATGAGTTCCCTTAAAATTTTTCTGATTAGAATATGTAAAAAAACAGGTGAGCATTATTGCACTTCTTATCGCAATATTTGGAATTCATATTCTATGATTATTTTATATTATGTATCTACTTAACTATTTTTATATATTACTATGCTTGACGTTATACAGACGAACACAAGGGAAACATCTGCTCTGTATCTTTTTTCGACCCCTTGTCAGACACGTGCGCGGCCGCATAGCAGGGGTGGTAACAAAACCCCAATGAGGGGCATCTGACTATGACGATGTAGCACTTAGGAATTAAAATGTAACTTTAACACATTGCTCGAAGACTTATTTTCGACTGCTACTTTGATTTAACCAAAATAGATTATTATTTTTAGTTTTTACCAGGAATGTCAAGGTTTCACTAATACGTGATGTTAATTCCGAAGAGGTAATTTTCAAGTGAAGTAAAATTTCCACCCTACGTATAATAGTTAGTTACGTTATAATATAGGTAAGTCTTATAACATTTAAGTAATAATTTTGACGGCATGCATTTTTTGAAGGTTTGCTTTGACCCATAGTTACGATTACGCCGCTGGGTTGATTTAAGCCGGCACCGGTCCTGTATTCTTATTAAGAAACGAATTATGCTGATCTACATTGCTAGTCAATAGGATTCGGGTTTAAAAAATTTAGATGGACTTTTTGCCGTTAGTCGGTTACAGAGCTCACGTGTGTTTGGGATTTAAATGTAGGACGTTGGTATTTTCCCCATGCTTTAGTTGCGAGGCTATACTATAGCAAAACTAATGCAAAGTACGAATGTCGTTGATCAGCAGTCATTAAACAAAAATATTGTGCAAATTAAAGTTTATCATGTGTCTGCATGATGTGAACTCGAGTCCTTTTCTTTGTAGATGCACACAACCCGGTTTTTTGCGCCCGAAGCAAATAACGGCAACTCTCCGGTAACGGGGGAGGGAGGTGAAGAATGCTCAATGCTCATAGCATACCACGCAGCCGGCTGCGTGGTTATGTGGAGACTTTTACCCACTAAACTCCACCTTTTTGGGACTGGCTTAACGGTCTAAGTAGAGATCTCTAAGCCTTATCGAACGCGACCCCCCTTGGCAGAAAGGGGAGCGCAAGCACAACCAGGTTTAACTCATTGATTTATATATTAACTCAATGGTGTAACTAGGTTTGCCATATCGGTAGATCAAAATATCTGGACAAATTTTGAAAAAGTCGGGATTTTGGGTTTGTTGTCGGGAGAAATGAATATTAAAAATAAAAAGTTTTTTTTTTTAATTAAGAGGCTACAAAAAGTACTTTCAACAATACTAATTTAAGTATACTTAATATTTAGATTGCCACATGTATTTGGCGATGAATTTTACTAGAGTCCACCAATCTAAATCCTTTAGTAGTATTCAGAAAATATTTATAAGTAATTCAAACAATTTACTTCCAAAGTTCGGTCAAATTACTAACTCAGTTTTTATTAAATCAAAGGCCATATATTTACTTTCTGAGGAGCTGTTTGTCTGGAGATTTTGAGATTTTTCAGGAGTCTGGAGATCGTTTAAAATGTCGGGAGAATTCAGACGAATCCCCACCATCTGACAACTTTGGGTGCAACACAACGGCAAATGCTTTTATTAGTCTATTGAAAATTGTTCTAAGATAACACTGAAAGTAAGTGAGATATAACGAATGATTTAATTTTTTCATAAAACTACTTAGATTGTATTTTAACAAAAGTCAATTCATTTAGTAGTGCTGCGGAAACTACCTATGCACGCAAAATAATTACCAATCAGATGGCAGACATTTTTATTCAAATCACTAAACTTACTGGACTGAGGATGGATAGATAGTTATTTAGATTTAAAACAATCCATTTATTGTACCGATTCTTCGTTTATTAAAAAAATTCTTAAGTTTTTAGGATAAAATATAGCCTTGATCCTTCCTGGCATTGCTCTCTATCTGTTCGTAAAATTTCATCACAATCCGTGCAGCCGTGGTAAAGCCACGTTTTATACATTATAAAGCCAGGTTTTGTATGTAGTAGAGCCACGTTTTATACGTGGTAGAGCCACGCTGCAGCCTTATTATGGTTGTAGCATAAATGGGTCGGCTCGATCGGGAAAGAACCACGCTCTCACAGAATACCAGCGTTAAATGGCAACTTAATGCTCTTGTTTTTCGTATGGTTAGTGTAGAGAACCGGAGGCCCGTTTTACTGGAATCGAGGCATTCTATCTTAGTCCTCAGGGGTGACAACGCATCTGCATTTTGATTCTTAATCGAGGTTAAGTGTGGATGTCCACCACTTACCATCAAGTGGACTGTGTGCTCGTTTGTCATCCTTATTTTATTTAAAAAAAAAGCTATTTCGAAGATTAACGCGGACAAACAGACAGACAATAATTTTAAAAATGATTATTTAAATCTCAGTAGCATGCAAATAAGTTACTTGAAATAACCCCCTATGCTCAATAGAAACCTGTTACTTGGTAGGTACTTGACACTTCAATTTTATTGATATGTGTAGATTTATATACATATTCGACATGCATTAAAAGTCCACTGCAAGACATTGGGCTCTTCCGGTCATGGGAGTTATATTTTGCAGACGGATTGACGATCGCGGATCGCATCTTTGTTGCTGATGTACTGCCCGTCGCCCGTACTGGTATTTTAAGTAAGGCGAAACGAAAATATACAGCCATCTGTCGGAAGTCATAATATTTTTCTGACATTTCCATTGTCGCCTCGTACGACAAATATCCACGACACGGATCGAAATAGGGGGGATATAATATTATCAATAACACTCATATCTTTATATTGGCTTCATATCAACCATATCTTTACATTTCTCATATGTTTTGGCCTATTGGGCATACGAATCTCATTCTGTGAATGCTGTAGTGACTACTAGAAGTTTTTTTTTTATAACAGTGGACTCACCCGTAGCTACAGTAATCTTGTTTCCAACGTACCAACCAATGTAAGAGTTATGACGAGTCAATCTGCTGTTTCCGAAGATCATTCCCAATAGTAGGCTCAAAATGCGACAACGTGCAGCCTTCCGTACAAGCCGGTTTCTGAGACTGCATTAACATTAACGAGTACATCACTCACCTTCGACGCCTTCGACGTACCGACGACGTAGTCGTTAATACCTAATTAGTATATAAAATGTATAAGAATTAAAGTACGAATATTTCTGGCTTATGTAAACGTTCAACGTTTCCGTCCGATTTTCTCTGAAAACAGATAATTAACGTAACCCTAAGAGTTTAGATCTTTAATTCATATTAAACTTTACTAGATTTAAAAAAATAACGTTACTCTTCCAACAAATTCGTAAAAATATAACAATGATTTCATGTCCGCGGTACTGACATACCATTAGCGATCGTGATTCCGCTTCGGGCGAGAAGCATCCTATTGTGTTTAATGTACCAAATTCCTCATCATTAAATCGTCATAACGCTATCACTCAAAGCCACGTTTCGTTTCGTCTCGCCTCTTTTGGGTTTGAAGCAACGTTCTTGTCTTATGAAAGCGCGTCATAGTCATACGTCTTCACATTCCAGGAATTTACCGGCCATTAGAACACTTATTAAGATTCATCGACTGGATTTAAACGTGTATGAATTACGTCCGTCACGCTCGGAATGTGCTTAATCGTGGCGTATTTAGACGTCGTTTGTTATTGTCGTAATGCATTTAAACGCTACATTAAAAAAGCGATTGTAGCCCTTAATTACACAAAGCTTGATTTTTCGTGTTAATGGCTACGATTATTTTTGTATAAATACCATTAGATATAATATTTTAACTGTCAATGACTGTTAAAACTTCTATAACGGTTATTAACATAATCATCTACAATCACAGTTTTCGTTAGATTACCTAGTTTACTCATGAGTCGCTAGTACCTCATCCCAGAAGGATCTCATCAGCTCCACTGAAACTATTTTACGTTAGATAAATTGTATGAATGCAAGGAAAATGAAGAAATACACTAGGAAACTAGAATAAGTACCTGAGAGAAATTAAGACATGTAAAATCCGTAATAAAGCAACGCGGCTCTCCATAAGTTCGACAATGTGCCGTTAGGGCTTGATTAGAATTTGTCATTACATACCGGCCTTACTCGGATAACCAGGCAAACCAGTATTTATCTGTGTTCCCTTTTTTCAAAATTTTTTATTTAAGCAAAAAAAAAAAAACAATTACAGTGGATTTCATTAATTACGACCTCTGGTTGTAACGACTTTTTGGTTATAACGACGTCAAACTTACGTCCCTTGAATTTAAAGCATACTTTCGTAAGAAATTGATTCGGTAATAGGGACTTCGGTTATAGCGTCAATTTCGGATATAGCGACTTGTTTTTATGAACCATTTATGACCGATTCCTAAAAGTCCCTTGCTGATATTGCGACTGAGTCGGTAAAGGCACAAAGACTCATTCATAAAACTATTAAGCTTTCTCTTATTAAGCTCAAAAAGTACTGTTTATTTGGTGAAGGCCAAAATAATTTAGATGTTGAAGGAATTATGTAAATGGAATACAACTTACAGCATGCACAAAAAACTAAACTTAAACAGTGCACTATAACACGTTTTGCAATTACATACGTGTATAACATAATTAAATAAATGATAAGTAAATATGTACATGACTTTTTATTATTTCGGATATAGAGACTTCTGGATATAGCGACGACATTAAAGTGGTCCCTCCGCCGTCGTTATAACCGAAATTCACTGTATCTGCAAATTACACATAATAATATACTTTTATACGTAGTAGAGCCACGTTGCAGCTATATTATAGTTGAATCACGAATGGGTCGGCTCGACCGGGGTTGGACCACGCTCTTACAGAATACCAGCGTAAAATAGCAGCTTAATGCTGCTGTGTTTTGTATGGTGACTGTAGAGAACCGGTGATATTTTTGACTGGAAACGAGACATTCCATCTTAGTCTTCAGGGATTTTTAATGGAGCATAAATGTGGATGTCTATGGGGTACAGCATCCACTTACAATTAGGTGGACTGTGTGCTCGTTTGTCATCGTTATTCAATAACAAAAAAGTGTGCTATTCACACGCGGCGGAAGTAAAACCTTCAGAAAACTAAACTTCGAGAGAAAGAAACGAGTACCTACTGAATGCTTTATATAATTAAAATATAAATAAATTTATAATAACCTCTGTATGCTATATTCTGTCTCATTCTCTCGCAGACTAAATGCTTTGGGTGTATAATGTTTGGCTTTTTTGTTTCATCGAATTTCAAATTACGACTATTCTAAAGAAATTTTTACTTCGAAGAATATTCTCATTAAAACTAAAAGCCTGGCTTTACTAGTACTGGTTTAGATCTTAAGCAAAAAAAAAAAACGAAAACTTGATAAGTCCACTAAAATATTCGTGCAGATTAGCGGACTTTTTCGTCTTCATGACCATTTTAAAATAAGAGGCTCATGTGCCCATTCGTTGGCAGACGCCACTATTGCAAACATTTATATCTCGTATTACGACAAATCAAAATGTCATATTCTGTAGGCTCCCTGGCAATTTGTTCGTGATACATTGGACCGATTGGCTAGTTCCCAGCTTAGCACAGTCCTAGGTTTACCATACAAATTTTATTAACTAAACGGCAAGTAATAAGATAGCACTAGTGTTGCGTACTGTATATTGTACATAATATATTATTTGCATTGGAATTCATACATATTAAATGTGGATTAGAGCAGGCGAAGCGGAAACGTGGAAAATATTTTGTCGGCCCTAGTTAGGCTCGTCGCTAACGAGAGATATTACAGTGTATAATATATATTATGTTATTTTAAAATATCATACACAAAAATCATCCTTCAAATTGTTGCAGGTTAAAGGTGATTTTTTCATTGGATTTTTTTTTCTTTCTATTTGGACCCCGAGTATAACTTGCTTTGATCATTGTTGATCGAAGATAACTTGAGAATATTTTGGTAAGCTATTAACTGCACTAGAGCTTGATATAACAGTGCTACTATAGTGTACCCATTATCGATGGTGTGTGTAATATAGACTAAAATATAGTGTTAGACACGGCATTCACTCTAGCCGTAATTCGATTCCACGCAGTCAAAAAAAAAAAAAATAATATATATATATATATATATATATATATATATATATACAATATGTAACGTAATTAACGCACACCCTCAGACACCCCAATTAGTATATTATGTTATAATCATAATACATACATTGAATTTTTAGTTAAACATTTTTATGCACTTATTATTTATCCAATTAGTTATACTAATTCCGGAAGAATGTTGTGGTCACAGTAAAAATCCACGAACGCAAAGACTTTAACGTGCTTGAAATAAAGTTCATTTTTCTTTATTTTTATTGAATAACAGAATTAGTAATAATACAAATAAAACTGCAGTCTTAAAAGTCTTATTATTGCCTTAAGTTACGGTCCATTTCAGTTTGTTTTGACTGTACAGATTTAGTGTGACTGTAATTTACGTATTTTTAATTATTTTTGGGATAAAAAATTACCAATATTAAAAATTATAGGAATCGATTCAGTAAACGATTCTGAACAAACTACTTTCTCAAAGTGCGTTAATTATGTTACGTGTGATATATATATATATATATATATATATATATATATATATATATATATATATATACACGAAGCACTATCGCATACCCAGCGTTGTTAGTAACATGGGTAAATTTTTCTAGTAACGACAGCTAGGTAGTACATCTACACAGAAATGCTATTTGTCAATCAGATTATAGGTTATAAAGGTTGTGTTTCTTTGTGTATTAGGCCGGTATTCAAAGACAATCTTGAGTTTAAACTCAAAATACACAATATCCAAAATTTTGTCTAAATTTAGTAATAACATAGTATGCTATGTTCACCAAATTCTGACATTGTGAAGTATGAGTTTAAACTCAAGATTGTCTGTGTTCCGAACTATTAACTTTTGAATAACATTAATTAATGCAGATTTGATAACAACTGGTTATAACAATAATTGGTAAACATTTTTTTTTACCAATTATTGTTCTCATTTACATATTTTGCCGCGCCGAAAGTACGTCTGTGCCATGTCTAGCCGTTTACGAGACGAGTAGGTAATATCCGTCACTCCAGTATTCGCATGCCACAATCCTGTGATCGCGAGTCGCGACACGACGACATTAAATACCCGCGCCAAATATTTTTATGCGACATGGATTCCATTGAAACGTTTCACGTAAACAGACTATAGTAAGTAGGTATGGAGCTGGGCTAGTTCGCTTTATTGAGCCAAATTAATTAAATTAAAAAGCAATTAATAAAAACGATTTGATTCAGAACATTTCGACGTTACATTTGGCAAAATTACCTGTATTTTTGAAAATATTCATTCGCAATTTAACTTATTATTGAAATTCTTTAAATTCAATGCAAATACTCTATATTACTAAATATTAATAAATTGGAGATATTTTGAAAATGGGCCACATTAGAAGTACCCTTAACCGACGAGCGTGTATGCGTAGATATATGGATGTAAAGGAGGCGAGAGAGGTATGTATGTCAGGATCGTGCCAACTGGAAATCCGTAGTCTCTGCCTACCCCTCTGAGTGACAGGCGTGAGTGTTTATGTATGTATTATGTAATATTAATAAATTAGTACGAGCACGATTAAGTGGGGCACATCTAGGGTTGCCAGGTTTAAAACCGAAAAGCCGGACAATCCGGCGATCTTAGCCGGACATTTTGGTAAAAAGGCCGAACACTCTTAGTTTTATAATCTTGTTAAAACTTCAATTTTATTAAAAGTAAAACAATGCTTTTTATGGTTAACCATAAAATCTTTTTTTCTAATGAAATAACAATTGAATAAATCCGTCTTCTTTATTATTAATCATTCAATATACATTACAATATTATGTCAATAGTTGCAATTTAGTGTATGTAAGTACATGAAAAATGTAAAGAAATGGTTAAATTTAAAAAGTCTAACAAAAACCGGACAAGCTGGACACCGTTTCATTTGGCCCGACACCCAACCAAAGAGCCTGACCACAGAAATCGAAATTATTTCGATTTCTGTGAGCCTGTGTCCGGCTTTATCCGGACGCCTGGTAACACTAGGCACATCCTTTAGAAAATTGTAAACGTTTTTGTTAAAAAAATCTATTTTTATCAAAAAACTAATGAGGATGTGTATAGATATTGTCAATCAAGTAAGAGGTAAAAACAGAATAAAACCTCGTTAAACGTAAAATTGCAGTCAAATCCCTTGTTTTACATTTCAGTGTGCAATTTTCGGCGGAACTTCTTTCATGGAACTGATTTAAACCTGAGAGTGATAATTATAAAGTTTTTTGAATTAAAACGGGTGTTATTTTAAACGTTGGCCTTCATCTTAAATGTATTTTATGACATGTCATCATTAATTTTTTTTGTCAATTTATTTGTTGTTTTTAAATAAATGTGGTAGAGCCATATTGCAGCTTTATTATGGTTGCAGCACGAATGGATCGGCTCCACCGGGGTAGGACCACGCTCTTACAGAATACTCAGTGCTGCTGTGTGCTGCTTTCGTTGTATTGTGAGTGTAGAGAACCGGAGAACTTTTTTACTGGAAACGAGGCATTACATCTTAGTCTTCAGGAGTAGCAACGCATCTTCATTTTGATTTTTAATCGAGGATAGATCTAGATGTCTATGGGCGACAGCATCCACATCAGGTCCACATCAGGTGGATTGTGTCCTTGTTTTCACCTTTATTCCATATTTTCTTTTACTAAAACAATAAATAATATAAGCAAATAATACCTAAAAAATGTTGGTATCTAATCATTCGCTCACCGGACTTCATGCCAGAATGCACAAATCATAACATCTATTCTAATACTACGCACATTCCTATGCAAATTAACTGTTTATTATAATAATTATGTCGATATATACCTACATAAACAATTGGTTTTCCCGGGAAAAAACAAAAAACCCACTAATAGTCGCTCTTACTAGGGATCATTTGTGAAAAATAGCAAATATTGTTGTTTTTTGACTGTGTTAGTGGTTTGGTCGTTTCGCACAAATAATTAAACGACTTTTGCAGGTGTAAAATGGAGAAGATAGAATCTGCCCTGGACGTGCTGTCACGCGCTGCAACTATGGTGCAACCATGCCCTGCATACCCTGCTAGTGATTCAGACGGCTTCGGTAAATATTTGCAACTTACCTTTATAATGTTCTTTTTGAAGTGAAAACTTCTTTACGATCGTTATTATTTGAAATTTGATGAAACGTAAAATAAAACTAAATAGAGACAAACATATATCTACATCTAAAAGATTTAGCCTAGATAGAATACAGCATACAGTGTTTCCTATCTCGGTCTGCTTTCTGAAGGTTTCACTTCTATCGCGTGTGAACTGTACACATGTATTTTTTATTTTCTAATTTTTGACAACATATTATGAACTATATCTTTTGCATAAGTGTAAATTTTATTGAAGTGTTTTTGTATCTTTAGGGGAGATTAACATATATCAATTTTATATGAGCCACATCCAGGCCAGGAATTGTTTGTAGACTACACGAAAATTTGTTCTATGCGGGAATCAAACCTGCGACCCACAACAATGTAGCCAAATGCCTCTGGTTTACGAAGCCAACGATTTGTTTTAACACGATTAAAAATCCATTAATTTTTTAGTAAATTATCTTGTAAACTACGATTGTGGTATTCGGTAATTAATAATTATCTCGTAGATCACAATCACTTTTAAATAAATCCAAAATAAATTCTTCAAATGGATAAAAAATGCGGAATGTGCTACCAGCTACCCATACCCCAATAAGATTTATGACAGTTCGATCTACCTACGAAGACTTGTTTTCTTTTTTAAATGGAAGAATTATGTTGCTGGCCAGTAGGTATAATATTTTTCTATTTACTTTGTACGAGTAGTGTTTTTTTTTAGTGTAAAAAGTTTATAAAAACAATTCAGTGTTTTTATAATTGTAAAAAATTATTGTCACATTATGTTGTTGCCAATAACAAATATACCTCTGCCTAAGAAATATTAATAAAGTTTTGTTTTTGCAATTACAACGATATTCCTTCTATAAATATTTAATTAATCAATATCATGCTAACGAATCGTCTAGGAATTCAGTTGCAGCGATACAACGTGGCTACCTATGCAGCTGAGATGGCGCGCGACCTTGTAGGCGGGTCGCATTCCAGATTCCAGCTGACATTGTTTAATGCCCATCCGCTTGAATAGTGGCCTCTACTGTAGTACAATTTAATGTTTAACTTTTTTAATACTCTATGTCTGGTATATTGAAATATTTGTAGTATAGATAATTATAAATTATGTGAATTAATTTAATTCAATCAAAATTGCGATCTTTAAAAGATTGGCTTACACTTGCACAACTGATATTATTTTTATTATTAACTATTAGTTTTGATTATTCTGTGGCATTCCCCACTTTCATACCAGAATTTTGGCTCGTTTACAGTGTTCCCACAGTGAGGGGAAGTTCCCCTTATATAGGGGAATTTAAACTCCAGAGGGGGAGAAAAAAATCTATTGTGCTAGAGAGAGGAAAACGTGGCTAAATTGTAATAAGACGGTGGTCTTATTATTCTAATTTATTTCTCAGTTTTATTCATATTAAACCTCATGGTTTTTTTATGTTTTTTTTTTCGTTGCAACAGCCACTTACTATCAGGTGAATTGTAAGTTCGTTTTTCACTTTAGTGATATTAAAAAAAATTGGTTCTAAAATTTGCACAATCTGACTAAATCATTTTTGAGTTGGAGTAAGACCTAAAATGGGGAAAACTCAATTGAGGCGTGGGGAACCAAAATCATTGAATTGGTAACACTACTTATTTTAAATATTGAATAAATTTGGCTACAAATCTACATATTTACATCCCAGGATTCATGAGTCCTTTCTGTGACTAGCGTATGACGACAATATTTTACCCCTGTTTGAAATAACCGGTCAAATTTGTACAAAAGGTTCAAAATATGTAATACAGGTAAACGGTGAAGAGAAATTGATTAAAAAAACATTTATTCTATCCTTTTTATCTTTTAAACTCAAAATGCGTGGTAATGCATTATTTTAGCTGATTTTACTGTGCATGCACACATTCGTAATGGCTCCTCTTCACGATCGGCCATGATGGGCGATTACACGCGAGCACGATCGTGTAGAGGGGCTAATCGCCTGTAGTTGCCTATCAACCCATCATCGTCCTCAATCGTCATTGATCGTCGTTCTGATCGTGGCGATCGGTACCTTGTCGGTTTTTCGGGCACACATCAAAGGGAATCGCTTGTAATTGCGTGCGCGCGTGCCCACACGATCGCCGATCATTCATTCATTTCACCGCGCAGCAGTGCGTACGTCGCGTCGTTTTTAAGTTTTTAAATAAAAGTGAGTGCGAGTGCGAAACAATGACTACTGGGTGGTCAAATGAAAAGACATTCAAGTTCATAGAACGTTTTCAAATTCCCCTGAAGGTTCCGCCAATAGCTCAGAGAGCTGATTATCCATTGAATGTCTGAAATAGATATTTATAGTGAGAACTGGGCAGTAGGATCACCTATTAAGTTGTATATTTACTTTGTTCTATAACGATGAATGCTCAAACACCACCATCTTCTTTTCTTCCATTTTTTTCCCAACTTTTCGTTCAACTACATTGATATAATGATTGTATACGGAAATTAAATTAATGGTAGCTGCAGCTATAACCTCCACGTCCATCTTGAATGCTTGCCGCTTAATAAATGATCACCGACGATCGTGTGGATGCTTGCACGATGATGGTGGCGATTACCTTGCCGATTACAGGCGATCAACGAGTGTCGATCATGGCCGATCGCGTATAGGCGGCTTAAGGGTTGATCGTTAAACAAAAACGTTTGTTGCCCATAAATCACATTCAATTTGGGATAATTTCAATTAAAATTAATGGCTTTTTTTACTCTGATTTTAAAAATTGGAATAACAGTATATCGTTATATATTTGAACTAAGGTTTAAAATTTAGCTACTCTTTATAAAATAACACTGTATATTAAACACTGTATATTAAACACTTTAATTAAGAATGAAGTCTTGTTCTATCAACGAATGAAAAACGTGAGTACATAATCCTGTATTATGGATTAGATTGGATTCAAGCTTGGTATTAAAAGTAGATACCTATTATTAAAAGTCGCCGTGCAGTCGCAGTGTAAGACGATCCACTACACCATTCATCCGTCGTCCCGTTCCGTCATCCCCTTGGTATCGTAAGAAGTGACCAGAGAGAACCTGAAACAGGAGATGGGCCGCAGCATGTTCCTGATAATAATTTAAAAAGATAAAACTACAGAGGCTGCCAATCCGACTGCCAAGCGCAGCAAATATGGCAAAAACTTCTTTATGTTTCATTTCATGGGGGAGGCTTTAGTTCAACTGTGGACTTTTTTTATAGAATAAGGAAGATAAACTGATAAACGAGCACTCCACCTGATGGTAAGTGGATGCTGTGGCCTATAGACATCTACATTTATCCTTGATTGAGAATCAAAACGTAGATGCGTTGTCACCCCTGAAGACTAAGATGGAATGCCTCGATTCGAAGATTCCAGTAAAACGGATCTCAGGTTCTCTACACTTACCATACGAAACACAGCAGTATTAAGCTGCTATTTTACACTGATATTCTGCGGAATGTACACTGTGATGATGAATATTATCCTTTTGAGACATCCCAGTGTGGCTGAAACCGGCTAAGTTCAGTTAAAAATTTCTTAGTAGAAAATAATAAAAAAATATTAAGTTATGATCATATGATTTTTTTCACATTAGTTTGGTTATTAATGCTTCCAATTTAGTAAATTTCTCTAAAAGGAAGCTAACTTCATCACTCTAATATAGTCGTCTATTTCTTTTTTGTTTTCTAACTTAACGTTGCATTAAATTATGCAGTTGTGTCAGAATGATTGTGCAGAATGAATGCCTAGGCAAAGCCGTTAACAGATGTCCCCGCATGATCAGTAGTATGAGTACCGAGCTATTTATTCAACGTGTTGGGTGTTGAAACTTATGCGTTTACTGTGTGTGTTTAATTTTCGCTAACGAAATAATTGGTTACCGATTAGTTTTGGGAGCGGCCCAAGGTATTATAAGTATAGAAAAATCTCTTTCCCTACGACACATGTACGGTATGAGCTTAGAAATTGCCCTGGATAAAAGATTTTGATCAGTGACGAACTTAATATTAATATTGTGCTAGTACTAAATGACTTAATCTTGTGATAGTCGACATGCACGCATAATACGATTTAGGCAAATCTACGTTATTTTAGTAGGATTAATTAACTGAAGAGTTTTTATTTATTTATTTATTTGTTTATTTATTTATACTTTATTTGCACACCGAGTACAAAAAGGCGGACTTAATGCAACAAGGCATTCTCTGCCAGTCTACCTCCAGGTTAAGCAGAGAAGATATTGTGGGTGCAAGTGCAACTGAGTGAAAATATCTTTAAGTAGTCATATACATTACATATTGCATTACACGTTATAAACATAATTATACACGCTTAAATCATATTATAAAATATTTCGAGTGCCAAAACCGTGACCTGAATGTATTTAACGTATTTTAACAAAGATGTCGAAAAACTGCGTTGAATTGACTTAAGCAGAGCGGACACAAGCTTCCCTCAAGTTAAATAACAATGGACACCATTGTTGAATTGGACTGGTTTCGTTACAAAGGCTTGGCTTGCTCGACTGCGATTCCTTGCCCAGCAGTTTGCGAACAATCGCATCAATTGTTATATATTTTTTGTTTTGACTAACCAGTTTTGCCAAGTCTATACGTAATTTCTGCCTAGGTTAATATCATACCTTGACTTAGAATAATTATTATACGTTAATAAGACCGTTTTCCCTGCATTGCAACTTGACAATAGAGTTAAATCTCGATGAGAAAGCAGAGCTTTCTGAGCGCGGACGCGAAAGCATAGGCAAATAACGCGTTCCGCGTGAATTTCGCCGGCCCACAATGTGCAGTTTAAATTATTCTATATCAGAAAAGAGGGAATATCGGTGTATATCTTTATTTTTCTTTTCTAGAATGTGTGACGAGTCAGTCCATCTGATAGATTATGTGATCCATCATAGACATGTACATTCTCGATTAAGAAACAAAATGCAGATACGTTGTCAGCGTTAAGATGGAATGCCTCATTTCCATTGAAGAGTCATACAAAACACAGTAGAATAATTCTACTGTTCCACGCTGGTATTTTGTGAGAGCGTGATCCTTCCAGGGTCGAGTCGACAAATTGCTAAATTTATATTCAAATAATAATCTGAACGCTAACATTTCGATGTTACATGATCTGGAAATCAAATCTAAACATGAATTCAAATATATTTATCAATGTGCACAATGATGACTGAAATACCTTTATTATCTACGGGCGCAATCAAAATGCGATCACGCGATTATTAGTGATGTATTCTTGCTGATTGGTTGTTTACAAACAATATTCCGATCGTGCATAATTATGCAATGCGATGACAGCGGCGCGCACGCCGCGTCGCCACTTACTTTCGATACCCTGCGTGCGTGCGCGTGCGATGCCTAGTGACAAACAGCTAACAGAGAAAGCGTTCAGGAATTTGGCCCGGCCAGCCTCGCCATTTCGAACGCGCCACTGACAAGAAAGTCCGTTCGCCAGTCGCGAATGAAACCGCCAATTGCATATATCAGTCTCCAATCCAACGCCTTTTGATTGCACGTGGTAGAGCCATGCTGCAGTTATATTAGTAGCATAGTTGTAGCACGAATGGGTCGGATCGATCGGGGAATGACCACGCTCTCACAGAATACCAGCGTCAAATAGCAGCTTAATGCTGCTGTGTTTCGTATGGTGAGTGTAGAGAACCGGAGACCCTTTTTACTGGAAACGAGGCATTCCATCTTAGTCCTCACGGGTGACAACGCATCTGCATTTTGATTTGTAGTTAAGGATAGATGTAGATGTCTATGGGTCGTAGTAACCACTTACCATCAGGTGGACTGTGTGCTCGTTTGTCACCCTATCCTGTATAAAGAAAAAACGAACATTATGATCATCATTTACATGTACACTGCTAATCATAACCCCCCCCCCCCTAAGGAATGCCATAAAACACAGCGTGTGCCACTTATACAAGGGCGTCACTCCATCTAGTAGGGGCTGCTGCAAAGGTTTGAATGAAAACCTTTATTTCCTATACGTTATCGGTTCTTGAGCAATGTGGTCGGTTCGATTCTCTTCAGCTACCAGTATACGAATATGCCGGCTCCTCTGGTTTCGCTGCAGATATCGTCACCACAAAGTTATCATGCAGGAAAACTTCGAGCATAGCCTTCTCCATAGTTCGCTAAGCGACCTTAAGCTTCATCATATAGCCAGGAGTAAATGACGACGTCTCAGATCCATATGTCATCATTGGCAACACCAACATGTGACTGGTTGATGCGATCTTGTTTTGAGGAAAACATTATCCGACCAAACCCCAACAAAATTCTTTATAGCTCGTTTTACATAGAAAGCAACGTATAATGGAAAATAATTCGAAACATTTTATTGGCTATCAACACACATCAATCATCGCATGCTTTGTACGCGTAGTTGTCTATAAATGTAAAAACCGATTGTATGAGATGTTGCTCTTGGAAACCGACTTTTATTACGAATGGTGCAAGGATGAAATTGGCGTGCCCGCCTATATCCGGAACGCTGAGGCGGCGTGTTACGGTTTCGAAAAGAATGCCGAATGTAGGTTGTGCTGCGGACTACGGTTACGTACGTTGTAAGGAATGCAATTTCTATTGTTGTCAAAATTTGACTTACATATATAGGTTATTCCAGTTTTTTATACGTGGTAGAGCCATGCTGCAGTTATATTAGAAGTATAGTTGTAACACGAATGGGTCGGCACGACCGGGGAAGGACCACGCTCTCACAGAATACCAGCGTGAAATAGTAGCTTAATGATGCTGTGTTTCGTATGGTGAGTGTAGAGAACCGGAGACCCTTTTTACTGGAAACGAGGCATTCCATCTTAGTCCTCACGGGTGACAACGCATCTGCATTTTGATTCGTAATCGAGGATAGATGTAGATGTCTATGGGCCACAGCAACCGCTTACCATCAGGTGGACTGTGTGCTCGTTTGTCACCCTATCCTATAAAAAAAAGTTTTACCTTACTATAACATAAAATACTGAAAATTAAAGTACTGAAACCTAGATCCGCAGACTGGTTATGGGAAACATTACCAGCGTGTTAAAATCATTCGCATTATGATTTCTTTATCGAAAATTGTATTTATTTTATAGTCTATATAAAAAAATGTCAGTTGTAGCTGCACGTCAGAAGTGAAATTTTCTTAGCTTTACAAACTTGTATTCATTATTTTTGGGTTGTTAAAAATATTTTTTATTTGGTATTTTTTATTAGAAATTATTTTTATCAACGTATTAATATAGGAATCAAATTCTCGTTTATTTCACTGTATACGTGAAAAAGAAAAATTATTATCTATATAATACAAACTACTATTAATAAAAACCCTCTCAGAAATGAGGGGAGGCCTGTGTCCAGCAGTGCTTAAGTAACTTTACTTTACTTTACTTTATATAATACAAAACAAGTTTATGAATACGTATCAATTTCTATAGAATTCCATCAATTGAATTTTCAACATTACTTTCATCAATTTTATGTGTCTGAGCGTGACGTTCAGTGTTTTTTCCCCATCCCAAGTGCATAAAGAAGTTTACGGTTCAAGAAAAATTACAGCATATTCGTTGTCGATAAACACCATATCTTGTAATAACTCTGATGTCTCTAAAAATATCCAATCAAATCAAAAATGATATCAAAGTTTTCTTTTTAATATAATAAGGATGGCAAACGAGCACAGAATCCACCTAATGGTAAGTGGATGCTGTGGCCCATAGACATCTACATTTAACCTCGATCAAGAATCAAAATGCAGATGCGTTGTCACCTTTGAGAACTAAGATGGAATGCCTCCAAATCCATAAAAATATAACTTTAAACACGTTTATATAAACGTATTTAAAAATTATAAAAAAGCAGTTATCCCTAATGACATTCGCTTGTCCGTGATTAAGCCATCATGCAAATATACAAATTTAGTCTTAGATATTCCTGGAATATTTTACAACACTCATGATCAAGGGGGCGACTGAGGTGTTTGACGTCCCGATGTCATAGTTACGGAAGGCTGAAGGTAGCCTTAACTTTCTTAGTTAGTTTTAATAGTAATTTTAACTTTCGTAGATAGTCCTGTTTAATTACATAAATTAAAACCATATTTCCAAAAAAAAAAAGAATCTAATATAAGCTTTATGTTATTAAATATGGGCTCAAAATGGTCTTGTCAAACTTGGCTCGAGATCAAAAACAAAATACCAAGCTTGTTAATTGGCACAGCGGCGGCGACTGCACGCAACTCGTGCTGAAAGAATCCTGACCACAATGAAGTCATCATGTGAAGTAGAATTTCTAACAGCGACTAGATTCCATTTCAATGGCACTGAAGCGAGAGTGCAGATGTTCAAGCTATTCGGATCGTCTGGCGTTTTGTTTAATAAGCACTAGCTTACATTATTCGCAGCGATTAACTTATACTGGTAATTCTTGACGATATTTTGTAAGTATATTTTAAAACTTAACTAAAAACTCAAAAATCACAATTTCATTCTTTCTAAATCTTCTAAATCATTAAAAAAAAAACGAAAAAAAAAACCTACGAAATTACGGTAAACAAATTTGTACCCATTTTTTCATCATCTAAACAAATAAATAAAATTGAAGTGTCTGTTTTAAATGTCAAAATAACAGTTTTTTACTAAATGCTTATGAAAGTATATACGGTACTTATAACAAAAACACAATATTTAAAAAAATTGTCTATCTGTCAGTCTGTTTGTTCCGGCTTATCTACGAAACGGCTGGAATAGCTAGTTAAATTAATAAATTGTGTGTGAAATATCTATAAACGTATAAAGTTATTTCGATTCGGTTACTGCTACCTGTTGATATGTTTATCAAAAAAAAAAAAAATTTTTACGATTCTTATTTTAATACCGTTCGTTATATACAAATGATAATATGAGTGTGATTTGATACTGCTTTCTGCTAACAAAACAAACACAGGTTTTTAATTTAGGCACTATTATTATTTTACCTGGTAATATCACAGAACATACGTGAAATAATCATTTTGCGATCCGTTTTACAAACCAAATTAAACACCATGGTTAGAAAAGTCACTACCACTATGACGTCCCACTATACGCATTATCCAAGATCGTACGTAGCCAGTCAAAAAGTAGAATAGTGAGTGACATTTTAAACGTTCACTATGCACAATTGCGAAGTGTTACCTTCGCAATTACTTCCTGTTACTTACTAATAACGGATAGGCCTAATATTAAGATAACGGATAGGATACAGTCGGACATATTTTTTGTTTTCAACATAACGATTCTGTATGACAAGAACCTCGTGAAAGGCGAAACAGATAAAAAGCCAAAATATCTAGATCTGACTTATGATGTGGCCGACATATTGCTGCAATCGTTCTGCTAACGAGTTTAGCTCGGTTTACCTCGTGGGTCATCTGAGGTGAATGGTAATGTGGGGAGGTAATGTTTCAGGCTCAAATGCAAAAGACAACGCTCCTCGATACCGCCCACGTAGTTCACCGATTACTTTCCTTTTCTCCCTTATTACAAAAATCTTTAAAAACTAACTGGCCCGGTAGAAGTTGTCTGAAAAAAAATAATCCAAAAAAAATAAATTTTTCTAATACATACATAACCTTAACTTTCATGTCACCCGCAATTGTACATACACAGTTTATTGGCAATAAAAATATTCTGATTCTGATTCTGAAATTGTTAATAACTTGACTACAGCACCACCTATGGGATCTTAGGCTAAAACAAATATTATACTGCGTGCGTATGACCTCAATCGGTCGAGTTGTTCAGAAGTTAAACTATTGTATTATGCACATTATATATAAAGAAAATGATTATAGCGATAGAAATACCTAACCAATCAATAAATAAAGAATAGAAATACCCGAAAATAATGAACGAAATTATTCCAATAGTCATTTAATAGTCGAATGGGTTAGACCCGCTATCAGTTGGATCATCTGAATTTGAGGCGACCCTTCGACTCGACCCTTAACTTTGTGATGGACCGGAAAGCGTTGTTCTTCGACACCGCCCGCATGACGATGCGCTTATCTGGTCTCCCATGCGAAGTAAGGGATAGTCAGGTTGGGTTTTACCTATACATTAACAATGTTTGTACATATATACAGTATTGTATTCAGGCTGTAAACACCTACGCGTTGCTGTGACTCAAAAACTTTAAAAAAAAGTCTAATCAGTGCACGGTTTCGAACAAAAGAACATTGACATATTTATTTACATAAAATTTATTTTTATAAAAAATATAGATTTTCTATATTTTAATTTATAATTGTTTTTTATATACTTTATTCTATCTTGTTTATGTTTACCTATGAAATATCTATTTTTATGACTGCATTATATATTTATGCATCCCAACTAGGTATTTTCAAAACCAATCTTTGAAATTAGTTTAACGCCTATAAATATGAATATAAAATAATTTATAATTTGTCTATGCCATATGGTGGTGGCGTAAGATAACTTCACTGCCTCATTTCATGCCGATATTGTAAGATGCGATTTGGAAAAGGTCAGAAAAATGTAATCTAAAGAGAAGTCAGATATGAAATACCTGACCGAGACAGGGAGTAGCGTCAAATGTACGAGATATCTGGCTCTGCGAACGACAACCCACTTGTCAGAGTCAGACGTGTTGATTATGGCAAATCCTTCCTACAATCTAGTTACGTGCAGGTTCTGGTCTGATATAAAATACAAAAAGAAAGTCTTACACGACGTACAAAAATGTGAATAATTGTAATTATTTTTTACATACGAAATATAAAACGTACTTAAATAATACAAAAAATTGTTAAGAGTACATAAAAATATGCTAAGTTAGAACCGCAGATATACAAAATAGACGAGATTTCCTGTTATGACTACCGTATAGTAACTAGGTATATAAAAAAAAGAATTGTTTATGAAAGACAATACCTGCAGCCCATTGTAGTCTCTAGATGTTCCAAATTCAATGACTTGTTTTTCTTTTACATATTCTGCTTAATAACTAGGCTTAATTTAAAGACAGGTGGTAATGACCTGACTCTCCGCAATGCTACTGATTTTTTTAAGACTGTAGTAAATTTTCACAACCCATTCCTCTGCGTACGTTTAAAACAATAACAAAGTATATAACGTTCAAAAATAGAACGTACGTTACGCCAACTAAGCGTGTTGTTGTGCTCTTTAATATCATAGCAAAAGAATTTTAACTACCTTCAAAGGTTTCAAATTTTATCTTGACCTCTCGGCGTGACGTGATAACTTAGGAATCGGACGTTCGTGCGTTCGTAGTATTATAAGCGTCGCTCTTGCGAAACAACGAAATTCTGTACGTTGGCATCGAATTACACATTCCAACTAGCCAGTAATAATTATATATCTTTAAATGTTCCATTAATTAGGATAAGAATCTTTCATCATTAAACCATTATTGAAATAATTATGATAATTTATATTTTAAGTAATTTGTTTTATATAGGTGAAGCACGAATAACTCCTTTGAATTAACAGCTTATAATAGTCGTACATCCCACTGCTTGACCGCACAGACCATCCTCGTTATTGAGATGGTTCATAGCTTATTTACTGAATATTCTTAATTAAAAATGAAAATTATATTCCGTTCAGTAATAGAACCAACGCTCATTATATTTTTATCTAAGTACCATGAGGCCGTTGCACAATATAATTAAACCAAAGTTATTCCGTTAATAAAGACAGTAAAGACACCCCATTGTATTTTGAAACTAACTCAAAAGTAAGAGTTCCTAAAAGTGGCAAAAATTTTATTAATTACTGATAAAAAAGATTATTAAATTATTGTTTTTTGCAATATCTCCGTAAATTCGTGCAATATTTTTTTTATTATGTATATTACCGAAAAACAATTAGAAACGTCTCTATCATTATTATTTCAATACTTCGTTGTACGATTTTAGAACGTATGCTTTGATTATATAGACAGATAATCTAAGAACATATTATGGTAGAATGCATAATAAATAAGTATAACGATTATATAAGAAATTTACAGTAAATTTTGCTTGTTTTTCTTAATCGTAAACCGTTTATTCATTTACATTGAATAAATTATTTTAACTATCATCTAGTTGGTAATTCGTTAATTTTATCTCGTGAAAATCAATTTACCGAGAATGAATGTTGTTTTATCTCTTATTTATAGCTTTCAGATGAAATATTCGTATTGTTTAGGATAACATAAATTATAAGAAACAGTGGACGATATTATTAATTATAACGTCTTATAAATCGTACTCAAGTTTGATTAGAGACTTATTTCAGATGTACCTATGCATATTTAACACAAAGTAAAAGGTGGCTCAGACGGTTAGCGCTCGGTGTAAATTTCACAGTACGCGAGGAACCTGGGTTTGATCGCCGCGGCACCATTGAAATTGTTAATTGCAATTTTAAGTGCGGATTTACCACGTGCTCGGCGGTAAAAGAACACTTCGTAAGAAAACGTACATATCTGAAAAATAAGAATAAAAATATTTTGAAGACATGTGAATATCGCCAACACGCATTGGGGCAGCGCGGCGGACACTTCCTTGGCCTAAAACCCTCTCAGAAACGACTGGAAGCCTGTGCCTGTGTCTGTAACTTTAATAATATAAAAACCTTCATGTGCTTTAATTTGTCGTTTGGATTTAATTTACTTTTATTTATTTTAAGATAATAATTCAGATATAAAATGTAAAGAATTAAAAAAAAATTGAAACATTAATTCTATTAAGAAGACTAGAGATCTTAGTCGCGCCCCGGCTTCGGCC
The DNA here is from genome assembly GCA_907164705.1 of Parnassius apollo. Taxonomy (NCBI): domain Eukaryota; kingdom Metazoa; phylum Arthropoda; class Insecta; order Lepidoptera; family Papilionidae; genus Parnassius; species Parnassius apollo. Next base: position 8,969,724 of record CAJQZP010001342.1, read on the forward strand.
AGGATGGGATCTATAATTGTGCCGTTTTTTAGATTTAACATAAATAAAATTATCCAAAAAAAGTAGTTGGCGTATTATAAAGTTTAAAAAAAATATAGCCTTGAGCCTTACTTGCATTGCTTTCTATCTGCTTGTAAAGTGTCATCACAATCGGTTTTGTCGTTCTAAAGATTAGCTCGAATAAACAGACTAATTTTTCTTCTTTTTTTTGAAAAAAAAAAATGTTTATAGCTTGCAAATAACCGATAAAAATAGCTTAATCGTAGCCGGTTATTTCAATATCCAAACAGACACGTCATATAGTACAGAAGTGGATTGATTGGTATGCATAGCGGATGACACTAGATTTGAATAAAAAAAAAAAAAAAAAGAAAAAATAAAAAGTTATTATTATACATTCCAAAATACATTTTGCAATGTATAATTTTTTCATAGGATAGGGTGACAAACGAGCACACAGTCAACCTGATGGTAAGTGGTTGCTGTGGTCCATAGACATCCACATCTATCCTCGATTACGAATCAAAATGCAGATGTGTCGTCACCCGTGAGGGCTAAGATGAAATGCCTCGTAATAAATATTTCAGTTAAAAGCGTAATTCAAATGAAAGTAACATTAGTGTGATTTCTGTCGTTGCATATTAGATGACAAATAACTTATATTGGAGTTGCAAATCCTAAATATAACACAAATGAATTTTTAAGTACAGTTGTGTTAAAGAAATTGACTATTGTTCTATTCCTAAAAGAACTATGCATTCCTTGGGCTAAGCGTGGACTCGTCAAAGGCTGTAATGATGATGATGATGAAACGAACTATGCGTCATTAGTAATGGCAATCCACGATGTAACTAGGAACACTCGCGTTCGTTCGTAATATAATAATACTTCATAGTGAACTTCGTGATCAGTGGCGTGCTCAAAATATACCATTGGTTCGCCATCCCTGCTCTAGGCCCTAACCGTTTATTATTCAGAACGGAAGAAAGGGATGAGGAAACTTTATTTTACTTCAAAACTTCTATTCATTTTCATTCGTATATTTTGTAGTGTACACAATACTGACTGCAATCTTTGGAGCGAACTACTCATATTGTATTATATTACGTGGAAGTTGAGGAACAACTCTCACGCAATTCATCAGTGATATTCGTCTTATCACGCCTGAACTCGTTAAACCGATTGTAAATTGTATACAAGATAGGGCTTCGTTGTGGAATGCTCGCCGTTACTACGGCAACGGCCGTTAGAAGTTACGGTTACAAAAAATCAATTTAGAGAATGTCTCTCTGTTGCGAATTATTACCATTTCCTTAATTGCCCAATTTAAATTTAACCTAAAGAATTAAATTTAGATTGACAAACGAATATACAGTCCACTTGATCAGTACATACTGTGGCTCAAAGACACCTATCTCTATTACTAGTTAAAAGTCAAGATACAAATGCGTGTGGATCTACGTGGTAGAGCCATGCTGCAGATATATTAGTACATTCATCATCATCATCATCACTACAGCCCTTCACAAGTCCACTGCTGAACATAGGCCTCCCCGAGGTATGCCACAAAGCACGGTCCTGAGCCACCTGCATCCATCGACTTCCTGCATGTCTTACCAGGTCGTCACTCCATCTAGTGGGGGGTCGCCCTACACTTCGCCTACCGGCACAGGGCTTTGCCACTCGAGAACCCTTCTTCCCCAACGGTTGTCGGTTCTTCGAGCTATATGGCCGGCCCATTGCCACTTCAGCCTACTAATCCGTTGGGCTATGTCGGTTACTCTGGTTTTACTGCGGATATCCTCATTTCTAAGTTTATCACGCAGAGAAACTCCGAGCATAGCCCTCTCCATAGCTCGCTGACCGACTTTGAGCGTCCTCATACGGCCAGCAGTGAAGGACCACGTCTCGGTTCCGTAGGTCATCACTGGCAACACGCATTGGTTGTACAACTTAGTTTTCAGGTTTTGAGGTATACCTGACGAGAAGATGCGTCGTAATTTCCCGAACGCTGCCCAGCCGAGTTGAATTCGTCGATTGACCTCTCGGTCGAAGTTGGACTTACCTAGTCGGACTATTTGTCCCAGGTAAACGTACTCATCAACAACTTCGAGGTTAGTGCTCCCAAACAACTACCGTCATAAGTGTGATATGGACGTTAAACACGATCTTTGTTTTGTCCATGTTCATCTTAAGACCTATCCTTTGGCAGGCAACATTGAGCATAGTGTTTAAGTCCTCCAGCGATTCTGCCATAAGGACTATATCGTCGGCAAATCGAAGTTGAGTGATGTATTCGCCATTGATGTTAATACCGTATCTTTTCCAGTCCAGTAGCTTGAAAACCTCTTCCAATGCAGCGGTGGAGAGTTTCGGGGAAATAACGTCACCCTGTCTTACACCTCTCTGCAGTTGGATAGGTTTCGTACTCTGGTTAAGTACTCGTATAGCCATCGTAGCCCTACTGTACAAACACTTCAGCACTTCAATATACCGACAGTCAACATGGCACCGCTGAAGAGACTAGCACCGCCCAAATTTCGACGGAATCAAAGGCTTTCTCATAGTCCACATACGCCAGGCAAAGTTGCAGATTGTACTCTTCGGACTTCTGTACAATTTGCCGAAGGGTATGTATGTGGTCTATGGTACTGTTACGAGCTTGAGGTTCGTGACAATAAAAATTGCCGATAAAATTACCTAAATTAACACTTTAATTTACTTTACACAAATTAAAACTTAAAACACTAATAATTAAACACACTAATTCACTTTATTCCGCTCCGAAGCTTCGCTTGTCTCGCCAAATCCAATACTGCCCCGATCGCATCTTGCAGCGCCTATATATACAAATTAGCAATGAAGCATCCGGAATATTCAAGTAAATGCGCGCAAAGCGACGAGTGTTCGAGTGTAGATTTTCTAGAAACTTAGTTCTTCGGATGGCGCTGTCGGTTGAAAGATTTGTGATGTCATTTTCTGCAAAGCTCCCCTCGCTCTCGATCCTGACACTAGATGGCGCTAGTGTATGACGTTGACTTATTCACGCAACAGTACTAAAGCCTTTTCGGAAACAGGCTTGTTCGGGAGGTTGGAAGTCGTCGAGTCTGCGTGCGAGACGATTCGTAATGACTCTCGAAAACAGCGCGTAACCGCGGCTCAGAAGGGATATCGGTCTGTAGTTTTAAGGAGGGCGTTGTCACTTTTCTTGAAGAACAAGACCACCGCACTTCTGCTCCACGCGTCCGGAGTAGTGCCACCATGGAGGACGGAATTAAAGAGCTTCTGAAGGACTTCAAGTACCGGTTTTCCACCCGCTTTCAGAAGCTCCGCTGTAATATCCACCTCCCCGGGGACTTTCCGTTTTTAAGGTGCTGGAGAGCCATTCTAATCTCGCTCAGACTGACGTCCGGGATATCATCGGAATAGTGTCGGATAAGACTCGCTCTTGGATCGTTACTCACACTTGCGTGTGGCTCCAACGATGATGTCTACAGCGGCCGATAGACCCTGTCAATCTCACTCAGAATCTCAGGTGTCCCGGAAACGGTGCTGCCACACTCAGTCTTCAGCTTTGACCGTTGGCTCTTACTGGCAGACAGATCTCTGGCAAAGACTTTGGAGCCCTGGTTCCACCTGGACCACGCTCTCACAGAATACCAGCTTAATACTGCTGTGTTTCGTATGGTGAGTGTAGAGAGTCAGAGACCCTTTTTACTGGAAACGAGGCATTCCATCTTAGTTCTCACGGGTGATAACGCATCTGCATTAATTCGTAATCGAGGATAGATGTAGATGTCTATGGGCCACAGCAACCGCTTACCGTCAGGTGGAATGTGTGCTCCACAGAAATTTAAATAATAAGGCAATATTATTTAGATTTATGTGGTGTGCTCGTTTGTCATCCTATCCTAAAAAAAATCACCAGTTCCCTACACTCGCCATACACAAGAAACACATACTGCTATTTACTCTGATATTCTGTAAGAGCGTGGTCCTTCGCTGGTCGAGCCGACAGCAGACTCATTCCTGCTGCAGTGATGATAAGCTGCAGTGCGGTAATTTTATGTACTTAGTAAAAAAATCTATGCCGTATTCTTTCTAAACTTAATAAGCGTAAAGTAGAAACGGAACGGAGAAAAATATCCACTAGCCCATATCGTCCCGTGGGTGTTGTAACAGGCGATAGAGCGAAATAAACTAGGAGATAGGCAGTGGCGACTTCCCAATAACAACTTGAACCGTCTTTGTTAACCTGCCGGTCAAGCGCGGTAACTGGCAAATAGTACTAGACTGATGGACTAAAGTGAAAATCTCTACAATTAAAAAATAATGATGTGCCTGTTTGTAATGTCAATGTAACAGCTTTTTGCTAAATGCATATGAAACTATGTACGGTATTTATAACAAAAAGAAGTGTTTTTTTTTTAAAGTTTTGTCTATCGGTTTGTCAGTTTGTTTGTCCCGTTGTTGAATCCTGGACCGATTTTGACGAGACTTTCACTGGCATATAGCTGCTGTTATAGGGAGTACGTTAGACTACTTTTATTTTAGAAAAATAATGAGTGTTCTGTGCAAAAAAACCTATCAAATCCAATCAAAAATAGTAATTATCCAAAGTAGTCTTTTCCTTTAGTTGACCTTTTTTTCGGGCTACTAGTTCCAGACCACGGTTCTGCTCGCAAGGAAAAAACGACTATCACTACAGTATTACTATTGCTACTAACTTGTTGTAATAGTACGTTTGCACTGAGAAACATCCAACACGTAATGTTGTGAAACAAATCGCATAAAATAAGTAACACAACATGTTTTGTAGATGGTGGCTTTCGCATTCACAAAAACTGTGTAAAATTTTCAATTTTATTTAATAAGAATTACTGTAGATAGTTATTTTGACTGCGTTTAGTAACTAGTGTGTTTTGACTCAAATTATGATACGAGATCTTCAAAATGACCTCCACATAAGGGCTAGTTGGGTGCGTCAATTCAGCGAACCGTGTCAGGGTTGCCACGTGCGGACACGTTTTTGTACATGGTGCTATTATATTATGCAACAATGAAGGCCGCAGTGCGTGTAGCTGGCAGAGAAAATATCTTCAATCTTCTATCCGTTATGTAGATGTATTTTTTATATATGACATGATCGTAAGAGGGCCATATATTACTATAATACACAATAGAATGGCTGTCAACCTTATTTTGTAGGAGGGTTGGTGTCGCCGGGAGCACACATACAAGCAATTACGTCGTATTATCAGTTAATCATTACTACAAACCCGATTCGCTGTGTTTGACACACGGATTTTAATACATATTTTTGTAAATAGGGTACAATTTGGCATTTTTATTTGTTTGTTACGACTGACTTGTTGACGATTGTAACGTCAAACACATCTCGTGTTGACATTTATACGTGTGAATTGACGTGTTAGTGGCATTTTAGTGGCTACACGGGCTCCGCCCACTCCCCCGTTCTATTATGTATGTATTATAGTATTCTATGGAGGAGGCTGAGGCCCATAGACACCTACACCTATCCCCGATTAAGAATCAAAAAAATACGCTTATTTGACGTATTAGACCGGCAAAGATAAAATAGATCAGATGTTAGGCCAGCTAGCTATCTCCCTTACTCTCGTGCTTTTAGTATTTTTATTCACACTGATAAGCGCAACTTGAAAACAAAATGTGTGTTAAGAGTAAGGTTGCCACCTTTTTAATAAACAAATATAGTGTTTTTCCCGAAAAAGATGCTAATATATAATACTTTTGAGAAATTCAGGGGCAAATAAAGTACACATTTATTTTTAATCTTTATGTAATTTTCCTTATATGTTTTTTATTGCTCTGCTTTGGCCATCAATGTTCTAACCACCTTACCATACCTTACTTTTAAAATAATTATAGGAGTCTGAACAATTTAGATTCATATTAAAATAAATTAACAATTAATTTTTAACTAAATGAATACATGCTCTTTTTTTCTTCTTTCAATTTTACATTCATGACGGGGAAAAATATTTCCGTAAAACTTACTTGTTACAGACTTCCAATCACAATTAATTAATATAAAATTGCGCGCCAGTTTTTTTTGATTAGGGATTAAATATAGTATTTTTCGTACTATATTATTTTTCTAAAATATGGAGTACAATTGACTGAAATATAGTACGATACTGTATATTATAGTACGGGTAGCAAACCTAGGTTTAGTGTGAGAAGAAAAATAAAATAGGTTTAGAAAACACCGACTAATTAATTATTTTTTAAATTTGGAATACTAACATAGGTTACGCTTAAAGAAATATTTCTATAAAGAGCCGCTCATAAAAGTTTTAAAAGGGTATATGTTCATCCGAAGGAAGATTTCAAAGATATTAACTTGTCTGACACTTGAAGTGTCAAAGACCTTAGTAGCAAATTAGCAAAACCGATGCGGGCCAAATATTGTTTTATACTTGTAAATGTTTGTTTGTCGGATTGGTGTCAAATCTCGAATTGATGTTTTGAAATGCGATCAAACTGAAATTAAAATTTATATGTTTAATAGGTCGTGAATAGTCAGTAAAAGGCCACGCCTGGGTATGGGTATGGGGTCTGGGTTACATTAGCAGGATTAATTCGCCAAAATTGTTATGTGCGGCTTGACATTGACTTTCTTAGTATTAACGATTAACAAGAGTATAAATAAATAAAATTGAAATGTCTAATGTAAAAATAACAGCATATTACTAAAAGCATATAAAAATATATACAGTATTTATATCAATAAACTAGTTTTAAATTTTTGTCTGTTTGCCATTGCCTGTCTGTTTGTTCTGGTTAATCTCCGAATTGGTTGGACCGATTTTGACGAAACTTTCACTGGCAGACAGCTGATTTTATATTGAGTAACTTAGACTAATTTTACTGTAGAAAAAGGATTGGTGATCTAAAAAAAATTAAAGCCCATGAAATCTAATCGCACAAGTGCCACGTGGGGCGAGGTCGCAGGGAACAGCTAGTCTACACAAATAAATGAAATTTAAGTGTCTGTTTGTAATGTCAAAATAACAGCTTTTAATAATAAAGATATTGATAGTTACTCCCACCCCCCTCAATTGCGTGCATCTCCCACCCTCCCTCAATTGCGTGCACTAATCCCGCCACCACTAATTAGGAAAGACACACCACTATTCTAGGAAAGACACACCATCGACGATAATACATTGGAAGGTTGCAAAGTAAGTATTAATATCTTTATTATAATGGATTTCCGCAAAGTAACGCCTGATTCTATCAATTAACAGCTTTTTAATAAATGCATATGAAAGATTGCACGGTACTGATAACAAAATAACAATTTTTAAAATTTTTGTTTGTCTGTCTTCTCGATCCGTCAGCGGAAACGGCTGGACTGATTTTGACGGAACTTTCACTGGCAGGTAGCTAAAGTTTATAAGAAGTAACTTAGGCTCATTTTATTACAGATAAGGGATTAAAGAGTTCGACGTAAACAATTAAAACCCATGAAATCCAATCGCAATAAGTTCGCCGCGGATGATGTTGCGGGGAACAGCTAGTTTGATTAAAATACAAGATTTGTTATAGGTACTGTCATCTTTTGAGGGTTTGACTTGGATGCTTATGTGTAGTGATCAAAATTAAGGGTAGTGATCAAAATACCATTAAACCTAAGTTTACTTGACTGACCTTTTGGGTAAGTCCGGATAAATCTAAGCGACTTGACATGTCGTTTGGGCGACACATTGATTTATGTGCTACATAAAATAAATAACTAAAATAAATAAAATATTCAAACAATTTTTTTAAGATAAGTACAAATAGACGGGTTTATTTTTTTTATCGATCCAAGCAGCTATAGTATCTTCCGGGTAAAGAAATCCGGGTAAATATTTGGAGAACATTTTTTTTACCCTTTTGATTCTAGAGTAAGACAACCACTAATAAACTTTATAATTTATTCTGTTATGGATATTATATGTGTCATTCATTACTTTGATGTATTGAACGATGATGTCGAAGGTCTATACATAGACTGAAAATGGGACGTCTATGCGCGATACGTGTCAAGAAAATGTATGAGGTTGCGTTGGCAAAAGGTAGGCAGTGAAGAAGCAACTGAGTATCCTATAAGTGCGTCATGTGATTTTTGAATATAAATTATTATATTTTATGCTACTGGGCTATTTAATGCTTTTCGCACGAGTCGTAAACGTAGTTGTATCGTTACGACGCAACGCGTACAAGACCTGCAGTGTTCTACAAACAAATCGTCGAGTAGACGTATCGTTTTGTGAGATCTCAGTTGAAATCATGGCGAAATTTTACCAGATTCACGAATTCAATCACTTTTTTAGTCCTATTCATATCTATTGAAATTAAAAGTCGTAAGAAGTTAAATAAAATTAAAATTCTGTTAAATTTTTAAAGAAAATAATTGAACGGTTAAGTTTTTACACTTGCTTTTTTACGCCAGTACACTACGACTACCGTAATTATAATAAACATCTCGTACTCGCTTCGTGTGCGGAGTTGTTTGAACAATGTACAGTGTACGCCTCGTTACCTATACATCTTTTGCTCTCGTATTGCTCTCGTCCTACGTGCGAATTACAATACGCTTACGATACGACACCGTGTGCGAATGGGCTTAGTCTACCTCACTGATTGCTTTACTTGAGATGATACCGTGGTAGCTCATGTCTAAGGATGTGTAAGGGCCATGACATCCACTTACTGTTAGGTGGACTGTGTGCTCGTTTGTCGCCTTTATTCTATAAAAAAAAGACAATAGATGTTGTATTCCGTACTCCTATTTTTTATCGAATTCCATTTTCAAAGTAAACAGTTTTATAAAACTTTAAGAAATTAATAAAACTTTCAAATTTTTAAGGCTTTCATTTATTAAGATCTCCAATTTTAACGAACATCAACAAAATAAAAGGAAACAAGCAAAACAAAGAAGTTGACTAACAAATACCCTAACTCCAACATTTTAATTGTCAACTTCGGCACAAGCAATGTTTATTCTGTAACAATTATACTTCCAGGCAATAATGAAATATTGCCTGAAGTATAATTAATTAAATTAAGAATGGAAACTGAAATTTTCAACTCAATTTCAAAGCTGTTATCTTCAAAGCACACTCTTATTGAATTCTAAAATGGTAGTGTACAGTGTTTGCTTCACTGTGATAAAATTATTAACATTTCTACAACCTTAATTCTTTCCGCTTATCAATATTGTATTGTAATATTAGTCTTAAAGCACTACAACTCGATTGAAGTAATTAATGATGTTTAGTCTTCATCATTGTGGTATTTAATGACGCATTTAAAATTAAATGGAACAAATTTAGTAAAAATAAATATCGTGGATAAGAATTTTCGTATAAATAATGTCAGACCAATAATGAATGCAAGACGGAGCGCTGTTAGTACTATTCTGTGACGCAAAAACCAAGCGAAAACCATTCCCAACTCATTGTAAAAACACGCACTCACGCATATGCGTCTAAAACCATTTGCAACCCACAACATGGTTTTAGGTGCTATTATGTGCTAAGCTTGTAAAAGTGCTGCCATATAGCTCGAAGAATCAACAACCAACCGGTAAGAAAGGTATCGGTAAGCAAAGTCTGGAGCACCTCCTTACTAGATGGAGTGAAGACCTGGACAGAGATGGATGCAGGTGACTCAGAATTATGCTTCGTGGCATTCTTTTGAGGAAGACCTACCTTTAGCAGTGGACTTGTGATGAGCTGTAATAATGATTATGATGATGATGAAAGATACAAGGGGGCCGTACCTTTAAATTCCAACATGTCTTACGCGTTGCCCCATTTCAATGCGCCGTTGCGGCAGACACTTCCTCAAAAGTAAACAGTAAAGTTACAGCCCATATACGTCCCCCTGCTGGGCACAGGCCTCCCCTCATTTCTGAGAGGGTTTTAGGGCAAGGAAGTGTCCGCCGCGCTGCCCCAATGCGTGTTGGCGAACTTATATTTTTTCTTATTCCTCAGACATGCAGGTTTCCTCACGATGTTTTCCTTCACCGCTGAGCACGTGGTAAATCAGCACTTAAAAATTTGCAATTAACAATTTCATTGGTGTCGGCGAGGATCGAACCCGGTTTGCTCGCGTACTGTGAAATTTACAGCGAGCGCTAACCATCTGAACTACCACGGCTCTTTGAGCTACCACGGCTCTCACTTCCTCAGGAGTCTTATTAATCTAAGGAGTCCTTTGCCCACTCGTAAGCGTGCGTAGGAACTATTTCTTAGATTTTTTTTTAATGAATAGAATTGACAAGCGAGCACACAGTCCACCTGATGGTAAGTGGATGACATATTCATCTATCCTCCATTAATATTCAAAATACAGATTCCCCTGAGAGGGCTGTCACACTGCTATACTGTGTTGTCTCCCCTGAGGGCTGTCACACTGCTATACTGTGTTGTCTCCCCCTGAGGGCTGTCACACTGCTATACTGTGTTGTCTCCCCTGAGGGCTGTCACACTGCTATACTGTGTTGTCTCCCCCTGAGGGCTGTCACACTGCTATACTGTGTTGTCTCCCCCTGAGGGCTGTCACACTGCTATACTGTGTTGTCTCCCCCTGAGGGCTGTCACACTGCTATACTGTGTTGTCTCCCCTGAGGGCTGTCACACTGCTATACTGTGTTGTCTCCCCCTGAGGGCTGTCACACTGCTATACTGTGTTGTCTCCCCTGAGGGCTGTCACACTGCTATACTGTGTTGCCTCCCCTGAGGGCTGTCACACTGCTATACTGTGTTGTCTCCCCTTGAGGGCTGTCACATTGCTATACTGTGTTGTCTCCCCTGAGGGCTGTCACACTGCTATACTGTGTTGTCTCCCCTGAGGGCTGTCACACTGCTATACTGTGTTGTCTCCCCTGAGGGCTGTCACACTGCTATACTGTGTTGTCTCCCCTGAGGGCTGTCACACTGCTATACTGTGTTGTCTCCCCTGAGGGCTGTCACACTGCTATACTGTGTTGTCTCCCCCTGAGGGCTGTCACACTGCTATACTGTTTTGTCTCCCCTGAGGGCTGTCACACTGCTATACTGTGTTGTCTCCCCCTGAGGGCTGTCACACTGCTATACTGTGTTGTCTCCCCTGAGGGCTGTCACACTGCTATACTGTGTTGTCTCCCCCTGAGGGCTGTCACACTGCTATACTGTGTTGTCTCCCCTGAGGGCTGTCACACTGCTATACTGTGTTGTCTCCCCTGAGGGCTGTCACACTGCTATACTGTGTTGTCTCCCCCTGAGGGCTGTCACACTGCTATACTGTGTTGCCTCCCCTGAGGGCTGTCACACTGCTATACTGTGTTGTCTCCCCTTGAGGGCTGTCACATTGCTATACTGTGTTGTCTCCCCTGAGGGCTGTCACACTGCTATACTGTGTTGTCTCCCCTGAGGGCTGTCACACTGCTATACTGTGTTGTCTCCCCCTGAGGGCTGTCACACTGCTATACTGTGTTGTCTCCCCCTGAGGGCTGTCACACTGCTATACTGTGTTGTCTCCCCTGAGGGCTGTCACACTGCTATACTGTGTTGTCTCCCCTGAGGGCTGTCACACTGGTATACTGTTTTGTCTCCCCTGAGGGCTGTCACACTGCTATACTGTGTTGTCTCCCCCTGAGGGCTGTCACACTGCTATACTGTGTTGTCTCCCCCTGAGGGCTGTCACACTGCTATACTGTGTTGTCTCCCCCTGAGGGCTGTCACACTGCTATACTGTGTTGTCTCCCCTGAGGGCTGTCACACTGCTATACTGTGTTGTCTCCCCCTGAGGGCTGTCACACTGCTATACTGTGTTGTCTCCCCCTTAGAGCTGTCACACTGCTATACTGTGTTGCCTCCCCTGAGGGCTGTCACACTGGTATACTGTGTGACTGTGTGAGCGTGGTCCTACCCCGGTCGAACCGACCCATCCGTGCTACAACCACAAACATAATATAGCCGTGGCTCTACCACGTATAAGTTACTTATCCTCCTATCTCCACTTTTTTGTTATTGAATAAGGGTGACAAACGAGCACACAGTCCACCTAACGCTAAGTGGATGCTGTGGCCCATAGACATCTACATTTATTCTTGATTAAGAATCAAAACTCAGATGCGTTGTCACCCCTGAGGACTAAGATGGAATACGTCGTTTCCAATAAAAAAGGGTCTCCGGATCTCTACACTCACCATCCGAAACACAGCAGTATTAAGCTGTTATTCTGTGAGAGCGTGGTCCTTCCCCGGTCGAGCCGACCTATTTGTGCTACAACCATAATATAGCTGCAGCATGGCTCACTATGCATTAAACGTAGCTCACCACGTGCTTTACCACGTACCACTATTTTGATAATTTGAAAAATATACTTTTTCAAGTGAATGTTACCATGCCACGTTGGTTGAGTGCGACCGCTAATAGTGTGAACCCGGGATTAATTCCGGGTCGGGCCAATATTAGTAATCGGGTTTTTCTCACAAGAAAATCTTAATAACAATCCGAAATCAGGAATTTGGCGATGTTTCACCCCCGAGCCTCGGCAAGGGCGTAAAAATTTTGCCCTACATACTCCTGACCTCTCTAGTGGTCTCTGATTGCCGTTCCATGGGAATATGGAAGTTAGAGAAAACACAGTCCTTGTGCACACGCTCGTGCACTATAATCCTGTCCTGCTAAGACAGCTTATCTCCGTTCAGACTGACCGACGTGACTTATTGTTGTTACGTAAGTCATGGTCATCATTATTTCACGTCTTTTTCAACGTTATAAAGTGCAAAACTAATAACTTCATGATTCTTTTTTTATTACTAACCAGTATTTATAAAAACTGGTTAGTAAACACTTCTTCCTTTTTTAAGAAATCCTTTACCGTAACTGCTGTGCAATTGTGGAACTCTTTACTTCTCCAAATCTCGTCTAAATCTCCTCACTCTTTCAAGTCTTGTTAAAATCGTATTACTTAGTACGCTATTAGATAAATTACTTTACACTCTTTTACTCACTCTATCTGTACTCTTTTCATTTAATCTATTATATGATATTTTATATATAATTTTCACTTATGTTTATTTGTATGTATTTTTATATTTTTTATTATTATTTTGTATGCCCCCCTTTATTTTAACTTTTGTTTGCATCATTTCTCTACGCAAAGGTTGTCTGGAAGAAATCACTTTCAGACTGATAAGACCGCCTATTGTACATATTCTAATTTACTTTTAACTGTACTTGATGTTTTTGTATTGTGGTGTACAATAAAGAGTAAATAAATAAATAAATAAAAACTGGTTGTTAAATGGATCTACTTTTCGATGGTTATCAGTACTTACCATCGCAAAAGACAGTTCTCGCCATTTTTATTGTTCTTACCAAAAATAATTAATACCTATTCAAGGTTAGGAGAAAAGTTTTGTTTTTAAAGCAGGTAATTTATGAGATTTAAAAATAATGATAGTCATGAAACTATTACTATGGAAATTATATATTTTACCTTATTATTAAATTAAATTTTTGCAATTCATCTCCTGATCATACACATGTATTTTTTTATAAAACTGAAGTAACTAGGGAGGTTCAAACGAACTTTAGCCCACCTGATGGTAAGTGGCTACAGCAGTCCATGGACACCTGCAACCAATTTCATACGCAGAAGGCTGCAGATGTGTTGTCGGCCTGAGGTCTAACATGGCATGTCCTAATGTTTCAATTACGGCGCCTCTACACGTTGGCCAACACAGTGGCGAATGTAGTGGCCAATAGCATTGGCGAACGTGTAGACGGGGTGATTGGGCTTCATTGGTATGTATTGGAACGATGGCCCGCAAGTTGGCGCGAGATCCATGTGGTGTCGGTTTTTTACAAAAGATCAAAGGATTGTTGGCAGAGTTTGGTCGCCGCGTCCACACGTTGCCGCGAGTTTAGTTTGCTACAAGCTCCCAGAGTGATTACACGCATCTGATTAAAATTTTATATTCACGCTTTGTAGGGTGGATGACCCAATTACCAGCCTTTTTAGTGCCAATTTCCACTTTAAACATTCCTACTACTTTAATTCGCGCGATTTAATTATTTTTAAACATTTGTTTTAATCGATAAGCTATTTATAAAAAAAAAATAATGAACATTTATTTGCAATCAGATTATTACGAGAATAATTTTAAAATCAAAAAAAAAATGAAGCACGTCGTTTATGCGTGGTAGAACCATGCAGTTATATTAGAAGTATAGTTGTAGCACGAATGGGTCGATTCGACCGGGGAAGGACCACGCTCTCACAGAATATCAATGTAAAATAGCAGCTTAATGATGCTGTGTTTCGTATAGTGAGTGTAGAGAACCAGAGACACTTTTTAAAGGAAAAGAGGCATTTCATCTTAGTCCTCACGGGTGACAACGCATCTGCATTTTGATTCGTAATCGAAGATAGTTGTAGATGTCTGTGGGCCGCAGCAACCACTTACCACCAGGTGAACTGTGTGCTCGTTTGTCACCCTATCCTATATAAAAAAGCGTCGATTTCTTATAATTTAATCGTGCAAGTTTTCGAATCATCATCATCATTACAGCTCTTCACAAGTCCACTACTGAACGTCTTCCTCCACAGACTGCCGCAAAGCATGGTCCTGAGCCACTTTGCTCGTCATGAGTTTTTCATTTATGTTCTAAGTTATAATTAGTACCTATTATTAAGTCAGTGTTAATTATATTTATTGCTATTGTTTTTGTCTTTCTCAAAAAATAATTAAATTACCAAATAAATTATAAGGTGTTTTAATACATCAAATGTCCGATAGAACTGCAAGTACGTATTTTGCTAAACTTTAAAATCTAAACCCAATTTTAAAACATAGACTAATCGATTATAACTCCTTTAACTTTAAAATAAGTTAAGTTCTTATTAATGGTATTTATTCCAGTTTATGATGCATGTAAAGAATAAATAAAGCTAATCGTATATCGTATATCTATTTACAACCCCATTAATATCCACTATTATTTTATAATTCTTTTATAGAAACGTTAACCCCACACTAGGATTTTCTCCCGTATCGCGCAGGCAGTTTACAAACATAAATTGCACAAGGACACACATCCAGACCCGAAACAATTATTTTTAGGACATACAAATACTTGTTCCGTGCGGGATTTAACCCGCGGCGCCCGGCGCAGCCACTCATTGCTGAGCCCCTGCGCCACGGTGCTTATAAATTCGTCCGCACATTGGCCCGAACCGAAGTAAACTGAACGACCTTCCAACGTGTGGACGCCGTCACCAACTCTCGGCCAATATATTCGCCACTCCATTCGCCACTGTGTTGGCCAACGTGTAGAGGCGACATTATGTTTTAATCATTGTACATGCAATTTACTGGATAATCTTTTGATATGTACAATATTATGTACAAACTTGACCTTCTATAAATTATACAAAACATGGCGGATTTTACTTAACATAAATCTTTACGTGGTAGAGCCATATTGCAGCTGTATTGTGGTTGCAGCACGAATGGGTCGGCTCGACCGGGGTAGGACCACGCTCTCACAGAATACCGGCGTAAAATACCAGCTTAATGCTACTTCCTATGGTGAATGTAGAGAACCGGAGACCCTTTTTAATGGAAAGGAGGCATTCCATCTCAGTTCTCAGGGCTGGCAACGCATCTGAATTTTGCTTCTTAATTGAAGATAAATGTAGATGTCTATGGACCACAGCATCCACTTACAATCAGGTGGACTGTGTGCTCGTTTGTCACCCTCATTCTATAAAGAAAAAATTCGAGGAATATAACGAGATTACAACTGGCATATTAAGTTGGTGTATGATATACGATCACTTAAATCCGTTAAGCAAGTTGCGCAATGTTCACTGGCGCTAAGTTCATTACCTCCAGCTAAGTGCGATACAAGTCTTTCACGCTCAGGTAGACCGTACTAAATTGCTTTTCAGTCGATTTTCTTGTTAATGTTGAGTCATCCCCGTTTATATGATAGAGGTTGACAACGCTCAATGATCAAAACCTTCAAGTTTAATTAAATACAGAAATGTTTGCCGAGTGATTTGCTGTCAGTTAATGAAATCGTTATTATACAGACGTAAAAGGATGTCAAGATAAAAATAGATCAGTGTCAATAGTAATATTATAATCGTAAAATCTGTACCTTTTTATGTTAAGGCTTCCCGTTGTGTTATGAATGTATATTAATATCGGTCCAGCTGTGCGTGGTGTGAAGTTAAATAGTTCGGTAACAGACCGCTAACTAAACGGTCTTTCGACTTTCCCGAGATTTAGTTTCTGACGAAGCTTATAAAAAGTTAATTGATTCTTATGTGCACCCTGCTGATTGAGTAGATGCTCTGGCGACCAGTGAACGCAACTGACGACCGACTCCCATCAAAAAATATATCCCTAAACGTAGAACGCAAATTTTACAAATTGGTAAACCACTTTACCAGTTTGGTTAGTATGTACGAACTATGTAATGCATTTCACATGGCTCTTTTTTGAATTCGCATAACTATAAGAAATTAAGAATAACTTCGACCGTACGTTTTGAAGGCCTATTGGTTGGCAGTATTTTTAAAGATACTTCTCTCTTAGTCTTCGATCCCATTGCACTCGTTAAAAATGCTGATGATTATATTTGTCTAAATCCAAAAATCCATTTCTAACATGTCATTTAAATCAGTTGACACGTGTTCTCAAGTTGAAACACATTCGGTTTATTTCTGTTTTACAATACTAAATACAATATAATTAATAAATAAATAAAAGACAATTTATGTTCAAATCAAAATAAAAAAATACTAAAGAGTAAAGAAAACTGTTTTGAGCTCTATCTATGAACAAATACTTGTACTAAATGCTTATATTGTTTTATTCTAGATGGCGTTGATGGCTTTGTGTGTGTTTCGTCTAACGTTTCATTCAAAGGTGGCGCTTTTATAAATTATAGTAGTTTTTGTTTTTTTTTCCCTGACTGATTTCATAATAATATAAGTTTAAATAGATAGATAGATAAGTACACGCGAAGTTATTCAAAGCGTGTTATAAAGGAGGAAATCCCAAATGAGACAATATATTTCTAACTTCCCGCTATGAAAATCTTTTTGTTTTCGCCCCGGTTTTTGAAAATCGAGTTCTCATCAGATCTCGACGTTTCGAGGTCCTAGGAAGCTATTCTGGTTAGTTTTGCGATGATATTTGTATGTCTATATGTATGTGTATCTGTGCGCGCGCGTGTTGTGTATGTGCATGTATGTATGTAAACATCTCATAAGTTTGTAACGAAGTGTCCGATCGAAAAGCGGTTTTCGGCATCTGAAAGAGCCTTGCTGAAGTTAGATTTTCTGTGAATTTAGACCGAATCGTTGCGGTTGACTCCGAGCAAACCTCAAAAATTCGATTACTTTTAATCTTGGAATTATATCGACGCCCTTGTTTTGATCCATTCCATAATTTACTTAATCACCTCTTCTATTCAAAAAACGACGTCGATTGCCGTGAACCGCACCAAAATCGGTTCGTTCGTTCGAGAGATATCGTTGACGAAAAATCGAAAAAGTGTCGAAGTGCGAAGTCGAAAAAGTGTTTTTTCAAAATAACTTGAAAACTTGGAGTGCTTTGATATTGAAATTAGCTTCAAGTTCCGGCGATGACCTGCAGGGTTAACCAATTTTTTCCTAACGCAATATCACCGACTATGTTTTATATTGTTAAATATTTTACTTATAGCCTGCTAGGCCCAAAATTATATATATATATATATTAGATAGTTATACTACTTAAATCTTTGAATAGGCCGACAATTCGATACGACCGGAGATTAGGTGCAGTGACAATGACGTGCTTTCCGAGGCACGAGAGTGAAGCACCGCCAACTTCTTAAGATACTTGCCTACTAAGTTTACTTAGAGCACCAGACGCAGTAGCAGCAACAAGGCAACCAATCGGTTATCAACAATACATAGCATCCTATACCTTAAATAAAATAGCGGTGACAAACGAACCTACAGTCCACCCGATGGTAAGTGACATATGCACGTGCAGACCATAGACACCCGCTGCCAACTTCAAATGGAGATTTTTACGAGTGCTTCACCTCGTGCGTCATCTCCGGGGACTAAGAGGAAATGTCTTAAAGTCTGTAGTGTAGTGTAGTGCAATTGTAGGGTTTACAGCGCTCTTTTTAAATATCTACGTGCTACAAATGTCTAATAAATGTAGATATTTAAAAAAAAGCGCTATAGACTCTAGAATTACGTTAGATCTAGCGCCAAATGCACTGAAACGGCAACACTCTCTGTAATTATATTGAGGCTCTATACCCTTCAGAACGGGATACATACAGTGTAAGCTTTTGGCGGCAGAAATAAGGTCTACCGCCCAATAGCAGTGTATTAGGTTAAGTAACCTATGTCTAAACCTATTAATGGTGAGACAAAATAGTTTTTAATGCCAGAGACGAAGTCTGATTACCCTCAATAAGATTCATTTTGACCACAACGACATGTTGTGTATATGGGCTAATATAAATCGAGATAGTATAGATGAAGATAATAAATCGAGACTTGGCTGCTCAGTCAAGTCCGTCGTCTACCGTAAACCATAAGTATTTCTGGCACTTCCCATAGTGACTTCTTTGCATGATAGACACACACAGAACGAAATGCAGTAATGGATTTCAGATACACTTCAGCAAGTACGGGTGAGTGCGGACGACTTTTGTTGATCTTTGTGTTGTGTTGTAAAGACGCATTCAGTCAATTTAAAACAAGAGCTATATACACTTACTTCTATCTTTTGGTCACCTTAGTTAACACTAATCAAAATCAATATTATAGCGTTATATCAGCGCAAATTAAAGCACAAACAAATCAATTATTTTTCTTTACCCACCCGTACGCCTGAGCAATAACAAAGGAAATAATATGTTTCGTAGATGTAAAGCAATATTTTATGCTCTAGATAAAATAGTAGTAATAGTATTCACACGCACGTATTTCCTTTATCGGTAACAAAAATTTGTTTCAACTTGATAAAGATACGTCAAATGTTCAAAAACGGTAACGAGTTTCTTAAACCAACAGATTTTTATTTTCTATTGAAGCACGTCTTCTTAATATTTTCGCCTTAAATATCTTTACAATGTCTTGTCAATTCCATTGTTACTGTTTGCAGCTGTTTACAATTGGCAGACATTTTCTTTCATATTTCTCAATACTAATAAAAACAAGATATTCCTGGACTTCGTAGAATTTTCTTTGTCATGACATATTCGATTCATGAAAGCCTTATTCCCAATATGAACCGCATATTTCTTTTATATGTGTTAATCTTTGTGTATGGTTATAGCATTAAGCCACAAACATCGCGTGTTGTTAACATAGTAAGTAAGCAGGTGTCCGTAAGTCGATCGAAGTACGGAATGCGGAATGTTAAGAGTGGCGCTTCCCGCACTTTCGCTGCAAACATCCGCCGCTCGGCCACTCTTCTGTTATGTAAACTGAATGCCCTCTACGCGACTACATTTAGCTTGCGAATGGCAAACGTTTTAGTATAAATAAATATGCAATGAAGTTCTAATCATAAATCACATAAAGTGGCATAACATGTTAGTAATCTAATCTAGGTACGGAACGACAACAAATAAAAGTGTATAACTTTATAGTATTTTAACTATTTTTCACTCTTATTCAAAACTAGTAGTTCAGAGTTTAAACCTTCCGCCAACAAGCATTGACATGACAGCTTATGACGAGCAATTCAATCCGTTTGGTTGACGCTTTCCTGCTCCAAGACATACAGGTCCCTTTGCTTTTGCGTCTTTTTATCGAAGTAAATTTAATTGAGTATGTTTACATTTGTTTATGATGGAGTCGTGTATATCCGACCATTTGTTACTTAATATTCTTATTTCACAAATATAACACGAACTTTACGTGCTGTATTAAATTGCTAAATGTAACAACAATTTTGTGCTCAAATTAGCTGTTCTGTTGTGACTTCGTCCTCGTACAGTGTAATACGATTGGATTGGGTTTTAATATTTTTACGCGGAACCCTGAATCTTTTTTAAAAATAAAAGTAGCCTAAGTTACTCCTTATAGCATTAGCTATCCTAGCTAGCCAGTGGAAGTCCCGTCAATATTGGTCCAGTCGTTTCGGAGATTAGCCGGAACAAACAGACAAAAAATTAAAACTCATTTTTTTATTATAAGTACCGTATATATACCTTCACATGCGTTTAGTAAAAGCTGTTATGTTGACATTACAAACAGACACTCCAATTTTATTTATTTGTATAGATTAAATCCAAGGTATAAAAGTGTAAAATAAGGTCGTTCCGCAAAAAAACAGCCATTTCCGTGGTTTACTTGACAAAAATTAGGGATGTAATGTACAATATGTAAATATTAATAACATCACCACACTTTGTGGATTTGTTAAAAAAAACTTATTTAAATAAAAGTTACAAAAATATGAAAGGTTACGAAACGTCAAATCATATATAATAGCAATAATAAGTAACGCGGTCCGACCGTCCCAGATTCTGCGGTCCCGCAGTTGTTATCCCTATTTATTTATTTTAGCGGGACTATTCTATTATATTAATTAATAGAATAGTCCCGCTAAAAGCCTCTATACACTGCGCGTGTCCCGCAACGCAGAATAAATAATAGTACCCGCAATCTCAACAAAATACTGCTCAAAGCATCGTTCCATTTCGTTACGTTTCTTAAACCGTGTAAACGACGATGCGTACTACTATTGTAAAATAAAAACTGTGATTATTTATGTCATTCTGAACTGAACTAAAATCCAGAATTAATTAAAAATTCCATTCATTTGTGACTTTCATAAAATACTAATATACGTAACAGTCATAGAACGTTTTAAAACACAGTTTAGATCATTTTTTTGTAAAATTTATGTTAGAACAAAACTCTTTAAAAAGATTACAAAACAAAAGATTACAAAAAAAAAGAAATAACAAAAGATTACAAAAAAAAAAGAGAATGGTAATCGAAATATTTTTGTAGGATTCGAATTATTTATAATTTTCAATTTGTATTTAAATATAAATCTAATAAACAAAGTTCGCCTATTTGTGCATTGTATAAATTCGTTTGAATTAGACAGAAATTTTAAAAATCCAAATAAGTCATAATTTTATTATAATATCTTAAACTGTTCTGGATTAATAAGAATCGTGTAAGAATTCCTATTTGCCGTCCGTGAAACTATTCGCTTCTAAGTTTTTTCTTGTTATCTAATCTTTTTTAAACTGCGAATAACTTCTGTTGAAAAGACGTTCGTGTGGAAAGGTTGCGTGAGCTCCTTGATACATAAATACATTAACGTTATCTAGACGTCGGAGGCCGAATGCCTTCGGCAACGGACGTGGCTACTGCCTTCACCAATTCACACGAATTTATCGATTCAGATTTAATGAATATTATTCGAAATTTAAATGAGATTCAATAACTTTGTGGTCAGGTTAAATTATCTCGATCTCGCGTCTGAGTTCTGCTTGCCAAGTGGTTATAAACGAAATCAGTTAGGTAAATACTTCCGCACGGATGTCTCCCGAATTTTTCAGAGAAGAATCAATATAAATTTATCTTTATATATCAATTGCTGACAGTCTCGCTAAAACTCGAAAATGATCGAGATTTTTATTCGAGGATAAATGAAGATAAAAGCCATCCTTATTCTATGCTTTTAAAATCACCATCCTTTTAACCTACTGGACACGGTTTTTTTAATAACTTCTTCGGGGACTTCCCCATATTACTTAACAAACAACTGCTTTCAGCTGTTAATAAATTTTGTGTTCAGTGATTTAAACGGATTTTCGGTCAGTCGTTCGTCAGTCCAATAACAGAAAGTACCACGTGCATAACATCATCTTCGTCAGCCTGCACCGGCCCGTAAATGTCAACTTTTGGACATAGGCCTCCGCCGTTGTAGGTAGGATCGCGCTTTGCTGGCAGTTTGACGGTCGCAGTATCAGATATTTCGCACCTTTGAGCCTTTGATGCTTCTGGCCATCGCCGGTCTGGGTTTTTTACGTCTGCCGTTTACAAAATGGCTTTACACTATCAACATACATACATATTTCCATAATATATCAGCCTCTATATGTAGATCGGTAGCTAATTCAATACGGTCGATTGGCGTGCGAGTAAACATCCCCTAAAGCTAACACAGCGTAAGCTCCGCTCGGATGTTCGCCCCGCGGCCACGTTGAGCATGTACGGCCCGCCCTACTGAATTACACGCATCCTCTCTTTCCGATACCACATGAGAATATAGATTAATTATGTTTTTCCTTTTGAACGGTGACAAAGATTTTAAAATCTACATATAGTTAAAAAAAATAAGTACCTATAAATTGTGCATAACCGCAAGTAAAATCACTACAAATATACTCATGAGATAGGTTTTTTATTTTTATAGAATAGGATGACAAACGAGCACACAGTCCACCTGATGGTAAGTGGTTGCTGTGGCTCATAGACATCCACATCTATCCTCGATTACGAATCAAAATGCAGAGGAGTTGTCATCCGTGAGGACTTAGATGGAATGCCTCGTTGCCAGTAAAAAGGGTCTCCGGTTCTCTACACTCACCATACGAAACACAGCAGCATTAAGCTACTATTTGACGCTGGTATTCTGTAGAGCGTGGTCCTTCCCCAGTCGAGCCGACCCATTCGTGCAACAACTATACTACTAATATGAATGCAGCATGGCTCTACCACGTAAAATAGCACACAAACACAACAAATAGGATTGTTGTAGGTACCATCGTATTAATTTAAAGTATTAAAACGCAGCTAAAATTCAAGCTAGAATTATAAATAAAAACAAGACAGATAATTTTATCTATGAAAATTAATAATTGTTTGGTCGTATTATATGCGCTGCCATACCGTTCATCAGATTGATCTAAAACATTGTCAACATAATATTGCTTACACCCGCGTGAAGGTTAAAGGCATAGTTGGACCCGGTAGGTGGCGCTGTTCTGTTGTACAATCCAGATATCACCCGTGAGAAGCCGTAGCAGACAGATTGTTAATAAAAAGCAACACTTAATAATATGTAGAAATCAAAGTTTTGTTTTTTTGTGTTGTTATTATCTTATAACCAATTTAGTATTTTGTGGTGTGAGATACATAAACAAATATAAAATTATTATTTCTACCTTCAGATAATTTTTCTAAGTTTCTATGTGTGTTGTTTATGTTATACTTAATTACAATAAAACATCTCAATATAAATTGTCTAAAAATAAATCATTATTATAAATGTGGACATATAATAATCTTGGTTTTGGTCATAAGTACAATAACTATTAACTACTACATTTAAAAAGAAAAAGAGTTTTTAAAGATAAAGAGATATTCTCGCGTCTTTATTAGCAATCTTTCAATAAGTACATACAATCAAACATGCTAATACAAATAAGTAATTGCGTTTATTTAATTCAAATTAGTATAAGTAGTAATATCACAGTATATAAATTATGAATTTATATACTGTGTTAATATGCAAAAGAGTAGTGTATCCGCTATGTCAGCTCCGGTGATGGACCACTCTTGCACAGAATAGCAGCGTGAAATAGCAGCATTTGTATGGTGTGTAACGAATACCGGAGACTGCTACTTACTGCGCACTGTTCATTTTACGCAGATCTGGTCGCGTTCCGTGTCTCTAAAATTACACCCTGATTTGCCTGTGATCTTATCGCAGAAGCATTACGTTTACGTCTCGCACGGATAGCTAACGATAAGTGAGTAAACTACCGAAAATTCAATGCTGTTTGCCACTGCCAGAACCGGCTCATATCTTGTGAAAACATGTAAATAATAGTAAAGTAAAAGTTACAGCCTATATACGTCCCACTCCTGGGCATAGGCCACCTCTCATTTCTGAGAGGGTTTTAGGGCAAGGAATAGTCCGCCGCGCTGCCCCAATGCGTGTTGGCGAACTTCACATGTCTTCGAAATTTTTTTCTTATTTCTCAGACATGCAGGTTTCCTCACCATGTTTTCCTTAACCGCCGAGTACGTGGTAACGCAGCACTTAAAATTGCAATTTCATTGGTGCCGGCGGAGATCGAACCTGGTTTGCTCGCGTATTGTGAAATTTGCAGTGAGCGCTAACCATCTGAGCTCCCACGGCTCCATGTAAATAATCCCAGGTGTAAAATACTCAGACTTAGGAAGGAAAGAAGCTAGGATATATATTATGTGCTAAACTAGATGATAGAGCTAAATTGCATTTAGATAGAAGTACCGAAGTATATGTTTTAATTTTTGTTTATTCTGTATAAAATAATCTTCCAAGTACTGAAAAATTTGAATTAACCTGAAAAAATAAACATTTTATACGAAATATTAAAATAAACTATAGTTTCTCTAATTAAATTGTATTTTATTATCCAGACTTAATTAAACTAGCGGCGCCAGCGCTTGCGTCTACCTGTCGGCAAACCTTTGCCTTCGTTCTATTACACCACTTTTAAAAAAAACATAATGCCTATACGTAGCAACGCGGCAACTTCTCACAGTTCGATTTACCACTCGTCCCGGTCCCCACCACTCCCTACCTAAATAAAACACAACCTTTCAAGGATACAACCATCGTAATTTAAACATCAATCATTAAAAAAATTGCGAACCATATTAAACTCTGCTCCCATCTAATACGGTGTATTTTGCATTGCTTTGTTTATGGAATATGCATTCAAAATCCCGTCAACGTAATTAAGGCTCTAAGTTGTGATTGATACGGTTGAAACTGAATATGTATAAAAATCACTGGAGGTTGTATTGGTGAAGAAAGGGAGAAGAGTAAAGAGGGTTCATTAATCCCCGCGCCCTGCGCTCACGCACTTTCATGAATGGACCGAACAGGTTGATGTATTCCGGATACAGGTTGTTACATAAAACCGCTAAAATATTTTTGTAAGTATGATAATAAATACTATTGGGAAAACTAAAACGTTGCGAAGCTACGGAAGCATGTACTACAATAAACTCAACGCATTGTTTGCAACACGGTCGGTGTAGCAAGGAACTCTAGTGTTGCAGCTATATTATACATGTAGGAAGAACGGATCGACTCGATCGGGTAAGGACCAGGCTCTCTCAGACTACCAGCGTAAAAAAGCAGCTTAACGCTGCTGTGTTTCGTATGATGATTGTAGAGAACCGAAGACCCTTTTTACTGGATAAGAGGCATTTCGTCTTAGTCCTCAGGGGTAACAACGTATCATATATATATATGATAGAATATGTCTATGGGCCACAGCATCCACTTACCATCAGGTGAGCTGTGTGCTGGCTTGTCACCTTTATCCTATAAAAAAAAATTGCGTTTAACATTGTAGCTCCAGATTTTTATATTATATTGCACGACGCGGCCGCATCGCTACGAGTAAACCTGGTGGGGCACTGATAATATACACGTTCTATCATACACGCCGAACGCCCCGCTCCGCTGCGCTGCACGCATGGGCACAAAATAAATAATAGTATCAAGGGTTTAATTGTCTAATACTTATAGGTATGCCGCGCGACCGCAAACGACGTTCTGGCTTCTTTTTTTGCAGATGTTTTAACAGTGTTGGTGTATCGAGAAACTTTATATATAGCCTGTAGACCTATTGTAGTCTGAGGGCATCATAATAACTTAAAAATTGCTAAAATAATTGAAATAAATCTCTGTGTTCACAAAAGATGAAACAATGTCTGTGCGACACATGACAACCTTCGAAACGAATTTTGAATTCTGTTGTGTCATCGATTGCTTTGTGTCCGATGGGGGTCAGAGATGATCGTGCTCTCCATAGCATTAACCGGTACATTTCCAAGTATTTGTTGCAACAATTTGCATTTCATATCAGCTGTTTTTACTTCCATATATTTATTATAATAGTTGTTACGTTTTTTTTAAAGAAAGAAGACGCCGTGGGACGTATTTATATTATTAATAAGACGATATTATAAGCGATTAATATTGATGAGTTTGAAGATATATTATAAAACCGCTACACAAACTTTTTTAGGTTTTGGTTTAAAAAAAAATTGAATGTAAATTTCCCATAACACCCTGTGCTGTGCAGGGTCGAAGGAAGCGCCGCACGTCCGGCCGCGTGGATGTAGCTTGATGCTCTTTTTCCTTTTCGGTTTATTTTTTGTTCATCTCATTTATTTATTCCAATGTAATCTCTTCCAGTTCGTTTTTTATTCAGTCGGCCTTCAGTGTTACCTGTGTCGGGACGCCAATGGGTTGTCGACTTTTAATTTGCTAAAATAATAATTTCTAATTTTCAAATATTTTTTTTATTATATTAAAATTCTAATTTTTGCACATTATCAGTGATTTTTAAAAATGGAATTGTTTTAATATAATATATTTCGAGTTGGTGATACTGTGTACTTCTCCTATGTGTTGTGATGATGGAACTGCCGGATTACCTCTTGTTTTTGGCTCAAACTTCACTGAGTCGTCTTCAAGATTGGCCAATGGAACCGCCCCAGTCTCCTAAGTTTAATGTGCCGCTATGGCAACCTTGGATCCCTTCCCCGCAGAAAGGTAAAATTTGAACGTGTGTTGACAACTTCAAGAAATAATATTGAGAAGTTTTAGCGTTATGACTTTTATGAAAAAGACAAATAAGGAAAAATTGTTTTAAAAATTAAAATTAATGATGGAGACAATAAAAATATATACTGATCTTTCCCAAAGTAGAGTTTGCTATAAAATATTATCATATACTTACTTTATTAATATAAATAAAACTAATAACATATATAGTAAATAAAACTTATTACTTACGGCCTTACTTATAATCGACTATCACTCACTCAAATTAAGTATTAATTATCTCTATACCTGTCTCTTTCTATTGTCATTTAGTGGAAAGAGACAACTTTTTAAGAATTTCTTAAATAGACGTCGATTTTTATGAGTAACAGCCTAAATATATGTATTAAAGGTGAATCTGTATCATTTTCAATATTCATCCCTTTAGTGAAGTATCCTTTTTATTTCTTTGTCATTTAATTTATTTCATTTTAAAGTTTAAAAAACACTCTTAGATTATTAAGGATTTATGATATCAATTAAAGAATATGAGGATGTCTCAAGATTGGTAATAAATGTTTCTATATTTTCAGTTTTACAGAAATTTTATTGTAAGGTGGTGCAATTTCATAAAAAAAAGTTTGAAGTATTAATTAAAGTTTTAACAATATTTTTCACAACGATCAAGTGGTTTATTACTTTATTTATTAATATAATACATTTCTTCAAAGTCGAGAGTATACCTATGCATCAATCTTGACAGGGTTGATTAGCATCGTAGCACAAGACTTCACTAGACTTCACCCCCGGCTTCGCAGGGTAATTTCTAGATCTCGACGACAGCGCCGCCTTCCCGGTCGAACTGTGTGCAAACTACGCGATATAGCCAACTACGGTGTGGTTGACATTTTTAGTTCCTATTTCAAAACAGATGGTTGAAATGGGATTAGATATTATTATTTAATCTTTAATCGTGGTAGAGCCATGCTGCAGTTATGTTAGTAGTATAATTGTAGCACGAATGGGTCGGCTCGACCGGGGAAGGACCACGCTCTCACAGAAAACCAGCGTGAAATAGTAGCTTAATGCTGCTGTATTTCGTATGGTGAGTGTAGAGAACCGGAGACCCTTTTTACTGGAAACGAGGCATTCCATCTTAGTCCTCACGGGTGACAACGCATCTGCATTTTGATTTGTAATCGAGGATAAATGTAGATGTTTATGGCCGCAGCAACCACTTACCATCAGGTGGACTGTGTGCTCGCTTGTCATCTAAACCTATAAAAAAATATGCACTATATAAGAGCTCAATTTTTTTCATCTGGATCTTAATGCATTTCTACCAAATTGAGATTAACACAGAAAATTCTAAAAAAAATACATGTATATTGCATCTCTCAATTGCGTTCACTATAGCAGCTAATATTGAAAGATTTTCAATACTACGCGGGTATGGAGTGAACAAGGTGAAAGATGCGTTTGTACTGATGATGATGCTTTAAATCACCAGTCTGTGTCATATGGGCTTGTATTTTTGAATTAAGTATACGGGCTTTACCCGGTAGCTAGAGCCTTGTTCGTTTTTTTAGGGTTCCGTAGTCAACTAGGAACCCTTATTATTATAGTTTCGTCATGTCTGTCTGTCCGTCTGTCCGTCCTCGCTTAATCTCTGTGACCGTTAGCACTAGAAAGCTGAAATTTGGTACCAATATGTGTATCAATCACGCCGACAA
This sequence comes from Parnassius apollo, assembly GCA_907164705.1. Classification (NCBI taxonomy): domain Eukaryota; kingdom Metazoa; phylum Arthropoda; class Insecta; order Lepidoptera; family Papilionidae; genus Parnassius; species Parnassius apollo. Next base: position 8,998,092 of record CAJQZP010001342.1, read on the forward strand.
AGTGTTAAAATAAAAATTCGAAAAAAATGTTTTATTAGGGTAGCCCCCCTATATGTAAAGTGGGAAGTGATTTTTTTTTAATTTCAACCCTAACGTGTGATATATTGTTGGAAAGGTATTTAAAAATGAATAGGGGTTTACTAAAATCATTTTTGATAATGTCAATAATTTCGGAAATAATCGCTCCAAAAGTAAAAAAACAATGTGTCCCCCCCCTAACTTTTGAACCATAAGTTTAGAAAATATGAAAAAAATCTGAAAAGTGGAACTTTATAAGGACTTTCTAGGAAAATCATTTTCAACTTGGATGGAAACAACAGTACCCACTACCGGGAGTAGTTGCAGGAGCGCGGAGAGCTGCTGGAGCGCGAACATAATGGATATCCATCCACCTTTAAACTCATAAGTGGGAAAACTTATTGTGACGGACGGGAAACTACGGAACCCTACACTGAGCGTGGCCCGACGCTGGTTAAAAAAATGGGTGACAAGCGAACGCACAGCCCACCTGATGGTAAGTTGATGCTATGACCTTAGTGTCTATACACACACGAGTACATCTATACTCTATTAAGGATCTAAATGTAAATGCGTTGTCACCTCTGGGGATCAAGATAGAACGACTCGTTACCACTATAAGGGCTCATCAGTAAAGTCAAAGTCACAGTCAAAACTTGTCATTAAATTTTGCCTTGTTTGGAGAAGTTTACCTTTACAGTCGCAGATTAGTCCGGAGTATGTTAGTTTTTTAGCCCACACAAAAACCACAAAATCTTGTATTGGTGTTAAAAGCAATGACAGATAATGAATATTTCAGAAACGCCGAGTACAGGATCCAGCGGCGAGTCTGAAGGCGACCGTACGCTGTCTCCTGAAGCGCCCAGGACGCCGCAATCCAAAGAGTTGACTGGGAAGTGGCGTAGGGAGCGTCGGTCGACGCGCCTGCCTGATTACAGACCCAAGTAAGATATTATTTTTCTATTTTGTAAAATCTACTTGCATACATCAACTTGAAGGTAGTACTAAAAAAACATTACAAACACGTGATGGTGAGTGGCAAGGGAAATCAGCCTGATTAAAAACAAAATGCAGTGATGTCACACCTAAAGACTAATAAATAATAATAATAATAATAATGCGCTCAAAATGGATGTCGGGGCGGTGGTCGTGGAACTAAGGAACCACTCCTCATTGACGCGGTCATTGGTAAAGTGGTGAAACGCAACCGTCGGAACTTCTCCGCCGCCTGGATAGACTACAGAAAGGCATTCGACTCGGTGCCCCATACATGGCTAAAGAGAGTCCTCGAGCTGTACAAGATAGACTGTACAGTGAGAGACTTCCTCGAGCAGTGTATGGGGCAGTGGAGTACGATCCTTTGTCATCTGGGTGAGCGGATGATGGCTGCGGAGAACCACATAAGGATAAGAAGGGGTATCTTCCAGGGCGATTGTCTGAGTCCAATCTGGTTCTGCCTCTCCCTGAACCCTCTCAGTACCTTACTGGAGGGATCCGGGAGAGGATTTCAGCTACGGAAAGGAGGGACAAAAGTGACCCACCTTTTCTATATGGAGGACCTTAAGTTATTCGCCTCCAGTCGCTCCCATCTTGTGGAATTGCTAAAAATCACTTGTGAGTTTAGCAGTTCCATTGGAATGGAGCTGGGGACGGATAAGTGTGCGGTCCTCCATGTTGAGAGTTTGGGTTGCTAACTCTGAGGGCATAGATTTATCTATGCCCGTCAACTTAAGGACCCTTTCCGAGGCTGAAACATACCGATACCTGGGTATGTCACAGAACATCGGTATCGATGAGGCTGGTGTGAAACAGTCAGTTTGCGACGTGTTTTATGCACGCTTGACCAAAGTGCTTAATAGCCTTTTGTCCGGTGTGAATAAGACACACGCATATAACGGTTGGGTCATGCCTGTCCTTATGTATACCTTTGGCATACTCAGGTGGACTCAGACTGAACTTAACGCCCTGGATAGAAAAGTTCGCACTACCATGACGTCCCATAGGATGCATCATCCGAGATCGTCGGTAATGAGGCTGTACTTGCCGCGAAAGCATGGTGGGCGTGGCTTTCTAAGCGCGCTCACTATGCATAATCGTGAAGTGTGCAGCCTCCGTCATTACTTCCTGGCGAGATCGAATGATCCATTCTATAATGACGTCATTTCTAGTGATAAAGGGCTTACCCCTCTATCCTTGGCCAACGAGCAATGGCAGGACCCAGCAGTGCTTAGCATTTCCGACCGGGAGACCGTATGGAAGGAGAAGGAGCTCCACGGGAGGTACTACAGGGTTCTACATGAGCCCTTCGTAGATACAGTCGCCTCCCTCAACTGGCTACGTTTCAGTGACCTCTTCGGGGAAACCGAGGGTTTTGTCTGTGCAATACAGGATCAGGTTATTAAGACCAACAACTATCGGAGATACATCCTAAAGGATGGCACCGTCGACGTCTGTCGAGCTTGTCGCCATCCCGGGGAGTCACTTAGACATGTCATCTCCGGTTGTTCGGCGCTTTCTAACTCTGAGTACTTGCACAGGCACAACCTAGTAGCCAGAATTCTACACCAGGCGCTCGCTCTGAAATACGGTCTCGTGGACCGGAAATTGCCGTATTACAATTACTTGCCGGAAGCCGTGCTCGAAAATGACCGCGCCAGGCTCTACTGGGACCGGGCCATCATCACAGACAGGACTATTCTTGCAAATAAGCCTGATATTGTGCTGATGGACCGGGCACAGTCAAGGATATTTTTGCTCGACATTACCATTCCGTATGACGAGAACCTCGTGAAAGCCGAAACAGGTAAGCAAACAAAATATCTGGACCTGGCTCACGAGGTGACCGACATGTGGGGTGGTCTGCCGACCGAAATTATTCCTGTAGTCGTCTATGCAAACGGGCTAATCCCAGTCAGCCTCTCGGGTCATCTGAGGCGACTGGGACTCCGTGACGGACCGCTCCTGGCTCAAATGCAGAAGGCAGTGGTCCTCGATACCGCCCGCATCGTCCGTCGGTTTCTTTCCCTTTCCCCCTAACCCTCGGCCGTTTGGTCTCCCCTGCCGAGGGCTTCCATCTGGTTGGATCTTTATTTATTTGTGTATTTTTTGTATTTATTTTATTTTATTGATATTTATGTATATTTATCTTTTCATTTTAATTTATAATTATATATTTATAGAAACCAACCAGATGAGAAAACTATACAGATACCCCAAAAATAATAATGTCCTTCAGACCGAATTTCAGTCACGCCGGTCTGCCTCAACGGAGGCTAGCCATCAGCGCAGGACAGGATTATAGTGCCCAAGTGTATGCGCAAGCACAGGTGCACTCTCTATTCCCTCACTCTCATAATCCGATGGGACGGTAAACCGACACGACCGGAGAGAGATCAGGCGCAGTACCAACGGCTTTACGTGCTTTCCGAGGCACGGGGGTGAGACACCGCCAACTTCCTGACTCCGAGAAGCTAATGAGAATTTATTGACAGAAAAACTCAATAATTGATTTTTTGGCCCGACCCGGGATTCGAACCCAGGACCTCATGATCAGCAGTCGCACTACTACAACCACTAGGCCAACGAGGCATTCAGTATACCTAAAGACTAATGAAGATGCTAAGTGATTGGTAGAGCCAAATAGCAGCTCTATATTATAGTTGTAGCACGAATGGGTCGGCTCGACCAGGGAAGGACCACGCTCTCACAGAATACCAGCGTAAAATAGCAGCTTAAGACGACACATCGAAAAAGTAGCTCCAGGCTGTCGCCGTACTGATCCGAGTGAATACATAATTTGTATAAAAACTTGAAAAAACGCCGTCATAAGGTCTAAAATTGCGTAGCGCCCGCGACGAATAAAACCGCTTCAAAATTGCCAGAATCTTAAAATATTTTTTTTAAATTATTTATTTAAGTAATCAAAATAATGAGCAAGTAAATTATGAATATTGATGTTATGAATATATTGAGTGATTCCCAAGCATATAGATTAAGTTATTTCGTTGTGATTTCAACTATAGTGATTTTTTAAAGGTGTTTGCGCAAATAATTATGATCGAGACAAAATTATACAATCGTGTTTTTGAACAATCAAATTCAAGATAAAGACATGAATTTACCTATATCAAAATTGCTCTTTCGTTAGTGGTGTCATACTATTCGATGAAAGGAGGTGCATTTTTTCGCGGTGTCGCCTTAATACCGCTGAGTTTCGTATGATGAGTGTATCCGTAGATCCTCCATTAAAGGAAACGTGGCATTGAGGTCTATGGGCCACAGCATTCGCTTACCAGCAGGTGGACTGTGTACTCGTTTATACCCTTATTCTATAAAAAAAATGTCTACCGTTACCAAAAAAAGCGTCTCCGATTATCGTCTTTTTCCATACGAAGTAAAGCAAGGATTGTGCTCCTATATAGCGTTGGTATTCTAAAAGAGCGTAGCTATACTTCGTGTATAAACTTCTGTAAAACGCTGTAACTTTCGATGGTAAAACTGTTTTATTTTAAAGTTGCAATATTTTTAAAGAAACTGTTGGCAGATTATTTTAAATGTAAGGTTCGACAAGCTAACTGTCCACCAGATATTACTTCGTACAGTACAACAAAACTAAACGTCAAATTTCGTAACGTAGCCAAAATACCTACAATTCTCATCCGAATTCCCACCACGATTGACCTGTTGCTTTAAGCATCTCCTTTTTTTGTGACGCTATTGATATTATAAATATATATAATAACATTTTGTACTGTGTAGTGGCTGGTGATGTATGAATATCCACTATCCCATACCGTCCCGTGGGTGTCGCAAGAGGCGACAAATCGAAGCTAAAGTAGGTGTGCAGCAGGAAGATCCTGATAACAAGTGACAATTAAAACTGCCTAGCAAGCGTAGCTACTATAGCAAAATCACCCCAATAATCCAACATGGCACTCTACGGGAGAGGGAAGCCTACGTTCAATAGTAAATTTTTACAGGTTGTAATAGATGGATGGATAATATTTTTTACATATACTTGTTACATGATGCGTCGTATAGTAAACTTACGCTATTAATTTTTTTTTTTCAGAGATAATTGCAAGATGGCGCTGCGCTCGCAGTCGTTCAACGAGCGGCGAATCGCTCCGTCGGTAGCGCGCGCGCAACCACATAGCGACGGCGAACTCTCCGACGAAGTAGAAGACTCACCAGCTAATATATCAATTAACGGAAAAGGTATATTTCGTTTTTGGTTTATTGTTACAGCTAATTTCTCGGGGAAAAAGCATAGAAAGTCCAATTTTATTTACTGTTTATCAACAGTGTATGGTTAGCAAAAGAAAAAATTAATGATTGTGTAGTTGCATCAAAATAGATACATTCTCAAATTATTTCCAATACTACATAAAATTTTAAACTATGTGTGACATTATAAAAAGCATTTTATCGGTGTAATCGGTAATAGAACATTCTGTTACCGATTACAGGTCAATTAATTTAATTGAATAAGGTATACACTTCTCGGTTTGAATCTTATTTTAATGAGTGATTTATAGGTAGAGGAGCAATTAAGTGGTGATTTGAAACAAATTAACATAAAAATATTGAATGTATAGTAAAAAAATTTCGTAATAAAAACTTGTATGAACTAAAAAACCACCCATGCTGCGCCATGGTCCACCCCGGCTCACGTAATTTTTTTCGATATTATTTTACACGCCGTAGAGCCATATTGCAGCTATATATGGTTGTAGTGTGAATTAGTGGGCTCTTAAATTAGTTTGGTGACTGTAGAAAAGCGGGGACCCTATTTACTGGAAACGAGGCATTCCATCTAAGTCCTCAGGAATGACAACGTCTCTGAATCTGAATTTTAACTCTTAATCGCTGACGGATGTAAATATCTATGGGCCTCAGCATCCACATAACACCAGATAAACCGTGTGCTGCTGGCACCCTTATTCTTTAAAATAAAATGCAAATCTAATGTATAATAAAGAGAGATTTTAAATTAAAGAGAAGGGCAGTCCAATGCTACACGGTAAGCCGGTCGTGACGGGGGGGCCGGTCTTAAGCCCCCGCCATCTGAATATGTCGTCTTCAAGTCGTCATGTATGGGTAATCATAATGAAATGGAATATTAAAATAAAACAATTCTTTAATTAAAGAGAGAAGAGAGATTTTAAATTAAACTTAACGATGCTAAAATGTGTGTAACAAAATATTGATCTAAAACTTAAATGTAACACCTTAAACTTGGACTATTCTCTGGCAGTCAAACACTTAAAATTATTAAGTTATATAAAATTCTTTCTCCTTACTCTCTGGCTTATTTTTACAAAGTACATTAATAGTCGCTAACAGATAACGCTTTTTAAAATAATTGTGTGTAGTGTATTTTTATTTTCAATTATCAATGTATTGTCATATTTATGACATTTAAGAACATTATATAAAAAATGTCAACTGTTTATGGGCTGTTAAGGGGAAATATAACCTCAAACGGCTTAGCAAGATCCTTCGTTATGCCGAAAATATTGCACCATTAATTTTGAAATAAATATATAGTAAAGTTGAGGATTAATGTTAGTGATTATGTCAGACGAAAACACGATTTCGTAAAATTTTCTCGATAGAAAAAAAATCCAAAGTTACCTCCAAAATAAACAATAAACCGCTGTTATTCATAAAATACTTTAAATAAGATCATGAAACTTTGCATACTAACTGAACTAACTATAAAGCAGTGCTTATGTTATTTACTTTTTTTAAAATACCATTATTTTCACTGTAAAAAGAAATTACCTAAACTATCGGCGTCTTGAGCTTGATTCCTGTCGTTCCTTCGTTAGTAGCGCTTAGGCTTTTGAAGGGAGAAGTTGTGTCGCTTACGATCAGAATATACATTACGCAACAGTACGACGTAAAATTAAAATGGGAAATAACCGTGATAAAAATAAGAAGCGGCTGGCTTGGCTTTAAGAAACAGGCATAAATATGATAAACCTAATGAAATAAGTGTCTAACAACCTTTCTACTTACAGTATTAGTGATTACAAACATGTCGGTACATAGCATACGACGCGCGGGGAAGTGGGGGCGAAATTAGAATTTGAGCTGACTTACTCTCACCTCTTAACTGTTTACGTTTTGAAGTTTTGGCCAGATGTAGTTCTGGGACTGGATCCATAGTCATCATGCAATACTATTTGATACATTCCTTTGCATTTAAATAAAAACGTGTAGAGATAATGATAAAACTTTTCCCTGTAGAAATTTCCTTTTACAAATCCACAAATACATCGAATAGTTCCGAATTTCATTTAAAAATATTTCTATTAAAATAATTGTTAGATGAAAGCTGTGGTAAACTATACTCTTGGAGCTATAATTACTCATTTAGTCAATTAGCACATATTTATCTTTATTAAAGTTATGTAACTTAAGAAAATAAGGAACGTTAATTGTATATTATTATATTTTTAACAGGAAACATTTGCGAAATGTTTTATTTTTTTTTTGTATATTTAGTAGAGATGAACCCAATATGGATTTCACCGAATACGAATATTCGGCTGAAAGTTCGGTAAAACTTACAGAACCAATTATTCGACCAAACATTATTCGGCAGGATCACCTCGATACCTAACTAATTTATGTCCAACTTGTAACCATAAAACGCGCAGGATTAGCGCCGGACCCTGTCCCTCGCTCATCCGTCACACCTGACATGTTACTGCATCATCTAGTACTGAGAAAATTGCCGGCACATGCTACTTTTGACTATTTTTGTGAGAAAAAAAGTATTTGGTTGTGTTATTCTTAATGAAAATTGATAATTATATGATAAAAATGAGTGGCAGGAGATCTAATAATTGGACTTATTTTAGAGAAACTGACGACCAAAGTAAAGTGAAATGTACTAATGTAATGTAATGTTTCTTTGTTTGATTATAAAAACATTTTATCAACCTGTCTATTTGCTATAATTGGAAATAAATCTACAGTGCCTCGAAAACGAGTACGACTTAACGCTACACAAGTAGATTTAACCCATAAATAAAATATATGTACTTTCAACAGGTTAGAGCTCGCTGTAAATTTCACAATACGCGAGCAAACCGGGTTCGATCCACGCCGGCACCAATGAAATTGCAATTTTAAGTGCTGCGTTACCCAGTGCTCGGCGGTGAAGGAAAACCTCGTGAGGAAACCTGCATGTCTGAGAAATAAGAAAAAAAATATTTCGAAGACATGTGAAGTTCGCCGACACGCACTGGGGCAGCGCGGAGGACACTTCCTTGCCCTAATACCCTCTCAGAAATGAGAGGAGGCCTGTGCCCAGACGAAACGAATATTCGGCCCATCTCTAATATTTAGCTTTAACTGAGTCCAAAATTTTAACACGTATCTAACTCTAAAAAGTCATTTATTCCATATAGTAAAATGTTATTTTAAATTACGTGTGGGCTGTAATAGGTAAAATCATGGTACAATCGAATATCTGTTCCGCCTGGAATCTATGTCAAAAAAAGAAAGAGCTTGTGATAAGTAACAGAGTGTCACAGTAACATTTTTTTATCTTATTCTAACAAGGTTAACTGTCAAATGTATGAATAAAGAAAAACTTGTGACTGTCTTTTAGCACAAAATAAATAATAGTACTACATACAGAAGTTGCACTCCTTTGATGTTGACTGCTTGCCAACATTTAATAGCCCACATAATTATTATTGATAAGGTAAATCTCGCACTCAAGCTAAATAAAACTTCCTACATCACTGCGGACTTTCCGTGGTTACTAAGGGATGCCAATAAAGGGTAAAAAATACATTGCGAAATGTTAATCAAATTACTTAGGTGAAGTACCTATTCTGGTTATGATCGACTGACCATATTTTCGCACCTATGTAAGTTCTGCGGTGCCCAACTCATGCAACTTGCAAGGCCATTCGTTGGGAATCGCGATGCTTGGCTCGGAAGAAACAACAAATAAATCTCAAATACGATTTCTAACAGAAATGTGATCGTATTCTACTTAGTTAAAAATCTTGTTAGTAAACAAAGTTTTAATTTCAGTATTTTGTGTTATAATTTAAAATATTTTAATTACAAGGGACAAGTATAGGTATGTAAGTAGATACGTGGAGTGAAGTAAATTTCAAATAAGTTTTGCAATAAAGGGCGTAGGTATTACTTCTGTGGGTAATTTTTTTAAATATTATTAACATTGCTATAAACATTACTAATATTCCCCTTAACCACTCGTGGTAAGCTTAAATTGCTTGTGTTACGAGTAGTTCACGCCAGTAGCCGAATGGCGGATTCGAACCCACGACCTTTTTTGAGTTCACGGTCCGCGCCCTGCCATTAGGCTACTGTCGCTTCTTAATTCTTTTTTGCTATAAGTACCTAAAATGTTATAAATTCACCTTTCATAACTTCCTACTAAAATTCTTCGGTAACTTAAAGAATGATATATCTGAAACCTTTTGTTGGTCATTTAGCATCTATCCACGCAACAGTTACAGTAGGAACTACTTTTTGCCATTACAATTGGTCAAATAGGTATATATGTATATTACATAATATATATAATTTTTAAATTACATTAGAACTTTTTGAACTATTTTATCCTACAATTAAATATACTAAACACTAAACAAAAACTATTTCAACAAGTATTAACAAAAAACTACGTAAACACAGCGTTAAAAAACTACCTCGCCTACAACGCTACCCCCCCCCCTGCGTATGTTACCCTGGGTGCCTCGCAAATGTAGGTCATTATTTCACGCGGGTAGCAAGAGTGACAGGACTGCTTATAATGGATTTGTTATCTCGTGGAACAGCTGTTCTTTCAGTTTTTTTTGTCACAGTTACAGTCAATCAGTTCAAAATTGTGATTCATAATTAGCGGTTAGCTAACGTACTATGAATTTGTAAGGCATGTCCTTAATACTTGCCCACACTTAGTCTTCTTGCTCAACAATTTCTGTCATCGACCAACTTACGGCATATCTTGCACTTCTTGCTTTTAGGGCTTATAAGAGATTCTTTCCTACAGATTACAGATACACATAAATTTTTATTCTGCCATAATAGTAATGTCACCGGCCAGTCTCATGAAGAATAGCCATTTACGCATTAGGATTTGAGAGTGCACCTCCCACGAACTAAACTGCTGGTGGTGAAAGGAGTGTGATCAGAAAAAGTTGTTACAAAGAGAACAAAAAGTTACTGTAGAAGGAACAATTAAGGACCCCAAACACTTCCCTTGTTGTGTTTGTTATAGTTTTTAAGTTGACTTCAAAAACTGTTCCTTTCCGCTGATGATAATTCCACAATAATTGTACCCACTGATTCGGTTTGTACTCTTTCACCGGGAAAATGTTTGTAATATCCATTTCCAGAACGGGATAATTTATTATACTGCCGAGTTTTTGGACTGTGTTAATTAGGGTTTAAAGCATTGCAAGACCTTGTAATAGTATATTTTTTATTTTAAGTGACGCTGCTCTCAATTTTTTTGCAAAAAGTGTACCTTATTTTCTAATGTTTTATAATCTGGTGATTTTAGTTATATTCCGTTCTTAAATTATTTATCTCAAGTCCCGCCTCATCATATTTGTCTGACAAAAATGACACGGCCTTTTGCATTTAAAACACTGTCATCTATAGATCCTAGAAACTACAATAACCTGTTTCTGCTAACACACTGTTGTCCCTGTTTTAGTTTGAAGGTTACGAGAGCCAGTAAAGGCTAAAGCCATTTTATGTTAGTACACATGTTTGACAATGCTTCTGTGGCTTCTCTTTTGAAGTTGGGAGTGGAGGTCCATAGCATGGGCTGCAGTAGACACTTTCCATTAGGTTCCACCTTAAGTAAGCATGTTTGTCAGTCTAATAGGTATTATAAACAGCTATCTCAAAACCCGTTTAGATTTTAAGGAAGTTTTTAGTAGACATAATGATCTGCAGTGTATTACTCAAATGTTGCTTCCTTCCAGCTCCGCCTGAGTATCCTGGGAAGCATGAAGCACCCATCGACATGCGGTTGCGATCACGGCCTGCACCGCCTCCTTACAATCGACCATCTGTCATCACCAAAAGCAACGACACACCTGGTGAGTTATATGATAAACATTTTCTTTACTTCTTAACAATTAAATAACCTTATTTTTCCTACATTACGGCGCTGCCGTTACTCTAGCTGTAGCATTAGGCTGAGTCGGTAGCCATTTAGCTGCCGCAATCCACTGTGAAACTTGTTTTTTTTTATTTAATTTTTTTATTAAGATTTTTTTGTAAAAATTATTGTAGCAATGAATAAACATGTTATTTATTTTTACACTATATAGCAATAGCACCAAATGTGTATTACATACAAACATATTGCAATATTTTCTATTAAAATCTTTTTGGCCTACAGTTAAAATGCTTTATTTGTATTTTTCAAAATGACATAATAAAACTTACTCTATATTTTATCTTTACTCTATGATTTTTCTATCCTTTTAATTTCTCCTTTACAGGTTCGATGTCAATGTGCGACCCTGTTATAGACGAGCATTTTAGACGCTCGCTCGGTGATGACTACATGAATTTATTCAAGAAGAATTCGGAAAATGTCTTGCCCGGTCCAAAACCTAACACCAAGGACAGAGCGAGCAGCCCAATCCAGTTTAAAACGGAGGAACCGCTTAAATCCACAAAAATCATCGCAATGGAAGTCGACGACGCGAGCATGTCTGTAGACGACCACTTTGCTAAGGCCTTAGGCGATACCTGGCGGCAAATACAAACTTCGAGGCTAAAAGACGGCGATAAAGCGCAAACATCAAGCAATGGAGTTGTCGACGATCACTTCAGCAAAGCTCTGGGCGACACGTGGAAGAAGATACAGTCATCAAAACACAATTTAGAGGAGAAACCTAAAGATCAAACAACGAAAATAGTCTCTAGGAGCGGCGTTGTTATATAATGACACCGATTCTCCGTCTACGTGGTTCGGTTTTACGACCTTGTAAAATTTACGAGGCAAGCTCACGATTCTTACTCGAGTATCAATAAATTCCCACTTGTTTGAGAAAGTTATCGTTTTTATCGGGAGCGCGAATAAACTGCTTCTGAGCGTCCGCTTTCGGTCGATTCGAATCCATGACAATTTTGTTACCTTACGGTTTTGGGTACTAAGATGGTTTTTTTGTAATTTAAATTTGATGTAGTCAATTATTAGTCACCAGTTACACAATAAGTTATTACCTCAATTTTATGCGCTTTTGCACAATTCACTATTATTTAGGTTATGTTAATGAATTAAGTATTTGTAAATAATAGCCGGTATATTACAATGTATGGGTTATTTAAGCGATTAACTAAATGTATACTATTACTTATTGTATATCTATTCTTCTCGTTACAATGTTCCTTGAGTATAATAAATGTGTTAGATATTAGACGTATATGTTAAGATTTGTAAATGTAATTGATTCGTATGAACTGTGTACTATAAAATACAATGCTGTCAAAATTTATTCAATGTCTATTTGTTTTTTTCTTACTGTATGAGCGCTCATATTTAATTATTGCCTTTGATTTTGTTTGGCAGCTATCTTTATAATATCCTCTACTTTGGTAATGAAAAATTCACATTTCCTTTTTTTTTCAAAATATTATAAACATACAAGTTTATATCTACATAAACGTAAATCGTATAAACTCTTGTTTTTACATGACTCTTCCATTCTAGGAAGTCTTTGTAATAATCGCTAGATTGGCGATAAAAGTACATATGCCTCGCATTTGACGCTATTTTCCAGATTGTATGTTGTCTAACAGAAATATATTTAATTCCGGCAATTTTCGTAACTGTTAACAAACTTCTTGCTGAAAATTTACTGCCACTCACTACCTATATTAATTGTTTGAACTGAGATATTACTAACCGTGTCAATTAAATATTTTAGATAAATAACTTTTTTTAAATGTGATATCTAGGGTTTTCGTGGCTACCTTATAGTACGGCTATGTTTATTGTATATAATTATATGACGATGCAGTAAAGTGAAATCGGTCGATTATTAATTAATAAATAATACGAATGAAACAAGAGACTGCGTATCAACAGGATTTATAGTTATTCGAACCTACCAAACTCATCTAGGAATGGCAACAATATCTGTAGTTGGTGACCGCTAGCGAGACCAAGTACAAATAGTTGGCATGTGGAACCCTGATGTTACTAAACAGGAGTTTTTGTTTAATAGCCGCCATCAACAACATGCCAACAAGTTGCATGGACAAGTTTAGCTAATAAGGCCAAGAATAGCTTGGCCATTTTCGGTGATCATTCTCATGAAACAGAAACAGAAACTTTTTTATTCAATGTAGATTATAAGCAATACTTACTGAAAGTCACTTTTTTCATTTACCACCTGGGAAGAACCAGCAAGAAATCCAGCGGGATTTTTTTTCCAATAATAGCTTACAATCATGTGTACAATTTCCAACACAAGACAAATTAGAAATAGCTTGGTAGCGATCACCCTTCCCAGGGGTTATCATCCATAAATTCCTTAATATTATAATAACCCTTTTTATACAAACTTAGTTTAATAACATTTTTAAACTTTGTATCACATATATAACATGACTATATATATACAATGTATCTTGGTATCAGCGATATTGGCTATTGGAAGCCAAACCAAGACGCCGGATGGCATCATAGGTCTTATCACTATTCCGTAAGCCACAAGATATTTTTTATTAAAGAATCCCATCGTCTTTTTAAATGATTTTCTGGTTCTGCCTAATCCAGTTTAGTTTTCAATCACGGATTATAATTAGGTATTTTGGCCTAGATTAAATTCGAAGTTCCGTGCTGAAGAATTTAGTTAAATGGTAGTCATTCTATTTGAGTCTCAAGTTACTTATAAGTTTACTGGAAACGAGACATACTGTCTTTGTCCTCAGGGGTGATAACGCATTTGCGTTTTGATTCTTAATCGAGGATATATGGAGATGTCTATGGGCCACAGCATCCACTTACCATCAGGTGGACTGTGTGCTCGTTTGTCAATCCTAAAAAAAGTAGTGATAACGTATTTAGCGTAGCGTAGCGTAACGTAGCTTTCTTTCATTTGTTTGAAGTTTGTTACAGTTTTCTATGGGCTGCAGAAGCCAGTTCACGTAACCATGCTGAACATGAACAATATAACTTTGTTTACGTTTAATTACCCTTGGTTTGTGGTCCCCGTATTATCACAATATTTGTTTCGGACAGGTCGCGGACTATAACTGCCGATTAACCTGAAATAAGTATCGAGGTCATCTTAACCTGTGAGATTTGGATTGAGTATTTTCGAATGGCATATGCCGCCATTTTCCGGGATACGTTGGTAATTTTATTGTAGATGTGTGGTGCAGTCACCCTGAGGCTATGTTATGACTGCAGCACGAATATGTCGACACGATCGAAGGAGAATCACATTTGTACAGAATACTAGCTTGAAATAGCAGGATAATGCTGCTGTGAATGACAATGATGAGAATCGGAGACCCTTGATTGATTGATTGAGGGTTGGTACCTGGTATCCGCATCTCCACGTCTATTCGCGTGTTTGCGTGTGCTCGAGATGCTCCTCGAAGAATCATTGTAATTTCTTTACATTACCAATGATCTCTGCGAGCGACTTCGGTTATCTGAGGTACTTAGTTCTGAAGCTTTCAACCGCTGAACAATAATTAAGCATTTTATTCATCGCCAAAAAAGTTGTACCTAATTTAACAGCCTGCACAAGTCGTACGATATTACACTTTTACTAAAGACTCCTTTATATAACTTACAAAATAAAAAAACAAGAATTTTGCAGCAAGGAAGAGTCCGACACGCAGCCCTTATGCATATTGGCCAACTTCTTTATGGAGTTCAGCAGCGCAAAGACACAGTGCCATAAAAAGCTTAGTGATGATAGGTTAGTGCTGTTGAGCCCACAAACGCAAACGTTGTGGGTGAACCACATTGATTTCACTGTTTGGAGAAATGACACCGGATGCGCGTCGGTAGACTGCAACAGTAGTAATGGACCGATGTGGCCATACACCGCCGTTGGGCTTTGATGGACCAAAAGGGTGATGCTTTCGGCAACTCCACGTAACGTATTCGGGATAGTGGAGAGGGTCTTCGTTTTGCAGATTGAGATAAAGGCCACGGAGGAAAGCTTTGTGTGAGAAAATGTAGGGAGAGGAGTTTCTCTCCTAAGAGACGGCTGGCAATGGTAGAGCTTTAACGAAATGGTTTATGGATATGCCTGTATATGGTGAAGTTTGCATATCATGAGGTTTTAGGCGGTAGGAGTACGACATAACCCTTCTTCCATCCGCAAAATGAGTATGTGAAGTAATATCGCCATAAAAAACGTGCTGCCTATATTAACCTTGTCCTATAATATCAAAGGTAGACTACGAGGCTTCTCAGAGGTACGCAGAGCAATAAACGTGCGGAAAAACGAACCGACAAAATCAGTTCGCATCCATCCACGTGACGTTTTATAGCATTGCGTTGATTTTTCTACGATTTAAATGTAATTTTACGAGATCACAAAATAGTAATAGTACAAGCTAGTGGTAGGTGACTTCTAGACAGAATAAAGCCTTAGGTTTCTGCCTATGAGTACTTCATTTCTACCGCCAAACGGTTGTGTTTGCACGAATGTGTTCTAGTTTGAAGCACATAGGGAGACCATCTTAGTCCTTAGAGGTTAATGCATCTATAGCCTTCTTTGTTTGAAGTTTGCTGCAGGAATCCATGGACTGCAGTTGCCATGTACAATTTTATATATTTTAACGTTTTATTAATTCAACGCCTTTTTACAACAAAACTGTGGTTTAAAAAATAAGGTGAAAATACATTTTTACGTGAGCTGGTATAGTCTGTTCGCTTAGATATGGTCGTCTTTGTATCGCGCCGCCTTGACACGTGGCGCATCTTGTCAAGGGTCTTCAAAGTTCACCGCGCGCGGCTCACACGCAGGATAATTTGGCGTTTTAAAACGAAGCGCCGTAGTGGAAGGTTCTTTACTACCTAACTTGTGTTTATTATTTATATTCATATTTTGTTACAATAACCATAAAAATAAAATAGTATTTTATTTTCAGAATAGAAAAACATTTATTTAATAAACTTAATAAAAAATTAAAGCAGAATAATAAGTGCGCCCTCGAGTGTACTGACACTATCTTAGTGAACAGAACAGACTATAAGGATGGTATCGTGAGTCCTGGCACGAAGTGCGTTAGTGAAATTAGAGCGTCTGTTTTAAGAAAGAGCGTCTGTTTCTCTTCGCTGGATGCGGTCAAGTTGAAGGAGCTGGCACTGGGATGCTCCAGTTCGGGGATGAGAACAGTTATCCATGTGTAGCCTTGTAAAGTTGCAAACGGTGTGCCGGCATAGATATACTGTCCCAGCCTGCTGAGCACGCCAAGCTTTTTAGAGGCCAATTCGTTGAAATTGATAAAAATAAAGTTGTTTTTACCGCCTTTTTAATAGAGTAAGGGTAACACGCATATGCATATGATGGTAAGTGAATGCTGTGATACATAGACATCTGCAGCTATTCTCAATTAAGATCAAAATGCAGATGCGTTGTCATCCCCAAGGACTAACATGGAACACCAACAACCGTTACCAACAAAAAGGGGACCTCACCATACGCAACACAGTTGCGTAACACTCTTTCGGTGATATACCGTGAGGTCCTCCCCGGTCGAGCCATGTACTGTAACCATAATAAAGCTGCAGCGTGGCTCTGCCACGTGCAACCGACGTGGCTCATTTTTAGCAGAATGGATATGAAAAGTACTGATTTTGGAATACTAAAAATTCTAATATTTCTACATTAAGATCTTTTCATTCCCAAATAGTAACCATATAGGCAGCTTTATCTGTAGGGAAATTACCAACATTTCTCTGTTTAGCCGAAACGGCAAATAATTATAAAGAGCTGTTAGAGAAAAAAAATTCCTCTTTACAGAGAAGAATTGAGAGTTTTCATTTTATGTAAGACCCTTTTTACTGGAAACTAGGCATTCCATCTTAGTCCTCACGGGTGACAACGCATCTACATTTTGATTTGTAATCGAGGATAGATGTAGATGTCTAATGGGCCACAGCAACCACTTACCATCAGGTGGACTGCGTGCTCGTTTGTCACCCTATCCTAAAAAATATATACTATACTCTTACTCTACTATAAGGGTGAACACTGAAGGATCATGAAATAAAATAGCAATTTCTTCCATAAAATTCCAATCGGAAATGTTTATAACATTTATATATACATTACAATTATAATTCCTAGAACTGTCGTTATTCTGAACGAATTGCAAGTCTACTACTTGTAATTCGTTCAGAATTGTTCATTTCCTTTTCGTCCCCCTTCTGGGGACAGGAGGGTCTGCAAGTACCGAGGCATCCCTCTCTACCTGGGCGTCATCGCGGGGGGCACGGCTCCCTCGGTCCTGGTTGCTGCTGAGCAGCTTATGGGTTGGGATGTTGCGCACTACACGCCATCAGGTCAGGGACGACTTGCTACGCTGTTGTCTTCTGCATGGGCTATCTGCTCAGCAGGTATCGGGCCTCGGGGTATACCCCCTTTACCCGGACATTCCTCAAGGCACACTACAGTGTGCCGATCCTGGGTGCCTTTGGTGGTAAAAGGCGTTATAATGTAAATAGCGACTTTTCGTCGCGGTCGGGTAATTTGTCAAGAAAAGGAGGTTATCTCAATATTATCTGTTTTACACAAATATTATGTCTAGGTTGGCCTTTCTGCGGCATTGTGGGATTTACTCAACTCCCTAATCTATATAGGGAGGAGTTCTCTTGGATAGGGTCGCCCGTCCAGGGGCCGTGAGTGCAACGGCGCGAAGCCGTTGAGGTGTTCATGTGGCCCGTGGTCGGCGCGGTCGAACATACCGCGCGCCAGCCGAACCACGAATTCTTGCAGGCTCTCAATCTTTAGGTTGGCCGCTATGACGCCATTCCGGACGTAGCGACCCGCACCGACTATGGTTCGTAATGATAAGTTCTGCTGGGCCTGTAGTCGCCGCTTCTGTTGATCGCTAGGGAGCGCATACCAAGCCGGAGCAGCGTATGTTAGCAAGGGTCTTATATATGTTTTATAGATGCTTAACTTGAACTTTGTCGGTAACTTGGATGCCAGGACAGGACGGAGCATCGCCCGCGCACATCGAGCTTTGCGGACAACAAAGTCGACTTGTGCAGTCATGCGCAACATCCTGTCAATCCGACATCCAAGGTAGGTCACGGCCTTCTCATATGCGATCTCCTGGCCTCTAAGGGTTAGCGGTGGTGGTAGATTTCTATAGCGGCGAGTGAGTATAGCGGTCGTCTTGCTAACATTGACGGCCATCCTCAACTCATCCAACCATGGTGGCAACAGGTCTAGCAGACATTGCATTCTGGCAGTGGCGGCTCTTCTGGACGAGGTGAAGATGACTTGCAAATCTAGCGAATTACTAACTTACCCCGGGAGCTAAACAGTAAGGAGAACCGTGCGCCATGCACCATTTTGATCTAAGCTAGATGCTAATGTTCACTATCATAATTATCATTACAGCCCTTCACAAGTCCCTGCTTAACATAGGCCTCCCCCAAGGAATACTACAACGCACGGTCCTGAGCCTGCATCCATCGACTTCCTGCATGTCTTACCTGTTCGGCGGGTCTTACCAATCCATCTGGTGGGGAGACGCCCTACACTTCGCTTGCCGTTATAAGGCCATCACTTGAAAACCCCGGTCGCTATGTCGGTCACTCCAGTTCTACTGCGGATATCCTCATTCTTAGGTTTATCACGCAGAGAAACCTTGAGCATAGCCCCCTCTATAGCTCTATATAGAGGGGGCTATGCTCGAGATATGTATAGACTTTGAGCTTCTTCGTACGGCCAGCAGTAAAGGACCACGTCTCAGATCCGTACGTCATCACCGACAACACGCACTGGTTGTACAATCTAGTTTTGAGGTATGCCTGACGAGAAAATTTGGCGGAATTATTCTCCCGAAAGTTGCCCACCAGAGTTGAATCCGTAGATATGTTTAACCGACGGATTCCACGGATTCACAATCACATTTCCATTTATTACTCAAACAATATCTTTATTTCCCATAATAATATCATCACACAATTAAGTTTCACATAAAATACAACACAACATTACAATAATAATTAAAACATTAACATCACATAAACGTATAATAAAATGTTAAACAAAATATCACATTTTTGCAAGCTATTTCTTAGAATCATAAACTTTAAATGTCGACTGAAAACTTAATACGATTTTTAAACATAAACATGAATGTCAATTTAATTGACAAATTAAAACTTTTAGTTATAAAAAGGGGCATTTAATGTCTTACGTGAATTTATTTATTTTTATTTTTATTTAAGCTTTATTGAACCTTACAGGATCCATTATTTCGACATTATATTTAACAGAATTAAAACTTTTTACATATTTCTTGAATTATTTTTTATAAAACAATCTTGAAACGTTTGTTACATAAATTACATACTTTGCATGTAATAATTATTTCTTTAATCAATTAAAATTTCTAATATTTATAGGTGTCTTTTTCTAGCACATCATTTCTTATTAACATTAGGCTCCCCTTCTAGCCTTATGGTGTATCATGTGTCCACAACATATTATGTAAGTATGTAACAAATGCTTCTAAATTAAAACAAAAATCAACATAACGATTTCTTAAATTTATGCGAAAACTACACATTGAATAAAACTCTATTTACGGATTTTATCGTGTCCTATTATTTAAATTATTTTTAATTCCCGACATTTCGGGTGCTTTACATCTCCCATGGTCACGAGGAGGATTGAGATGTTTGACGTCCTAATGCCATAGTTAGCCCGGTTACCTTCAGTTTTATTACAAACTCGCGAGATCTCGGTTGGGCCCCAATCTCGCAAGATTTGTATTTCCTACTCAGGGGTGACAACGCATCTGCATTTTGATACTTAATTGAAGATATGTCCCAGCATCCACTTATCATCAAGTAGTCTGTGTGCTCGTTTGTCACACATAAAACAACTAGATAACATATTATAATAAAATTTTGTAATTCTAAAATAACAATGCAGTTGTGGACTGATCTAAGAATAACTATAATAATGAAAGGGCAAACACCTTCTTCTAGATTTTGAAACAATATACCAGTTTCAAAATGGAGTTTTACTTATATACTAGTATTATTTTTCATACATTTTTTAATTATATAAGCACAACTACAGCTACACTAACATGGCAGCGCACGGAATCCGTCTTGTGACCGCAGGCATGAGATCTGGAATCGTCGCGATGCTCTATCACTGTTCAAAGTCTAGTTAGACTACAGCGCTGAAAGACCAAATTCGAGCACTGAATTCGAATGGTGCTAGAGACATTTAATTCACTCTATCCACACACTCGAATGCAGTTGTCAAATCGTGGGCCGTTGTAATTCTTCCAGGATTGAGGAAAAAATGGTAAAAACTGAAAATAAAACTATACTAAACATATTAATATAGAAAAATACAATAATACATATGTATGTAAATATTACACAACGATAGACATGTTATTACATAATTTTTATGTTGTAAATTATTTAAAAGGCAATTGGTAATAATTGTAACGCTTGTATGTGTGTTCTAATTTAAAATCGTTAAATTATGGAGTAAGTTTATTTATATTAACAATTAGAACTACAAAATAACTCATTAATTTTGTATGTATCCAGTTCTGTAATACAGAAGTATTACTATAAATGTTATCAAACTGCAATATCTAAAGTAGTTAAAAATGGGTATGAATCGTTTAAATACATATAGGTACTCTACTCAAATATTTACTTATAATTTGTTATTTATGAAAAAAGTGTAATTATGAAAATGTTTTTCATCGTTAGGCGGTAAATTAAAACGGAGTTCTCGACAGAACTGTTTATTGCGTGCGTCATTTGTCATTATTAATTAATCAGAGGGCCACGTGCCATGTCTGATTGATATCGACTTCTGACACGAGTCACAATCCCGAGTGAGCCGTAAGTACGCTGTGAGCGCTTTCATAATTTACGCCGCCTCTGGTCCAACTCCTACCTGTCCGGCGTATCGATCCGACGCCTCCACCGCCACCCGCCAGCCATCTCGCCCACCTCTGAATAATACAATAATAAATTTAATAGGAAAAAGTTTCTGAATACGAAAACATGCTGTTACGCTAGGCCATGTATTCAAAGGTAACTTCATTTTTTGTCAAAATAATAAATGCTGAATAACAACTCGTCTTCAATTAGTTAATTACATAGAAGTTATTTTATAGTTACGGGTAGCACAGAATAAATAATAGTACTATGTTGCTAGTCAGATGGTTTTTTCGTTGACGAAAATGGCTGTTATTTTATTGGTAAGTTAAATAAAAAAGAATTGTATAATGAGTCAATTTTAAATATAAATTTTTATAAAAGAATTAAGGGTGAGAAACGGTACGCAGGCCACCTGCTGGGAAGTGTATCCTATGGCCCATAAAAACCTACATCTATCCCCGATTAAAATTTCAGAGTAAGTAAATTCAAAGAAGATGCATTGCTGCCCCCTGAGGAATAATATGGAATACCTTGTTACCAGTAAAAAGGGTCTCCAGACCTTTACACTCACCATACTAAGCACAGCAGGGTTAACCTGTGCTAAGTATGGTGAGTGTAAAGAAATATACAAATCTAATATAAAAATCTGGAGATTTTGCGCTAAATCTGGAAATTTTACGTTAGTATTCGGTGAGAGCCTGATGTTTCATAAAT
Organism: Parnassius apollo; assembly: GCA_907164705.1. NCBI lineage: Eukaryota > Metazoa > Arthropoda > Insecta > Lepidoptera > Papilionidae > Parnassius > Parnassius apollo. Next base: position 9,019,978 of record CAJQZP010001342.1, read on the forward strand.
AACTAGAACTTAGCTCTACTACGTATAAAATTATTAAATATTTAAAGGAAAGGAGCAGATTTTTTAAAGTAAAACAATACTGTTGTCAGCACGTTGAGTAAACGCGACCCTACTCATCGCCGTTATCCTTTGATGTGGGTATCCTGTCGGAGGCACCATATATTTCCCTTTGAGGAGTTTAGGAGCTTCAAATTCTTATTTAAACGCCCCTCAAGTTTCGTTGTTTAAAAAGGAAAATAAACACGCCTACGAGAGTAACAAGCAAGAAATAGTCTTTAATTTAACAAAGTATTTACATTTAAGAGCTTTGTAGGTTTTCATTGGCCTTGTTTTATAAATTTACATAAATAGAAATATGATGCGCAGATCGATTAACAATGGGAGATGCGGAAATCAAAACGATCTTTGCTCAGCATAAGGTAGTTGTAAGTAATTTTTTTCTACATGGTAGAGCCATGCTACAGCTACATTATTTGTAGCACAAATGGGTCGGCTCGACCGGGGAAGGACCACTCTCTCAAAGAATATCGGCGTAAAATAGCATTTAAATGCTGTTGTGTTTCTTATGGGGAATATAGAGAACCGGAGACCCTTTTCACTGGAAACGTGGCATTCCATCTTAGTCCACACGGGTGACAACGCATCTGCATTTTGATTCTTAATTGAAGATTAATGTAGATGTCTATGGCCTACAGCATCTACTGTATGTTCGTTTGTGTCACCATATTTTATAAAAAGTAAATTATCGTGTGCCCATTTTCGTAATACCTCTGCCAAATTTCTATTACTTCGAGAGAATTAAAAGGTGTCGCTAGGGGACATTAATAAATTTGATTGTACGTGTCAGTATAATATTTTTAATTTAATAAGAAATGATCTATATTTTGAATGGATTCTTGAACTGCAGCAAACCCATAAGCTGTTTTAAGAAATTGGCCCACTCAGATCAACTCCAACAATACAATTTTCTCATAGTTTCAAGAAAATAAACGATACAAATACAATAAGCAAGATCCCTTTTTATAAGAATGAAGTCGCGTTACGCTGGTATTGATGTAAATCCTACAAATCTCTTGCTCGTGTGAATCTAATCCGTTTGTCTCGCTCGTGAACTGTTCACGGCCTTCGAATCTCATTGAAAGCTATTTCAGCATCACACGTATAAAGAACATTGCATATTTACGCTACACAAAGAACAAACAATTTTTCTAAATATTTCTTGTCTGTAGTGTCGACGATAGTTTTTCTGGACCGATACGATTCAAGGATGTTTATGGTGATGGCCAGGTGAGCTCGTTTGCCCTCCTCTTCTATAAAACTGTTTCACAATTTGTGATTAAGCTAACTAACTTTCGTAGCTAAATCTAATACCTCATTATCATCTCGTTGGCATCGTATGAGACGACAGAGGGAAATTAAGCAAAGATGAGCAGCAACATCTTGATAACTACTCAAAATAATTATAAACTGCCGTGGTCAATCCACCTTCAAAAACGTTTAAATTTAGGCAAATATCCGATCTTTATAGGACAATCTATGGCGAAGGCAATTTATGGCGGCCACATACGTAGCGGTATACCTGAACGGTATACCGGAACTGAAGGATTTGCAAGTATACCGGAGCGTGTGTGTGTCAAAACCTGCACAAGTTTCCTGACTTGCACAAGTCTGGTAGGCAGATCGAAACTACGATCTGTATACCTCGCGAACTAGTTTGTGCAAGTATGCATGAGCGTGTGTGTCGGAACGCTTCAGTCGCCTAGAGCTTGAGGTGATATTATTGTAGAAAACTTAAGATCTTCGTAACTTCTACCAGTCGCCAGGAATCTCAAAGTTGCTGTTAACCTCTCATGCGGTATTATTGCTGGGCGCATTATCGCGTCATTCTTTTGTATCAATGGCGTTACTAAGGACAAGAGTTCCAAATATGAGTTTTCATCCATACGCAAATAATTGACCCAGTCCTTCGGAGCAAATTTCAATTCATTTAAAAGGTTGGTGTGGGAATACTTATTTCTTTTCAGTAACCATTCTTTACACCATACAGAACGTTTCTTCTTACACTTCTCTTTTTTCTTAATAGCTAGCACCAAACCAACAATAACCAAAACGTCATCCTTTGTGGGTGCCGGTGGCATATTTCACAAAATACTTATTGCACAACTCGATTTCTTCGGTTTGTCACAGGCGCAGAACTGAGAGTGCACAAGCATACTTAAATCGTGTGTGGTCACTATGGACGTTAGGTATACTTGCACAAGCCTTCAGTTCCAGTATACCGTTCAAGTATACCGCTACGTATGTGGCCGCCGTTATGTTTGTCAGCATTTGACATTTGAAGGCTGTAATGAATAAACGCATGAAAGAAAGATTATTTGAAACCAATGACAAAAACAGAACTCTGGATTAAAACTTTCACCAGATTTAATTTAAAGTTCTGTTTTTGTCAGATGTTGCCCATTTTCCTTTATAGTAGAGCTTCGTGTTGCCGACTCCACCGAGTCAGTAATTCATTCTTGAGGCGACAAAATTTCACTTCTTGAAAGTTAAAAACCTTATTAAACAAATTATAATATTAATGAATTCATGGATAATAATATCTCCTGGGAATGAGGTGATACTACGACGCTACCAAGCTATATCTTATTTGTTTTGTATTGTAAATTGTGTAATAAAAATAAATAATAAAAAAATATAATATGATTGTAAACGGTTTTTTGTTTTCAGAAAAAAAGCCGCTTTGTTTCTTACTTATTCTTCCCAGGATTATGGTATTTGTCGAACCAGTGGTAAATAAAATAATATAGTGACGTTCAATAAGTATTATTTATTATTTATATTGAACAAGAAAGTTTCTCTTTCTGTTGTTAGTTAAGGCTTCTCACATTTTAACCTTATAAAGAAAACACAAAACAAATATTGTTCCAAAGTTAATTAATTAAAGAACTGGTTTGTTATTATTACTTAACCTTTCGCTTCGTTTAAACTGTAACGTTTGACTTGAAATGCAAAGGATGAAAGTTATCTTTGTTTTACAATTCTTGTGAAATTTGAAGTAGAATAAATTAAGATATACCTCGAAATAAATTAAAATAAAATAGTTAGCCGTGTAACAGCGGTGTAAGAAGATTCACTACCCCACTTTGACCCGGGGGTGTCGTAAGAGGCCACAGGGGGAGACTGAAACAGGAGATGGGCAGCATCTCTTTCTCATAATAACTCAAAATAGTAATAAATCAAAATAAAGAAAACTGTGGTTAACAACTGCCAAGCGTGGCAGATATGGCAAAATCCACCCTATGATGCAATCTATGAAAGAGGCATATATATGAGCTTTTATAGGCTGTAATGGATGGAAATTAAGTTAAAACTAGTCTAAATCTAAGATGTCAAGAAAAGATGAGAAGTAAAGAAAGGAAGTACCAGTTATAGATGGCGATATAATATCTCGTAAATCATCAGCGGTGCAACCCACCACAAGTCCATTGCTGAACATGGGTCTACCCCGTAGATTAAAACTCCCGATACCGCCCACAACATCTGGTTGCTTGGCGGTCCACAACTGTACGTTTCACTGGGAGTTTTCTTCCGCGTACGACCTCTCTGTGGAATAGTTTACCACCGGCGATTATTCCGAACCGATACGACATAGGGACCTTCAAGAAAAGAGATTGCTCCTTTCTAAAAGGCCGGCACCTGCGATTCCCTTGGTGTTGTTGGGCGGTTGTTCGTAGACGGCGGTAGTCAGTCAAAAAACATCAGGTGTCAAACAGGTGAGCCGTATACTTTTTTAGCCCCTCTTCTTTTTTTTTGCACGGTTTACAAGCACGTTAGCAACCGCAGTTTTTTATTTTATTTTATCAAACGTTTGATAAAAATTAAAAAAGATAAGAGCTTGCTACCCATATCCTGGTAAAATTTTTTCACTGTCGTCTGAAGATACGTACGGGATATGAGGTATTGGATGGTGTGAGGTTATGGGGTATGAGTTTACATGTTTTGTAAATAACAGATGTGAATTACCTGTACCAGAGTCGGCGAGCAGCACCAGGGTCTGAGATATCTGGTCTGCGATCGACAAACTGTTGCCAAGCATGTTGCCTACAATGGTCCCATGTACATGGGACCATTGTGGGTTGTATAACAGTGGATTGTATCAGGCTGGTAATAAGAAGAAAGCTACATTTTCATTAAACTGAATGTAATAAAATATGATTGAAATATGACGAACACGAAAATAAATTTTATACATTCATTGAAAGGGCGTGCTAGTCTGTTCAGTAGATCTTGGGACAGACCCGGGTCACATTTGCATAATCAATAATGGGTAATATGAGTGATTGGACAAGCGTGATCTTAGGTTTTGTGATGATCTTATATCCTAGGTACCTATATTCTTTGACCTTTTACGACGTAAGAAAACGAATTCCTTTTTTTCTTAAAAAAAATTAAGAAATAAAATTTCGTGTGTCAAATGTAATTTTTTAAACCTACTGATTCGACTGTCCTTTCGAAATAAAGTTTCTCTAACGAAGAATAATCAGCAAGTGACACTCAGCAGCTATCCTCTTTTGTCATTTTACTTTAAAGTTAATATTACATATAGTAACTGAATTATGTTTTATGATGTAGGTACTGTACAATAAAAGACGATTAAAAATTTGGAGCTTATCTGTATAGCGAGCCCAAGCAAATAAGCAACAAACGACATGTTCGCAAATATGACACATGTGTGGTAGCCATCGCCCTCCTCGAACATATTAAGAAGTGGACGACCCGAACAACGCCATCGCAGGCGACATAGGCAAAAATAAACCACGTAAACACACAAATAACAGCTTAGGAGTAGAGTTATGAGCTTAAGGGTTAACGGTTAAGGGGCACTGGCTATATATTTATCAACATCATCATTACAGCCCTTCACAAGTCCACTGCTGAACATAGGCCTCCCCCAAGGAATGCCACAAAGCAAAGTCCTGAGCTACCTGCATCCATCGACTTCCTTCATGTCTTACCAGGTCGTCACTCCATCTAATGGAGGGTCACCCTACACTACGCCTACCGGTGCGAGGCTCGAAACCTTTCCCCATCGGTTGTTTCTTCGAGCTATATGGCCGGTCCATCACTTCGGCTTACTATCCGACAATACAATATGCACGCAGGCGAAGTGTAGGGCGTCCCCGCCCTACACTTCGCCTGCCGATACGAGGCTACCACTCGAAAACCTTTCTTCTCTATCGGTTGTCGGTTCTTCGAGCTATATGGCCAGCCGTTGCCACTTCAGCTTACTAATCCATTGGTCTATGTCGGTCACTCTGGTGTTACTGCGGATTTCCTCATTCCTAAGTTTATCACGCAGAGAAACCCCGAGCATAGCTCTCTCGATAGCTCACTGATTGACTTTGAGCTTCCTCAACGGCTATTATACTAACACCACGTTATTGTTAAGTTACTTTCTTGTTTGTCTGTTTGTCTGTGTGGCGTTTCAGGATGAGCTAGAGACTTGAACATAGCTCAGAATCGGTTGACAGTGTAGGAAGAAATATGAAAAAAACGTGGTATATTAATACATTTACAATCACTTGTTACATAATACGTGAGCAACTTGTGTTCGATCCCTACCGACAATAAAGAAATTGTTAATTGATAATACCACATACTTGGTGGTGAAGGAAAACATCGCAAGTAAACCTGCAAATCTGAGAAATAAAATATTTCGATTGTGAAGTCCGACACACCATATTGTCCCGCGGATGCACTGAAAGCAGCATGGCGGAGTAAAGGAAGGTTTAGACGAAGCCAGTACTGGTTTCTTATTGGCCTCGTATAAACAGTTTTTTAAACAAGCCAGCACTGGTGGGAATAGAGCGCCTGCCTATTTTTCAAGCAAGTGACCTCCGCCCGCGTGCCCTGCAACTCGCGCACCAGAATAAATAATTTGTAATATAAAAATTTAACTAGTAACACATTCCTATATTTGATGTATGTATATGATAAGCATTATTTTTAGTTAAATTTTAAAAAATCATTAATTTAATAGATAGATAGATAGAAAATTCTTTATTGCACTCAAACAAAACAATTTGGTACAAAGGCGAACTTAATGCCGAAAAAGGCATTCTCTGCCAGCTAACCTTTTGTAGTGTGGTAAGAGCTATGGGTAGAGCTGCAAGAGAAAAAAAGAAAGAAAAACTAACTTATTTATTCATACTATTCAAAACGCATTATATAATATTATGTATATGTTAGTTTATACATACATACACTTATACACATACATACATATATATACACACACATATATATATATATATATATATATATATATATATATATATATATATATATATATTTAAACAAAATATATACCAAACCAATAAAGCATACAATATAGTATACGAAATTATAATAAACATAATCAATAAAATTAATCAAGTAATTTTAAATAATATGCCTCAAGCTTACGTTTAAATGTATTTATTGAAGGAGCATCTTTTAAATCTCGTGGAAGGTTATCCCAAGGTGTAATTGATGATACCGTGAAGGAATCCGAGTAGTATGCAGATTTATGCATCGGGATAGTTAGAGTTTTGTTGGTCATCGAACGGGATAAGCTTAAATATGAAAAACGCTCTTTTAGATAAACTGGGGAACAAGGATTGTGAAGAATACCATACAAAGTGGTTAGAAGGTGTGTGTTCCGGCGAAAACGGATGTCGAGCCACTTAAGTCTTGAGCGAAATTGTAACTTGCGCAGGCCAAAAATATAGCGTATGCACAGATTGAGCAGACGGTCGAGTTTGCTAAGCAGCTCCTCATTTATATCTGGATAGGCAATATCGGCATAATCAAAAATAGGATAATACAACGATTTGCAAGAATAATCTAGGAATGAAATGAATCCATTTGGCCTCATCTAAACAACACGGGCCAGGCCAGCGCTGGCTTGTCTGAGGACTGGCGCCAGCGTTATTTAATATTTAGTCGCTTCATATCCCTCACAGATACAAGACCTGGGTCCAGCAGTGGGTCGTATATAGCCTATAACTTTACTTAAATGAGATAAATATATTAAGAAAATCTAAAATTAAACTGTTACCAAACATTTACACTCGATATTTGCGGGCAAATATATCTGTCAGTAGTATTTATCTTCAGACATAAGCTATAATATTTCACAAAACGTATTTTCATTACAGACAACTTTAAAACACACGGTAGCTCACTTATGTGACAACGTAAACAGCTCTATAAAGACTGATGCTGCTAATCCTGGCGCAGATATTTAAAGTAAATAGTTGTTCCGCGCGAAGAATTCAAAACAATTACCCTGATGCATCCTGTTTCGTGACACCACACCTGGACAAAGAACGTAAGGGGATATTTCCTCTAACAAAGCTTCTATTCGCTCCTAACGAGGTCCCACTGCGACTGGAATGAACTACTTAAATGAAACTTTAACGCTCTTTGTAACAAGGTATAGGTTGTTACTATTTTAACGTAAATATCAGGATACAGTTGAGAAAAATTAAAGGTTATGCGATTTCTATAATAATATTATTCGACGATGATTGTTTTTGTTATAGCCGCCATTTTAATATACACACATAATACCTAATTAAAATAAATTTGTAGGTACTAGAAAGTACGAAACAATCTTTAAGCATTTTATATTCCTATTCCATGGTCCCCTAGGGGCCCATGTTTAGGAGTGGATTTGTATGGGCTGTAATGATGATGATGACGAAATTATATTTATTATAAACATTTCCCCTCCATCCATTTCCATTCCATTTCCCATCCACTAGCAAACCAGTATCGGTGAATAAAATTAATTTTTTTCCGTAAGTATTAAGAACTGCTATTCGTTATTTCATTTAACATCTTAAAAGGGAAAAAGTTTGGTATTTTGGCCTTACGGTATCATCAGTGTATGTAGGTTCCACCACATATTTTATATTTATTTTATTTATTAAGAAACCAACAGTGTTCTATATATGTAGTTTACAATAAACAATGGTATTCTTATAACAAGGCCAATAACAGGTTTCCATTAATTACTTTGGCATAGCATACTACGGTCGTAATAATTAGTACCTATCAGTGGGTATAAACTCATATTTACACTTAAATCTTTAAATTGTTGCACCTGTTCCCTCAGGCAGCACGCACATTCGAAAGTCTCATACAAAAATTCATGAACATGTGTACATGTACACTAATGAAATCATTAACAGCACACACTGTTCAACGGTAACAAACAATTACACACGAATACACATAATGCTATTATTTTAACAAACAAAAAAATTTACATGTGTACTCACGTGTTTCGCTATTTGAAAACCATCGTGTGTTTGACAGTAAATTCCTCTTGTAGATTTTAGACCCATGTCGCCCCATTGGTGACGTAAGAAGCGACATCTTTTTAACAAATAAAAAAACAAACAACTTCAGTCGGCAATCAGCCTTCTAAGCCTGCAACTATGATAAATATTTCCCTTATGAGGCATAGGCCTCCCATACATTACCTCAAGTACACTGCAGTACCTATGCTCCTTAGATAAGCAGAAATAAGCTAGAAAACAATAGCTATCCAGACTTACTTCTACATAGAAAGAGAGTTCTGCCAGCTATTGAGTATTAATAAAGTCAAATTGTGACATTAACTTCATAGTGAAAGCATCGTTGATATCACTGATTAAATATGTATGTATCAGCTGCTACAAATTCAACAAATTGTACTCTTATAAGTGTTTTGACGTAACAAAACTCCCGGTGTGCATTACCCGTTAGGCCTACCGACGTGCCCTGTCACCCGATGCCAACATATCCTATCTTGTTGCACGAGGTAACTTCGCCTATGCATAGAAACCGTAAGGAATCATATTTCTATTTGATATTATATTTAGACTGAAACTGTTAGCGAATGCAGCATTCTGCTGTGATAATTATAATGCAATACAAAATATTTAATATTACTTTTTGCAATATGATGGTGAACTTTTTAGTGAAAGAAATTTGTGGAAATCGACTCGATTTTTTATAAAAACTAGCGATTTGCCCTGGCTTCGTACGGGTAATTTCTAAATTTCGACAATAGCGCAACCAACCTGGTCTAATCGTGTACCTAAACCATCCAGGGACCGACTTAAATACACACACAAAACTTCATCAAAATCGGTCCAGTAATTTTTGAGGTTTTGGGAGACTAGCCGACTGCAACTGATTTTATATATAGAGATACTTAATACAGAGTTGCAGATTACTTCATTACAGATTTAATACGTTGTATAGCCACGCTACGGGTTTATTATGGCTGTAGCAGTATAAAAGTCAGCTCAAACGGGGTAGGACCACGCTTTCGCAGAATATCAGCTTAAAATAGCAGTTAGCAATAGCATTCGTACGGCGAGTGTAGAGAACTGGAGGCTCTTTTTACTGGAAACGAGGCATTCCATCTCAGTCCTCGGAAGTGACAACGCATCCGCATTTTATTCTTAACCGACGATAAATATAGATGTCATTCACTTACTATCAGGTGTACTGTGTACTCGTTTGTCACCCTTATTCTATAAAAAAAACTTATAACCATAAATTATAGCTCATAATATTCATAAATAGTTTGTTGTTTTTTTTTATCAGATCAAAAGATAACCTGCTACATACCAACCTAACTAATATTTACACTCTAGAGTTACATGTGGTGTAAGCTACTGACAATGCTTAAGTAAGTTCTACAAGTGAGCTCGTGAATCTTCGTCTGGGTACGTTACAAAAAAAACTGTCTTGTTGGTCATGTGGTTGTAACCACGATTGCTGCTCATGAAGTCCCAGGTTCGAATTCCCAGGTCAGGCTAAAATTAGTTACTGGGTATTCTGTTAAGAAATTATCAGTACTAGACCGGATTAAGGAAGTTGACCGTGTTTCAGCCCGTTCCTCGGAAAGCACGTATATTGGTACGTACTTTGGTCTCACGCCTGATACCTCTCATGTCGTGTCGGATTACCGTCACATCGGACTATCAGATTACTCTTGTTTTTGCACATACACTTGGACACTATAATCTTGTCTTGCTAATGGTTAGTCTACCTTGAGACTTGCCGCCGTGACTGAAATTCGGTCTAGAGGACATTGTATATTACAAAGCTAAACGTTTCACATGATCCGAATATTCCAAATATTCGTACTAACCCTTCCATCCCCATAAAATTCCCATGCAGACGCATGCACCTGGTAAATCCCGAGCGGTCGTATGCGACCGCACCCACCAACAGCATTTAAAACCATTAAAACTTATATTTAGAGACTATTTTTCTATGAAAAAGTTTGGCATCATAAAATCTACACAAAATTCTCTATCCTGTGGTCTAAACAAAAGTCAGGTTTTACTTCTCTACAAAAAGATTTTATTGTATTTTGTTACCAAAAATAAACATACCAAGCGGATGTCGGCAGCGTGAAAATCACAATTATTTCTATATATTACTCGAAATTATTTACGTAAAAAGATAAATTATATTCACACAAAAACTTTTATAACAATTTTATAATAAAACACTAGAAAAATCCAAAAATCAACACAACAACATCCAAATGAAAATGGCGTACGTAATGAACGTAGAATATAAATTAATATCCATAGATTAACTGTTTTTTTTATTTCACTAGAGGATAGAAAACTTCATAATATTGGTTCTATAATGCCATACTTCTTCACAGAAAAGTAGTCTCTAAACATAAGTATTTATGGGTTAAAGTGCTGTGGGTGGATGCGGTCAAATTTGACCTCTCGAATTTTGGCGGAATATCTAAGCGGTCAAATTTGGACGCTTGGCGTTTGAGAGGCTAAGCGCTATAAATTATCTTTCATAATGCGCACAGCCAAGGAGTGGAATGCCCTGCCGGCGTCTGTTTTTCCGAGTGCCTGTAACCTGGACCTCTTCACGGTGCGTATTAACAGGCTGCTCCTGGGCAAACTCTCTCCATCGTAAACCTCATCTTTTCCCGTGGGCCAGGTGGAGATCAAAAGCGAGCCCATTATTAATAAAAATAAAAACATGCAGATAATCATTTAAGTCAGTTTATGAAATTATATTGAGGTTGGCTAATCTTAGATAAGCTGTTTTTCTTCGTAACAAACACAGTCATGGCGACAAGACAAATTGCGACTTATTTATTAGAAATTTGCCTTATTTCTATCCGACTGTACATTATATATTTGTGTTTGTTCACAACTCCAACGTATTCGAATGTGTGAAATATATGTAGGTTAAGGATTAATCATACTGTATACGTGGAAGAAATTTTAAATCAATTGTGTCAATACAAGTGGTAAAATTAAAAATTTTGTTCAACTATCTTCAATATAATTAAAATGAAAAAGTCGTCAATGTATTCGAAGTCAATTAAATACGCATTATTAAAGCTAACTAAAAAACTACCGGTCAGATCTTGATTAAATTTATATGGGACCACACGAGAAGCACCAGCTTTCATATAAAAAAGATAATCAAAATCGGTTCACCCAGAGAAAATTTATAAGGTAACACACATAAAAAACATAAAGTTGAATTGAATATCTCCTCCTTTTTGAAATCGGTAAAATATTTAAATTTAAGTAATTATTTACTCCAAAACACAAATTCTTGTTGATAAATTTAGACTGTATATCTATCTTCTACAAGCGACAAATGAAATGGACTGGCTGTCTAATTTACGATCGTTGGTTAAACATTCAGCGTAGAAATCGTAAATTATTAAAAAAATAGCCAAGAAAACGAAAGATGGCATGAAATTAAATGGTCGAATCTGATCATAAATTGCTCAATATGTAATAACAAATCACATTATATTCTGCAATACTGACTTTGAATTGTGCAACATGTATTATACATATACATGTATTATACATATACATGTACAGTTGTACAGTATACTCGTTATAAATAAAACAAAACGAAGTGACATTGGGTGCGTTTGGCAGAAAAAAGCGCTAGCAAGCGCTTATAAGCGCTAGAATAGTTTTCGGCCAGGACACGATTGCTACTTCAGTAGCGCTGACACAATCCGCCATTTTGCTTATTTAATTTGTTTGTTTTGAAGTAGAGTTTATAAATTTTGTGCAATATTAGTTTTAAGTAATATAATGACATGAATAAACGTATACATGCTATTAAAAACTCATGATTGGTAAGTTTTTAATATGAATACTTTACAAACATATATTTAAATTAGGTTAGATTCCCCGGTTAGAACTAACATCGTGTCCTGGAGGAAAATAGCTACTTACGATATGACAGCGCTTACCGGTTACGATCGCCATTTTGCTTACAAGCGCTTGCTAGCGCTTTTTTCTGCTGAACGCACCCATTCAAGCAGTCGTCAGTCGTGCAGTAGTAGTGGTAGCAGTAATTACTTTACCCTTTGACTTATTCAAATGAGTCGGTAAATGTTCACGTATAATCTATCAAAAAATAGGGTTCAGTTACAAAAAAAGTTAAATTTATTCTGTTTTATGGCATTCAATTGGGGTTGCCACATTTTTTTACAAATATAGTATTTTTTCCAAAACAGATGCAAAAATATAGCAGGTACTTTAAAGAAATTCAAGAGAAAAAACTACACATTTATTTTCAATATTTATGTATTTTTTCATATATATTAGCTCTCTGCTTTGGCAATCAATGATCTAACCACCTCACCTTCTCCCTTACTTTTAAAATAATTATAGGAGTGTGAACAATTTAAATTCATATTAAAATAAATTAAATGTTAATTTTTTATTAAATTAATGCATACTCTTTTACTTTCTTCTTTCAATTTTAAATTCATGATGAAATTATTTTTTTCCGTAAAACACTTGTTCAAGACTTCCAATCTGTTAATATGCAAAAGCGCGACGGTCGAATTAGGGATAAAAATATAGTATTTTTCATATTATATTATTTTTCTATACATAATATATAGTACAATTGACTGAAATATATTAAAATACTATATATTATAATACGGGTGGAACCCTACATACAATGGTCCCTCATTCTTTAATTTATATAACACTAACTGTACTACTGAGAATTGAATGAGTACTGAATTACCTTGAGTTAGGTATTATTAGTTAGCAAAAATGCGAATTAATTCACTTCATTGATATAACACATAGCTGAGATGAGAAGTCACTCACTTTGCACACGCCCGAGATGTTCCCGGCATGTGGTATTGGTAAATATTTTTTATTCGACATACGTTATAAATTCAAGGTTGAAAATTACGAGTATGTTATAAATAAACCTAATTCTCGTGGTTCCCAAGTAGATTGACATAATTTATTAGGATAATTACATCCCTAACTAATTTATAGCAACTTACCCAAAAAAAAATTCTTTAGCGGTATTTTTAAATTGACAGAATCCTAAAATATCTTTTGGTATTTATTTTGGAAGCTCAATAGAACTTGAAATGTAGGCCATCATTCGCAAGTGGAATCCGTTTGACAACAACCTCCCCCGTTTCCGCCAGAATCTTTGCACTCGTAGGTAAGCAAACAAACCTTAGCCGGGACAAAGAAAGGACATAATGGGGTCCTTCGTAATATCTTTTGTCTCCGTCCTACATCCTTAGCCTTAATCTTCCGTCGGCAACTGTTTTCGAGTGTTTCAGGCAACTTTTTAAATTTCGTCACGAGTCTTCTTTAGGTGATGAGAGCGCCAAAAGCAGATTTTTCACGCTTTATAGGTGCGCAGAAAAACATTTTTTTGTCATTAAAAACTACGAATTCACATTTTTTTAAAAGTCCTTATGAAAGTTAAAGATTTTTCTTAGTGAATTGTGTTGGAAAAAACACGATTGACACATTTTGACTCGATAGAAATAGATCGCAAAGTTTCCTCAAAATCTACAATTTTAGGTACGTCAATTAAGTGAAAAAGCTGTTTCATTCGAATGTAATAAAATCAATTTCAATTAAATTCACGCTATGTGTTCACCAGTGAATACGTGAATGAATTATGGGTTTATTTTTCAATAAAAGATATAATTTTAAAAAGAAATATCAAATAAATATTGCGCGATTAAACAGCGCCCGAGCCAACCAAACAGCCGCAAGTCGCACCTATAATGCATGAAAAATCTGCTTTTGGCGCCCACTTCACCTTAAGTGAAGGTTTAGAACAAAGTGATAAATGTGTAAGAACTAAATAAAATATTAATTCCAGTATATCCATCTTCTTTAATAATATAATATATCCGATGTAAAATACTCAGACCGGTCATGTGCAGCAACGTCGAAGGTGCAATACGTTTTAAGGTCTTAAAATTGTGGTTTGGTATTGCGATCGATAAACTGCCTGACAAGCATGGTGATTGGAGTAAATCCTCCTTACAATCAAATCAGATAGGCCTATGTCCAATAGTGGAGTATTGCAGGCTGACTTGCCTTTAAACTTATTTATTCTGTTACACTGGTGAATAATGAACACGTCTTATGTCCTCATTTTCTATATAGTTTTGAAGAAATAAAGAGAGCCTATAATAAAATGTAGTTTACTACCGTAAAGCCTTGTACGCACTAAGTGTTCCAATATACGCGTAATAAATATACCTAATGTTTAATACGCGTACAGGTGGATAAGCGTACAGAGCACCTTTGTGAATTGCGGGATTATGAAGTCGCAAGTCGGCCAGCCAGTATTCGCCCTGTCCTGAAACACAGCTCTCGTGTGCACCAACCATTCCGGCACTTTTCATTATGCAACCAAAAGCTGAATGACGAGTCGACACGTGTGATCGTATTGTATAACACGCGTTGCTGTAGGTATATTTATACAAAGGTACTCTGTGAGGTATACAGACTAAGCGTTTCTGTGTACGCGTAACTGACTACGCGTACATTGGATTGCTTAGTCCGTCCAAGGATCAATAGTCGTGGAATATATAACGTGACCATATGTCCCACTTTAGGCGGGACGGTCCCGATTTAAGGGTTTGTGTCCCGCTGTCCCCAAACTACGTATAAATGTCCCGCTTTGACAAATAAAAGCGTAGCATCATGCAAACTCTCGCTCGCCATCATTATGACACTGCGCGTATCAGGTTTGCCAGCATGACCTGACTAGTTACGCGATTATTCTGAAAAACCTACACTTTTGAACTTAAAGTTACTAAGTGACAATTTTTAATTAATCTACAATAAATTATCAAATAACATAATTATTTCTAATTAGTATTTGTTTGCTGTTCAGAAAAAATTAAAAAGCCAGCAGTTAGATTTTATTTTATATGATTCTAAGTTCTCATTCTTACTTTTGAACATTAAAAGATTCAAACAACTATGTGCTTTATTTTTAGAACTATAATAAAGGGTTCCATATTGAATTTTGGTAACGTCTTCCGGAGACATGGTGGTGAAACCCCGTCAACCTAAATAAGTTCGAAATCAATATTTCGGGCTGCTACTGAGAATTTTGTGACAGAAACACCCAATAAATGATTCTTGGCCGGACTCAGGTTTTGAACCTGGGGCCACATGATCAGCAATTGGGTTTACAACCATTAGACCAAGAAGACAGTCTAAAGTGTTAAAACTGTAAAAATTTCAAAGTTGTCCCGTTCTGAGGAAAAACATGGTCACTTTAGGCATATAGCATAATAGTGGCATCCTGAAAGTTATTTATTGCAAATTAAAGGGCATAAGTTACCCCTAAAATTTTTTCATCAGTGAGAGGAAGCGGCCTCAGCCGTCAGTGAATCTAATATACCAATGTATGATACTATATAATGTGTATGAGTATTACATTAATATTTTAAATGTACTGTAGCTATACAAAAACCGTCAAATGTCATTATAACAAAAACGTTTATGGACCAACCGACCAACTTGTAGCTTGACAAGTTGTAAATCTTTAACGTAAGCCCTAGCCCGGCGTCAAACATTCTAAAACGTCTGTTAATCCGGTCGCCAATCTGTCTCGTGACTATTACGGCAAATTTTATCGTCAAGAAATACTAACTTAGGCTATTATTTATTCTGTGACGTAGGTGAGGAAAATAGTACATACGTTTAGTATGGCAATTACTAATAGTAAATCGTAAATTTCCAATTATTTTTGGCTTTGACTACGTCCTAGAACAGTTCGTGTCTGTTGACTTGTTTGATTGGAACACGTGTTAGAGTCCAAGAGCTACTTGTACTAACGTACGTACACGTAGGTACATACTACATACGTAAGTAGGTACATTATACTTCAATGTGTATTAACACGTTTTTATTTCATTACATTACATCCAAGATATCGCTTTAAAAATTGCGGAATAAATTATTCGCAATTATACGAAGGTAATTAACAAGCGTTACAGAAACGATATTTCAGCATAACGTTAATTTCGTTCAGCTGATTGAAATTAAATATACTTATTTAATTTATTTATTTATTGAAAAGTCACACATTGACATTAAGTAATTCAATTCTAAATTAATAAAAAATGCGTAATGTTATTTGTTGATGTCGTAAATAAAACTATTCAAAAATACGTCGAACAAAGCTTTTTTTATAGTATTCGTGACAAACGAGCTCTTAATCCACCTGAAGTTATTTATTCTGTGCCTGTAAGTAGATGCTTGGCCCATAGATATCTATATCTGTGTTTGATTAAGAATCAAAATTCAGATGTAGATGTTGTCATTCCTGAGGACTGAGATGGAATGCTTAGTTTCCAGTAAAAAGTACCTTCGGTTCTTTACACTCACCCTTGAACGAACACCATTCGAAGCACAGCAGCATTAAGCTACAATTTTATGCTAATATTCTGTGAGAGCATGGCTCTTCGACAGTCAAGCCTACACATTTGTGCTACAACTTTAATGTAGCTACAGTGGGGCTATACTACGTGTCTGCTAGGTGTCTTTTAACTACAATTTAACGTGTTATTTGATTTGAATAGGATTCATGACCAGAGTTTAAATATAGTTTCGAAATGGAATTGGATACTGTTTTGATAGATAGCTTTTGTTATATGTTGCATAGTATATTTAAGTTATTTTGGTTTTGTTGATATTTTTCGTGTTGTAGTTGCGTAAAAGTCAGTATATTTATGAAAATTTAAAGTTTGTTTACAAAAAAAAATCCATGCATTTATGTCATATAATTAAAAGAAATTTTTAAAAAGTTGCAAGATTCAGAGAAGTTCATTAATAAACCCTACTTTGCAATGTAGTTTATTCTATCAATAAAGAATTACACTAATTAACATCACCTTCAAATAACGTCCTATAGTATACTCAGGGAAGCTCGTAACACTAAACTCTTTGTGAGTAACTGGTGATAATAAAATACATATTGTCTTCTTTTTTAACAAGTCGTGAAAATTCAATGTCAGAAATAAGATTATATTATACGATTTCTTACGTAGCTCGATTTCTAATTTCATTCAACCATAATAAGTAGCGTTAGCGCTGTCTTATTATTTTTTTTATAGGATAGGGTGCCAAACGAGCATACAGTCCACCTGATGGTAAGTTGTGGCTGTGGCACATAAACATCTACATCCGTCTCCGATAACGAATCAAAATGCAGATGCGTTGTCACCCGTGAGGACTAAGATGGAATGCCTCGTTTCCAGTAAGAAGGGTCTCCGGTTCTCTACACTCAACACACCATACGAAACACAGCGGCATTAAGCTACTATTTTACTCTGGTATTCTGTGAGAGCGTGGTCATTGCCCGGTCGAGCCAACCCATTCATGCTACAACTATACTACTAATATAACTGCAGTATGGCTCTATCACGTACGGAAACAGTTTATCAGTAATTAAACAGTTTGTGCGAGGTTACACTGAGATTTATCTCCGAAATAACAAAATTAATACAATTTATTGAACACACTTGTGATTTCTCATGGGACCACTTACAGTTCTCTCCATTAATGGTTTTCTTATCTTAATACAAGCATCTGAGCTAAGTCTAATAGCCAAAGTTTCTCTATGTTTGCAATCCACAATCACAATCAAAAATTCGATCGTTTTTATACACTAAG
Organism: Parnassius apollo; assembly: GCA_907164705.1. NCBI lineage: Eukaryota > Metazoa > Arthropoda > Insecta > Lepidoptera > Papilionidae > Parnassius > Parnassius apollo. The sequence continues at coordinate 9,038,013 of CAJQZP010001342.1, forward strand.
CGGTAATTTTTTCGTGTGAAACCAATATAAAACCTTAATAATATACAATTTTATTATATATATAATAAAATTTAATAACAGGGAAGTATAACTCTGTACACAATACATCATCCTTATCATCATCATACTTAGTTTTTAACATTAGATTTTTGAACTAAGTAGAAACTCACAAACATTTAGTGTACTTTTTGACTAAGTATGGTAAATCATTAATGAAGATTCAACAGAAAAAGAAGACAAGAACGGGCCAAGAATGGAACCCGGTACCAGTACCAGCGTACCAATTTTTATTACAGTAGGCGTTGAGTTACATAGTCAAATGCTTTGGGTAAATCACAAAACATACGTATCACATTTTGTGAATTCTAACAAGTGCTTTAAATTGTGCTGAATTCAACGCACACATACTTCATTCACGGGTCGTGCCTTAGTAAATACAAACTGAGTTTGGTAAATTAATATGTTTAAGTTAAACAAGGGAATGAAAATGAAAGTCTTAATTATTTCATAAGGTCTTCTTAACGATCTTCTTTAATATCTTAGTCAAATATTGATACGCGTGTGTCGATGAATTACTAAAGAGCAGCTGTGGTTTTTTAATGGTATATCAGTTAATAACATTTTTTAAATTCGTATGTTACTTCTTTGTTAGGTTTAATAAGGCTATTGTCTGTACTTGATAATAATTTATTATTAGTGCATTAAATCGTTTAAGTACTGCTGCTGTGCTATGAAGTCATGTTTCTTATATCATGTCTAGTAATATCAGTCACGACTGTTTTTTTATATGTTTTTGTAATAGACGTTGCGACTCTATTCTATAGCGCAGATGTGATATCTGAAAGATGACTAAAGCACAGTACACAATACATCATCATTATCATCATTATACTTAGTTTTTACCATTAGATTTTAAATTAAGTAAAATTAAAAAATATTAAGATAAATGTTTAGTTGCGAAGCCTCGATTTCCAAACGGAACAAGTATTGTACTTTCTACTGTCTATTTACTATAATATTTAATTATTCTATTTCTCTATAATAGTAGCACCCGGGATTAGTTGGGTATTTGTATGATAGACAAGAGAAACTTCCCGTAGTGAAGGTAATTAAAGAAAACAGTAGTTGAATTTCCAAAAGTCGCTTAGCACTAAACATCCAATGCCATAAATAATCAAATGCAGCTTTTACTGGAAAATGTGACTCGTATATTACGATAACAGTCACATTTATTTAATAAGTATACTATGAGCTCGTTGTGCATATTAAGCACTAAAGTTCATTTCGCAACTATACGCTATACTTTGACACAGATAATTTATCGAAACTATTAATGTGACCATAGTTACGAGGACGAGTTATTATATCAATATAAAATGTCAAAACAATAAATGCATCGCATCGCAGTTTCTATTATTGTCTCACGTTTACTCTGCTAGACATGTGCAAACTTATGTAACTATTCAAATATGTATATGAAACATTTAATGATTGACTTAGGGACGGGGCATATTATGTGCGTAGCAACATGCTCTGATGTATCCTGAGCATAGATATAATAATGAAGGAGATATGCCCAGTAGTTGAAAATGTATCGGAACCCGGTGTCTCCAGTTGGCCCCTACCACGCGCCAACTACTACATGTGCACATCAGTAAAAACAATAGATATACAGTCGCGCACACACTCGTATTTTATAAACCAGAACGTACTACACAATCAATTATAAACCATATCTCTGAAAACACAGCGTACATTTACCATTCACCGTGCTAGTTACTCACACAAAAATATCGGTCACTATCGTTGTGCTGTAAAAAAGCCATTTATTTTACATACGCCTTAGTGATTGACTAAATTGGAAAGATAACGATTATTTCATTTATACCAAAATTGTACTAAAATTTTTTGGGCCCCGAATATAAAATAAACAAAATACCATATGTCCAGAGAATAGTGTAATAAAAATAGTTAATATGTGGGTAAAAATGTAATAATAACCTAAAATATAATCAACTTACTTTACGATCGTTTGTTACGCATTCAGCGTAGTAGTTGCTGTAAAATAATCAAAATATGTAAAAAAAAAACATTATGTCACATCGGTCTTCCTATCGGATTGAAACGGTTGACAAATTGGAGAATAAACTATAATAACAATTCGCCAATCCACATTATTGTCGATAGTGGATCTGCACAAGCACACCACTAGCTCTTCGCAATCGCAAGATACAGCGACCATACTACGCCACATATCTGCATAAATAATCATTTTGTGATATTTACATTGCTTGTTCAGTCACTTGGCGTCATACTAAGGTAGTGGTTATGGAGCAATGTATTTACTGCAAAAATATTATAGTGGCTGTAATATTTGAAATCAAAAATAACATAGTAAGAGCAAGAAATATTTTACGATTATCTGTTTAATATGATTTTAAAGATAAATATAACGAAATACTTTTACTTAGGTATGGTAAGTGATTCCATGATTAACAAAGTTTTTGTTTTGGCTTCGGTTTTTACAAGTAACCACTGAACAACATGGGATTCTGATAATATTTTACGATGACGGTCGAAAAGTTGAAAACGCACTAATTCGCAGAGACGGCCCGTTGTATAGAAGCGGAGCATTTTGATCATAGCGCGCGGACACAGACACGCGTCCTTGCCACTTCTGTTTTTTATATATCTATGATCCTGAGTATTGGCATAGTGGCCAACAGGCTGCGTGTTACGCCAAACGTTCTCCGCTCCTGTATTTGATGACTACGGAAATAGTAATAATAAGACATAGAAATGAATTAGTGCTCGATTACTTCCAAAACCGATGTCGCCACCTACAGGCCTACAGCCGTAATATAAACATACATAATGTACAGTGATATCTAATGTTTCACATTACATTGCTTGGTGAATTTGTCAACGTCGCGTACATCTCGTATAACGGTATAACAAAAGCAGCAATGGTAAATGTCAATAGAAAAAGTAATAAATGAAAGTTTACAAAGGTAAATATCATAGTAAAGTATTCATCTAGATTTCAATTAGTTAAAACCATGATAATTAGTAAATAATCAAGTTACCGATGAAATTTAATGCCTTTATTAGTTAAATTACACGTCCTTGATGAGCTTTTACTACTTTTTACTATTATGCTGCAGTTCATCATTATAATAGCATAAATTTACGTACAACGTTCCTCGCGCAACTAAATCACAAAAGTCACGCGTCTATGTGACTTCTATTGTCTTATTATTACGATATCTGTGTTAATGACATTTACAGGTACTGGTTGATTGTTGAGCTGCAGGAAAATAAAAGTTTCTTTCGCATTGTCTATAAAATGCCACACACGTTGTGGTAGGCCGAGAATGATTCCGGAGACTTCCAAAAAATCAATCCCAAGGAGTGTTCTATTGTCATTAGCGTCTGGCATGACTGAAAATTTTGTCGGCAAAATACGTTGACCCATTATTATATCGACGGTAGCAGATAAACCTGTTATCTGATATACGTTTGTTTTATGGCACCGTCTGCTAGGATGACGTCTGCCGGGCATTGTTCGAACTTTGTTCCCAATTTCTTCAGAGTATAATATAGTTTCGTTCCTGCAATACTGGTTCTTGCGGTAGTGTCTATATATGCGTACCCAGTTTGTCCCTTGACGGATATGTCAATTGCACGCCGCTATATCACTCCCGCTGCCGCGAGTCTCCAACACGATCCTCTAAACACACTCTCTATCTCTGACCTGAGTGGAAAGCTGCTGGTAAGGTGGGTGGTGTGTGGTTAAGCACCTTACGTTGACACCAAGATCATGCTCATATTAAACGACTATGAGTAGTTTTGAGGTACGTCAACTTCAAACAATGATTAATAATAGTGCATGGCCTTAGCGGGATGTACAGCAAGATGCACCCTGTGTTAGTCTTTATTGTGAATACTCTCTATTTATATATATATTCCCAAATACATTCACACTCCCTACACGACATTAATTTGCTCAGATTCCGTAAGCGAAGAGGTCCGGATGAAGTAATTTATCTTCACTCAATGTTAGGATTCTTGTTACTTAAGGCACTTTAAATTGTGCTAAACTTAATTATTATGTATTTTGGCCTTAATTATTTTAAGCATTCATAGATCTATTTATGTTTTATTCAGAGAATTTACTACATTAAAAAAGACAAAAATCTTCAAACATCGTTTGGTATTTTCGCATACCTAATAAGGTTGAAAATTCCTTTTAGTAGTCTGAATAAATAAATGTAATATTAATATTTATTTTAGTTTAACAATATAATAGTGGTCCCAACCACGCACGATATGCGTGCCGTTATGTAACAGAAGTTCTGACCATCTTACACGCGCAAAATTACAAAGATTTTTTATTTTCTGTTTTTTTTTACCTACCAATTTTTAACATAGGTAAGATTTCAGCACTTAGATTCATTCTTTTACTATTTTCATCATCAACATATAGAACAGACAAACCGTCAGTTAAAAAAAAGACGGGTTGCACTGTGGGAGTGCCGGCAGAAGTGAAAACTTGAATATTAACGTTGTGCATTTTTGATATTTTGGAATGATTAGGGAATAGTTTTGCACGAATTGCTTTAATTATCACACACGAACATTTGCGCAAGCGCCCTGCGCCGCCTAAACGTAACAGCAGGCGCAGGCATACATTTTCGCCGCGCCGTAGAAAGAGAGGGGGATACTTCCTCTCCTACGCCACGCCAGTCTGTCTCTCTCTTCATCCGTCTTATGAATTTTCGATCAGGTTCACGTATCCTGACGCGAGTTTAAATTTTTTTACCCATTACAAAAAAGTGTACAATGGCGCTAAAGAAGTTTTCACTTCAAAAATTCACTGCTGAACATAGTCTTTCCATAGACTGTTTCATAGGGGACTCTTTTGCCATAGTTGCCACGCTTGGCAGACGAGTTGCCACCGCAGTTATTTTCAATTGTTATTAGGAAGACGCTGCTAGTCATCTTCTGGTATGTGTTCCTTCGTCGCCTCTTACAACATCCACGGAACGACATGTCGTATTAACTATTCTCACACCGCCACTACACTCAATGCTCATCTCCGATATGTTATAGAATAGGTGTAAATAGCCTCCTTTCAAACATTATATTCAGTGAAAATCAATTGCTGTTCGCAGCCTCGCTAAAACTCAATTTTCGAGTTTTAGCGAGGCTGCGCTGGCTTGACCTACTTTGGCATCATTTTTTTGAGTGTATTTGTGGTGGCACTGTTGTCGATATCCGGAAATCATCTGTGCAAAGCCGGGGCGAATCGGTGGTCTTCAATAAATATTCATATTGTTTATTTATTTATTAGGGATAACAACAGCCTTCATTCTGTGAAAAAAATCTTATATAATAAGTTTTACATAGGGCCAATAATAGTCATCCACTTTTCACATACATACATAATACATAAACACTCACGCCTGTCACCCAGACTGGTAGGCAGAGACTACAGACTTCCATTTGGCACGATCCTGACACACCTCTCTCGCCTCCTTCACATCCATACACCTACGCATACATGCTCGTCGGTTAAGGGTACTCCTAATTTGGCCCGTTTTCAATAAATCGCCAATTTGGTCGATAAATTTTCGCCTAGGACGTCCCTTTCCGACTCTGACATTCACTTCTGCACCATAAATATTCTTTGTCACTCTTTCCTCATTCATTCTTTCCACATGACCAAACCACCGAAGCATTAATCCTGGTCACAACATCATCTTGCAAACCACACTCTTCTCTTATTACACAATTTACCACCCTGTCGTTCAGATTCAGCCCTAACATACTCCTTAACGACCGCATTTCTACTGCGTTGATTCTACTCTCGTGCTTCTTCTGCCACACCCAACTTTCACTACCATACGTTAAAGTAGGGACCAACACAGCATTGTGAATTGCCATACGTGCCTTTTTTGACACATTTTGACTCTTCACAATAGAGTGCAGGGCCCCATTTACTCTATTTCCCGCATTCACTCGTCGTTCTATATCCTTATCATATCTCCCATCCCTGCTAAATACGCAGCCCAAATATACATACTCATTTACGTGCTCGATCAACTCACACTTTAGTACAAATCAGAAGTACAAAACAATACTTAATTTAAAATGTTTGTCATGGCTGACCTAGAAAATTATTTATGCTTCAATGGGATAATATTAACATATGTAAGCACACACATATACATATAACCATATTATAATTAAACACTTATACATATAGGCAAGTATATACATATACTAACATTTAAATAAATATACATACATACAATATACTCTTGTACACATTCACATACATACATTATATTAAATTATTTTTGTGTCAATTAGCGAATTGAAGATAAATAGCTTGAGATGTTACTATGGATTTACAAAACTACAGAGGCTACCAACATAAACAATAAAGGTTAATTGTCTACTCCTGTCAAAGCCTGTACTACCTTTCGCTTAAATAAATTTTTTGAATGAATAAATGGGTCAATATGAGAAAATTTACTATTAAAAATTCTAACCATTCTGGTGAGGACACAATTCTTTCCATAATTAGTATGATGTAAGGGAACACCAAATAAAGGTGTATGTCTAGTCCTAAGTCGGGGCACTTTAAAGGATATTTGTGAAAGCAGAGCAGGGCAATCAAGTTGAGCGCGTAAAATATCGAACAAAAAAACCTATGTCTATGATCTCACGGCGTTCCACTAACGTGAGAAGATTAAATTTACGACAATTATCACTATAAGACATAAATGTGTGTGCAGTGCCGTCGCACCTGAAATTTAGAGACTTTAAAAATTTTTGTCGAATACGCTCTAAGCGTGCCTTATAAACTCCATATGAAGGCGACCATATAGGGCTAGCGTACTCCAATATGCTTCTCACTTATGCAAAATATAACGTTTTCAATGCTAAAGTACCTTTAAATGGTTGACAGGTTCTTAGAACAAATCCAAGCATACGGTAAGCTCTATCTGCTATATTATCATAATGCATATTGAGGAGCATTTTAGAGTCAAAACAAATGCCGAGATCGCGTACATCATTGACTCGCGTTAATACTTGATTATTAAAGTTATAAGGAAAGACAATTGGAGTTTTCTTGCGCGTAAAGCTTATACTCTGACATTTTTTAATATTGACGAAGATCTTGTCTATTGAGATAAGATCTTGATCTATCAAGGATCTCCTAGGTGTGCGTTGTTTGCAGTATACAGTGGCTGCAAATAACCGCCGGTACGACATACTCCGCCGAACGTTGAGTCCCGTGATTCCGTGAGGCGTCGAGGTCACCGGCCCCTAGGTGATTCTTGGGCACTTTATGCGCTCCGAGCATCCTGTGCCTAGTCGCGTCGTAAAGTGCCACCGTCGCACTTCCCCCAACCCTTTTGCTGTCAAAAGGGGTAGGCAGTGCCCAGTTAGTGAATACGCCAACTACGAATTACACTCCGCCTTCCGCGTCGCGCTTCGTGCCGAATCGGTTGGCAATTAGTAGACAGGGCCAAATAGAATACCTGACTGACTTTAGGTAGGTTTCAACATGTCCGATAAGGACAAAGGGGAGCCTCCACCTAAACCCAAACCCAGAAGACCACCCGACCGTCCTGGTGTATTAGATCGTCCCATCGCGTACCGCGACATGTTCAATCCTGAAAGGACTAGAGTAGTGTCCTCCTACTCTCAGATCCCAACAAGGAAGCCCTCCTCCCCGGGTAAGGAGCCCGCACCGAGGACCGCGCTCTCGCCCATCGTACCTGGAGGTACGACTGGGCGGGAACCGTTCCCCCAACCCCAGCGGGCAAAGAAGACCCAGAGAAGGCATACGCCTCCAGAAACAGCAGCATCCCTCCAGGAGAAGAGGCGATGCTATAGTACCACCAACTCCTCGGATTATTCTTCATCCGAGGGAGAATCGGATCACCAACCGAAAGAGCCGATTAGAAGATCACCTCCTAAATCGCCATCGCCGACTAAAACCACCCCCCCAGAACACCGGAACACACCAGCATGGATGCTGCTGATCTGGAGCAGGGAGGAGAAGGGTCATACGGATGGAGTGCAACCACGTATGCAACCCTGGCACCTAGCACATCAGCCGGACATTCACCATCCGCGCCTACCACCAACCCTTCAGGCCGGCCATCGGACGATGGTCAGAGGCCTTCCACCAGCTATGCCCAACTGGTAGCTGCCCCGGCAGTACCAAGGACAAAGATTGCCGAAACACCCAAACCGCCGGAAGAATCGGCAAAAAGGTACCCACCAATAGTGGCAGAGTGCTTGCCGGATTGGACGAAGCATTTCGAGGCACTAAACAGGAAACTGGGCCACCCACCGAATGCTCGTCCATTCGGCAGGGGAGTAAGATTCACCCCACAGAGTCCGGAAGAATTCCGGACGGTACAAAAGTACCTTATAGAGATGACGGAAAAAGTACCAGCTATGTCCTGGTACTGCTACACCCCCGAGGAGGACAAGCCCACGAAAGTGGGCATTCGGGGACTACCAGTGGGCACGGACCCAACCGCGATAGAGGGGGCTATCAGGGCAAAGGGGTTCCCGATTAGGTACGTAAAAGGGATCCCCCCCCCCGTAGAGGCAGACCTGGGTGCCTCTACTTCGCGCAGCTGGACCACCTGAGCCTGGAGCGTCTTAACGAACTGTATCAAGTCGACGAGCTCCTCTTGATGAGAGGAGTCGTCATAGAGGCCTGGCAAGGAAGAGCGGGCCCTTCACAGTGCCACCGCTGCCAGGCCTTTGGCCACGCCTCCACAAATTGCTTCAGGCCAGTGAAGTGTGTTCGCTGTGCCGGAGACCATATAGCTAGCAACTGCCCAAGGGGTAGAGATGAGGAACCGCGATGCGCTAATTGCGCCAAGAACCACACCGCTAACGATCGCCGCTGCCCAGTCCTGAGGAGGATTGCAAGGAAGCAGAGGATCACTCTACCGGGACTACTCCCAGAGGAGCCCAAGAGGGTCCCCCAAAGTCGTCCCAGGGCCGTGGTTCAGGAAGACGGGTGGACCACCATCAGAGGAAAAGGAAGGCAACCTGCCCCCCCTCCACCCGTCACGGCACCCACAGGAACGGTGGTGCCTACCATGAGTACAACTAAGGCAACCACCGGGGCGACTCTTCAGCCCCCCCGCTAATGACGCCATAGAGCGCCAAACCTCGCAGAGGAGTAAGCGGGGGAGGAAGAAGAAGAAGAAGGTGCAGCCTCCTCCTCAGGCAGCAACCTCTACCCCAACCCCAACGGTAACGATAGCCCAGGCGCAGGTTACCATGGAAGAAAAGAAAGCCAGAATGGGTAGAGTGCCAGAAAGGGCTCTATCAGAAAATAGAGCCCGCTCTACACATAGAGCGCGCTCTACCCATGAGCAAAGAACAGCACACCAACTCCCGAGACCAGCGCCATCATCCGCAACTAGAACACCTCTAGCCGGCTTCGAGACTGCTGACGCCATCCAACGTTTGGTTGGCATAGCAATCGAGGTCGGCAGTCAAGTCCTGGCTGATATTAGAGCCGGGACAGATCCGATTACAGCGGTTATGAAGGCGCTGGCTAATCTACTGGCTCGGCACTATAGTGGAGGAGTCTAACCTGCGCCTCCTCTACTGGAACCCTGGTGGAATCCAGCAGAAGTTACAAGAACTCCGCACCGTCGCCCAACAACAAGACGTACATGTCATCTTGCTGGGAGAGACGAAGTTAAATCCGAGTACACGCATAAGGCTGCCCAATTACCATCTGTATAGGAGGGACGAGGTCACTTCTCAAGGGGCCGCTTACAGAGGGACAGCGGTCCTAGTGAGAAGGGACATCGTCCATCAAGAACTAGACCTACCGGAATACCAGACTATGCGCTCTATCGGCATAAAAATGGAGGCGGCGGGCGAGGAACTTAGGATCTTTGCAGCATACCGCCCGCCAGGGACTCCATTTTGCTCCTCAGACGTCCGGACGGTAATGGAAGGCGAAACACCGACCATCATCGCCGGGGACCTAAACGCCAAACACCCGGCGTGGGGATCTAGACTGATCAACCCGCCGGGTCATGCGCTATTCGAAGACGCCGAAAGATACGGCTATGACGTTTTAGGTCCTGAAGAACCGACACATATTCCTACGGATCCACGAAGTCGTCCGGATGTACTGGACATCGTGCTCGCTAGGAACATCAACTACCCGATAGTGGTAGAGGTGCTGTACGACCTGGAATCACAGCACCTCCCGATCTTAATTACCCTTGGCCTAAAGGCGGTGACTACGCCGCCCAGAACAGTGAAGACACGTGTCGACTGGAGGCTCTATCACAAACACCTGCAGGAGAGACCTCCAGCACACCACCCCTTAAACACAGCGGACGACGTAGAGGCCGCAGCCATAAACATGACAAAGGCAATTCAGGAGGCCCTCAACGCTGCTTCTACGATCGTCCCGATGTCCTCCAGAAGGGATGATCTGCCGCATAACATCTGCGTGCAGATCAAAAGAAAAAGGGCCTTAAGGAGACTCTGGGCGCGTACTCGCTGCCCGAGAATCAAAACGAGACTGAACACCTTGTCGGAGGAACTGTCGGTTGCAGTCCAGGCACACAGAGGAGATGCCTGGGAGCGGCGCATATGGAAGGCGGAAGAACACGATGCGTCGCTCTACAAACTGAACCGGCAGTTAACTAAAGCCAAACCTCCCGTTTGCCCGCTGACCAACAACGCGGGCGAACGTCGTTACGATGCCAAGGGGAGAGCGGATATCCTAGTCGAGCACTTCGAGGAGCAATTTATGCCGAACCCAGCAAGTGCGGAGTTCTTGGAGCTTCATGCCCGAAAGGAGAGTCGCGTACAGGAGTTCCTGTCGTCGCCCGCGCCGCCTCTTGCAGGAGAGTGGTTCATCTCCCCCCGCTGAACTGCGGTGGACAGCAACCCGCCTGCAACCGAGGAAGGCGCCGGGGCACGACGGGATTACCAACGCTGCACTCCGACAGCTGCCCCATAGAGTCCTAGTAGAGCTTGGTCGACTCTACAATGGGATTCTGCGGACATCCCACTTCCCGGAGGACTGGAAGAAAGGCAAAGTTATCGTCTTGCCGAAACCCGGGAAGGACAGGCGTAGAGCTGCCAGCTACAGGCCGATCACGCTACTACCACACATAGCTAAACTGCTTGAAAGATTGTTGCTAAGACGCCTCCGCCCGTGCATCCAACTTCGGGCGGAGCAGCACGGATTCAGGAGGGGTCACTCTACAGCAACACAGCTGACCAGAGTGCTGCACCTGCTTGCGGCCGATTACAACCGTGGCCGCACCACGTTGGGCGTCTTTCTCGATATCGAGAAGGCGTTCGACAGGGTGTGGCATTCTGGATTACTTTTTAAATTGGAAGAACAGACCAGTGTCCCTCCTGCTATGTTGCGGCTAGTGGCGTCTTTCCTTGCAGATAGGAAGTTGTACGTCTGTGTAGAGGTCGCCGAGTCCGCAACCAGAACCACCAGAGCCGGCGTTCCTCAGGGCAGTTGTTTGTCTCCAGTCCTGTACGCGGCTTATACCAACGACATCCCTACCCTGGCAGGCAGGCTGCAAGAATGGGAGGACGACGTGGAATTGGCGTTATATGCGGACGATAGCGCTTATTTCACCTCTTCCAGAAGAGCCCATATTGCCGCTGCCAGGATGCAACGCCTCCTGGACCTGTTGCCACCATGGCTAGATGAGTGGAGGATGGTCGTCAACGTTGGTAAGACGACCGCTCTGCTCACTCGCCGCCTCAGGAACCTACCACCTCCATTAACCCTCAATGGCCAGCAGATCGCGTACGAGAAGGCCGTGACCTACCTTGGGTGCCGGATCGACCGGGCGCTGCGCATGACTGCGCACGTCGACCTCGTCGTCCGTAGAGCACGATGTGCGCGGGCGATGCTACGTCCGGTCCTGGCATCCAAGCTACCACTTAACACCAAAGTGCGAGTATATAAAACCTACATTAGAGCCATCATCACCTATGCTGCTCCGGCCTGGTACGCGCTTCTGAGCGAGCCTCTGAGGCGGCGACTGCAGGCCCAGCAAAATATGGCGTTAAGAACCATCGTCGGTGCGGGTCGCTACGTCCGGAATGACGTCATACCGGCCAACCTGAAGATAGACACCATACAGGAATTTGTGGCCCGGTTGGCGCGCGGACTGTTCGACCGCGCAGACAACGGGCCGCATATACACCTTAACAACTTTGCGCCGCTACACACTCGCCCTCCGGACGGGCGACCCTATCCAAGAGAACTCCTCTCTATATCGATTAGAGAGTCGAGTAACAACCCTCAATGCCGCTGAAAGGCCAACCCTGACTTTACTGGATAACCTTCTTTTTTCGTAGTCTTAACCGGCTACGAAAAAATTTTACCGATTACGGACAATCCGAATTTTGACACCTACAACGCCAATAGAAGGCTCCCAGGACCGGTCCATAGTGGTGGACCGCGAGGACAGCACGGGTAATGGGGGCTTACCCCGAGGCCCGAAACCTCCATGTGCATACGCACATGAAGAAGACATCAACGAAGATCTTGTTTTGTTGATAATAAGAAAACAGTTTATCCAAATCGTATTGTAACAATCTACAATCTTCAACTGAATTAACTGCCCGATATATATTTTTATCATCTGCATAAAATAGGTGATTATAATAAGAAAAACAGCTGGCAATTTCAAAGATGTACGCATTGTAGAATAGCGGGCCAAGGTGCGATCCCTGAGGGATACCCGAGGGAACAGTTACATAGTCGGATCTATATCCGGCTAGCACTACAGCTTGAGAGCAATTGAAAAGGTAGGAGCACACCCAGCGGAGTAGGTCTCCTTGAATTCCAAGCAAATAGAGCTTATGGAGCAGGAGGTCGTGGTCTACACTATCGAAAGCTTTTTCGAAATCAGTGTAGACCACGTCCACCTGACCACCATTCTCCATATGCAGGAGGACATAAATTGAGAACAGAGACAAATTGGATACCGTAGACCATCCTATTATGAAGCCATGCTGTGTATCAGGAATACCACGGATTATAATGGGGTAGATGAAGTTGTAAACGATTTTTTCAAAAAGCTTACTGATAGTGTTCAAAATTGAAATCGGACGGTAATTTTCAATTGAGGTTTTTGGTCCTTTTTTATATATGGGAATTATTTGCTTTTTTCCATAAATCGGGGAAAATACATTCATCGAGAGAACGACAAAACAAAATTGTAATAGGCAATGACAAGCTATCAGCACATGAAATCAATACAATAGGGGAATACCATCGGTTCCCGGTCCCTTAGATTTATCAAGTGATTTTAGGAATTTAAGAACTATTTCTCGAGTAATATGTATGCGGGATAATGATTCCGCACTAGAGTGCTCAGATGCGTGACGAGGCTGAGTTTGGCTACTTGATGATGGTGTAATAAAAACACTTTGAAAAAATTTATTAAAAGCTGAGCAAATACTTGCACCATCGTCATATATCTGACCTCGCATTGTAAATTTTCTTGGGTAACTGGAACAGACTTTTTTCGAACTGACATATTTCTAAAAGTGTTTAGGATTGGACCTAATATATTATTCAGCATTGTTTGTAAAAAAGTTAAAACAATTAAGTTGAATACGGTGTTGCCGTGCTCTTAAAAGCGAAAATTCATCATAATCTCTTGGGTTACGGTATTTTTTTCCAATTCGTCAATTAATATTTTTAAAATAATTATTCATCTTCTCATAGTCACATTTGAAAAGGTTAAAACGCGGATGTTTACGTTTTTTAAAGGGCCGTATGCTAAAATCAGGTATTTCAAAATTTGATGCAGGATGATATATATCTTCCTTTATGAGTGGTAAAGAAATTCTAACAACTAATGGCAAATTGCAAAAACATAGATCCAGAATCTTTTGAGTTACAATTATAATTGTATTGCTTAAGACCGAGGTACTCTAAATCATCAATGAAAGATATCGCTAAATTATCCATAAAATATGAATCGTCCACGTGTGCAATACTATTATTGGAGTCCCATCTCAAACACGGTAAGTTAAAATCTCCTACCAGTAAAAAATTGTCCATGGGATAATTCTCAATGCAATGCGCTAGTTTTGCTTGATATCGTTCAATCCACTCTGTATTACGTTCGAGACAGGTGGAATGTACGCTATAGCTATATGTAGATCGACTGAGGACCCAAGCATACGTGCAGGTAAAGTCACGCACACCGAATCATGCGTTGTAGGTGCACTGGACCATTGGCCGCATAGACATGCACTCAAGTCTAATGCCCCATTTACATTCAGCCCTCTTGGGCAGGGAAGTGAGCAGGGCAGTGGGCAGGGCAGTATGTAAACAGGCTACTCGCGCTGACACTGCCGCTGCCGCTGCCACTGCCCGACGATCTCTCAAATGTCGGTTTTTCGTGCGGAAGTCAAAGGACGGGCAGCGCGAGCAGCAGTGAGTGTTCACATTCAGCTCCATCGCTCACTTCGCGCTAGTTTTGCCGTTTTAGCGACTTTCTCGCTAGATCTAGCGGATTTTAACAATGTTTAGCGCATAAAAAATCGTTTTAGCGAGAAATAATTATTTAGCGACTTCTAGCGACATTTGGACTTTTGAGATGGCGACTTTTTTATAAAGAAATTCATTTCAAATAAGTCATTTATCATATTATGTCCAATTTTGTAATCTACCGTTGGTAACACTGTATATATAATATAATTTCACGAGAATTTCCGAACATAAACTACCAATTTAATGTCGTTCATTCACTTTCTTATGTTTCGACCTTAGACCATGGTCTAAGGTTTCGACATACAAAAATGCAGCAGGAGTAAACATATTCAAAGATTTATGTAATTTTGCAATAGTAATATTATCACTACCGCACTCAAATGCAGAATTTGAATGCGTATTTGGTGCACAATATTTTTTTTTATTTTGTACATGAATAATTTTTGTTTTGGTTGTCATATCATTAACCTACACTATAAATAACTGATATATTATGAAATAAAGTTCGCTCGAATCGAATTCGATGTCGAATTTGTAGATTTGGATTTTCGGTATTCATTGACCATTTGGCAAGATTTTTCAGTTTCAGGTACCACGAAAATATACCTAGGGACATCTAGCGGATTTTAAGAAAAAGAAAAATCCTATATCTGGCGGATTTTTTCTGTTAGTCTTGGGACTTTAAAATTTGTAGAACGGCAACCCTGCCTTCGCGCCAAGCGCCTGGATGAACGGACGTGCGTGGCGTCTTGTTATTAAATAAGTACGATCTACCAAAATGCCTTTCGCGTGGAATAATGAAAATTCAATAAAGTTTTTAGAACTACTGGAATCAGAAAAAACTATATGGGATTTCAAAGATAAAAACCACAATTTTTCATCTTCTACGAATACAAATTTTCTTTTTTGAGATAACATAGTACCTATGTACATAATTAATTATAAAATCGTCAAATTTATTATATTAATATAAAATTTAGTTTAAGGTATTAATGAACATTGACATTTTATTTCTAAAAACGATTAGTAACTCATATTGATTATTTATTTATTAAAATGTAAAATAAGTTAAATGGTAATATTTGCATAATAGTCTGAGATTTTTAAATTATAATTTTATTGTAATTAAAATTATGAATTAATTTATACTGTAGTGTAATTATTGAAATAATAATAGCTCTTAACTAATATCATATAATATTTAATATTATTTATGTAAAAATAATGTAATAATTCAATTAATAATTTATGAACAATTTACTGTATAAGAATTGAAATAGAGTGGATCTGTATAAGTATTTAATTGTACATAATATTTGAATTAAAAAAAGAATGTTTGTACCTAACTTTTAAGCAATGCAATAATTTTAAAATGTAACATTGGGTTTGTGTAATTAGCTGTATTTAATATCATTTTTGCATGCCAATTATGGCAAAACATGTCAGTTCCACGTCATTGATCATCTTATGTACCATGTTTTTAAGCAAATAAATTTTCTATCTATCTATCTATCTTCTTTTGAACTTGATATCTTTTTAAATTATTAACATAATTTTGTATTGCAAAAAGACACAGCGCGGACGCTGTAATTATTTCGACGTCTGCCATAGTCGAAAGCCGAAAGTGATGTGAGTGGCAGGGCAGAGTGTAAATACACACTTCCCGCGATCCTGTTACGGCAGTATTTAGCGAAGTATTGCCGGCAGCGCGAGGAGCAGTGGCAAGGGCTGAATGTAAATTAGGCTTAGCAATCCGCCATCGATCTTTTTCCCTGACAATAAATAATTTCGATCACTTCGGAAAACATCATATCTAAGATCACATAGTTCGTTACTATAAATATCACTTTTTAAACAGGTTTCGGTCAATAAGATTATATCATAGTCTTGAGGTAAGATATTGTTATATAGTACCATTACATTTCGTCCGTAAACCACCTACATTTTGATAGTACAGGCTTAAATCCTTTTTTAGATTATTATAAACGACTATTAATACAAAGAAAAATTAAAGTGAATAATGAATCTTAAACAAACAAAAATAATGTGTTCCGAGTTACTTTACTGTTTATAATGATAAGCTGTAATTTAGACTTACAATAAGAATATAAATTTTGGTAGGTACTTGAAAATATAGTACTAAGGTCGGAACTTAACAATTTTATGTAGTTTTGTAGATAAATATTAGATAATACATTAATGGTAATCCTCTTTATCAAGCAATCGATGCATGTGTATGTATATATTAAGCGTAATTTGTATTTATATAAAATGTTTATGTGTATATAAATAGTAACCATATATGAATTTAGAACGAAAAATAAAATTAATCGATTAGTTTTCAACATCACTAATATTATAGGAATTACCATTCCTTTGTTGTTTTGTAACCATGAATCCGATATTAAATGAGGAGTTACCCACACAGACCGATAAAAGGTGCATAATATGTATGTACGAGTATATACTAAGTATAAATAACAATATAGTATAAAGAATAAAGTGTATAGTGTATATAAAATAATAAGTCTATAGTTTATAAAATAAAGTATTTGAAAAATGTTTGTATATATATATATATATATATATATATATATAAATAGTAACATTATTTTATTTTAAAAAACATTCAGCCACACTATTATAGAACAATACGAGTACACCGTTTAAGATAAATAACAATAGTCGCAACTTAAAGTAACACGGTCATTTAATTTTATTTAAATCTAAAGAGTTTTTTATGTGAATTTTAGGGGAATTATCGTCTTTCCTTACATAAATTTTACAGTTACGAACCCACACGTATACATATTTAGGATTTGCACTTTTAGTGGCGACTTTGGTTTGTTTTAGCAGCATTTTACCTATTAGCAGGTGTGAGGTGTTCATTAACATATATATTTCGCGACTCTCGCGGGATTCCTATGTCAGTTGTAGTTAAACCCTTCTTCTTACGTACAACAGAGATGATGCTGTCTCTCAAGAGGATTGATTTTAGTTGAACCACAATATTTTTTGGTGATTTATTGTCGCTGTCACGTGATTTAACACGATGAGCATAAATTAAGTCCTCGGCAGATATAACTATTCCCGTGTATTTAACTATTGCAATAACGTAATCGGAGACAATTTCATTCTTTTTTTCGGGGATCTGAGAGATCTTAATATTCATGGCGCGATCACGTTGCTGCATGAAATTGTATTCATTTCGCAGAGATTCGTATTTTTCTTGTAAAACCCATATATTTTGCTGCAATAGATCAACCTTTTTGGTCTCCGATACCACATCATCAATACGTATTGTTAGAGTGGTTTGTTCAGCTGAATGATAATTTAATGAGTTTTTCAATTCGGAAATATCATTCATCATTTCACTATGTTCGCGAATGATTTTCACAGTACTGATTATTATAGATTCCAGCTGTTAACTTATAATCGTGACGTCGTTTCATGTAATATTAAGCAATATTAAATATAAACAATAAATAATATTAAGCAATAAATATTCATATTGTAATATTAAACTAGCGGTTGTTGTACATTGGCAATAAGATTTTTTGTAATTCACACTAGTTAACGCATTCGAGACATTTTTTATAGGATAGGGTGACAAACAAGCACACAGCCCACCTGGTAAGTGGTTGCTGTGGCCCACAGACATCTACATCTATCCTCGATTACGAATCAAAATGCAGATGCGTTGTCCCCCTTGAGGACTAAGATGGAAAGCCTCGTTTTAAGTAAAAAAGGGTCTCCGGTTCTCTACACTCACCATATGAAACACAGCAGCATTAAGCTACTATTTAACTCTGGTATTTCGTGAGACCGTGATAGTTCCCCGGTCGAGCCGACCGATGCGTGCTACAACTATACTACTAATATAACTGCAGCATGGCTACCACGTATAAAATATTTTATTTATATATGAAATGTGGAATGTAAATATTTTTACAAGTTTTATAAGCAATATAAATCCGAGAAATAACGATATCGTCAAGAGCTTCCGTTGTTATTATTTTATGCTTATTTAATTTCCACTTTATATTGAGTCTGTGCGTAAACATAAAAAAAGCCCATTATTTCTGAGTGCGCAGACTTACGAATCTTTTCGGCAAATAGCAAGTAAATTGAATTCGGTGTTTAAAAAGAAACGTTTATTTAGTTAATGACATTATTTATATGAAAAGAGTCATATAGGACACTCTTTATAAAATAATAATGTTATTAACCAGTACATAGTACAGTAAATATAGGTACACCTATTTCATAAATTATAAATTATAAACTTTTTCTTTATAGGCATGTAATTCACTTCCCGAAACCAGCCTCGTTCATTGTAGAGAGGATTTGCCTTAAGCTTCACGCTTGGCAGGTGGATTGTCAATCGAAATACCAAACGTTTTGCATCTTCGGCGCTGCTTTTCAAGCAACAAACGTTGAACTCCAATTGGCCATTGTAATTGGCCATTGATTGACAATAGCAATACCAAACGTTTTGCATCTTCTTCGCTGCTTTTCAAGCGTCTAACGTTGAACTCCATTTGGCCATTGATTGACAATAGCAATACCAAACGTTTTGTATCTTCGGCGCTGCTTTTCAAGCAACAAACGTTGAACTCCAATGCGTAATTGGCCATTGATTGACAATCGCAATACCAAACGTTTTGCATCTTCGGCGCTGCTTTTCAAGCGTCTAACGTTGAACTCCATTTGGCCATTGATTGACAATAGCAATACCAAACGTTTTGTATCTTCGGCGCTGCTTTTCAAGCAACAAACGTTGAACTCCCATTGGTCATTGTAATTGGCCATTGATTGACAATCACAATACCAAACATTTTGTATCTACGGCGCTGCTTTTCAAGAGTCAAACGTTTAACTCCAATTTGCGATTGTAATCATTATAAAACTTCATCTTTGGCTCTTTTAATCTAACTTACTCACTGGCCATTGATTGACAATCACAATACCAAACGTTTTGCATCTTCGGCGCTGCTTTTCAAGCGTCTAACGTTGAACTCCATTTGACCATTGATTGACAGTCGCAGTACCAAACGTTTTACATTTTCAAAATTTGATCTCCTATTGACGATTGTAAATACTATCCCACCAAAAACATAAATGTCAAGAGGCCAAAGGTACAAACGACGATCTGGTTATTGTTGGTTGATTTGGTTTCGCCGGTAAAATATTTGGAATTTGAACGCGTGCCAAGTTCTGTAGCAGTGACTTAAATCATAGCTATAGCAATGTATATTACTTTTCAATTTGTTTAAAATAAAGTTAATAGTCAATAAATTGAATTTAACGCGATGATATTTAATATAAGTTTATAATTAAATTTTGTTCATTGTTTTATTTTATACTACAATTTTTTTGATGGAAAACAACAACCAAACATTACAAAAACGTTATGCAAAATTACAAGCGTGTTGTAGGTCTTATAGTTTATTAATTCTTGATGGTAGAAAGTAGCTCTAATTGTAAACTTACTTACTGCTAGTGCGCTGCCCTTTTCTTTTTAGAACTTGCCTGACACACAGGCGCAAATCTAGAAAAGACGTAAAGTCAGTACGTGACCCTAGATCTAATTTAAAAAAGGACTGCCGTTAGTTTCGACTACGTCCTGTAAACTGCAAAGTCGTAAGTAGTATAAACTTATAGAATAGAATAGAATAGTTTTTATTCAATATAAATTATTACATATACAATTTATTGAAAGTCATTTTTATATACTTACTTAACCATCACAGAGCTACTTATATGTATAGTCTACATTGGCTTTACTTCTTACTCTTATAGTGTAATAACGTGAGTATGAGCACTGAAGGTGAAGTAATTGAAGTCGTGAATAAATAAAAAAATATATTTGCGAAATGTTATCCCGAGTCCTGACAGGATACTGTTACCTAACTATGTACAGAAAACAAGATATGTTATGCATGTAAAAGCATAAAGAATATAACTCACATACAAACTTATTGATTGAAATGTTTATTTTTTCTAATTTGACGAAATGACTTTTGTTTTCTTAACATTTCTTAAGTCAAACAAGCTGTGTCGCAGGACTCATTATGGAATAGGAAAATTTCATGTTTCAATTTTTCCATCCTTTCTTGAAATGGAAATAGAATTTTTTTTTTTCAATATATATTATAAATAGTACTTATTGAAAGTCATTCGTTAAGTTTAATTTACCACTGGTTTGAAAAACACCTATGTACCGGGAAGAACCATCAAGAAATCCAGTGGGACATTTTTTTTTGAAAAAAGCATAGTTAAAAATCATAATAATATGTTACACAATTAACTATACGAAACAAATTACAAATAGCTGGGTAGGGATCACCTCATTTCGAGTGTTTATTAGTATCCATAAATTCCTTAATTTCATAATAAGTCTTTTTATACAATCTTTGTTTAATAAAGTTTTGGAACGTAGTAATGGTCAAATTTTGTAAGTTTTGAATTTTTGAGATTTTATTGCAAACGCGTGTACAATATACATCGCCCCAAAAATGAATTACTGACTCTGTAAAGTAGAAGAATTTGTCTTTTCCTAGCACTTACAGACTGAATCACTATTTTATTCAAGTCGTATCTGTCCTCTGCTGCACAAGTTTCTCTAATTGTTAAGATCACGTGCCATAATCACCACGCTTGGTATTAAGCAGATTGGCTGTCTTATGGTCGCCACACACGGTCAGTTCAACTGATCATCCAAACTGAGCAGTTCAAACTAAAACTGTTGATATTTTTTAAAATATTGAATTTTCGATATATCGATACATAAACTTATGTATAAAACTCCGATATTGATATATTTATAATTATCGATATATCGAAAATTCAATATTTTAAAAAATATCTACAGGTTTAGTTTGAACTGATCAGTTGGAATGATCAGTTGAACTGACCGTGTGTGGCGTCCATTAGTAGCAGAATTGTCGCACTTTTGACGCTGTTCCTAGTCGCCGGTTTGGATATTTACAGACATATTAAATGGAATGAAAATGTTATAAGTAATTATTTTTCGCCACCCAAGCAATATACTTTTCCTGTTTTATGGAATAATTTAAAGTATTGCCATTAACAACGAGGAAAAATCTATGAAATATATATACACTTAATAATATCTAATAAAACGTTAAATACAATATCATTTTATACTGAACATTATTGGCACCTAATAGTCTAGCGACTGTTGCAGCTTTGTCAAAACGGTGCCGTTGAACATAGATTTTGATATCCTAAATTGGTGATAATGTTTATCGCCTTATTGCGTTTGTCTGTGCTTTTAAATTTTCCGTACAAACTGTATCATTCATTAAAACCGTATCTAACAAATTAATGTTTGTTTGTTCGTATTTTATGCGCTGTCATACCGTTCATCAGATTGCAGTAAAACTTTATTAACATATTGCTTGCACTTGCGCGAATGTTATAGGCATAGAACAATTAAGTTACACTAGGTGGCGCGTATCGTACTGACAAGTTTATTTAAAAGTTATATATCATTCAATCTTGATGAATGTTTCACAACTCCTAATCAAATAATAGAACTCTTCCAAATTTAAAACGATATTTCCACAGTAACTTCTTCTGTGGCAGCAACGTGCCGAGTACCGGCTAGTTACATACAAAAATAAGTTTTCGGTAACAATAGAGTTGCCTTATGAATAGCGTGTTATGAACTCCTATTGCTTCCGTATATTCCATCTAGTTTGGATCTCAGCGACGTCAATTCAGCGTAACAAGATCCTTATTGAATTTGTAAACCGGCTTCCGCGACAAATCCTAAATTAAATAGTAAATACTAAGAAATGAGAACCCTCTTGCTTTTCTCAAGACAAATTATGGCGCGGCTGGAAACAAAGCGATTTATATTTACGATTATATAATAATATAATAATAATGGTATTTTTTATTTCAGAATGCGAGTCCATATATAGTTAGTAACAACATTGACTTACACTGTGTAAGTATTATAAGTACTTACACATCATTTTAATCCTATGACTACGCCCATCCATTGGTTCTGTATGAGACTGTCATATCTTACAGATATTGCTCTAAGGATTCTGTTCTGTTGCTACCGTTTCGAAAACGTTGCAAGAGTGAGGCTGTTTTATTGCGAATAATCACTTGGAAAGTGTCAGTCAGTACGCGCAGCTTGCGCAAATATACCGGACGCACTGCAATGTCATGGCAGACGTAACAAGGTCCTGAAAGCGTTGTTCTAATGTACGCGCAGAGCATTGTAAGCTCGACGCGTATATATCACCCCCAGGCCATTACAGTAAAATGTCAATCATTTGAATACATAAACATGCTTTGACAAGCGTTATTTCAACTGTATCTGTACATCTAGGGAACCTGCAAGCGAGCATATTGGTTTTCACTGTCAACGCCCTGCGCTTCATCTCTACGTCCTCATCATCCCAGAGGTCTCCTGTCACAATGTGTCCCTAATATTTAAAACTATCTACCAGCTTTAAAGGCACACATGGGAGGAATGATGTTGGCCTGCTTTGAATATAAGTAGTTGAATTTTATTTGCATTATATTTTAGCCCATGTGCCTCCACATATGTCTCACAAATGGACATAGAGTCCTCAGTGCATTGATTGTGGAGTAAGGAGCACCATGTCGTCAGGTAATATAGATAATATAGATACAGGTAATATAGATAAGAGTGACGCAGAAATAAATTAAATAACATCGCGTGTACGTGCGGTAGGTAATATATTTAAAATGCTCGATACTGAGACCATCGTGAACAGGAGATTTGCCCCTCTGCATATTTTTATTACTGTCGATATATGCTTTGCCGAAGAGTATACTTTACGTTAACGTGGTAGAGACATGCTGCTGGTATATTACAGTTGTAGCACAATAGGGTCAGCTCGACCGGGGCAGGACCACGCTCTCACAGAATACCAGCGTAAAATAGCAGCGTAATGCTGCTGTATTTCGTATGGTGACTGCAGAGAATCGGAGACCCTTTTTACTGGAATCGAGGCATTATATGATTCTTAGTTGAGGATAATTGTGGATGTCTATGGGCCACAGATCCACTTACCATCAGGTGGACTGTGTGCTCGTTTGTCACCTAATGCTATAAGAAAAAAACTTTCCGTCACAGTGGTCACAACATCATTTACATTACAACATATTGGATCCAAGGACGACTGAATACTAAAATACTCGCTATTGAATAAATTAGCAATCATCTTATGACCGAGGACGCTGCCAACACTCACAGAAAAAGTAGGTCTTACATTTAATGTATTGGTGTTCTCCCAGAATTTTTTGAATTTTTTAGCCAAATGATTTAAAGCAAATAAATCCATTTGTAAATATTGCTCTTGTCTGTGTTGGGAACATTTTAGTTTTGATTTAAAAAATTTTACGCGTTTCTAAAACATTGTTAAAAATGTTACCGAATTGGGGCTTACCTGCCAATATACCTCTGAAATTTAAGTCTAGCTTTCCTGTGCGCGCCAGCAACGTATTTATTCCAGCGAGTGACATAACTTTTCTTTCTCGTACATTTTGTTATAACTTAGGTCTGTGAAATAAATTCTGACAGAATACTAATAATCTTCCTATTTTACAAATTTCCTAATCTTACAATTTGTCTCATCATCATCATTATCATTATAGCCACTGCTGAACATAGGCCTCCCCCAAGAAATGCCACAAAGTACGGTCCTGAGCTACCTGCATCCATCGACTTCCTGCATATCTTACCAGGTCGTCACTCCATCTAGTGGGGGGTCACCCTACACTACGCCTACCAGTGCGAGGCTGCCACTCGAAAACCTTTTTTCCCCATCGGTTGTCGATTCTTCGAGCTATATGGCCGGTCCATTGCCACTTCGGCTTACTAATCCGACAATACAATATGTTACAATTTGTCTAATAATAAGTAATGACTTTTATTATTACATGAGAAAACTGCACTGCCTTACTCTAGCGGAAACTCGATATTCGATGTAAGTTTAGAATGACACAATTCACGATATTTTTTATATCTTTTCCAACTGCCTATCTCCCCATACATAAGTACAACATCAAATTTGTGATTTAATTTGTATAGGTCACATTAAATTATGAGCGGAAAGTGGTCTGACCAATATACGTCATGTTTCACCCATACTTTATTAAGGGCTTATACTACATTAGCTCAAATTCTAATTTCGCCTTCACTTCTCCGCGCGTCGTATGTATTCTACCGACAAGTTTGTAATCACTAATACTGTAAATAGATAGGTCGTTAGATACTTATTTTATTAAGTTTATTATATTTATGCCTGTTTCTTTACGCCAACCCAGTCGCTTCTTATTTTTATTACAGTTATTTCCCATTGTAATTTTATGTCGTGCTGTTGCGAAATGTGCATTCTGATAGCCGAAGCGAGACTAAGCGTGGTTATCGGGCGGCAGGGAACAAGTTTCAGGGCACCGATAGTTTAGGTAATTTCTAATAAAAAAATAAAAGCATAAGCCCTGCTTTATATTTAGTTCAGTTAGTGTGCAAAGTTTCATGATCTAATTTATAGTATTTTGTGAATATCAATTGTTCGGTTTGGAGGTAACTTTGGATTTTTTTATCGAGAAAATTTTTACGGAATCGTGTTTTCGTCTAACATAGTACTTAACATTAACCCTCAACTTTACCATATACTCATTTCAAAAATAATGCTGCAATATTTTCGGCATAACGGAAGATCTTGTTAAGTCATTTGGGGTATTATAGGTCCTTAATTGCCACATTATTAATTAAAGCTAGTATACCCACTTTTTAAATTTTAAAGCATCTATCGAAATATGGATGGGGTAAATTTATCATTTATTTTAATTATAAAAAGAAGGAAGAGAAGAGAATTATCATACCAGAATATTAACTAGTTTTGTAAGATAACACTGTGCTTACAGACTAACACGTTTGAAATATGTGGTGTGCATGTTACTTTTGCTCATAAAAAGTAACGTCAGCTTTCAAACGTCAGCTACGAAATCACTCGCCGGACTCCCGAAGGGGGGTGCACAGCTGTTATAGTTAAAAATAATAAAAAAAAATAAAAAAATCGCTATTGTTTCTACAGAGCTGTAATTTGCTAGGGATTTTACTTATGTTATGGACGACACACTGTCAGTTCAACTGATCATTCCAAATGATCAGTTCAAACTAAAACTGTTGATATTTTTTAAAATATCGGATTTTTGATATATCGATAAATAAACTTATGTATAAACTCCGATATTGATATAATTATAATTATTTATTAAAAAATATCAACAGTTTTATTTTGAACTGATCAGTTGGAATGATCAGTTGAACTGACCGTGTGTGGCGACCATTACAAATATATTTGGTTTCCCAAAGATCGTCAAATCGGCAAAGAAGAGGATACCTACGGAGTTTCTCTCACTGTTTCTTATCTGTTCAGATTTTCAGAGTTCAGAAAACGAATGTAGATTAAATAGGTATATAAAATTACATTTGACAAACCAAATTTACTTTCTTAATTCGAAGAAATAAATAAACTTCATTTTATCTTCCAAAGGGTAGAAAGGCATAAAATAAATATTGAAATTCCAGTTCTTATTTAAAATTGAACAGGTAAATTCCTTTTGCTACAAAGTGAATAGTTAAGAGCAGGTTTTGAACAACTTGACTCCCCAGGGAGGCGGGGGAGTAGGTTTGGAAATATTGTCTGTCAGTCTGTCTGAACACGCATCACATAAAATGAAAATGCATAGACTTTTCACTATACCTACTGTAGTAGTGTTATGGCACTAAAAGTGTGTAAAAATCCTAAATTCTTGGATATTTATGTAAAAATATCATCATAACTGTTAATTACATCTTATTGTGATAAAAAATACAGTGACAGATTTTTACAAACAGAGATTCTATAAAAGAGTTTCTGATATTTCTAAAAATGCGGTCTTCATTTCACCGAAATCGTTCAAGCTTGTATAGATTTAAGTAAATATCAAAATGTAAAAAAAATTAAAATATATTATTAGTTTATTGCAGCTCATAAAAAGTCCACTGTTGAACATAGGTTCCTTATTAACTGCTCTATAGGGGACATATGCTGCATATTGCTCGGCTTCTTTATTACATACCATCACGCTATGTAATAAAGAAGCTGAGCAGAAGGTCTTATTGCCTGTATACACATAAAGTACAAACCTCCAGAGACAAATGAAGGGAGAGCATTCTACACAACGTTACTTAAGAGTTAAATAAATATTATCCATTACTTTTAGACAAATGATACTGACTACAGCCTTACAAAGAAAAAGGTTGTATTTTTCTTTTCTTCATGTAACTTTTTATAAACGCTGTTGATCTTTATATGATACATTGGCGTGGGAACTTGAACAAAAGAGGTAACAAAGATTTTAATTCTTAGAAACGAATTTCGTAAGCGATATTTTTATATGAACAAGTGGTAAAATTAAAAAAATATATACAACCGACTTCAATATAAATTAAATAAATTCATAAACATAAATAAAAACAAAAAATTTACTTACAAGATTAGATGTACCTCAATAACAATTTAAACAAAAAACTCCCCCATTATTTGTGTCAAAACTGATTTGCTGGCATTTATTGAAGAGTTCCGTTGTCTGTATCCAAAACTCATGATCAGATCTTTCTAAAATTTAATGGGACCAAATAAGAATTTTGGAAATCCGTGTTTATATGAAGGAGTTATGTCAGAACATACATAAAAATATAAAGATCCGAATCGAGAACCTCCTCCTTTTTTAAAATTGCTTAAGATAATGTAAAACTTAAAAACGTGATGCAGAGGATGGAATGGGCGCCGAAAAATAAAAACAGATTTTTACGCTTTTTTGGTGCGCAGTAAAGCAATTTTTTGTCATTAGAAAGTATAAATCCACATTTTTTTATATTAATATAATAATTCATTATGAAAGTTAAAGATTTTTATTGGTGAATTATGTTGGCCAAAACACGATTGACACATTTTGGCTCGATAGAAAAAGATCGCAGTGTCCTCAAAATCTACAATTTTAGGTACGCCCACTAAGTGAAAAAGCTGTTTCATTCGAATGTAATAAAATCAATTTCAATTAAATTCACGCTATGTGTTCACCAGTAGTGATACGTGATACGTATATACGTGAGTAAATTATTGGTTTATTTTTCAATAAAAGAGTATATATCATTTTAAAAATAAATATCAAATAAATATTGTGCGATTAAATAGTGCGCGGGCCGACTAAACGACCGCCAGTCGCACCTGTAAAGGGTGAAAAATCTGCTTTTGGCGCACACTTCACCTTAAATTGTTTAGAGTAGGGTGTTCTCCTTTAATAAAACAATATAGTAACAGCCTGTTTCTACGTTCCACTGCATTATACAAACAGGAGTACATATTCCTGGGAGGGTTTCTGCATATCGGCAGACTTAGTTTGTTTAATGAAGAAATGGTGTCCTCGCCTCTGGTACTTAAGATTTTCAAAAATTGGCTAGGTAGAATAATAGAAATCATCAGGAAGATTTGCCTATACTTACGACGCTAGGATAGCTAACGTGTTGGTTAGTGAAGAAGTGATATCCTCGCTTCTGGTGCGTAGGCTAGTCAAAAATCGGCTATGTAGAACGAATTATCTGGAAGATTTCCTCATACTTACCACACTAGGACAGCCACGGGTTGTTTAGTGCAGAAGTGATAACCTTGCCTTTGGTAATGTTGCCGCATATGCCTAGTCAGTGAAATGTTTGCGGCAGTGCTTCACCGTTGTATGTGATTGTGTTATTAGCAGGTTGCATTATATGTGAGGTTGGTAACCGAGAAGAGTTATCATTTCTTTTACACCCCATTTCGCATGTTATTTATACTTACACCCTATTTAGATATAAAAAATTGAGGTGAAAAATCCTTGGCAATATTTGTTTTTATTCGGTCTCAGCGCCATCTCAGATATCACTGTATCTATCTATTAACTAATCTTACCGTTTGCTAGGATCTCATGTTCGCTTAAAACATACCTGAAATTTAAAAAATCTAAAAAATATTTTTGATCTGTCATCTATTATACATTTTACTTCACTTGCTTTCACCTTGAAAAACATGTTAAAGAAACAATATTCTAATGATATCGTGATATTAACTTTAATAGGTAGAAAAAGTTGTGATGTTTAAATAATCATCGAATAAAAAGCGCTGTGTTTTCTTGTCTTTTGCAATAAAAATACTAATATAAAACCATTCAAGAAACAGCGAGTAACGAGAAGTGGTAATAAAGGCTCTTTGATGATGCTATAAAATGGTGCACCTTCACTGAAGTATATACGAACTAAGTTTAAATAAAAGAACCGCGTTCATTATGACCAGTGTACTAAGAAGTACCTTTATTAAACATCTTTGCAATTAAACTTCAGATAAGTATTATAATTTTAAATGAACATATTACACTAAAACATTTTTTATTGTATATGTATGAATACTAATATATACATTTTGTTAGACGATGGAGTCGGGCTCTATAGTCCCTAAAACGCGGAAATTTTGTTGAAAAACTTCCGCATGGGAAGTTAGTTATAAGTTATAACTTATAACTGCCACTAATATTACCGTGTAACTGCTTTAACTGTTCCACGAATTAATTTTAATTCCAAAAATATTCATAAATACTCTTTGGTAACTATTATGGATAGAAATAATTAAACTTCACGAAAATATACCTTTTACAAACCATAAACGAAGGTTACTTTATACGATTCGCTGCTTCCTAACAGAGTTTTCGAGCTTTCGTCTCGAGCTAGTTTCTCTTTTGCTAGCGCTCATTAAAGCCAGTCAAATGTGAATTCTAGATTGTAACTTATTCTTTCATATAACTTCCCATGTACAATTAAAGGTAAATTAAGCGAATATTATTGAAATATTAGAAAGGTTTGATTTAATACTGTCCAGTTTTAAACCTGCTTGAAACTCTCTAACTATCTCATCTATGCTAGGCGTATATTTTATACTCATTGGTACCAACTATAACGAAAAATACTCATCTGCATCAATGAACTTCAATCAAATTCAGATCATATTAACAATATACATATAAATATTCGTTATCTGAAATGGGAAAGGTAATTGGAATCGATATTAGGTCTTTACGCATGAAATTGCCGTTTTTTTATGAAATGAGATAACGTAATATTAGTTTAAGTAATCACCCATGCAATCGATGCATCTTTGACAAAGCAGTCAAGCAGTTTATTGATTCCCTAGCCCTTCTTGAAGTAATCACCCGGACGGGCGGCAATAATTTCTTCAGAGGAATTTTGTACTCTCAAGAATCTCTCAGGTATTGAATTTTTTTCCCGTCAATAAGTTATCCAAATTTTGGAAGAAGTAGAAGTCTATAGGCGCAAGGTCTGGTGAGTACGGTGGGTGATGAAGAGCTTCTAACCCCAGCTCTTGTAACTCGGAGACCGTCTGTTGTGCAGAATGAAGCGATTGACTAAGTCTCCAACAGATGTTCGAGACACATCTTATGTTATGACTGAATGAAACATGAAACTGTATGAAGTTATGACGAGTACACATCAGCAGTAACGTTCACCCGTTTGGTAAAAAACTGTGATGAATCACACCGATCCTAGACCACCAAATAGTGACCGTCAATTTTCTAGGGATATGTTTTCGTTTAGGGCCTTGTTTTGGTGCTGAACTAGGATCCAACCAACTTGCTGAGCGCTTGCGATAGTCAAACAGAATCCATTTTTCGTCGCAGGTAACAATGCTGTTACAATTTTTTTATTTGTATGAATCAAATCCTATTGTTGCCAATTTAGTGGACTTACCACTAAAACTGGTGTTTCGACTACCCTTCTAATAGAGAAATATTTTATACAGTGGCTAGTGTTTTACTATTGGTTCAGTAGAATAAGGTTTCAATTAGTGGCAACATAATCACTCTACCATAAACCCACTCACACGTTTCGAAATTAATTTTTATTTCAACTCTGGAGTGTTTACTTTTACTGTGTAGGCAACAATAATTTGCCAGATAAAACATGCGTAAGACGATCCATCTATCAAACTCAAATATCTGAACAATCATCTATTATTAGATATAAGACTTATGTCTTTAAATAACGTATAATATTCTCCAACCAACTCCTAAATATTGTGAATGCTTCTTTTTCTTCGAATTTTACTTTTTTCTTCCCCTACCAATAAGCAGGCTACAAGATTTTTTGAAACGAAGTTCTTTACCGCGCGTTGCTAGACGGAAAAATTAAGACCAAAAGTTGTAGCTACACTTTTTGCTATAGTTGTAAGTCGTGCGGCGGGCGCGTGTTTCTCTGTCTGTCTCTCTCTCTCTCTCTCTCTCTCTCTCACTTTCATAGAAAGCATTCGTTTCGTCTTTCTATTTCGCATTGAACAGTGTAGTGTCGCGACGATTATTTTTGTTGAGTGTATACAGGTTTTTGTACATAATAAATAATGAAAAATAATAACAATAATTAATCCTGACAGTGTTTCTGCACAAGATCCGGATATTGCTCATGGAGTTAGGTAAGTAG
The DNA here is from genome assembly GCA_907164705.1 of Parnassius apollo. Lineage (NCBI taxonomy): Eukaryota > Metazoa > Arthropoda > Insecta > Lepidoptera > Papilionidae > Parnassius > Parnassius apollo. The sequence continues at coordinate 9,069,155 of CAJQZP010001342.1, forward strand.
ATTTTATACAGACAATAATAAATACTTATGTATTTTTAGCAAGTACGCAATAACAACCAAGCAACGTTATAGTCTCTCCATTATTGTGTGTTTAGCAAGTGTACGCGTCATAACTTTAATAATATATATATATATATACACACACCTGTGTTTACAAATCCCCATATATAAGTACAATATGTATATATATATATATATGTGTGTGTGTGTGTGTGTGTGTGTGTGTGTGTGTGTGTGTGTGTGTGTGTGTGTGTGTGTGTATAAAGGAACTTCGTTCCATCCGGGTGTCCCTTGACACCTCTGCCACCTGACACCTGAGCCTCTCTAACAAATGTGCATTCAGCTTTAGTGGGGCACCCATTTGTTAAGCTTTTTTAACTTGCCAATTTGACGCAAACGAACCAATATTGTTTAAGCTGCTTCTAATTCAGCCGTAGATTGAGTATCATCAACTTCCACAATCGCCTTTAATACGTCATTATCGACTAAAGTTTTCGGACGACCACGGCTTCATTTTTCAGGTCGAAATTATCAGAACAGAAGCGGGCAAACCAATAACAGGTTGTGCTTGTGCGTAAGTTTGTTGTATTCGTTCCGTAAACGTCGTTGATGTTGCGTGCCGCACAAGCACAAGCCGCGTTGCTGCAATGACTGTACTCATATTCCATAACTATTCGAATTTTTAACGTATCGGTGATGACAATAAATATTCAAATACGACGAAAACATAATATTTTTAATATAAAATTAACTTGAGATTAGAATTCTTAGCCGAACAAAATTTATTTTGATTTGAAATGGCCAGTACTGCGGAATGGCAATTTCATAAGTAAATACCTATTATTATTTTATTTGTTTTATATTATTTTATTTTATATACCTGATCTAAATCTATCTTGATAAATATCAGTAGTTCTCTAATAGATTTTGTGTAATATGCGAATCCCTTTTATTAACACGCTTTATATAGAGGGGGTTAATAATAAGCAAGTATATCGTTAATGGTATCACATGAAATGGAATATTTCTTTTTATAAAGCAGAAGTAATATATGAACTTAAGACCCACCACTCAGGTGTACTGCGGAACACAGGCAGCATAAATAGAGAAGAGGGTGATATCTATTATCTACCCAGATGGACTTTTAGACAAAAATGAGTTCCACCTCGCAGAATAAATAAAAAGTGCATCTTAATTTATATAATTGCAATCGGTGCTTTATTCTTGACTTTTTATTACGTATTTGAATTGTTTACTTGAAAGTTAATTCTAAAAAACTGAAAATTAAACAATTTATTAAAGTAAACAGATATATACAACATTCATTATTGTCTGCAAAAGAGTAGTCGTATAATTAGTATAGCTTGTTGCTGACGTCATTAAAATGGCTTGCATCAATTGAGGAGTTCAAAGAGAAGATGAATAAACAAACCGTATTTATCATGTTGAATGTTTATTGTACTTTAATTTTAATTGGACTGAATTGCCACTTAAACAGCACTCCGACTTTATATTAAGTAAAATTGTTTCCATTGCTTTTTCTATGTTGTGATGGATAGACAGTTTGAGAAAAGTTTCTCAAAGGTTCTATTGGAAATAACAACCAGTATCACTCCAGCCTAACTGCACCAAGTCTCACGTAACCAGTCTACTGCTTTCGATAATAATAACTGTCGATTATTTTCCCCTATTGCGATATTTAATTCAAAATAGTCCATATGCCTGTCAGCGAGTCGCTTATTTAGCTTACCATACACCATAGATTATTATTATGTACTGGACATGCACAGTCAACGCACCAATGCATTTATGTTCATATTAGTAACTAGCTGATCCCCGTGACTTCGCTCGCGTGGAATTTATTGCGATTAGATTTCATGGTTCTTTTTTTACGCGGAACCCTAATTATTTTTCTGAAATAAAAGAAGCCTCAGTTACTCCCTATAACATCAGCTATCTGCCAGAGAATATCCGGTCAAAATCGGTCCTGCCGTTTGAGAGATTAACTGGAACGAACGGACAGACAGCATTTTTAAAAATTGATTATATATATATATATATATATATATATATATATATATATATATATATATATATATATATATATAAACATAAACATAAACACTCACGCCTGTCACCCAGAGGGGTAGGCAGAGACTACAGACTTCCATTTGGCACGATCCTGACACACCTCTCTTGCCTTCTTCACATCCATACACCTACGCATACATGCTCGTCGGTTAAGGGTACTCCTAATTTGGCCCGTTTTTAATAAATCGCCAATTTGGTCGATAAATTTTCGCCTAGGACGTCCCTTTCCAACTCTGCCATTCACTTCTGCACCATAAATTTTCTTTGTCACTCTTTCCTCATTCATTCTTTCCACATGACCAAACCACCGAAGCATTCCTTTCTTAATCCTGGTCACAACATCATCTTGCAAACCGCACTCTTCTCTTATTATACAATTTCTTACCCTGTCATTCAGATTCAGCCCTAACATACTCCTTAACGACCGCATTTCTACTGCGTTTATTCTACTCTCGTGCTTCCTCTGCCACACCCAACTTTCACTACCATACGTTAAAGTAGGGACCAACACAGCATTGTGAATTGCCATACGTGCCTTTTTCGACACATTTTGACTCTTCACAATAGAGTGCAAGGCCCCATTTACTCTATTTCCCGCATTCACTCGTCGTTCTATATCCTTATCATATCTCCCATCCCTGCTAAATACGCAGCCCAAATATACAAACTCATCTACTTGCTCGATCAACTCCCCCTTCTATTCTTATTTCACAAATCGTTTTACTTTCTTCTTTTTCAAAAACCATAACCTTCGTCTTACTTGCGTTCACTTTCATACCCCTTTCTTTTAATGATCCGTTCATTAATGTAACCATCATTTGCAACTCGACCGCCGACGATGCAAGAATAGTTTGATCATCGGCGTACAAAAGGCATTTGACGGTTAACTCACCCATTCTTAATCCTCATTCTTGAACTTTCAAATTTTGCAAACAACTGTCCATAAATAGGTTGAACAGCCACGGAGAAGCCACACAGCCCTGTTTGACACCTTTATGGATGTCAAACCAGTCCGAGTAGACCCCGTTGATCCTAACACAAGCACTAGAGTCCCTATAAAGAGACTCCAATGCCTGTATCAAGCCAGCGCTCAACCCAAATGAGTTCAGTGTTTGCCATAGCAAATCCCTATCCACTCTGTCATAGGCCTTTTCCAAGTCCAAGAACGCACAAAAAACCTTTTTATATATAATTTATTTATTTGTATATTACGTATATAGATAAATTCTAATTCCGAAATATTCAAAATTACACATCTCTTTAGTATCTATAGACTCGCAGATCATCATAATATAAATACACGATCTTCGAACAAACGTCATCTAAGAAACCTTGGCTACCTTGGCTATTGCTTAGTCATTGTCCATATCATCGAGTCGAGTATAAAAGGTGTCATGGTAGCTCAGGACGTAAGTGCTAGAACGCGAGTAAGACGAGTTCGATCCCTGATGTTTTTTTTTTCATTATTTTATATTCTAAAATTGTTAATTTTCATTTGTTATACGTTCTTTTAAAAATTTAAAACATTGTATGTTATAATGTCAAATGACAAATACTTCCAAACCTCGTTTAGAATTAGAAACACTAAATTTGAAATCATACGATGCTGTGGTTTTTAGTTCACATGACATGCAAACTAATATAGTTTTGTAAACATTGAACAAAATGAATGCGGTTTGTTGTTTCGTTGTTCTGCGTGTCTCGATGAAATGAACGTTTCGTTTAATGACGTCATTAACGAATCGCACCGCAACTATTTCTGCAAGCTAGAGTTTAATTTAATTGTCAAAGTTTGCTTTATTTATATTTTCATTGATAATCTTATGTGTCGGTGGTTAAAACTACAACTAGCAATTTTAATTTTTTTTAATTACTAGTAAAGGTTTGTCACCCTTACTTGCAATTAAAAACACTAAAACGAGCGCACAGACAGAACACCTTTAAATATCGTCTAATATAGTGGTAGACAACGCTTGTTAAGGTTTTCTGATATACTAACTATAGTTCTTTATATTATCTTGTGTATATACTTAGAGGCCCAGGTTGAGGTGATCAAGTTGCCAACAAAAACTAAAGTCGTATACTAATATGTAACTAATATATTTTAAAAAATAGCAAAAAAGATTTTGCAATAATATTTTTTATAGTATAGGGTGACAAACGAGCAACCTGATGGTAAGTGGTTGGTGTGTCCCATAGACACCTACATGTATGTGATTACGAATCAAAATTCAGATGCGTTGTCACCCGTGAGAACTAAGATGGAACATAAGATGGAAGATAAAGTGCTTCATTTCCAGTAAAAAGGGTATCCGGTTCTCTACACTCACCATACGAAACACAAAGTTACTATTTTACGCTGGTATTCTGTGAGAGCGTGGTCCTTCTCCGGTCGAGCCGACCCATTCGTGCTACAACTATACTACTGATATAACTGCAGCGTGGCTCTACCACGTAGAAAATTCAAAAAATCTTATAATTATACATATGATAACAAACAGTAACTTTAATTTGTTTATATAAATATGATCTAAATTCAAATGACTCCAATATTTTGTAAGTGTTATCAGGAAGACGTTGCTGCACATCTCCTGGTTGGTTTCCCAAAGTCTGCTTTTACGTATATCTGCAGAATACAAGTTATGTAAGAGGTAGATATATAAATAGTTGTGTATAAACATTAAGTAATTTATATTAACTTGCAATATTTTATAAGTATATATGGATATTGTCGCCGTGCTCAAAATCGACCAGGTTCATAAATATACGTGGGTGGTCTGAGAAGTCTCTGACCTAACAAAGACAGAAGACATTTTTTCTTCAAATTTATTTTTCTACATAGTCTCCCTGTAACTCTGCACACTTCTCCCAGCGATGCTCCCATTCCTCCAACCCGTTCAAATAGTACTCGGCGTTTTTCTCTGCAAAATAATTGTTCACGAAGGTGACTGCCTCCTCACGAAAATTTCTGTCCTCCGAGTGCAATTTTTAAATGAGGGAACAAAAAGAAGTCGCTTGGGGCTAGATCTGGTGAGTAAGGCGATGAATTGAAACGATCAAGCAGTTCAAAGGATTTTCTTTTTCTACAATTGTCGCCGTTTTTCCACAATTTCTGCCTTCAGTTGGTTAAGTAATGATGCGTAGTATGCTCCTGTAAGAGATTATTTTATAGATAATCGACTAAGACAACTCCATGACTATCCCAAAAACAGTTGCCATCACTTTCCCAGCCGAAAAACACAGAACAACAGAACAAACAGTTTATGCTTTTTTTGGTGTTGATTCCCCCTTTGTAGCCCATGATGGTGCAGAGTCCACATACACAGAGTAGGTACAACTCATCTTTGATTTTCATAGGCGTATTGCCTTTCAAAACCAAAAATTAAACTTGATATTTAACTTATTCCATTTTCACAAAAACACTCTAATCGACTAACTCAAACGACTGTCAAATAACAACTACGCATCCAAAATGGCTGAAATTCTTGTGCGTAACTGTCAAAAATGCACATCTACATTCACTATCTTCACATTGAGGTCAGAAACTTTTCAGACCACCATGGATCATCATAACAGTTATAGAATTAAAAAAAATATGTGTGCAGTTCACATTCACACGCATTAGAAGTGAAATCTTCAGAAAAATAAATTTTGAGAAAATGAGGCGAATGCATCAGGAGTAGGATAGGGTATAAGTAATTAAAATGTAAATAAATTTATAATCAACAATGTACACTTACTGTAATCTGTCCCATTTTTACGCATGCTAAATCCTACAGATGTATATGATTGTTTCTTTTTTAATTCGCTTTTTCGTTTCTAGTTTAAAATCACAACGATTCTAAACAAGTTTTTACTTCAAAAAGTGGACCAAATGATCAAAATTAAAGCTTTAAACTGAAAAGATTTTACTCTTCGTTATATTTGTATTTGTAAATTATCTGAAGTTAAAGCTTTACCTCTGCCCCCGATAACGACAGAATAAAGTAAAATTAATGGCACTGACGTAAAACACCATGTTGCATCTATCAACGCGAGAATGGTAGTTTTAATGTCGGTTAAATTTCTGTTGCAAATATGTATAGCGTTAAGTAATAAATATTTATAATTTAAGTTAAAAGTGGAATTAAACCTTTTATTTATAATTTAGTCCTTTTCAGGAGCTTTTAACTGCGAAACGTAAATATTTGCAACTTAGATTAGGCAAGTAAATGTTTTCTATTTCAAACGATTTCGTGCAGCAACTACGTGGCAGATATAACACGAAGAAATAATATTATGGTTGCTTGAACGGGGAAGACTCGCTATTAAATAATTTAAATGTTCTCGAGAGGCCAGAGGAAACTTCTTAGAGAGCTCTCAACCGTTTCTGTTATGAATCTTAAAATGTGAGGCTATAATCACCTCAACCTGGGCCTCTAAGTATATACGCAAGATAATATAAAGAACTATAGTTAGTATATCAGAAAACCTTAACAAGGGTTGTCTACCACTATATTAGACGATATTTAAAGGTGTTCTGTCTGTGCGCTCGTTTTAGTGCTTTTAATTGCAAGTAAGGGTGACAAACCCTTACTAGTAATTAAAAAAAACTAAAAGTGCTAGTTGTAGTTTTAACCACCGACACATAAGATTATCAATGAAAATATAAATAAAGCAAACTTTGACAATTAAATTAAACTCTAGCTTGCAGAAATAGTTGCGGTGGGATTCGTTAATGACGTCATTAAACGAAACGTTCATTTCATCGAGACTTTCAGAACAACGAAACAACAAACCGCATTCATTTTGTTCAATGTTTACAAAACTGATGTTGAAAACCACACGTATGATTTCAAATTTAGTGTTTCTAATTCTAAAAGAGGTTTGGAAGTATTTGTCATTTGACATTATAACATACAATGTTTAAAATTTTTAAAAGGAACGTATAACAAATGAAAATTAACAATTTTAGAATACAAAAAAATAAAAAAAAACATCAGGGATCGAACTCGTCTTACTCGCGTTCTAGTACTTACATCCTGAGCTACCATGACACCTTTTATACTCGACTCGATGATATGGACAATGACTAAGCAATAGCCAAGGTAGCCAAGGTTTCTTAGATGACGTTTGTTCGAAAATCGTGTATTTATATGATGATCTGCGAGTCTATAGATACTAAAGAGATGTGAAATTTTGAATATTTCGCAATTAGAATTGATCTATATACGTAATATACAAATAAATAAATTGATATATATATATATAGTGCTTATAACAAAAGATCAATTTTTAAAAATGCTGTCTGTCCGTTCGTTCCAGTTAATCTCTCAAACGGCAGGACCGGATTTTACTCTTGCAGATAGCTGATGTTATAGGGAGTAACTGAGTAACTGAGGCTTCTTTTATTTTAGAAAAATAATTAGGGTTCCGCGTAAAAAAAGAACCATGAAATCTAATCGCAATAAATTCCACGCGAGCGAAGTCACGGGGATCAGCTAGTTACTAATATTAACATAAATCATTGGTGTGTTGACTGTGCATGTCCAGTATAGTAGGAGTAGGAGTTACTACGGGGTCACTATTCATTAAATAGACAACGAATGGAAGTATCGATCTGTAGTTCTTGATTTTATACCATCACGCGGTCGACATACTGGGGAAGATATTGCAACGATTTTCCACGAATGTTTACTGACACATGACAAGGTAAATTACAGGGTATCACGGTCGACAACGCAACTGCAAATACCAAATTTATATATGAATTGGACAAACAGCTGCCACACTTTGATTCAGACAATCAATATTTCCGGTGCTTTGCTCACATTTTGAACCTTGGTGTACAAGATTTATTAAACACCTTAGCATTACACAGTGAAACTGACAATAAGGGACAAGAACAGCAGTACGAAGATAATGAAGACGAAACTGAGGAAGATGAAGAATATGCGCCAAATATTGCTGACTCACGTACAGCTATAACAAAATTACGCAGTATTTCCAGTAAAATAAAAAGAAATGAGATATTGAAGAGGAAGTTTCAGTCTGCTTGTGAAGCAGCTGGCGTGCTATCAAATCTGAACCCCATACTCGACTGTCCAACGAGATGGAATTCCACACATGATATGATTGGATTTGGTTTAAAAGTGAGAATTGGCATTAACATATTGTGCACTTCTGTCACCGAATTGAATGATTTTCAAATCACAGGTAGTGAATGGCAAATACTCGAAAAAATACATAAGTTTCTAATAAACTTTAAAGTTCTATCAACGAAACTTGGTGGAGAAAAATATTTTACATTACCGTTAGTCATTGTATCATTCAATCTCTTGCTCGATAAAATTGAATACATGGTACAATTAGATGAGAAACCTAATCGATCCGAAGTGGATGAAAGGCTCATTCTGGGTTTTCAAGCCGCTCGAGACAAAATGCTTAAACATTATAAAAAGAGCAACTGGATTTATTGTACCTCCTTAATTTTAGACCCTAGGCATAAGACTCAGACTTTTGACATGACATTATGGTGGAAGCAAATTAAAACAGAAAGCCTGCGCAAATTTAATGAACTTTATAAAGAATATAAAAGTCTACACTCAGTGAATACATCTCTAGAATCACCAAGAAATGAAAAGAAAGTATGTAAAGAAAGACGTAATAGACTTTGAGAAATTGTATGCATGTCCCTCGACGTCATCTGGATCTGGATCTTTTCATCAAGGCTTAGTTATAGACGAGTTGGAGGAGTACCTAAGTAAACCCAGAGCCACCAGTTCGGAAGACATTTTAGAGTGGTGGAGGACGCATGAGACAGAATATCCGACTTTATCGAAGATGGCCCGTGATATTCATTCAATACCTGCAACTTCAGTACCTGCTGAGAGATTATTTTCTAAAGCACCATTAGTAATTAGAAAACATCTAAATAGGTGATGAGTCAGCCAGATGGTTACTTTGTATTAATTCTTGGTCAAAAGAATTAATATAAAGTGACAGTAATGTCAAAGCTGTTGTGTACTGTTATGTAATTTAATTTGTATTGTATTTTATTTTTTTATTTAAATAAATGGTAAATTGTATAACTCTTTTATTCCATTTCATATAAGGGTCTATCAATCTCTTTCTAGACAGATAATGTTCTTTATAATACAGTCAAGTTAATGTCATTAATTTGTTTTTTATATGTTTTGACTAAGTTTTTTCGAATTTCTCATTAAATGTTTAGACATTTATTAATTTGGTTGGTTTTTCTATGGCTATAATTCAAGCTCAAAATGTGCCTACTCTGTTAAGTTGTTCTAAGATCTAAAGTAACGTTTAATAAATAACAATAGTCTAATAGGTAATTGTGAGACTTGCGAGACTCTTGCTGCAAGATCAAGACCAAGAACAAGACTGAGAGCGCAATACCAAGACCAAGAACAAGACCAGGTGTATTGGCGCAAGACCAAGACCAAGACTGGCTAAGTCTCGCCTTGTTCTTGCATTTGGGCAACACTACTGGCAACACGCACTGGTTGTACACTTTAGTTTTCAGAGATCTCTCTGATGTCTAATATACCTGACGAGAAGATGTGTCGTAATTTGCCGAGAGCTGCCCAGCCGAGTTGAATCCGTCGATTGACCTCTCGGTCGAAGTTGTCCCAGGTATATGTCCCAGGTAAACCTACTCGTCAACAATTTCGAGCATAGTGCTCCTAACAACTACCGGCATAGGTGTGACATGGACATTAAACATGATCTTTGTTTTGTCCATGATCATCTTAAGACCTATCCGTTTGGAGACACCATTGATGTCATTGAGCAAAGTGCTAAGGTCCTCCAGCGATTCGGGAATATGCACATTTCTAATTAAGTTAAAATAGAAAATAAATTCTATTCAAAATATAATTTATATCAGGAACTCGACTAGAAATGATTAGTAAGTTTAATTTTAAAAACTATATAAGAGTCGTGATCATAGAATACTATAATTATAGTATTCTATGGTTGTGATATATGTCAATGCCTGGTATGGTTTCAGAATTGTCACAAATACGCGATAGGAGCGTGATTACCGAGATGAGTTTTCGCGAAAGAAATATGAAATGTTTATGTGGGCAACGGAGATAATGACGTGGAACAGCTAATGATATGCGGTCAAGAAGGGCACTGCACTTAACTTTATTATGTACTACTTTATGTAGAAAACACAAATATAGAATGTCTCGTCTATTTCGTAATATTTTATCATATCAAGTATCATAATTTTAAACATAGCCAGTCGCTGATTGTAGGACTGCCTATGTCAGATACCACTGGCACGAAAGGCAAGATGTCGAGTAAAGGCACGCTGTAAACTTTCAACGTGTTGAGAGTGCACACTAAAAGATGACTCCCATATGACACTAGCGAATTCAAGGTGACTTCTTACAAAGCATTATATACTTAAAATAATTTTAGTCTCCTTTGTATTGCGTTAAAATAAAAAATTAAATCTTAAGAACTACTCCGTTTTATTAATAATAATGTTTATATGTGATTAAAAGTTAGCTTTCTGTCAATAGTTAATAATTATACCGATATTGAAGACTAAGTCTTTTTTTAATTAAAAAATTATTAACCTTTAAAATTTAAATAACATAAGTTATGTAAAGTATATAATATAGAGGAACTCTATCTCTATGGCAGCTGTTTGACATTGTCTTAATCCACTGCTGAAGTTTTAGTACAATATAAAGCATTATATTATAGCTACTCTAGTTTATGTACTCAGAAAGAAATGCTCTTATTGGTAAAGTAATAGTTTAATGACAGCAACTTAAAGTTACAACCAACGCTAATACGTTACATACAGGATATGTGTGTAATTAGTATATGTAGAGGAGCCCGATGTCAGCAGTGCGGTGGAATAGGACATTATTATTCAAATCCACTGTGCTGGCGTAGAGCTCCCTTACCTTGAGAGTTTTGGAGCAAGTTTTGTTATATTACAAAGAAAGTAGTTTCGATATGTTTTTAGCAGGGGCGTAGCTACCGCCGTATCAGCCGTATCAATGATACAGGGCTTCCGGGCTACAGAGGCCCCCAACGTGTGTAATCAAAAATTCGTAAAATGTTATTCACAAACCTCTCTGGCCGTACTTCCCGAAAAAAAAATCATATCATCAAATAGTGCCCAACGTGCCTAAAGAAGACCTGTTACAAATTGTCCAATTTTCTATAGTTTTTCGATACATCTCGATAACAGAAAATTATGGTAATGTATCTAAAGAAATAATAATCATTATTGATAAACATATTACAAGCACAAAATTTACAGCGGTCATTAGCCCCTAAGCTGAAAAATTCTACCTACTTTCAGGGGCTAAATTAATAGTTGCCTAGACGGGGTGCATAATCGGAATTCATATATATTATTTTTCTTTCGATTTTCTCCCTCTGCTGTGTACAGTCATTTATAGAAATATGATACAAAATCTGGCCCAAGATACTTAGTAGACATTATCAATAAAAGTTTATATATATTTTTTTGTTTGTAAGGTCAACGCCGAAATAAAAGGAGGTACCTCACAGAATTACAAATTCATTAAAATCTTGGCATAAAATAATTTAAAATGAAGACAAACATTCATTACTAACGATTTTAGGAATTATTGCAAAATACGTACCAGTTCTTCGTTAAAACATCTTTTGTAGCAAAGTAATTTAGAATATAAATGCAAATGTACATTTAAAGAGACGAATTTAGCCAGGATATTATATTACGACTGCTCAATAACGAAATTAGTGTTGGTAATTGCCTGGACAAATTGCAAAAATAAAAAACTGGCCCAAGATACTTAGTAGACATTATCAATAAAAGTTTATACATATTTTTTGTTTGAAAGGTCAACGCCGAAATAAAAGGAAGTACCTCACAGAATTACAAATTCATTGAAATCTTGGCATAAAATAATTTAAAATGAAGACAAACATTCATTAGTAACGTTTTCTGGATTCATTTCATTCTTGCAAAATACGTACAAGTTCTTCGCTAAAACATCTGTTGTAGCAAAGTAATTTAGAATACAATTGCAAATGTACATTTAAAGAGACGAATTTAGCCAGGATATTAAATTACGTCTGCTCAATAATGAACTAATTTCCTTATTGAGCATTGGTAATTGCCTGGAGAAATTGCAAAATTTATAAATTACGCAATAATATTATTTAAAACGAGGCAGTTTAATAACAATGAATTTTATTTTATTTTTGCAATACGTAATGTATGTACTGTACCGGTGTAAAGTCTGTAATGGTGACGGTAATGGCAATACGTAATATGTTTTTTGATAAAATTTTTGGTTATTAAAAATAAATACTAATTAAAGTGTATGTATTAAACCGTACTTGGGGTAAAAAAGTCGGAAGAAAAAATAAAAGTGAACTCCAAATATCAACCCCCGTCTGGGATGGATAGATGAACACGCGTTTGCGAAAATCCACTCTAGGGTGGATTTTTTAAGGTTGACAAACGGAATAACCCAATAATATACTTTTTTAGCAGTAGTATAAAGTGCTTGTCAATTCTAAGTAACGACTAACGATTCATTTAAAAATATAAAATTACCCTTAAAAAGGTATCCTAGGTCTTCAAGAAACGACGCTTTAAGGAAACATTATTTTTCTTAATGAATTATATTAATAATGTAAACATTGTAACAACTACATTTAATTTCCACTAAAAAGACAAACATTTTTTCTCTACTCTCTACAGCATGTAATAATAGAAAGCTAATATTTTACTAAGGGTAATCTTTTAAATAGACTGAGCGAAATAAGAGATCAAAATTTATTCCATACTTTGCTGAGCGAGTCCAGAGATAAGCAAAAGAGTGGGGTGTAAAACTGCTTCCAAAAATAAAAGAAAGAAGATAACGAAGTGTTTTTTAATATGAAAAATATCAGAAGTTGAGAGAATTTCATACCCGGAATCACACTTCAAAGTCAATGTGTAATGTGTACTATTGCTGTTCAGATATATTAATGTCTCAAAATAAACAGCTCTAGAGCCTCTGAGACCTAGGTAATGTATTCGAAGTATTACAACATGAGAAACTCAGCTGACAGCTGAAAAAAGTTTTTTGAAATAAAACTGATAAAAAATTATCTAAGTACCTCCATGGGATAGGAAAGGCTATCGAACTTGACAATATTATCTATCTAGGCAGGCAGTTATGACCGATGACGAGACATTCGTCATAATAATGGGTCGGGTAAAAAGTTTCTTCGTATTTTGTTTGTATAAAATTGAAGAAAATCTCTTTGGTTATACTGTTTGTATCTGGCCGGTTTTAATATGAATACATACATGACATTAAGAAAAAGAGAAGAAAAGAGAAAAAAACACTGCCGCTATTTTTCAATTGTTTTTCTGTCTGCCAAAATTAGTGAATCCAACGAAGAAATTCGACACATTTTGAAGTTTTATTACAAAAAAAATGCAGCTCGCTCTGGTCACCTTCCGACGAATAAAGTCGATACCTTTTTTGAAAAAGTGGAGGAAGTACTTCTTTACATCATAGACGAAGAATAGAAGATTGACCACAAAACAGTTTTGAGTCATTTGAGAGTTTGGCTATACAAAAAAGTTCGATATTTAGGTATCACACGAGCTTACTCAAAGAAACCTAAGGAATCGTGTACTCATTTGCGATTCTCTATTGAAACATAATAAAACTGAACTATTTTTGCAAAGCTTAATCACTGGCGATGTGAGTGGATTACCTGCGACAAGATCGTACGAAAAAGATCAAGGTCAAAGGGTAGTCAAGTCCACATACATTAACGAAACCCGGATTAACACGCAATAAGGTGATGCTTTGTGTATGGTGGGATAAGAAGGGCATCGTTTATTACAAGCTTTTAAGCTGGGCAAAACCATTGATTTGGATCTCTACTACCAACCATTTGTAACTCATGCAAGAAATCGAGAAAAAACGGCCGGAATAAATCATCAGAAAAGGAGTGGTCTTTCATCATGATAACGCTAGATCACACAATCTTTAGCCACTCAGCAAACATTGAGAAAGCTTGGTTGGGAAGTGTTAATGCATCCATCATATAGTGCTGACCTTGCACCTTCAGATTTTTAGCTGTTTCGGTCACTTCAGAACTCTTTGGGTAGTGTTAGGTTACCATCAAGAGAGGACTGTCAAAACTACTTGTCACATTTTTTAATCAAAATTCCAAAATTTCTACAGCAACGGGATTATGTCATCTACCTACAAGGTAGCAACAAGTTATCGAACAAAATAGCACATACTCGTATATTTGTTATATTTAAATGTAATGAAACTTTGAAAAAAAATTGTGTAAGTATATGAAATACGAAGAAACTTTTTCCGCGACCTATTAAGTTCGCCGAACCAGACAAGAAAAGCTTATATTCGATTTGAATTGTTTGGCTAGCTTAGTTCCTAGTAGTATTAATAGTAATTATTAACCTATAATCAATATATAATTTTTCAATTCAATGCGAGCGGTTTCAGGCCTTTCGTTGACCCTCCCCCCCCCAAAAATTTTGATACAGGGCACTATATCAATATATTGCAGAGGGTAGGAATGTTGCATTCCTTTGCATTTTCTATCGTATCTACCACGGGGAGTGATTTGAGGAATTGTTCGGATTAATTCCAGCCGCCAAATTTCACGTACGCACATCGCGTCAAAATTCGCGATACCATCCTCACCATCTGCATACATGGCGGTCCACCGAGTTTTCTTCTTTGCCACCGGCGATTTTTCCGGACCGATACGACTTAGGGACCTTCCAGAAAAGAGCTTTCCTTCTAAAAGGCCGGCAACGTATCTGCAATCCCTCTAGTTTCACTTAGTCATTTACCATCAGGTGAGCTACAAGCTCGTTTGCCTCTATTTCTATAAAAAAAGGATCTATGTTTTCACACATTATTTTCAATAATATAATAAATAGTGAAAATTTTCTAAAGTGAATTTTCTCGAAGTAAATAATGCTAACTTTATTTTCATATATTTCACACAAAAAAGGCTTAGTCTAAAAGGTTTAGACACGCAAAACATGTTGATTACGCATTATACCAAAACAGTAACAAAAAGTGATAACGGTACGCTTCGTACAATTCCAACCGCAATAAGAAAATGAAGCTTTAATTTTATGTAATAAGATAACATCAGAGTGATCGTGAACAAAGCTGAACTTACATCGGAAGACAATTAAGCGGTATAACTTGAATATTATGCGAATAGGGGATTGAGATTAAGCCATTGAATGTCTTACATTTTGCGGCGAATTTCTCTTCAAGTTGTTTAAATATATTAAACAAAATTTGTGCAAACCTGCATTGTTAAACTTTTTTTATTGAATTAATATGAAGTAAATTAATATACAAAAATCGGTCAAGTGCATGCTATATTTACGCATGTGTTTTTTTAGTTCAGACCTTTGACTATATATTTTGTGGTCCATAGAATACTATAATACACAATAGAATGGTTGTCAACCTTAATTTGTACGACGATAGGCGTCGCCGGGAGCACACATACAAGCAATAAAGTCGTATTATCACTACTAATACTCGCTACCCGATTCGCTGTGTTGACAGACAGATTTTAATACATATTTATTTGTAAATAGCGTGCAATTTGGCATTTTCTAAATAATTTGCATGCGAAATTTGGAAACGATTGTAACGTCAAAACACATCTCGTGTTGACATTTAAACGTGTGAATTGACGTGTTAGTGACACTTTAGTGTACACTC
The DNA here is from genome assembly GCA_907164705.1 of Parnassius apollo. NCBI lineage: Eukaryota > Metazoa > Arthropoda > Insecta > Lepidoptera > Papilionidae > Parnassius > Parnassius apollo. The sequence goes on from CAJQZP010001342.1 coordinate 9,084,997, forward strand.
CCCCGTTCTATTATGTATGTATTATAGTATTCTATGGTGTGGTCGCTCTTCTGAAAATTCTGCTTAGATTTTCTAAATAATTCTTTTGAGCATAAGTGTGAGAACAGATAATTATGTCGAATATGCCAGCTAACTATATTCGAACGCGCCGGAAGAACTAAAATATTTAATTGCAATTTTAAATGATGATTTAGCTAGAATATGTTCGAAAGTATGGGGCAAACTCATAACGAATTTTAAAAATAATATAGAAATATGTAAAATTCTCCAACATGCAAAGGGGCGGCGAGACAAACTCTTGTTTTTTTATTTAGAAATATTTACAGAAAATGAAATATATTGAATTATAATATCGTTAATATCTTTATTTACAAAATAATAGCTTAGCAAGTCCGTTAGGGACCTTTTATAAAGGAGTAGGCTCTTTTCTCGAAGTCTAAGAACTAAGCCTACACAGTTTTTCCAGACCTATACGGCCTGGAATAATCGCTGGGGGTAGCCGAAACCAAAAATCCCAGTAGAAATTATTCTTTTCGTAACAATAACGGTGAGCCGTGATCACTATGCAAGGGTTTTAATGGACGTAATTGTATGCTTTTTAGATAATAGTTAATCGATAGGAATTGAGATTGGCACCGTGGTTGGATGTGCTAAGAGAACAAATCTATTTATTTTTATTTTCATATTTTTAAGAGGATAATCGTCGCCATTAACTTTCTTTTTACACAACATAAAATATAAGTACGTATAAAAATAAACATACAGTCCAATTGGGAACCTACTTCTCTATTGAAGTCGGCTAAAAATGTAATATAAAACAACTGTGACGAAGAAAAAATGAAGTTAGATATTGTCAAAGCCTCGGTGCGAATATTTACTGCGAAATACGAAAATGTATTTAAAACGCAGACTGCGGAAAGAAGCGCTAAATTTTCTGCGACTTAACAACTTACAGTTTTAAATTTTTTGCTTCCAAATGGCACCGTGTGAGTTTTATGAAAAGTTATTACTGGTCAGAAGACGACATTTAAAAGAAAGAGTACCGGTGCTACCGAGCTTTACTCGTCATTGGGAAAAAATCTTCTAGTAAAAAATTCTATAGTATTCAGGTTTTTGTAGCCATAAATATTAATGTAAAAAATCATGCTGTGTATCTTTTATATACCATGTTTTATGCAAATAAATTATTATTATTATTAACTTAGATAGTAAAATATTACGTACATAAAAAAATTGCATTTAAACCGATAGAGCTGTTATATAGAAACCAAATTTATATACAAAAATACTATGATATAGCTTTAATCATTCTAAAATTAAATTTCATACAGTTATAGATATATAGTATCTAATATCGAACACGTTAGTTGCTCAAAGGAAATTGCATTTTAGGTTTCAATTAAAACTCAGCTTGACAGAATTATAAAATTAACGTTATAAACAAGTGGTTATTGCTTTAAATGGGTGCGTTTGGCAGAAAAAAGCGCTAGCAAGCGCTTACAAGCGCTGAAATAGTTTTCGGCCAGGACACGATTGCTACTTCAGTAGCGCTGACACAATCCGCCATTTTGCTTATTTAATTTGTTTGTTTTGAAGTAGAAATTATTAGTTGTTTTGTGCAATATTAGTTTTAAGTGATATAATGACATGAATAGACATATACATGTTATTAAAAATTCATGATTGGTAAGTTTTTAATATGAATACATTGCAAACATATATTTAAATTAGGTTAGGTTCCCCGGTAAAAACTAACATCGTGTCCTGGAGGAAAATAGCTACTTACGATTTGACAGCGCTTACCGCTTACGATCGCCATTTTGCTTACAAGCGCTTGCTAGCGCTTTTTTCTGCCAAACGCACCCATTGTTTAATGGCTGATTGAAATATTATGTAATCTTAATTTTTTTTAATCAATCAAATGTTAGAGGAAACTGTTATGTTTTATATTTATTTGTACACATATAAATCACAAATAATACCAAAATATGTTAATAGTTTATACAGCAAGATAATGAACAACATTTGATTGTGACAGCGAGCGTACGTATATCATTATTAGCTTTGGCCTCCAGTAGACATACTCTTAGAATTGCCGATGTCCACAAGAAACTCAAGATGTTGTGAAGACTAGCGATTATCATGCAAACACATGGCAAAGCGGATTCAAAGTGGAAGCGGAGTTATACGTGGTAGAGCCATGCTGCAGTTATATTAGTAGTATAGTTGTAGCACGAATGGGTCGGCTCGACCGGGGAAGGACCACGCTCTCACAGAATACCAGCGTGAAATAGTAGCTTAATGCTGCTGTATTTCGTATGGTGAGTGTAGAGAACCGGAGACCCTTTTTACTGGAAACGAGGCATTCCATCTTAGTCCTCACGGGTGACAACGCATCTGCATTTTGATTCGTAATCGAGGATAGATGTAGATGTCTATGGGCCACAGCAACCACTTACCATCAGGTGGACTGTGTGACTCGTTTGTCACCCTATCCTATAAAAAAAAAAAACATGAGTCAGCAGTGTGTTATAAAAAGTGAAATGGATAAAAATACCCACTAAGATGGACCATTAAGTAGAATATGACCCCACCCCACGTAAAAAGATGTCGAGGCTTTCGTACTCCCGAGGGATATCGCTTCCAATCCGTAAATGTAAACGCTTTGAGCACAGTTGCTGAGATAGGACAACTATTGAAAGCTGTCTGTCACAAGATCAAGATGAGATAATGAATTATTTTACGGCAAGTCAGTTAAGAACCAAAAGATTTTATTAGTAACAATACACTGTATTGTTTTTAAATTTCTACATTGTTTGATGTTATTAAATTAATTTTACTTTGCTTTGACTAAAAATTGTTATATTTTATTTTAAAAAATAAATTACACAGAAACTAAAGCCTTTTACAAAACATATTCATCGAATTTTATTAAATGTATTTCAAAACGCCGACTGCAGAAAGCTCTTTAGCAACTTTTCAATTTTCAGTTCACGTCCCCAGTCGCGTTTTAAGCTTCGTTTTCATAGTAGACACGTTTACTAGTTGCGGCAAGCGGTATTAAAATTATTTTATGGACAGATTTCTCTGCAAGCAATCATTATTGTTAGATATCTTGAGATAATTAAAATTGACACAATTATTTCGAATAATATGAAAAAAGCTTTTGAGAAAATCAATTAATAAATGAATTAATATGAGCATGTATAATAAAGTTAACTAAAAGTATTCACAGATGGGTACAGGCTTGTGCTCATTTTAGATGGTAAGCAGGGAGGAATCTGACTCTCTGCAAGAATATGAATTGGCAGACTTCCTATATAAAATCATTTCAACATGAACGTTGTAAAATATTCTATGCGAGAATTTAAGTGCACCGAGAAGGACCTCGACGGTAATATACCTTACGTCATCGTGAAATGGAACCATAATGCTGCAGTTTTTTAAGATAAGTGAAGAAATTTATAGACTCTTTTTACTAGTAACATAGACATTCCCTCGTTACGCATCTACATTTTGATTCTTAATAGAAAATAGATGCAGATGTCTTTAACAGAAATTCCATCAGGTGGGCTCTTCGTAAACGTCTATAAAAATCGCGTTTTAGTGTATGAGCGTTAGAAGTTGTAATCGAAGGCTAATTTTTAATTTAAAGGCAAATGGTACCTTTATTTATTTATTTTTTGTAAGACATGCAAGAATTCGATGGCTGCAGGTGGCTCAAGACCATGTTTGTGGCATTCCTTGGGGGAGGCCTATGTTCAGCAGATTAATTAAGTTTTCATATTCTAATCACAACATTTATAACAAATTTCACGATATCAGTTAAGAATGGGGAGTTCCAATACAAACGACCATTATTTCAGTAAAAAGGTTGTCTGGAAGAAATCACTTTCAGGGTGATAAGACCGCCTATTGTACATATTTTAATTTTGTTTTAACTGTATTTGATGTTTCTGTATTGTGGTGTACAAAGAAGAATAAATAAATAAATAAATAAAAAGTCATCTTCAGTATTTCAATTTGCTGTCCATTCTTAACATGTGCCCAACTTAAAGAACATACGAGTAACTGTTAAAGAGCGACGTAACGAGATGAAATGTCAATTAAAGAAACGCCGTGTAACTCTTTCATATTCATTATTAATCTGCCACTAGCTGTCTATTTCTGAGTCCATCCATGAGGCATGCATACTGACTCTTCCATAGCGCGCATTTTCAGCACCACGCATTGAATTGTTACCTTTCTTAAATTGTCCCTTTATCTAGGGCATGTGACTCTTTAGTAGATTAAAAAGGAAAGAATGGGGTGTATTATCATCTATGGGCTTAACGAAAAAATCACCCCGTGCAGGAATTTTTTGTTTCTTATACAGACTGTAAATTGAAATTTACCTTCCTATTTTAAACGTTTTAAAATAAGCATATTGTTATCAATTATGACGATTAGAGTTAGTCGCATTCAAATTTATTTGATGACCAAGTTCATACTGTTGAATATTTGTTCTATGCGAGCGCAATACTTTCCATCACCATTTTACCATCTACGCCGCCAAATAATTGAATCATGTCCCGTCATTTTCCTTTTTAAACCTTTGAAAATGACCATCGTACAGTCCGCCCAATGGAAATTAATACTGCAGTCCTTGTATAACTGCTACCGACTTCGTGCAGCAATAGGTTCTTGATTTGAAACATCTGATAACTTGACTGTCGACAGAGTGGTATCTATCCAGACATATTGGCAAAAAATTGCAGAAAAAGAGACTTTATATAGGTGTGGGTCTCTGGTTAAAAAGTTAACGCCACGCGAACAAAAGTTGATGTGGCTGCTATTACGCTACAATTTAATTACATTTATAACAGTAATAGCTATGAGGTTGAGTTGGAGAGAACATGCGAAAGCTTTCCTCTAAACGACCACATGTGAAGTGTAGTGTTTGCAAAGCCTTTTACCTAAAATGTCTATTAGTGCTTAAAATGTTCTAATAAATTTACCTCATACCATTACTATCGCACTTGACCGGCCGATGGTATAATACTATAATCAGCGAGCGCTTGAGTTCATCGGACTCAGAAGTGATCTTGAGACATCGTGGTAGCATTGCGAAGTACGAGTACTGGGGGCAGCAAGTACTGCTCAAAGAGGCGTATTGACACCTCTTGTTGAAAGGTCCCGGTCGCGTAACGAAACGGAGATCCCAGGACGCCTCGTTATGGTGATGGTGAAGATCGTGGCATTTTAGACAGTAGAAATCCGTTATCGTTTGACGTTTCCGTTGTCCACGCAGCGGAAGGTATCCTGAGAATTTCCTCAAGATAAAAAAAGGTATTTTACGTCTCACGATGGGTTTGTCTAAAGACGTCTGGTACTTGATTTTAATTATGTTTTCAGTTTAGGAGTCTTGTCATGTTTAATCTTGAATCTTTTACACTGTTTTTGGAGGTCGGAAATGCGTTTTGAATTAATTATGATAAAACTAAAATTCACTAAAAATTGCGCATAACGAAAAGCAAATATTCCAATTTAGTCTAGTATTATGAGGTTGAATGTCAAAAACTGGTGTAAATAGTGTGAGACGGAACGGTGTTGACGGTCATTTTTAGGACGTCCGTTATTGTCAAATGTCAATTGTCATTTCGTTTCTCTAACGTCATGCGATGTTGGCTACATGACTATAGACATTCGGTACTTGATTTTAATTATGTTTTCAGTTTAGGGCGTTTTTCAGGGTCAACCTTGAACCATTTACACTGATTTTGGATTTCGGAAATGAGTTTTGGATTTATTACGATGAAAATAAATTTCACTAACCAACGCAAAGTGCTAAGCGCAAATATGTAAATTTTTTTAACACGGGTACGTCCAAAAAAAAAGTTCATCAAGTCTTGTTTGTCCTACCCCTAGAGAGTTTTTGTAAAGCCGTAGGCGCGGAGAGTAGCCCGCTCGCCGTAGCAAATCACAGGCACTTATGCGAGACGTAGCGGCTGAGACTGGTCTGAACTTGTAAGCCAAAGGTACGGAGGAGAGCGTGGGTGCCTACGATTTGCTACGCAATTTGCTTTAATTTGCTCACTTCGGCAGCTTTGGCTTACTGGTCGCTGCGGCTCTTACAGGTGCCTGAGATTTGCTGTGTAATGGAGAAGGGGCTGCACTTACCACAGCGCCAAAGCTGTTGCAAAAGTAACTGGGTAAATATTCCTGTGAGTGAAAAAGTGAGGTTATGATTTTCCAAAAAAAAATTTATCATATAATATAGATATATACGTGCATATATAAAACTGGCGAACTTGTTAAGCAGGTTATCTACATACTACTAATTTTAATCTGGAGGCACGAGGCAGCCGTGGTTAACTATGACATTGGGACGTCGAACACCTCAGTCCCTCCGTGACTATGGGTGCTGTAAAGTGCCCAAAACATCGGAAATATAAAATAGGTCAAAATGCGCGATAAAATCCGTAAAAACTAGTTTTATTTAAATGGTAGTGTTCAGGTAAATATAAGAAATCATTAGGATGTCCACAACCCCAAGTTCTAAGCAAAATTTTCACTATTGTCACTTAGTCTTAAAATCAAAATCATTCCACTTTACTTCATCGGAATTAGTTAATTTGCTTATGATTTTGTATGATAATATATTCGACAGCAACTTATTGTTATAAAGAACAAACTACAGTAATTTAATTATACAAAGTCTCCCTTCCATTGCTTTTGGAACCACTATGGCGCTTACCATTCCGTGTTCGACGCCACTATTGCAATTAAATAATTCTTAGAATATTCAGTCTGTGTCTGATATATTCATAAGCTATGGGAATACTACAAATGCCTCAAGGTCTAAATCTTTCGGATTTATAACACTTTATGGCAGAGCGAGTTTAAATATACCTATATTTTTCCTGTGTGATAGAATTCGTAATGAAGATAGCCTCAGTAGAACTCGAGTAACGGACATAGCCCAACGGATCAGTAAACTAAGTAAGTAAGAAGCAACACTGGCATTTTTATTAGTCTGTAAATAGTAACATACGCAGAGTGCAGGGGAAATCCAACACTGTTCTGAAAGTTATTTATTAACAAGTCAGACTGTCTAGTCATAAGGCACTGGGTATACACACATGCGTATACCAAGTGTCACAAACTGACCCAGAAAATATTTAAATTTATGTCTTAATGTGGTTTTTATTCTGCTTTACTAACATAATTTATAAATTTATAAATATTCTGTAGGTACTAACTCGTTTATGGACCAAAAGTCTGAAACAAATTCATTTAACTTTTTTTTTATTTATGCGACCGTATAACTCGTAGTACCGACAACCGATGAAGAAGTAAGTAAGTAGCACATTAACCACTACGGTGGCCCTCTTGATCGAGTGATGACCTGGTAAGATGTGTAGGAGATCCGTGTGTGTATGTGGTTCTAGAGTTCAGACCGTGCTTTCTGACAGTCCTCTGGAAGGCCTATGTTTGTATACTTAAGAGCTGTTATAATGAAGATGAAGAGTAGAAGTATGTATGTATATATAAATGAAAACAACATTATTAAAGGTAACACTAAAGAAAGAACATGAGTATTCCCCGCGGTCGTTAAAACAACGCAATACGAGTATAGACCAAGTATCAGCGGACGATTTATTGCTTTCGTTTTATCAATTAACGCTGTTAATTTTTATTTTTATTATCAATTTATTGAATAAGAAGAATAATGGTCTCCAATTTTATGTAATAGCAACCCATGGAGTGTTAAAAATTGGCCGTAAGAGTATCAATTAAAAATATATAAAATATTAGTAAATCATATGTATACTTAGGCTTAGCTTGGATATTATCTAGTAATGTGGAATTACTTAGATTAAAGATAATCAAAGACCATTTATTTAATCAATTTTTTTAGTTTTTTTTTTCAAAAATAACTTAAAATATTTCTGATAAAATATGACCTGGTTCCCCCTTGGTATTACTTCCTATCTGTGCGTGAAATTGCATAAGAATCAGTTCAGCGATTTCAAAGATTAGTCCAGACAGAGAAACAGATCAATTTTTTTAAAAGGTTATGATTTTTTTAACACTTATTGACATCTTGCAAATAAACCGCTGAGCTTAATAGAAGCCAGTTACTTCAATATTACAGACATTTCAATTTTTTTTGTATGTATATAAATGTATAGATCATAACATGATATGTATGTACCTCAAGGTACTATTATTTATTCTGTGCCCTAAGATAGAAACAAAACGTCAAAACAAAGCTTACCACGATTCGACGAAAACTGACACGATGACATTCACGCTATCGCACTGCAGAATGTTGTAGATACCTATTTACTTACATGTTTTGTATATACTTGATAAAAAATCTCATAAAAGGAATGTAGGTACCTATACCTATGTAGGTGCCTATGCATGTTTTGTTTATACTTGATAAAAAAAGGAGAAAACGAAAGAAGAAGCAATAGGCAAAAAGAAGGTGTGTGTAACTGCGATGACACGTCACTACAACAATCAAGGCGAAACCTTCATCGGGAAATAGAATATTTATATACCTATTTATATTATTTCTATACCTGCCTGACAATGTCTTTTACGCTATGAGTAGTTTATTAGATTAGTATGTGTATCTCAAGATACTTAAACTTTTGTGAAACAAAAGTAAAATAGACAAAATTACATGAATATATTATCTTCGAACTATAAATTATAGAATAATTATACCTTACCAAAAAATTTGAAGCGACTTTACAGCGTAGCTGTGCGCTCTGTGGCCACTGGGGAATAAACCGAGGAAACTATTCGTGAACGTTCGGAAACCTATAAAACAATTCAACGCATACATTCTTCATATAACTTTAAATAGAAAATATAGCTATTCATAGTTTCACCGAAAATGGCTTTCACCGAAAAAAGCTTAGAAGCTTCGCTTCTGTCCCTCGACGTCGCTCGTTATTTTAAAACATATTTCGAATACTACATTCTTTTTATAAGTGTTCCTTAGTTTTATAAAAAGATACAGGTGCAATTGAGTTGAGCCTTAATGCTGCAGGGCATTCGCTACTGTCAAGCCGAACTTAAAAGTGGAGGTGAGATGAAGTGCTATTAGGTGCAAGTTACCTTGCCAGAATGAAATAAAATACATGAAACAAAAGATGTTATTTATAATTTTTAAAACAGGGATATCTATGTATAAGACATGGATTATGAAATCTTTAAACAAACATCTATAATTTAGATATGTAATACGCAAATTGAATATTTTCAGATGTGTCTTCTTCATTACCTACATAGTATGAGCTTCATACCTCATATATATATATATATATAAAAAATATATATATAGTCATCATTTTCTCTACCAGTTTTTGTGTGAAATATTTATTGCTTAACCTATAGACCAAAATTCTATATTTTTTCTTAATTTTTGTCTGATTCACGATCTGAAATAGAATGGCCATATCAGCAAAATACAAACTTAAATAAATAACTAATGTATTATCGAACAATTAAACTTAAAATATAAAATAATAACTATTTAAATATTGACTTTCAATAAGAATTACTTGTAATCTATATTGAATAAAAAATTATTCTATTTTATTCTTTATCCTACTGCAATAATTAAAAAATAGGTATAATAATAAAACTAATACATCCGATAATATGTAATATTATCGGATGTATTAGGCTTATTATTCGGCTTTTATTTAATTATATACTTTTTATAAACAATAAAGTCTAAAATGAACGGATAATTCATTAATTAATATTCTCTAGTAGTAAGTAACATTATATTATCGTAGCGTCTCGCTATTTTATTATAGCTTAGATGTTTTACGGGGTCGTGTGCTAACTGAACTAGCTTGAAATTGAATACTGAATAAATATAATATACTTTTTGCAATATGGGCTCTACTAAGATTGTATTAAAGACTAATTTCGCGACATGAGGTAAGTTTGTATGAGTACTCACAATAGAAGTCGATAAAGAGTGGGCGTGTTTCACATATAGTAACGGTCATTTACACCCTGTTCACGATGAAGACATTAAGGGCACCAATTACCACTATTTCTTATGTCATTGAAATTATCCCTTTTGTTTGTTTATTCATTGGAATACCTGACATATTTTCTTCATTCTTCATGAGGGTGTGGCTTATTGTCATTACTATTTCCTACAAACCTCATATGAGAAACACGAAAAGTTATCTTTTTATTAGTGCAATACTGTAAAATGGTCTAAATGTAAAATACACATTATTCTGCGAGAAAAATTCTGTGTTAATTCGTTAAAATAAAATCAATTTTCTGACAATGTTCTGCTTTCCTCGAAGTATAAAGTGAGACTGACCGTTCAAGATTGAATTTTTTTAATTGATTGACCTCGATCAGTTGGTGATTGTTGATGGCCATTGGATGGTGAAAACTTGGCATGTTCATAACAATAGCCCCTTTCGTGTTTATTGTGACGTCACGTTCGGAAAGGTATGGGATAATATGGTATAGTCTCATAAACTATGGGCCTTATTAATTCTGAAATTCACAAAAGCTTTTCAGACATAGTCAAGGCTAGCCCAACTGTGGGACGTTTGTTTACATTTAATTTTTTAATAATCTCAAACAGATTGAACAATGCCATCTTCAAAATGTTCAGTATTGCTACAACCACCATTATTGGCGGGGCGAATGATGATCACAGTAGCAGACACGTCTACTCTTACTTTAAGCAATATCTTATAGAAACCAACGGTAACTTTTAAAAGAAAATAAATATTTTTTTAATGTAAAATATTTTTAGATTGTTTTTACTGTCTCACGCGTGACGTATGCGGTAGCAACAGTTCGTTTTTACGCTACAACCTCACCACATAGTGTTGCGTACCACAGCAGTATTTCATTAATTTATATAATATAATCGACCGAAATTGTCCGATAAATCTGAATCAGTGCGATTGTGTAACGCTGATGGGAGTAGTGGTTGGCTTCTTTATGACGTTTCACGTTTTGTTTTGTCGTACTGTGCAAATGTATCAATAGAATAGTTCGATCTCTTTTTTATAGATATTATCCTATTTCAGGCTACAAAGGGTTATTCACAATGAAAAAAATAAAGCAGGTGTGGGTGATTCCCACCGGTAACAATTCTCACCAGAGTTACACAAACAAAAACAGCTTACTTACTTCATAAAAGCTAATGTCAAAAGCTCTGGTTCAATTTTTACTTTGTTCTTAGGGGCATTAAAATATTTCCAATGTTTCCAGTTGAATACAGGTACGTATCCGTATTCCGTACAATAAATCTAGTCCCAATATTTACTTCACTGCATTGCTCGAAGCTCGTTGAAAATTATAATAACAGATCCGAGAATTAAGTCTGTTACGGTGCGATTTTATTACGTGAACCGTCTCTTTAAAGTTTTATGAATAGGGTTATTTTTCGACGTAACCGTAGCGTTGAAAAATAAATTTAAGTTTTAATAAAATGTAGGTATTATGGTATATTCTATTGCTACACGACGAAAATACATACTTCAAAAAAATTTCTTATCAGTATTTTACATAAAGAAGTAAATAATTAATTTCTCATGATTTCATGTCTCATAAGCTATATTTTTTATGTCTTATATTATTAAATACGATAAAGTTGGTTAACTTTTTGTGCTTAGTCAACAGTATTTAAGATGAGTGTGTTACAAAATGCAACGTCACTCGCAACTAATTGTTAACTGCAATACGCTACGAGCACTTAATATAGGGTTAAGTGCTCGTAGGCAATACGTGACGGAGCGATAACTAACTGAAAGCGTCGCATTCGCATGCCGGAATCTATTAAAATTTTAATCTTAAAACTGACACGTGCTGATTGGTCATTCCATCTTGTGATTGGTTTATATTCAATTTACGTATTAAGGGAAATATATTTCTTATATGTATGTACACATTACGTTTAATAGTTTATAAAATTTAAAGTTTAAAGCTACAGCCTATATACGTCATTTCTGGGAGGGTTTTAGGACAAGGAAGTGTCCGCCGCGCCGCCCCAACGCGTGTTGACGAACTTCACATGTATATACATATATAATATTTTATTTCTCTTATTTCTCAGACATGCAGGTTTCTTAGGATTTACGATATTACCCTCCACGGCCGAGCACGTGGTAAATAAATCAGCACTTAGAATTGCAGTTAAAAATTTAATTGGTGTTGGTGGGGATGGGGGTGAAATTTACAACGAGCGCAGATGGTTAGCGGCTCAGTTATAGTTAAAAACAAAGATAAAAACAGTTTTGTGTAGATTTTACTTGGTAAACGAATAATTTATAAATGCTCACATCTTTTACACGTATAGTTTTCTTTTGATTAATGTAATGAAATGAAAACGAAACAAAAATTATCTTTAGGATAATTATTTAATATTCTACAAAAAGTACACATTTCAAGGAGACCAATTTATATTTTGTTCTGTTAATTATAGATTCTAAAATAAGATAATGACGGGAGACTAAATACGAAATATTGTTACTATATCGTGTTTACTACAATTATTCAATTTAAATGTTTTAATTAGGCCGTAACGATTCCGCCTATCAACCGCAATGACCCAGTTTATAAATTTAGCATACAATATGGCTATCGAGGTAGAGCCTGCAGTTAAGTTTTGTTTTAAGAGTATTGCAACTTTATGTATTGTTCTTAAAATATAGTTAATATAAGAATACTTTTGGTTTAAAACAAAAGAGTATAATGATTTCTTAAATTTACGCGAACACTACACATTGAATAAAACTATTATTTACGGATTTTATCGCGTTTAATTACTTTAATTTATTATTATTATTATCCCGACGTTTCGGGTGCTTTACAGCACCCATGGTCACGGGGGGGACTTAGATGTCAAACAAAGAGATCTATAAAAACCCGCGTGAAGGAACATATAGCTGATGTGAAGCACCGACGCTCCGGGAAGTCTGCAGTCTGCGAACATGTTCAAGATCGTCCCCACCATTACATTAGATTTGATAAACCACAAATTCTCGCAAAAGAACACCGATTCCTACCAAGGATGATACGCGAGGCTATTGAAATTAAAAAAACATCCAAAATTTCAAAAAGAGAACATGGTTGGGTGCTACCATCTGCTTGGGATCCTAGAATTAACGAAATTAAACCCAAACCCAAGCATACCACTGCAAGACTTCATGATACTATAAGCTCGTTTTGCGTAAATCGGACCAAAAATTAATATTAAAAAAACTGAAGGTAGCCGGACAAAAGAGTAGTTTTTAATAATTTAATAACACCTAGATCTTTATTGTTCTTAATGGATTGTAGTCCAAAATACATAAACAGGAGAAGCTGTCACTGCCACTGTCACAATAAATCAATGTTTGTAAGTTTTTCCTAAAGTAGGGAAATGTTTGTTATTATATAAAAACATTGAATTATGATCATTAACAACCTTTTTCGGTTCTGCATCCTCACGTAATTCCAGGAAGCCAAGTTATTTTAAATTTTTATCATCATAAATTAATATATCTTGCACAGAACATATTCTAGTTTTTATGTTTCGAATAACACTCCACGACAATTACATCTTTATACCTTCATTCAAGGTCTACCGCTCAGCGTGCCTAGCTTCCACGTCGCGAATTCTGCGTTCGATTCCCGTTTAACAAATATTTAATTCATCAAACATTTTTTAACTCATGTGGTGTCTGACAGTACATCAATCCACGACCAACCTTATCATGAATGTAATATTGAAAGCGGATGCGGACGAGTCTAGTCGAGTGGGTCTCTTTTTAAACATGTACATTTGTGTAACTACAAGTATATGTACAGTTGATAACCTCAGTATGGAAATCATCATCTATTCATTACTATGTCTAAATTAATTTACAATCTCTATGTATTGAACATAACACCTTATCTCTGACACTTCATCTGAAAATACCTCGGATCTTGAATCATAATTTGGAAACCGTAGCTTATAGCCGATTTACACTTCGACAAGTACAGTGGCGTGTTTAGTTACAGGGCAGTTGACAATAAGCAGTTAAGTGGACAGTAGCGTTTAAATGACTTCGTGGCGAGTTTAGTTAAAGAAACTACAACTTTATATTTTGAGGGTGCAACGTAAACACATTGCGTCCTATCATCCTATCCTAACTTATGCACTGAACTACACTCGCTCGTTCGCACGAGCGGTGAGTTTAGTTGCGAGTGATGGTAGATGAGCGGGAAGGCAATACTTCGAACTTAACTCGCTGAAAAATAGACCGGACGGCTATCCCGTTCAATTTAATTGATAACTTTCTACTTAATTTACTAATTGCCGTTCAAACGAGATTTTCTACTTAACTTATCAATTTCTGTTAAATACTCGCCAGTGTACCTGCCGAAGTGTAAATCGGTCCTTAGGCCAAAATTTCCTAGGAAGAGATCATTCTCTTTATAACTTAATTTAAACTTCGTGACTACCAGTTAGCTCCAAAGGAAACACGCACATATGAAAATAGCAAATATGGGCATAATTGCATAATTTTATCATATTCGCACACCTTTTAATTGTTATACAGATTAAAAATTTTGTAATAAGTGAAATGTATAAAAGCTGTAGGTGTTCCGAATAAAATTAAAATAAATGAATACATTTTAAACATATTGTTTGTACAAAAAAAATTAAAGAAAATTTGGCTACTTTCATTTCCTTTTCCTTCGTCATAATGATGGATGGTAATGAAAGTCAGTATCAGGATGTAGTTTTTTAAAAGACTGTAAACTTTATAATACGGAATAAGCTTTATGGTAAGTACTTAGATCATATTATTCGCATCATTTCTGCATATGTTTGTTTCCATTAAAGTAGTATATTATTCAAGATTACGCAAGCAAGCACATTATTTGAAAGATTTTTTTCAAACTTCAGTTTTACTCCCGACATGGAGATCGGAGATCATTTTACTTGCCGCCCTGGGATTCGCCCCCCGGACCACATGATCAGCAG